>CM033632.1:1572500-2172500 GCA_019453435.1 Rhinogobius similis | reverse complement strand
ACAAGATTCTGTTCCAGAAGAAGTGACAAGAGGAGCCCCAAAGAAGGCAAAGAAGGTCAAAGGTCAAGGCCATCATGTGGTATTTTAAAGATCACATCCACAAACTGGCCTCCAAAACTCAAGGTTCTGTGTCAGCACAAAGAACAAGATGTAAGGGACTTTGTTAAAAATCGTTAAAAAAGGCAGTTACAGAAACAAAATCTGTAAATCCACAGATTTTAATGTGCAAATTATACTTTCTCGGCAGCTCCAGCAAAATTAGGTTTTATTTTATTAATATAAATTCACTTATAATTATTAAACTATTTGATTTGCAGAGTGAAAAGTGCTTTAGCTCTGCTTTAGTCCTAGTTTAGACCTACCTTGGTCCTAGTTTAGACCTACTTTGGTCCTGCTTTAGTCCTGTTTAAGTCCTGTTTTAGTCCTAGTTTAAAACTACTTTAGTCTTACTTTAGTCCTAGTTTAGACCTACTTTAGTCCTGCATTGGTCTTACTTTAGTCCTAGTTTTGACCTACTTTTTATATTTGATTTGCAGAGTGAAAAGTCTTTTAGAGCCAAGAGAACTTTAAACGTCCAGTGCAAACATAGAGGGCAGAATGTAGAAGACAAATGTGTGTTTCTTATCTTAATGTAGAAATCTCCATTTTATAAGATGTTCTAAAATGTTTCTTTTTATGTTAAATTATATTTTAGAAGAAAGGCTAATGTAGGTTCTTCTGTTGAAGATAACGTTCTTGTGTTTGTGACGTTCATAGCTGCATAAACACCCACAAACATGGCCAGTTTGAAAGGGAAAAGAGATGCTAAAATGCTGTAAATCCACCGGCAAATGTGGGGTTTTTGGTTTGTTTACTCAGGATTAAGTGCATTCATTTTTATACACTGCTTTTTTATGTTTATTGGAAGTATTTTTGTTTATATGATATAATTATATCATATAAACAAAAATACTTCCAATTTTTATTACAGACTGTATGGGGACAGTATTTCAACTAAAAAAGCAAATTCTCAAAAATAAAATGCCCTGTCCTGGTAATGCTGTGTTGTCATGTTGTGTATTTATGTTAATTCATGTTAATTTGAACATGACGTCATAGTCCGGGGAATGCTATTTCCTGTCTCCGTAAACCACAAAAGTAAAAAGTCTGCCTAAACCAGAACAGGGGCAGGCTCGTGTGTATGGAGTTCTGTTGCGAGTGTATGAACTCTGAAGTGACCCAAATTTTTTTCAGATTTTTTGAAGCATCTTAATCTAAGTCCCAGAGCTCTAGGACCCTGGGAAAGGGTGGTCCATGTAATACACCACCGGGCGGGTTTGGAGAAAAAGTCCGGCTAAACCCTGTAAACCCGTATGTGTGTGTGTGTGTGTGTGTGTGTGTGTGTGTGTGTGTGTGTGTGTGTGTGTGTGAGAGCGTGTGTGTGTGTGAGTGTGTGTGTGTGAGAGAGCGTGTGTGTGTGTGCGTGCGTGCGTGCATGTGTGTGAATAGTTAAGCTTTTAGAGGAACTGAAATCGATGTAATAGGTAACAGGAGAGGGGAATATAACTAGATCTAATATTAAAATAAAAAGAAAAGAGCAAAGAAAAGAGAGAGAGAGAAAAAATATATTTTATTGTATACATTATTGTAAAATTACTATAATTATTATTGCCGTCACATCATTGTCATTGCCTGAACTTGTGTGGGGCATTAAAACAAAATGCATGGGTGTGACAGGCACAATAGCAATAATAAATATAGCCGCAAGCGGCAATGATCGGCCCTCGCCCACGCCACGCCGCCGCCCATAGCATAAAGGGCGCTTACGCGCCCCAATTTCCCTCCTCATAAAAATACCTGCTGCCGAATCTGTGGCGCTACCGCGCCTCCTACTGCTCATATTTCACAGAAAATGATTCAAAGTTTGCGGCTGCGCCGCACAAAGACTGTAATACTTGTGCTAAAATCCTGGATAACTTTTGGTGCCCCAATTCTCAGGATGATTGTCACCAAGTTTCAGGTTGATCGGGCTTACGCCCGAGGAGGAGTACATTAAAGTACAAAGTTTAATTTGAGCGATTTTGAGATTTACCCATAGGAATAACATGGGTTTTTTCCTGTCTATTCAAAAATGTTGCCGAAATTTGGGGCTTCGCCACACGGAGACCGTAATACTTATCCCAACAATTTGGATAACTTTTAGTGCCACACTCCTCAGGAAGATGTTCACCAAATTTCAGGTTGGTCGGGCTTACGCCCGAGGAGGAGTTCGTTAAAATGCGTAGTAGAAAAATATGCAAATTTGAGACATTTTTCAATTTTCCCATAGGAATAACATGGGATGTTTTGGTCATTGGTACGGCTTCACCGTACAAAATATGACATGGGTCTGATTGGCTTTTTTGATCGGTAGGCCAAAAAGGAATTTTGTGCAAAATTTCAAAAAATTCTAAAAAACTAAATTTTTTGCTCCCCATATAAAAGTTTGCTTTAATCTGTAGGGGGCACTAACGCGCCAAATTTAATTTTTTCACCTCTAATAGGTTTCAGACAGTGAGTTTAACAACTAATTCAAATTTGATGCAATTCGGACTTTATATGTGCAAATGGGAGCAAAAATTAAAATTTGAAAATTTCAGGAATTCTGGCCAAATTTTGCGGCTTCGCCGCACAGAGACCATAAAAGTTAGGTTCATGATTTGGATAACTTTTGATGCCACACTCCTCAACTTCATTTTCACCAAATTTCAGCTTGTTCGGTTAAACGCTCTAGGAGGAGTTAGTAAAAGTACGAAGTTTAAAAAAAACGCTGAATCAGGTTTAGCGAATTTTGATCCAATATGGCTGACAATTGGTTGGGCGGACGGCGTTGCCGTAATTATATTTTTTGCTTCTCTTGTCACTATCTACGTCTCTGCCAAATTTTATGATTCTACGATTTAAAAAAAATTGGGCACTTTCCTATCCCGTAATGCATTTTTTGTACACTTGGGGGCGCTGACGCGCCATATTTTAGAATTTCTGAAATCGGAAATAGCCAGAATGTAGAGAGGCACGATTTTTAGAGGTGTGCAAATTTTCCTGAGACTTCGTCAATGTTCACTGGGTGAAAAATAGGGGGGTTGGTCCCAAGAAGAAGAAAGAAGAAGAAAGAAGAATTAAAGCCGCAAGCGGCATCGAACGGCCCTCGCGGGCCGCGCTCGTACTCCGCTCTCGCAACAGTCGAGGAAGGGCGCTAACGCGCCGTCATCCTTTCCTTTACAGGGGCTTTGTGGAAGAACAAAGCTGCGTCCCAAAACTGCTGTTGTTATGAAAGGAGGAAAAATTTTGCAAATTGTTGCGGCTCCGCCGCATGGATACCGTAGCACTTGTCCTGACAATTTGATAACTTTAGATGCCCCACTCCTCAAGATGATTTTCACCAATTTTCACCTTGGTCGGGCTTACGCCCGAGGAGGAGTTGTACAAAGTTTCATTTGAGTGATTTAGCATTGTCCCCATAGGAATAACATGGATGTTTCTGTCATTTGTTCAAGTTTGGGCAATATTTGTGGCTTCGCCACACGGAGACCGTAATACTTATCCTAATAATTTGGATAACTTTTGGTGCCCCACTCCTCAGGAAGATGTTCACCAATTTTCAGATTGATCGGGCTTGCGCCCGAGGAGGAGTGCGTTAAAATACAAAGTTTAATTGGAGATATTTTGAGATTTTCCCATAGGAATAACATGGGATGTTTCTGTCATTTGTTCAAATTTGGGTAATATTCGCGGCTTCGCCGCACAGAGACCGTAATACCTATCCCTATAATTTGGATAACTTTTGGTGCCCCGCTCCTTGAGATGATTGTCAAGAAGTTTCAGGTTGATCGGGCTTACGCCCGAGGAGGAGTTAGTTAAAGTAGAAAGTTTAATTTGAGCGATTTAGAGATTTTCCCATAGGAATAACATGGGGTTTTTCTGTGTTTTGTAAAATGTTGGCAAAATTCGCGGCTTCGCCGCACAGTTACCGTAATACCTATCCCAATAATTTGGATAACTTTTGGTGCCCCACTCCTCAGGAAGATGTCCACCAAATTTCAGGTTGGTCGGGCTTACGCCCGAGGAGGAGTTAATTAAAGTACAAAGTTAAATTTGAGAGATTTTGAGATTTTCCCATAGGAATAACATGGGATTTGTCTGTCATTTGTTGAAGTTTGGGCAATATTCGCGGCTTCGCCGCACAGAGACCGTAATACCTATCCCTATAATTTGGATAACTTTTGTTGCCCCACTCCTCAGGATGATTATCACCAAATTTCAGGTTGGTCGGGCTTGCGCCCGAGGAGGAGTGCGTTAAAGTACAAAGTTTAATTTGAGCGATTTAGAGATTTTCCCATAGGAATAACATGGGGTTTTTGTATCTTTTGTAAAATGTTGGCAAAATTTGTGGCTTCACCGCACAGAGACCGTAATACCTATCTTAATAATTTGGATAACTTTTGGTGCCCCACTCCTCAGGAAGATGTCCACCAAATTTCAGGTTGGTCAGTTCTACGACCGAGGAGGAGTGCGTTAAAGTACAAACAAAGAAAAAAAGCAGATTTTGCGTTTTGAAATGTTCAATTCAATATGGTGGAGTTGTGATTAATCAGGGGGCGTGGCCATAATACAATTTTTTGTTTGTCCTCTTGAGAGGAATGCGTGTACCAAATTTCATGGCTCTATGACAAAGTTGACTTTGGGCAGCTCCCATAGGCGCAATGTATTTTGATTTTTGTAGGTGGCGCTGTTGTGCAATTTTATGATTTCTATTCAGGAAACCCATAGAAAACAAAATTTTTCAGCATTTCTGAATTTTGGGAAAATTTTTGTGAGTTTTTGAGCATGTTCAGGGGGTCAAATTAGAGACGAAAGAGCAGAAGAAAAACTGGTGAACTTGGCCTTCAAAGAACAAGTATAATTAAAGCCGCAAGCGGCGTTAAAGGCCCTCGCCCCGCCCCCCATGCCAACACCAAGAGCCCGCCTCTCACCCGCCTGCTTTTCCCCCCTGCATCACCGCTCCCACACAAACAACCTCCATATACTGCTGCTCCATTCATTGCGATGAGTCAAGATCAGATGTTGTCACGGCTGTACAGTAGGGTTTAGGGCGGGGTCATAATATCATTTTAACTTATCTTGATATGGGGTTGTAACACTCACCCATAATGAGAGATGTTACCAACACAAATATTCATCTGAGTAAATGACTTCACTTTTTTATGGCCTCTAATGTCCTGTGAATCTCAAAGCCAACAAAACAATGACAAAATGCAATCTGTTTAAAGTACAAAGTATAATTTGTCCTTTTCCACAAACAAACATAAAAAATCCATTAAAGTTCATACATCCCCTTTAATGTCTCCTAGTCCATCGGCCGCGCGCCCGTCTCCCCCGGGCCATGAACAGATTCCTCCACCTCATGGCGCTGAACAACAAATACACCGGGGCCAAGACGTGGGCTCCACAACAATCCAAAAAGAAAAAATAGTTTTTGAGATCTCAAAATCCCAAAACGAAGACCAAAGCTGGGCCGCTGCGAAGCGCGCTCCCGCGGCGGCACCTCCGCGCGAGGTAAAGGAAAAGGAACGGCGTCACCGGACAAGAAGAGCGGGGCGCTGTCGGTCCATGAGTCGAGGCGCGCGGTCCCTGCTCCAAACCCGGTCCACAGTCCGTGTGTCAGGCCCGGTGACCGCGCTCTTCCTCCGGTCCAGCGCCAGCCGCTCCGCCGCGTGAGAGAGAAAAAGAGAGCGGCGCGCACTGCCCCGTATATCCCATTAACAGCCCGTCTCAGCTGACGGGACAAACAGCTGAGCAGGTAAAGAACACCAAACCGTCCCCCTCGGGTGAGCAGCAGACGGGGCTCCTCACTAAGATGACGCGGCTTCACTCGGATGACACGGAGCTTAAGCCGCGGCTCCGTGAAGCGCGCGGCAGAACCGTAAAGCCCTCTGGGGCGACCGTAACCGCGTCTGTTTAGTGTCACTTCGCTTTGAACGCCACTTCTTTAGTTCCAGCGCTGCTGCTGTTAACACAACGGGTCGGTACTAGCCACGTGATCTGTCAGAACATCTGATCTGTTTGCCCCAGTTTGAACTCTAATTCATGACACAAACACACATTCGCCTTCGGACTTTCTCGAAAGAAATCGTTCTCCGATTCTGTGGCCAAAGTCTTAACAACTGCAGCAAGTACACGTAAAACGATTGAAAATAGGTAATGCTAATGCTACACAGTAATGACACGAAAGAAACGACAGATAGAAGAGTTAGCTTGTTATTTACCAAACTCCAGGTCAGATCCAGGACGTAGGACTCAGCACGACGCACCGTCATGACGGAGAAAAAGTTTATTCCAGTGCGTCACTGTTTACCGCAGCACGAGGTGCTCCCTCCGCTCTAGGCTGGAGGCGCGTTCAGTGAGGCGCGCTCACGTTGAGGCACGTAAGGGCGGGGTAGTTGCGCGGGTTGGCCAGTAGGGGGCAGACTGCTCTCTGTTCTCCTCTTCATTTCTCTCCCTCTCCGTAAACGGTCACATATGTGTTTATGATTGACACACCAGAGCAGCAGACACTGGGGGCAAGGCGGGTTAAGTGTCGTGCCCAAGGATGTTTATGTGAGGAGCGGGATTCGAACCGCTGACCTTCGGATCCGAAGACCGTCTCTCTGCCACTGAGCCACTGCCGCTGCTGCCGCCCCTCTCTCCTCCTCACCTTTTACAAGGAGGAGGGGCCAGTGCAGGGACAGGGTGTCAATCACCAAAGCCCTCAGACTGTGTTTGGGGAGAATTTGAGCAGAATCTGGGTCCTGTTTACCAAATCCCATGTATTTCAATGGCACATATTTGTCATTGCCACGGTAACATGCTTACAGATAAAGGTGTGATGTCATTGGCTTTTTTGTTCAGAATGGGAAGAAGTATCTGTTTCCCGAATTTCGTGTGTTTCCGGCAAACTAAAATTTTTTGTCCAATTCAAAATTTCAAGGGGGCGCTGTAGAGCAATTATAGAACATACACGTATGTATTGTATACCATTACGCTCAGCCCGTGATTTCAAACTAAAACGTATATTAATGCCGGAAAATCGGACGCTCCTGGCCAGAGATACGCAAGTTTAAAGACTTTGAAAATTGAGTGTTTTGATTTGCGGGTTGGCCACACCCACATTTATCAAGATATCAAAAATCACATGAATCATCTGTAACCACACAAGGGTTTAGGTCATTGTTCCAAAGTTTCAAGCACATTGATTGAAAATCCACGGTGTAAAAAAATACAACGCGAATTGTAAATTTGCGAAAAAAGCAGGTTCCGCCCACAATGGCCGACGCCCTGTAGGGTTTAGGGCGGGGTCATAATAGAATTTTATACTCGTCTTGACATGACCTACCTTCGTACCAAATTTCATATGTCTACGATGAAGTTGACCTCCCATTGCCGTAATGTATTTTGATTTTTGAGATGGCGCTAGCGAGTCATTGTGCATCATTAATTTTTTGGAATATCAAAAAAACAAATTTTTCACCGACCTTGAATTTTGGGTCAAATAAAATTGAGTTTTCGTTAACGTTCAGGGGGTCAAATCAAGGGCGGTTTCGAAGAGAAGAAGAAGAAGAACAATAATAATAATAATAATTAAAGCCGCAAGCGGCGTTAAAGGCCCTCGCCCCGTACCCCCCATGCCAACACCAAGAGCCCGCCTCTCACCCGCCTGCTTTTCCTCCTGCATCACCGCTCCCACACAAACAACCTCCATATACTGCTGCTCCATTCAGTGCAATGAGTGAAGGTCAGACGTTGTCACGGCTGTACAGTAGGGTTTAGGGCGGGGTCATAATATCATTTTAACTTATCTTGATATGGGGTTGTAACACTCACCCATAATGAGTGATGTTACCAACACAAATATTCATCTGAGTAAATGACTTCACTTTTTTATGGCCTTTAATGTCCTGTGAATCTCAAAGCCAACAAAACAATGACAAAATGCAATCTGTTTAAAGTACAAAGTATAATTTGTCCTTTTCCACAAACAAAAAAAAAAAATCCACAAAACTTCATACATCCCCTTTAATGTCTCCTAGTCCATCGGCCGCGCTCCCGTCTCCCCCGGGCCATGAACAGATTCCTCCGCCTCATGGCGCTGAACAAAAAATAGACGTGGGCTCCACAACAATCCAAAAAGAAAAAATAGCATTTGAGATCTCAAAATCCCAAACGAAGACCAAAGCTGGGCCGCTGCGAAGCGCGCTCCCGCGGCGGCACCTCCGCGCGAGGTAAAGGAAAAGGAACGGCGTCACCGGACAAGAAGAGCCGGGCGCTGTCGGTCCATGAGTCGAGGCGCGCGGTCCCTGCTCCAAACCCGGTCCACAGTCCGTGTGTCAGGCCCGGTGACCGCGCTCTTCCTCCGGTCCAGCGCCAGCCGCTCCGCCGCGTGAGAGAGAAAAAGAGAGAGCGGCGCGCACTGCCCGTATATCCCATGAACAGCCCGTCTCAGCTGACGGGACAAACAGCTGAGCAGGTAAAGAACACCAAACCGTCCCCCTCGGGTGAGCAGCAGACGGGGCTCCTCACTAAGATGACGCGGCTTTCACTTTCGGATCGCGGAGCTTAAGCCGTGGCTCCGTGAAGCGCGCGGCAGAACCGTAAAGCCCTCTGGGGCGACCGTAACCGCGTCTGTTTAGTGTCACTTCGCTTTGAACGCCACTTCTTTAGTTCCAGCGCTGCTGCTGTGAACACAACGGGTCGGTACTAGCCACGTCATCTGTCAGAACATCTGATCTGTTTGCCCCAGTTTGAACTCTAATTCATGACACAAACACACATTCGCCCGGACTTTCTCCGACAGCACACGTTCTCTGTTTCTGTGGCCAAAGTCTTAACAACTGCAGCAAGTGCACGTAAAACTATGGAAAATAGCTAATGCTAATGCTACACAGTAATTACACGAAAGAAACGACAGATAGAAGAGTTAGCTTGTTATTTACCAAACTCCAGGTCAGATCCAGGACGTAGGACTCAGCACGACGCACCGTCATGACGGAGAAAAAGTTTATTCCAGTGTGTCGCTGTTTACCGCCTGGAGGTGCTCCGCTCTGCTCTAGGCGGTTGAGGCGCGTTCACAGTGAGGCGGGCTCACGTTGAGGCACGTAAGGGCGGGGTAGTTGCGCGGGTTGGCCAGTAGGGGCAGACTGCTCTCTGTTCTCCTCTTCATTTCTCTCCCTCTCCGTAGCGGTCACATATGTATTTATGATTGACACACCAGAGCAGCAGACACTGGGAGCAAGGCGGGTTAAGTGTCTTGCCCAAGGATGTTTATGTGAGGAGCGGGATTCGAACCGCTGACCTTTGGATCATAAGACAATCTCTCTGCCACTGAGCCACTGCCGCTGCTGCCGCCCCTCTCTCCTCCTCACCTTTTACAAGGAGGAGGGGCCAGTGCATGGACAGGGTGTCAATCACCAAAGCCCTCAGACTGTGTTTGGGGAGAATTTGAACAGAATCTGTGTCCTGTTTACCAAATCCCATGTATTTCAATGGCACATATTTGTCATTGCCACGGTAACACGCTTACAGATAAAGGTGTGATGTAATTGGCTTTTTTGTTCAGAATAGTAAGAAGGATGTGTTTCCCGAATTTCGTGTGTTTCCGGCAAACTAAAATTTTTTGTCCAATTCAAAATTTCAAGGGGGCGCTGTAGAGCAATTATAGAACATACACGTATGTATTGTATACCATTACGCTCAGCCCGTGATTTCAAACAAAACGTATATTAATGCCGGAAAATAGGACGCTCCTGGCCAGAGATACGCACGTTTAAAGACTTTGAAAATTGAGTGTTTTGATTTGCGGGTTGGCCACACCCACATTTTTCAAGATATCAAAAATCACATGAATCATCTGTAACCACACAAGGGTTTAGGTCATTGTTCCAAAGTTTCAAGCACATTGATTGAAAATCCACGATGTAAAAAAATACAACGCGAATTGTAAATTTGCGGAAAAAGCAGGTTCCGCCCACAATGGCCGACGCCCTGTAGGGTTTAGGGCGGGGTCATAATAGAATTTTATACTCGTCTTGACATGACCTACCTTCGTACCAAATTTCATATGTCTACGATGAAGTTGACCTCCCATTGCCGTAATGTATTTTGATTTTTGAGATGGCGCTAGCGAGTCATTTAGCATCATTAATTTTTTGGAATATCAAAAAAACAAATTTTTCACCGACCTTGAATTTTGGGTCAAATAAAATTGAGTTTTCGTTAACGTTCAGGGGGTCAAATCAAGGGCGGTTTCGAAGAGAAGAAGAAGAAGAACAATAATAATAATAATAATAATAACGGAAACATCTTTTTCCCCCATTATTTTTCTCCATAAGTACAATAGCTGGAGTCATGCAACTTTGTCACATTGTACCCCATCACAAATAAACCCTCTGTACATTTTTTCAGTCCTTCATGACAAACAGCCTGGCTGTTATGAATTTTTTAAAATAAAATTTGAAGAGGGCGCTATAGAGCCATTTTATCAGATAGCTGGTTGATTTGCATATCAGTCCGCTCAGCTTTCAAATCTACACAAACGCTCTATTAGCATTTTCCAAGAAAAAATTGTGTGCAAAATAGATAATTTTTATTAATATTCAAAAAATTAAGAGTTTGTAGAAAATTCACCATGGCCACACCTGAAGATGTATCACATTCAAATTGATAGTATGTCATTCCACATGGGTCTAGTGTCTTGTGGCCAAATTTGAAGTGTTTTCGATGAAAACTGTTGGAGGAGGAGTCAAAAGTACACAGGTATGTGCTTTTCTCAGCCCTGGGTTTGATCCAATATGGCCGACTTCCTGTTTGGTTCAGGGCGGGGTCATAAGAGGATTTTTTACATGTCCTGACCTGTTCTATTTTTTGGGCCATGAGTTGGATTTTTAGCTCAACATTTTTCATGGCCGGGCTCCCATTGGCCCAATGTTAATCCATTTTCGAGGGGGCGCTACTCAGCCGTCGTTCAATATTTTTTCGCGGGGCCTTCACTCATAATTAAAGCTCACCGAGTTCTAATTTTCGACACCACTCACGGCCATCTCCGTCATCGTTTACTATGCGTATTTCGCGATCTCCCCGTTTTCGTAACAATTACAATTAGTCCCTCGCCGGGACGATTCTCGTCCCATCGGCTCGGGCCTAATAATAATAATAATAACGGAAAATTCTTTTTCCACTATTATTTTTCTCCATAAGTACAATAGCTAGAGTCATGCAACTTTGTCACATTGTGTCCCATCACAAATAAACCCTCTGTAGATTTTTTCAGTCGTCCACGACAAACAGCCTGGCTGTTATGAATTTTTTAAAATAAAATTTGAAGAGGGCGCTATAGAGCCATTTTATCAGATAGGTGCTTGATTTGCATATCAGTCCGCTCAGCTTTGAAATCTGCACAAACGCTCTATTAGCATTTTCCCCAAAAAAATTGTGTGCAAAATAGATAATTTTTATTAATATTCCAAAAATTAAGAGTTTGTATAAAATTCACCATGACCATATCTGAAGATGTATCACATTCAAATTGATAGTATGTCATTCCACATGGGTTTAGTGTCTTGTGGCCAAATTTGAAGTGTTTTCGATGAAAACTGTTGGAGGAGGAGTCAAAAGTACACAGGTGTGTGCTTTTCTCAGCCCCGGGTTTGATCCAATATGGCCGACTTCCTGTTGGGTTGGGGGCGGGGTCATAAGAGGATTTTTTACATGTCCTGACCTGTTCTATTTTTTGGGCCATGAGTTGGATTTTTAGCGTAACATTTTTCATGGCCGGGCTCCCATTGGCCCAATGTTAATCCATTTTTGAGGGGGCGCTACTGAGCCGTCGTGCAATATTTTTTCGTGGCGCCTTCACTCAAAATTAGAGCTCACCGAGTTCTAATTTTCGACACCACTCACGGCCATCTCCGTCATCGTTTACTATGCGTATTTCGCGATCTCCCCGTTTTCGTAACAATTACAATTAGTCCCTCGCCGGGACGATTCTCGTCCCATCGGCTCGGGCCTAACTATATAACATTTTGACCTTGTTAAATGTCTTTAAAGTCCCTGTGATGGTTAAATATGTTTGGGTAGGGCATCTGTCGTCTCCTCCTGCCGTCTCTGGGTGGAGAACAAGCCCTGCAATATGACCAACTCCCACCCAAAGAGAACTCTCCTGGGAAATCCTGGCTCTTTTTTCTTTCATATTTGGCAACATTAAAGGTCCCATATTCTGCTATTTTCTCCATTACACAGTCTATTCTAAGGGCTTTGTTGATAAAATTTTGCGTTGTGCAATATCCATAACATAACAGTTTCCAAAAAACACCCATTTCTTGGACTGGCCCCCCTCCTTGCAAAAGCAAACGGCTCCCTCTGAGATCTGACCCCCCCGAACAGAGAGCAGGCCGCTCCCCCGCCCAACTCGCGCGCCTCCCCCGCCTAACTCGTGCCGAAGCCTAGAGCGGAGATGTTGCGCATGCGCCGTGTGCTCCGGTAAACAGCGATACACAAACACATGAATAAACATTTTATCCGGTCACACTGGCCGGTGCGTCGTGCTGAGTCCTACGTCCTGGATCTGACCTGGAGTTTGACGTGCTCCAGGGCCTCGACGACGCACGTTGCCGTTTGGTAAATAACATGCTAACTCTTCGATCTGTCGTATCCATCGTGTAATTACTGTGTAGCATTAGCATTAGCTGTGTTTATTCTGCGGCTGCGCGCTTCCCGGAGACATGGCTTAAACACCGCGTCATCCATGGGAAGCCGCGTCATCCATGGGATGAGCCCCCGTCTGCCTGCTCAGCCGAGGGGGACGGAAAAGACAGTTCTCTAGTGAAAACATGCGGGAATCAATCAAAAAACCACTCTGGGCACACATACGAGGCCCAAATAGCACTGTAGGAAGGTTAAAACCTCTGAAAAGTCGATTTTGCATGTTATGGGACCTTTAAATGTTTTATATGTGATAATACTGCCTTACAAAAAAAAAAAAAAAAAAAAATCTACCTATGGTGTCACAAATGTTGAAAATAGAACGTTTTCTGAGAATCAGATGGGAGAGAACCTTGTCAACAAGGTCAAACTAGCGTGAATGAAGCTAAATACAACTCTAGGTATGTTTTTGATGATGTTATAAGTTGGTTAAAAGCTCAAAAGGGTGAATTTAGCATAATATGTGTCATTTAAGAGATAGTTTTGGAGACTTATTTACCATTTAAAAAATATAAAAATTGTCAATATTGACACGGGTCAGACTAGTTGGCATGGCTAGCACAAGTTTAATTCTAGAGTCTATTATTTTTTAGGTTTTTATAGAAAACAATGAATTCCAAAGATGGGGCATAAAAAACTAGAGAGTGACTACAAAATACAGCTTTTTTTTTAGAAAGATAGCAATGGAAAGATTTAAGCATCCAAAGAAGAGGAGAAAGGAAAGTGTCTAAAAGGACTTGAGGACGGGACAGGGGACAGGAGGGTTTTAGTGGACACTGGACTTACTCCGAGTGGGGACAGAGTTCAGAGACACTGTTGGTCTCAGAAACAGGGAGGACAGTGGAGCCAAACGAGGCCAAGATGGAGGAGAGGATATCCAGGGAGGGGCCTGGGAGGTAACAAGCTGTTTTAAAGGTTACATGGAAGGACTTTAGACAGAATCTGGAGGGGCTGGGGGTGGAGGGAGTAAACTATGAATCATGCCAAGCAAAATCAACATATACAATCATATGTTTAGGTAAAATGAGAGAAAAATATTTTGAATGTACTTATTATAGGCTACTTTTAGTTTTGTTTTGTAAAAACCTAAATATAACCAGGTTCACTATATTTGAGTGAAATAGTTATTATTTGACAAATAATACCTAATAATGCCTTTATTTTGTTAAATCATTAAGCAATAAAAACATTTTCAGTTGTCAGTTTCAGTTGCGTGTTAATTGTCTCTGCATTTTTTATGCAAATATCGCTTATTAAGAGCAACAAGTATTGATATACTAATACTTGATACTTGAACTTGTATCGAAACAAGACACTCATTTGAGCAAATATCGATACAAGAAAAATCCCTTTTACAAGACCAAATTTTACCTTTTCTGAACTAGTACCAGACTGCAATGTTAAATACTACTGTTAATTAGTGCTGAAAATGTCAAGTCTGTTGTCTAAGACCTTGACCTTGCAAAGAGTATTTGGGATTATCCTTGTGGTATTTAAATTGTTGTATTGGATTGTACTGGTATTGAGAATTGAGTATATTTCTTAGTATCAAATCGACTGTGAACTTTTAGTATCGTGACAACACTCCTTGTCCCACAGCCGTGTACTCACATGGTGGTGGAGGCTGGTCCTGCTCCTCTGTGATGGGAGGAGGGGGCGACGCAGACAGGGGGGGCTCCGGATGGGACGTCTGTCTGGGGGGCAGCGTCCTCAGCCACTCCCTGCTCTGGTCCAGCCCCTCCCTAGATCTACTGCTCGTCACAGCGCCCCCTAGATGCTCCCGGGACGCCGTGTGCCTCCTGCTCAACCCGCCCAGGTACCCGTCCACCCCCAAGTCCTCTCTGGAGGCGTGGTGGTTGTCCAGCCTGTCCCGGGATGCCGACAAATTCTCCCTGGATGACCGTTCCAACCCCAGGCTTCCCAAAGTGTTGTGGCCCATGTTGAGCTCGTCTTCGGGTAGCAGATCTAAATTGTCCCTGGATCCCCGTGAGTCCAGTCTGTCCCGGGATCCGCCCACTGTCTGTCGTCCCAAAGGGTCCCGGGACAGCTGTCTCCGAGCCAGGGAGTCCAAGTGCTCCCTGGAAGAGTAGCGGGAGGCCGGTTGGGACAGAGAGCCGGTGTTGGCGGCGTTGGCAGCGTTAGCCGTGGCGGAGGAGTACATGCGGCCGTAGGAGGCAGCAGGGACGCCGCGGTGGCCCAGGGTGGAGGTGCGGTACCAGTTCAGCTCGCTCGGGACACGGCCCATCGACGACAGGCCCTGAAGAGTGGGAGGGCAGCCGAGGCGGTTCTTCAAGATCCCTGATAAGAGTAAACAGAAAAGTAAGTGAGGTATGTATTCAGCAGCTCAAGTTTTGTAGAAGTTTTAAAGGACAAATATTATGATTTTTTTTCTTTTATGGCCTTTAAACATGCTCTTGAGTATATCTGCTTTGGCATCTCATCCCATGTCAGGAACTGAGTTAGAAATCCACTACTACTAGCAGCAGAGAGAATTAAAAGTAAGACTGCAAAATTCATTCACAATCGAAATCGCAGTTTCAATGGTCGCAATTAGCAAATCTGCAATTATTTAAAGTCCTTTGCAAACAACAAAACTATTCTGCATAAAAACTGCTAACCCTGTAGTTTATACTTCTACAAACATGTTCTGAAATGCTTGGGATTCTTGGATTAGTTAACAGTTCAGATTTCAGTTTTCTGAATTCACCAGGATGGAAAAAAGTGCAATTTTAACAGGATCCAAAAGTTAAAACATAAAAAGAAAATATAATAGCTAAAAGCGACAATGTCAGAAAAAATCTTTCAAAGTCTTTCAGCCTTATTATTTCAAAGGGGAGACAAACAAAGGCTAATTGGCAGTTGTTGTTGGCACATTATTTGATTTGATGTGAAAAATCTGGGAAATTTTTAGTTTTTTGAGGACTTAGTAAACAGAATTGATGAAACAAGTGTGAGTGAAGCTAAATACAACAACATGGATAAAAGCTTAAGAAAGTAAATGCTGCATAATATATGTCCTTTAAAAAAAGTCAACAGTTCAATTAAAGCTATGACCAATATACTTTTGTTGCGTTCTCAAATTCCTAAGTAAAGGTGTCGAAATCTTGTTGTATCTTGAAAAACACTCCATAAATCAAAGTCATTATAAATACTGAAGAATTGTTGCAAATATTTTGTGCATTTTGAGGTCGCTGAATAAAGCTGCACCAAAACCACTTGTGTTGATGTTATTAGGTGTGAAGTAGAGGGGCTGGGACAATGTACATGTACTCGCTGTGTCTTCTTTTATATTTGTCCAGAGTATTGGGGTTTTCCAGTGAAACGTGGTGATTAAAAGCTGCGATTCACTCACGTCTGCAGGGAAATAAAACCAGCTCTGTGTCTGAGGTTATTGTTCAGAATGGGGTTGGTCTATGAAGACAAAAGGCTTGTTTTACAATGACACTAAAAATATGATATACACAGAAAGATGCATGAAAAATGTATAATTGAATAAATGTGTGAACCAAAGAAATGAGAAAATAGGAAATTGTTAAAGGACAGTAAAAGACAGTTTAGACCTGGGTTAGTGAAAAGGTGTAGTCCCATGTCCTGGTTTAGCTTGAACAAAAAATCTAAACGGACGTACACCAAACTGCTTCAAAACTAGCCACAGTTGAAATACATAAACACAGAGAAAAAAGCTTATACATTTTTACATTTTAGATTCAATTTTTATAGAGCAGGATCAAGTTTTATTGAAACAAAGTTTAACACAGCTTAAAGCAACACTACATAAGTTTCAGGAGGTGGCATGTCACCTGCATGAATCCATGGAAAGAGACACCGTTAAAACCATAGTGCAGAACATTCTCCCTGGAGATAAATGAGTTTTATTACAACTAAAGAAGGAACCATATTCCCATGAAGGCAAGCAGAAAGAGGCTCCGCCTCCAGGCCAAGTAAGAGTCATGTTTGTGGAGATGCAAGCTCGCTCGTAATAAAATAGTGCAATTAAAAGCTTTTATTTTAGTCTACTTTATGGCAAAAACGTTCCACAGAGGGGCTTTAGGATCAGTTTGGTTTCCTCTTTCTCTCCTACCTCCTGTCACTTGTCTGACAGTAAACCATTCTCATAAATGCACTCTTTGCTCCGGGTGTTTCAGTTGTGCCGTATTCCATCCTCCTGCTCCTCTCCTCATTGTCTAGAGCAGTGTTTCTCAAACCATGGTATGTGTACCACGCTGCGCCTGTCCTGGTTTTCCACCCATGATTTAGTCCTGGTTTAAGCCTTGGTTATAGCCTTGGTTTAGCCCTGGAGGCCAAATAGTTCAGAATATTTGTACTTGGATGTCACCACTTCAGTGTCGCAGGGTTCGCCTCCTGGTCATGACCATATGCCAAATGTCTTTACTCACTCTCCCCACATTTCACACCTTCAGGTATTTCAGCTAACGAATCTATAATTTCCACTAATTTTAAGCCTCTGAATGTATACGATCGAAAATAAGAACGAAAAAAATTGCTTTCCCAGCTTTTGAAAAGTCTTGATGGGTCCAGACCTTTTCGATGCCTGTGTCCCTGCGTCGCGCTCTCGTCTCCACTGGTTAAAGCTGCTTCCATGTTGTTGTTTGCCGCGTCAGATCCAAGGGGGCGCTCCGAGCCCCACTTCTGCATGGAGTCGGTCTGCTCCAGCGCTGGCCAATAGGAGAGCAGGTCGTTCCCATCCAGGTCTATAACAAAACCAGGACTTAGGACTTGGCTGGGCCTCATGATGATGATGATGACTGGATGATGTGAAAAGGCTGAGGACTGAACCAGGACTAGACCAAATGTGAACCAGGACGAAGGACAGACATGGACCATGTAAAACCAAGACTAAACCTGGTCTAAAACAGACTAAAGGAAAAGGAGGTAAAGCTGGTATAAAAGTCATTTAGGGCAATGTAAAAAGTAGCCTATTGATCGGTTACTTTCCTGACCCTTTGTGGCTGCAGTATGAAATCAATAATCAACCATTGCTTTTTGACTTTTATTACTCAGACAAAACAGATACCAACTAAGTGTAAATGCAAAACATTTGTTGGACTGACAAGAACTAAACCAGCACTTTCAGAAAACATAGATAATGTGGAGTTTAAAATGAGAAATGTTAATTAAGTAAATTAAAGGGGCTGTACAGATTTTTAACTTCAAAACTGTTTCCGATCCAGTGCTCAATTGGGTTTGAACCAGGACTTACCCAGAACTAGAAAAGTGTACCCAGGAGTGAATCAAGACCAGACCAAACCAGTACGAGATCTAAGAGTTCATATTGGATATGTCCTTATAATGTCATCTGTCGGTTGTCGGGCATTGATCTGAACTGACCATCTGCCTGTGTCTTCACCACAGCATCACATGACCTCCCGCTGAGGTCACATGACACAGCTGCAACATGAGCCTTGTATTGATAACTGTATTTATTGATATCGACGATCGTCTGACATTTTCTCACACTAGACTGAAGTTTTGTGTGTATCAAACTAAGTTATATTCACAGTTGACTACTACTACAGCTAAATATTTGTAAATATGTTTTGATATAAATAAAATGTTCTTTGCTTACAAAAAAAAGAGAAAAAACACGAGTTTTATCTCTGCATGTTTGTTTGTTCTTTTTTCTTCTACTGGAGTTACTGGTTTCACATAAATTGGATGGGTTTGCTGTGACGTAAACGTGTACAAACTCCATACAAGCGTTTACCTTTGGTGCCGTTTTGGGCGGGCTCAGTGAGAAGCCTCTCTCCCTGATTGGTCCGTTTGAATCTCCTTTGGATCCGCCCCCTCAGTCGGACATTGTCATCGCTCTCTGAGGACGGGATAGACAGGCTGCGGTCCTCGTCCATCGAAAGGTCTGAGTCCGAGTCAGATTCCTCCCCTGAGTAAACACATTTGTGACATTTACCAACACTGAAATAAAACTGCCCTGGCTATCTGTATTTTTTTATTGCTTCTACACAAATATAAATGTTTCGTTAGGCGTTTTCCCAAATAACAGTACCATGTCCCTATTTTCCCCGGTTTCTATTTAGTTTGAGGAACCACCCAGTCCCCATTGATCAGGTTCATACAGGGACAGTGGCTGAAACTGACTGTAAAATTAACTTATTCAATTATGTCAGGAACACAAAAGTCTTCTTTTTCCTTCATCCTGCTCCTTTTGAGCTCTGTAAACCCGCACATAAAACCATGACACACAAAAAGCTTTAACAGACAAACAAAATTACTAAAAAAAAAAAAAAACAACAAAAACAATCAATCTCAGTTGTTCAGAATTTTAGTTACTAGTACTTACTTATTTTTGGAGTTAGTTAATGAAAATGAATGAAATATATTTCCTAATAAAGTCAATAAGTATAATAATAAATTAAATTTACCGTAGAATGCATACTATTGAGCGCTCCTGAGTATAAGCCGCACCAGCCATATTTTCAAAGAAAAAAAACTTTGTACATATATAAGATGACTATAAGCCGCGGGTGACCGCATTGTTGCGCCGGTCCGGGAAGAGGCGCGCATGTGGCAGAGGCGCGCACGTGTTTTGTAACATGCGCTCCACCGCAAAAGAGTGCGGTGTGCAGCCAGTGCGGTGTTGTTTTCCTCCCCATCCTCGAATAAGTGGTCAAAATATGTAACATGGGAACGTGTTAATGAAAGTGGCGGCTGCAACACGGAGCAGATGAGAGAGGAAAAGAGAGCACTACGGAGGAGAAAGCAGTGGAGGAGAGAAAGAGAAAAGAAAGGAGCGAGGGAGAGATCATGTGGGCCAGCGTCAGCGGAGGAACAGGCACATCACGTTGGTGCAGGTAGAACACTAAACAGTAGTTACTTACTTATTCTGCCTATAAACCTCTGCTCGGAACTTAGTTTACATAACTCCGGTTCCACACGTGCGCAGGCTCGGGTTGTTAGGACATACATGTGCGGTCGGGTCAAATCATGCAGTATATGACTCAGAGTCAGCCACGCGGGTGCGGGTACGCGGGAGTCAGCCACACGGGTGTGGGTACGCGGGAGTCAGCCACGTGGTTGCGGTACACGGGAGTTAGCCACGGCGGTGCGGGTACTGTTCCGTTCAGGTCGAATCGTGCCTGGTTGGGTTCGGACAGTACGTGCGCGGGCTCGGGCAGGTTGGGCTTGGATTTTTGAGCCCGATCTAAAGTCTACCCTAGAAGCTGTTCGTGGAAAAATACATAAATTAGCCGCACCGCTGTATAAGCCGCAGGGTTGAAATCATGAGAAAAAAGAAGCGGCTTATAACCCGCATTTTACGGTACTTATTTTAACAAAAAGATTCCTGGTCTGACTGGAAACTTTCTACTCTTTTTAGCTCCTGCTCAAAAATCCCTGTGGTTCCAGTCCCTAGTTCTTATTCTTTATGGATGCGCATCAAATGGGGACTGGAACTAAAAAAAATGTTCCAGGATCTGACAAAGGTTCTTACAGTGAGAAAACACCTATTATCTTTTTGTTGTATTTCAATTGATTCCTGCATGTCTGAGTAATCCGCTCACTTCCCCCCAACTCCACCCACATCCCTGTACTTAGTGTTTATTCAAAATATGTATATGACAATCCAATGTTTGTTATGGTCAAATTCAGCTATGGTTAAGGTGTCAATGGTCCATTTCTACTACTAAAAAAAAGCAAAAAGCAACTTCTAGCGCTGTTACAGCCTTTACTACTACTACCACTGCTAAGACCATTTGTATAGTAATACTTAAGTTATTACTTGAAGGTAAGGTTCACTTTACTGTCCCTGTGTCTGGAAATTTGTCTATTACTTGCGCTACTAACCATTTATTTCTAGTACTACTGCTTTTACCAGTCCTGCATGTACTATTTGAACATTTCCATTCCAGTTCATTTCTGAAAAATCCACAATGAATCCTCTGCTTCTTTTCCTACAAACCAAGAAACTTCATGTCCTCTGTTAAAACATCCATGAATCTCTGTCAATCCGTAAACTAACACACTGACAGATCCTTGCGCTGGTGACTTTTTACCTCCATCTCGGTGAAACATGGCCACGTCCAGGTCTGTAGCTCCCGTGTGGCCGATGTTTTGGTCCAAAGTTTGTCGTGCCAGAAGGTTTTCTCTGTAAAACATCATAAAACAGATGCATTTAATGAGCTATGCATTCACAGGCAGGCAGTGCTTCATAGATTTGTCTATAGGGACATTAGTGTTGCTCTGAATACATCCGACATTGTTACTTGAAATGGTCCTCAGCTGCAGCTCCCTGACCCAATGAACTCTGAGCGCACTGAAGGGAAGAAGAATCAGGACCACTGCCTCAAGCATCTTTAGTTTTATTCTAAACATATGCTATATTTAAAAAGTGCCAATGTCATTATAGATAAATCAAGTTATTTCTATAAAAGTATTTACTATTACTTGAAGTGGATATGACTGCACATTTCACTAAAATGAAGTTAATATGATTATATTTAAAATGCAGCAGATGAGACATAAATAGAGGTAATTGCACAACTGTTACCTAAAAAAATCCATATAAATTACGCAATAGTTAAGATTTGACAAATAATAATACCTGATAACACCTTTATTTAGTTACATGATTGTCCTAACTGCCAAATGTGTTGTGTAAACTGTTCTTGCATTTTAAATTAAATGTCACTTATAGATGATACGGATAGAAAACTCTACATTACTTCCTGTAAACTTCCACTTATAACATACGTAATTATGAATGCTACATAAATGACAAAAGCTACACTCCAGCTACAATTATTTTCGTCTCTTGAAAAGTGTACCTGGCTGAGCTGACGGAGGAGACGGTGGAGGTGCCCAGGGTGATTCTATGGAGACCACTCTGCTCCAGGAGAGAGGCGTTGTGATAAGGGTTCTGCGTCTAAGAGAAAGGAGAAGAAAACTGGTTAAAACATATCTATCCTTATACGCAAAAACACTGAAGACGGTAACATGCTTTAATTGTAGTCTGTTGGTCGTCCAGGTAGGTTCCATAGCAAAAGAAAATTAAATTCTGGCCACTGAACAAAAGTTTTAAGAGTAAAGACCTTTCAACACTCATTAGAGTAGCTTCTTCAGTTCCTTTGACAGTGCACTAGTGACTCACCAGCATATCCCATTAGGGGCTTGAACAATTATGAAATATGACTCATGTGACAGTTCACACCTTTAAGTAGTTCAAAAGGTGTAACTGACAATAGATCCTCTTGTTTGTGTTAGATTCAGTGCAGTTAGGTCCTCCTTTCAGACAGATATAACGCACAAGTTCTCTGTCCAAGAAGAAGTTACTTGGATGAGTGGTAAAACGTCTACACTCTTAAAAGTTTTGTCCAAATCACAGACTTCTGCAACTAACAATCATTTGCAAATCAATTGGTCTAGCGAAATATTATTTTGATTTAATTGGTTAGAATGCAAAAGTCACATTTATTACTACATTTACATGTATTATTACAATTACTAAGATGTTTACAAAATTTGACGCAGATGAAGCTGTGAAGTCGTTTGAGGATCCTGGTGGTGTATATTTACGGATGAAAGAGTGTTTTTTTTAATCAAATATATGAAATGTACACATTTTTTGCATTATTTTTGCGGCCAGTGGCAGCTGGTGATATATATATTTTTGGAGAATGGAAAGTTTCAGGCCCTTCACCTGAAACTTACATAGAAATTAAAACCACTTTTGATTATAAAACGCGCATAGATTTTTCCGAACCAGATAAACTTAGCTCAATAAACCGATAGATCAACATTGTACCAAACAATGTGAATAATTTCATTGAATAAAACTATATTACATGATTATTTGAATGACTAGACTTGTCTTACTCTCCATATGCACGCTGCTTCTACATGTATGTGCGTCTCTGCCTCTTTACTTGTCCTCCTGTCCATTACATCTCCATTTAGCCTTGAGGGCCTTCTCCATGACCTATTTAAAAGCGTCCTCCTTTGCTTTAAAATGCATCTATCCAACCTTTTCTTGCCTTCTGAAAACCACTCGTTTTGTCCCCGGGGCCAATGTTAACCCTACACTGTTCGTCTACAAACCTACGCTTTTTAACCCTGCTTTCTCCCCAGATGAGACCGCTCCGGTGTGAAGTAAAGTGGGAGTATTAATAGACATACAATGTTGTTTTAACCCAGAATCCTCTTGGTCAGAAAAGGGTGAGGGTCCCAAGTGATTTAGAGTAAATCATACATCTTTAATAAATATATTTTTAGTGCACGCTGGTGGTGCAGTGGTTAAGAGCATCATTTGCCAAATGTCTGTACGCTCTCTCTCCATGTTTCATGCTGCAGTTGTCCTGTCAAATGAAGTCTTCAGGCCAGAAAATGTGTTTTTAAAAATCTATTTTTTAATTCAATTCAGTGTGTCTTTGCACTAGAAGTTTAATCTACTCCCTTACTTTCTTTCTCTGTGTCTAGCTCTCTTTTTTATTTATTGATTAATTTGTCATAAACTGAAAATTGTAGAAAACAGTGCAATCACTAAATGTGACAGCAATCATTTAAACCAGTGGTCCCCATCCCCAACCTTTTTATCACCGCGGACCGGTCAACGCTTGACAATTTTACTGCGGCCCGGTAGGGGAGGGGCGTTTATCATAATAAACGTGAATCCACTGTGTATCTGTTTTTTTTTCTTTCAAAATAGTCCAGGGGCTTGTTTTAGATAATCCAGGGGGCGTGATCTCTAAGTGGAGCAGCTTTGAAGGCTTCATTGCCTCATTAGCGCTGTAGGATTCACGTAGATTCCTGGTATTGTCTTGTTTCTGACTCATTTTGTTGCTTGTGGGTTAAATTTTAGATGACCGAGATGTAACCATCGATCAGGCCCAAAAATTCAGGCCGAGCCCGCGTGCGTACTGTCCGAGCCCGAGTCATTTGCTGCAAGATTCGACCCGATCCATTGATCCATGGACCGGTACCAGTCCGCGGCCCGGGGTTGGGGACCACTGATTTAAACCATGATTGTAATTAGAGTGTTAACAGAAGTCACAACCAAGTGAGTGGATGAATAAAACCATGTAAAGCACTAGATTAGGCACTATATATATATATATATATATATATATATATATATATATATATATATATATATATATATATATATATATATATATTTCAAATTATAAATACATATTTATCATATATATTTTAAAAGCATATTTAAATTAGACATGTTTTTTCAGGTACTTAGCACTAAACATAAATATATCATGGTTTTACACGTAATTGTAAAATGCAATATTGATCTTGAACGGCTTTGGAATAGAAACAGGTTAACTGGCTTCCTGTTTAAAACAGCAGAACTGATAAGCCCCGCTTCTTGTTAGTGACATTTCACCATTTTTAGAAACCCACCATGTACTCCGAGTTAGTTTTCAGATAATCGCAACTAAGTACAGCGATGTGGGCAGAGATGTGGGGTAGGGAAAAACAAGATTTTTCGGAGCACTCGATTCTCATGTGCAAGAGAATACAGGATTACGCAAACATGCTGGAAACAAATTTAAATTCAACTCTGAGTAAACTAATGAGGAGGAAATGCCTAAAAGCATAATATGTCCCCTTTAAATATGATGCTTATGCTCACAGTGTTTTGTGGTGGTCGAGGTGGCTCCTCTCCTGGGCTCTTCTTCCCCAAACACATGGCTCTCCAGGCCTCCTGCACCTCTGCATTAAACACTGTGAAGACCAGCAGGACACACACGCCCTGGAACAACAGCAGAGAAGATGGTTAACCTAAAAACAGGATCAAAACACCAGGCACAAACCAGGACTGAAGCAGCCCTAACCCAGGACGAAACAGCATTGCAGTTCAAACTAAAACTTTTTTTTTTTTTTTGACTAAAAGCTAAGACAAAAAAAGGATCAAGTCAAGGACAAAACAATGACTCAAAAGGATTTGTCCAAAGAGAAACAAGTGCAATCTAGAGACAGCTGAGGTCTAACAGGGCTGGGCAATTAATAACATTGAAATTGAGATTCAGTCTGGACAAATCATCAATGATTATGCTTATGTTTGTCATTAAACATCAATTCATTCATTAAATTGTTGCTAAATTGGTTTATTGGTACTTGTTATATTATACTATATTACACAATTCTATTACCTTTTTGTTAAGTTTTATGTTTTATATTGTACAATTGGGTTATTGTGACAAAGTAATTTCCATCAACGATCAATAAAGTTTGTCTGTAGGTCTTGATCAGGTCTTCCGTAGGTCTAAACTACTGGAATCACACTTGGTCTGGTGGTGGTGGTAGTGGTAGGAGGAATGAGCCTTGACTAAACTGGATCTAAACCAAGAGGAGATCTGCAGAGAACAGTTACCTGTAGGAGGCAGAGCACGTTGAAGATGTAGTAAAAGGCCAGGATGCTGTTGTTGACCGCCATGAGCCCACAGAGCCAGGAGGAGGAGGCCACCAGCAGCAGCAGGAACGAGCTGCGGATCGTCGCTCTGAATGGGAGAAAATGTACAGCTTTTAAATTGAAATATAAACAGAGTCTTCCTTCCCATAACACTAATCATATCCTGACCTGGAGACGAAGGAATATACTAGATTCTCAATACCACAATGAAAAAACGCTATTTTTAGGTAAAACATTTTCAACACTAAATAATTATACTTTCTTTATTAAACTGTGTTCTTATTCTAGTTCTCATAAAGCTCAACATCATTCTAAAACTGTTAAGAAAACGTCAAATTTATCCTATTTATATGTGATTTTTGTTTTATCTAAACTTTCTCGAATTAGAAGTTTTGATACTAGTTTTAGTATTTATTTGTATCTGATTTTCGATATTTTTGACAAGTCTAATCGAAGACACGCCACCAAATGATTGTTTTTCAACTGTAAGAACTAATACTTCTCAGAGTAGGTGAATGAAAGTTAGTAATGCCCAATGGGAGACCGAGATCTGACGGGACTTTGAGCCAAAACCACAGCGAGGTCTTGGGTTTGGTCCAATTTCAAATGTCATATTGTTTTTCAGCATATGTGAGTTAGAGATCGGGCCACAAACATAAGGCAATGTCACTTGGACAGAGATCAGAGAGAATAGTGATTAGTGATTCCTCTGCTGCTGCTGCTATATTTGGAACCACTACATAAACGACAGGAAGTATGGTCGAACAATTTATTCTAGTTGCGATTGTGGTTAGATTTGTAATAATAGGAGTCTGTTCAGTTAACTTTTTAAACATGTTCAGGAGAATTGACAAAAACAGTGAAACAGGCCAAACTAATCAAAGAATCACATGTATTTATTATTATTTTGCATTATTAGATCAGTCATTTATTTTATTTTTTAACTTACTTATTGGTCTTATTGTCAGGACTTCCCCTGACCGTGCTCCTCAGCCCCCTCCCTCCTGTTCCCTCGCTGCTCCTCCTCCTGCTGGGCCCGCAGCTGAGGCTCATCGGCAATCAAGTGGAGCACAAGTAGTCTGAGGCAGCACCTGTTCTCCGCCAGATTGTTGCATCGCTTTTGGTGACTCTCCAGCCTGTTCTTCCCAGTGATTTCAGTGAATTCTGTTTGATTTTGTACTTACCCGGATTCCTGTTTTTTCCCAGCTTGATCCCCGACTCGTTCCTGCCTGTCCCAGCCGTATCCCGCCTGGTTCACATCGTGTCTCCGCCTCACCCCTGCGCCGTTCCGGTATTGTACCCGCTCCTTCCCTGACCCGTTCCTGTCCGTCACCCGTCCTGCTCTGTCCCGCTCCAACCCGTTCCTGTTCGGCTCCCCCTCTCCTGGCTCCAGCACGTCCTCGGTCCCGCCATCTCATTCCCCGGCTCACCACCTCCTTTCCAGAATAAACTCACCTGTTTTGTCTACGTCTTGGTCCGTTATTTGGGTCCCAGCCTGAACTGTGACACTTATTTTTGTTTTACAACGTCTTCCTGTATAACTTTTTGCACCATTTGCTCCATCTGTTAACAATGTTGTTCTAACCAGAAAATAATAATAATTAAAAAAAAAAAAAGGATTGAGAAAACGTCTTTCATTCAGAAATTGAGTGTTATTGACAATCTGACGGGAGAGGATTTTCTAACCAGGATTCATTAAAATAGCGGTACTTCACTCAGCCGTTGTAGTCGACGTCGGGGTTGCCTTGACTTCATTCTTGCCACAATCCTAATTTTCAGGTCAGTCGCTGCCTCGCTCAGCGTTATCACGGTTGGGGCTTCGTTCCTAATATCTGGTAGGGGAGTTGACGTTATCTCTCCTCTGACCTGGCATCCTGGCTCCCCCTTGCCGTAGCATTTGTGTTGTACCTCGTCAATTTCAAGTTGTGATAGCAGTTGCCGTTTGTGAATGTTGGAACACAGAGCTACTAGTTGTTTCGCCGTGAGCTTCGATCGTGGGTTTCAAAGTAACCATTTATCCCACATCCTTTGCATGTAACCCCTCTGACTAGGGTTACTTGAGTAGTAGCATTCCAACAGAGCCATGTTCTCGCATCTCGCCCATCTGTGCCTTGTTCCAGTAGCCCATTTGTCATCGAGGTGCACTGGTTCCCCTGCACCTGACGCAGACCTTGTTTGGCCGGGCGACGTCTGAGCTGAAAGATAGGATTGTGGCAAGAATGAAGTCAAGGCAACCCCGACGTCGACTACAACGGCTGAGTGAAGTACCATCAGAAAGTTTCCTAGAGGATGTGAATTCAGCATTGAGAGCGATCCCTACCATGACCATCACTGAAACCAATGAGCTGATATACACTTCAGCATCAGTGATCCTAGAAATGCTTGGCTATAAGAGCAACCATGGGAGCCATGAGAGACAATACCCACCATGGAAAAGATGGTTGGAGGCCAAAATCAAGAGGGCGCGGAGAGAAGTGAGTCAGCTGACTGAGGCTGAGAGAGGTGCAATGAAAAAGCAAGTACCTAAGAAGTACAGCCAGATGCCCATACCTGAAGCACTCGAAACTGCCAAGCAAAGGCTCCAAGCCTTGGCCAGCCAGCCTAAAGAGATACACGAAAGATAACGAAGCCAGACGAATAAAAAGGCTGTTCGCAACTCAACCTGCGAAAGTGTACTCTGAATGGCAGGGTAATAACAATAGAGCAGACCCACCAAGGCTGGAAACAGAGATACTGGAAGAGTATCTGGGAAAAGGAGGCATCACACAACAGCGATGCAAAGTGGCTCGTGGATCTGAGAGAGGACCACAGCAACCTCCCAGAACAGAATCCAGTCACCATCACAGTGGCAGATATCCAAGAAAGAGTCTCAGGCATGAAAAACTGGACAACCCCCGGCCCAGACATGATCCATGCATACTGGCTAAAGAAACTCACTGCTCTCCATGAACGCCTAGCAGCACAAATGAACCAGCTGCTGAGGGACGGGACTCACCCGGAATGGCTAACCGATGGGCGCACGATCCTGGTCATGAAGGATCCCTCCAAGGGTACAGTCCCATCCAACTATCGGCCAATAACCTGTCTCTCCACAACATGGAAGCTCATTTCAGGCATCCTCGCGGCTAAGATAAGTGGACACATGGATCAATACATGAGCAAAGCACAGAAGGGCATAGGCAAAGACACCAGAGGAGCCAAACACCAACTCCTGGTTGACAGAACAGTCGCCCAAGACTGCAAAGCCCGACACACCAACATGTGCACTGCCTGGATTGATTACAAGAAAGCCTACGACTCAATGCCACACACGTGGATCACTGAGTGCTTGGAGATGTACAATATCAATAGGACACTAAGGGCCTTCATAGCAAGCTCAATGAAACTGTGGAAGACCACCCTGGAGGCCAATGGCAAGCCACTTGCACAAGTGACCATCAGATGTGGCATATACCAAGGAGATGCACTGTCCCCACTGCTGTTCTGCATAGGTCTCAACCCCCTCAGCCAGATAGTCAACAAGACTGGCTATGGATACCGACTCAGGAATGGGGCCACCGTCAGTCACCTCCTCTACATGGATGACATCAAGCTGTATGCTAAGAGTGAGCGAGACATCGACTCACTGATCCACGCGACCAGGATCTACAGCACTGATATCGGGATGTCATTCGGGCTGGAAAAGTGCAGTCGGATGGTAACAAAGAGAGGGAAGGTAGTCCACACAGAAGGGGTCTCACTCCCAGAGGGAACAATAGCAGACATTGAGGATGGGTAAAAATACCTTGGAATACCACAGGCAAATGGCAACCTCGAAGGGGCAACGAGGAAAGCAGCAACAGCCAAATACCTCCAGCTAGTAAGGCATGTCCTAGACAAGACCCACGGTGTAGGCTGTGCAAAGAAGCTCCTGAGACAGTCCAACACATAACTGCAGGGTGTAAGATGCTGGCAGGGAAAGCATACATGGAACGCCATAACCAAGTGGCTGGTATAGTGTACAGAAACATCTGTGCGGAGTACGGGCTGGAAACCCCAAGGTCAAAGTGGGAAACACCTCCAAAGGTGGTAGAGAATGACCGAGCGAAGACAGAATGGTAATGGCAAACCAACCAGACATCGTGGTGGTGGATAAAGAGCAGAGGAAGGCCGTTGTGGTTGATGTGGCGATACCAAGTGATGGCAACATCAGGATAAAGGAACATGAGAAACTGGAGAAATCTCAAGGACTCAGAGAAGAGCTGGAGAGTGCCTGGAAGGTGAAGGCCAAAGTAGTGCCCGTGGTGATCGGAGCACTTGGGGCAGTGACCCCCAAACTGGAGGAATGGCTACAGCAGATCCCTGGAGGAACATCAAACATCTCAGTCCAGAAGAGCGCAGTGCTAGGAACAGCTAAGATACTGCGCCGAACCCTCAAGCTCCCTGGCCCGAGAGGACCCGAGCTCAGAGATGGATGTGACCACCCGCGGAGGGTGAGCAGGGAATTTATATATATATATATATATATATATATATATATATATATATATATATATATATATAATTCAGAGCTGCTGTTTTCGCATTCCTAGGCGCTGTGTGTGCCGCTTAGAGCTTAAATTCTTGTCCCGAGCCGGGGGCGGCCCGAAACCGACCTGTCCGCTCTGCTGTCGGGCTGAGTCGGGGGCAGAGGCGCGCACGTGTGTAACATGCACTCCACGGCGCAGCAGCCAGTGCTGTATTCTTTTCCTCCTCTTCCTCGAATAAAGGGGTCAAGACACCTTACTGAAAGAGCGCGACTCTACACGGAGCAGAGGAGAGAGAAAAAGAGAGCGCAACAGAGGAGAGAGAGCAGGAGGAGAGAGCACGGATGCCTTCCCAAAAAGCTGAAGAAAGGAGGAGGAATAGGCCCGTCTGGGACAGGAGGCGTCCCGTTGGTGCAGGTAGAACACTTGAAGCCCTGTCAGGCGCTTATTCTGCCTATAAACCTCTGCAGGAACTCATGTGACCGATGATCCCTACGGGCCACCGTATGAGGCGGGGCCCCCGTGCTTCCGCATCCCACGGTAATTTGCCCTAGCATTTAAAGCGCGGTAGAAGCCGGTAGGAGCTAGCTGTTTCCATTGCAAGGGCAAGCCTCGTTGCCTGCTGTTTGCTGTCTGATCGTGGTTCCCTCGAGTGCTGTAGGCCTGGTAGGTGTTGTGTGTCTGTATGAGTGGTTAAATGTTTGACTCCCCCTTGTCTGTGTTTTAGACTCTGGTTAATACAGCCGGTTGCCCAGTGGCCGCGTGTTTGCTACACCGTACCAGGCCAGACTTAGGTAGGGTACATATTTTAATTCATCGGCTAGGAAAATGTTGGCTAACTCTTGTTTCCTTATAGATGCTGATGGGCTCTGCCGTTTTTATTTGGGTCTAAATTGTTTGTTCTTTGGTTTGCTTTGACTCAGCCGTGTGACCAAATCCACTGTTGCTGCACCTTGTTACACCTTGTTTGTAAAGTAAACTGTGATTTTATTAATTGTGTGTTTCTTGTTGCTCCAGGGTCTGGTTCGAGCGTGGTTGCCCGCCAGGTGGAGGGTTGGTGGTAGAGTTTCTCACGTCAGCTCCATCACTCCTCGTGTGTTGTGGTATTTTCTGCACCCCCTTCACATACTTGTATGCTTTATTTTCGATCATAATTTGCAGTGTTTTTGTGTGCGTGTGTTGCACGGACTGTAGTGAGTACTCTGTCCCATAAATATTAGCGGCCTCTACCGCGTGCACCCATGGCCGGCTAGCCCTGAGCAGTTTCTTTTAAAATTTGTTATAAATCTTCCCCGTTTTTAGAATATATAATAAATACAGTTTTAAAGTATTTTCCTTCATTTTTAGGATGTTTATCATTATTGTCTTTGTTTTTATTTAGAAAATAAACCGTTTCAAATTGTACATTTGAATCTGTCTCTTTTTAACCATTCACTGCATCCTTTTATATTGGTTTAAATTGTTTTAATTGAAAACTTTAACAGATAAAAACCTGCCCCTCGGTTACACTCAGTTTACGTAACTCCGGTTCTACACGTGCGCGGACCCGAATCGTTCGGAAAATGACTCGGGTTCGGACAGTATGCGCGGGCTCGGCTGGGTCGGGCTTGCATTTTTGGGCCCAATCGAAACTCTAGTGCTGCTCCTCCAATAGAAACAATGTGACGTTTGATATTTGAATTAAATGTGTCTAAATGTAATGTTTGTTTTTTTGTTTTTTTACAAAAACGCAGCCACAAATATTTCATACTATACATTTGTTACCAGAGATGGGGACTTGAGACTCGGACTCGAGTCGGACTTAAATCCCTGTTTTCAGAGACTCGCGACTCGACTCGCACTCGTACCCAAAGACTTGAGACTTGACTTGGACTTGTAATTTAAGACTCGTGAACATTAGGAGTCATGTTCAGTGGGTCCCCACATTTTCCGTTTCCGTTCCATTTTCCGTTGGAGGGCCGGGCCGTGTCGGGCTCGGGCCATGGGGCAGAGACGCGCACGTGTGTCATCACTTGCATGACGCGCTCCGCGGCAAAAGAGCGCGGTGCACTGCAGCCAGAGCTCGTTTTCCTACCATGCTTTGTCCGCCACCCTGTTTAGTGACGTTTTCACTGGACTGTCACATGTGTTTATCGTGTTAACGGACGTGATGAAGCTATGTTGCTATTCATCTAAGCGGGGCTTGTGCGCTCCGTGAACGGGACTTGTGCGGTCAAAGCGGGGCTCGTGCGGTCCGTGAACGGGACTCGTGCGGTCAAAGCGGGGCTCGTGCGGTCCGTGAACGGGACTCGTAAGGTCAAAGCGGGGCTCGTGCGGTCCGTGAACGGGACTCGTAAGGTCAAAGCGGGGCTCGTGCGGTCCGTGAACGGGGCTCGTGATCTCCGTGAACTGGACTCGTGAGGTCCATGAGCGGGGCTCGTGCGGTCAGAGCGGGGCTCGTGCGCTCCATGAACGGCGCGGTTCGTCATTCAAACACGCTTCTGCACTTCAGGTCTTCCGCTCCTCGCAGCGCCTTTTGCGTGCGCTCCCATCCTCCAGACAGTTTCACTCAGATGATGGAGAAAAGTCCCACCTGAGGCTGGGCCTCATGGCTCCTGTCGGTCCACGCCTTTTACTCTCTCTCTCTTCACAAAATCACAGAGGGCTCTGGCTCACTGCCTTGACGAGAAGAGCTCAATCTCTAATTTATCCTAACTAACTCGTCCTAACTACCTTGTGCTAACCATAGACTGAAGATCAGTGGACTAAGGGATTGTGACGTCACCCATAGCGTTTGCCTCCAGCCAAATGAATCCCATCGCGGCTAGCAGTTATAGCGGCTAAAGCGGAGCCAGACTCCATATTTGGAAATCCGAGTGCGTATCGAGGCAACCACACGGACTAATCAGGAGCGCGGTTGCTAACGGTATCCGCCCCTCGGTGAGAGGAGACGGCGGCAACGTGCGGCGCTAGCTGTCAATCACCTGTTGCTAACGCGAGCGAAAACGGCCCCTGGAAAAGGAAGCACCTGATTGGTCAGTTATTATTGCTAATAACTTGATTTATGAACAACCTAACGAAAAAAAAACACCTGATTCATGTAGAGTGTGTCAAAACAGACGTTTTAGTTTCAAGATGGTGAGCTTGACAGAAACAGTTAGTAAAGGGCACCAGTGTCCCAATAGAAAGTGAATGGCAGCTCGGCTTTATGGAGCCAGGAGCGCCTCCATAGCTGCTTCCTATTTGGAACGCGGCGGCTAGCATGCTAACATGGTCCACTGATATCTACAGTCTATGGTGCTAACTAACTTGTCCCAGACAAGGACCGAGATGTGTCCAATACTAATTTTCTCTATAACCTGCGCAGCCTGACCTGCAACTCCAGTTTTATGTACATTTCTAAGCATATTATTTCATGTACAATTTTAAGTGTTTTAGTTTATATACATTGTAAGTGTATAGTTGACATTGAAATCTGTCAGATATAAGGCCATCAGTGAAGTGCAAGTGAAAGTTAGTTTTACTGCGGTTGTATAAGTTATTCTTTAGGGACCGTCAACAAATTACTGCACAGCGAGGTAAAGAAAATAAAATCCCACAGTACTTTTTTTTGTAGGGCATTTGACCCAGTGATCCCTGTATTTTATAGACATAAATACAACATTATTTATTGTCTTATTTAATGTCATAATTATTCAGTGTTTATTTGTTCACTTTTTTTGCTTTGTTCCACTTCTTGTGAAATGAATTCTTGTAGTTCTTACATTGCCAGTTGGTTTTTAGTTGATTTAGTTTGACGGAATGACAAAAACCTTTTGAGGGAGTGTCAATAACTATAGGTCTGCCCAAAATTGGCGTGGGAGAAATGTGGGGTCGCCAGACCTCACAAGATTTTTTTTGTGGGGTCCCCAGACAAAAAGTTTAAGAACCACTGATCTAGAAAAGGCTGCACCATCTCGTTGGTCACAGGAAAGTTCTGTGGAAGCTTTTGGCAGCACTGGATCACCATTGGGTTGTTGCCGTTTAAAAACTGTGAGCCGTAGAAGTCATCTTCTCTCCAGTGGTCAGCCACATATTCTGCAGAAGGTTGAGATGAGCAAGTGCACAGAGACCACAGAGACAAGAGCACACAGTACCTGAAATGGCTGTCTTCTTAAACCAGAAGATTTTCCTTATGTCCTCCTCCTTTTCCCATTGCTCTTGTGATCCACAAGACCTTTGAGCATTAGTTCAATTCCACTGTCATTTCAGAAAGAGAATCATCAGAATTGTCTGAGTGTCCTGCAGTGTGCTTTAGGTTAAATCCATGAGAAAAAACAAATGATCAGAATGTCTCCTTCTGAGCAGGTGTAAATGTTCCGGAGTCCATTTTCAGAAGCATTTTACAGGAGAAAGTGCTCCTGCATGTGTCTATATATTCGCTCATATTCAACTTGCCATGCCACCACTATCAAAGCATATGTCCCTTTACAATAGCCGTGTTGCTTTTCATGCCATTTGCCTGGAGCATTGGCTGGGCACATAGACTCACACCAAGGCTTTGTTTTGGTCGGACTCAGCCTCTCGAATTGGTGATCTCTTCAGTTCCAGTGGAAGTTCTTCTTCAGTATCATAATGAGCTCTGTGAGGTCCCTCCTCAAACACCTTAAACCTGCAGAAACACAAGGCATGTAAATGTCAGCGCTCAGCCCAGAGCTACGCTTATTGAGGCATCCTGGTCAAGGTCAGCTTTTGGTCAGGTTTGGCATCTGATCAGATCCTGGTTAGGTTCTGGTCAGGTTCGGGCCAAAGGCTGGTCTCATCTTGGTTCTGCTCTGTTTCTTGCTTCATTCTAGTCTGATTATGGTCTTGATTCTGATTGGTCTGGTCCTGGTGTGGGCTTGGTCAGGTCTTAGTCTGCTCTTGGTCCAGTTCTGGTGCAGTTCTTGTCATGGGCAAGGACTGACCGGTAGTTTTCCTTCCTCTCTGTCATCTCCCGTTGGCGATGCTCTTTCAGCACAGGGTGGTTCTCCTCAAACACCTTTGTGGCTGTAACATAAAAACCAAGATATCCTGTCTAGCTAGACTTAAATGCCAGGGAGAAGAGGCGGGTTTTCAGTCTAGACTTAAAGTGCATGTAACAGGTTAGACTACACATGTCACTAAAATGTACTGAGCATGATATAGAAGATTTTCACTAAAGATTTTACTTATTTTTCCTCGTTTGACCTTTTACTACAGAAAGTTAGTGAAAACTTAACACAGTAATCACACTCTGATGTCTGCAGGGTTAAATCAATGTTTAATGAAGATGACGCAACAGCGCCCTTCAAAATGGACCCCTCTGACATTTGGGTCTATGTTTAGGCCAAAGCCAGTGAAGTTTTGAATTGTAATCAAGAAAAAAATAAAACAAGGGCAATTTACGTCAGATGAAGACAGTAAAGCAGAATGACACAACTCACCTGTGGCCTTACACAGCTCCACGTACTTCCCTCTGGAGATCCAGTGATAGCAAGGGAACAGCAGTGTGGCGCCCTCTGGAGTGCTCACCCGCACACTGCGGCAGTACCACAGGTTCTCAGGCAACAGCATCACAGGCTCTTTATCCAGTCGCACCAGGAGCAGAGTGCCCAGAGAGGAGGGCGTGTCCACGCTGTATGTCCTTCTCTGTAACACATTACAGACAGAGATTTCATAATATATGATCTTTTCAGAATCAGAAGTGTTTTTGGCCATTTTCAGTTAACCAAATTCACAAACTAGGAACTTGTTTCGGCGGTAAGGTACAACATAAAACAGCTGTATTACTTGAGGAGGACTCCAGGAAACACTGTTGAGACAAACCCTGCCCTCAGTCCTTTGTCCATGATTTCATAGAGGAATATAGGATTTGGAATCACACTAGGAGGGAGGATTTTTTTTGATAATGTCCATCCATCTTCTTCCGCTTATCCAGGGCCGGGTCGCGGGGGCAGCAGTCTAAGCAGGGACTCCCAGACTTCCTTCACCCCAGACACTTCCTCTAGCTCCTCCGGAGGGGCGTTCCCAGGCCAGCCGAGAGACATAGTCCCTCCAGCGTGTCCTGGGTCTACCCCGAGGCTGCCTCCTGGTGGGACATGCCCAGAACACCTCCCGAGGGAGGCGTCCAGGAGGCATCCGGAACAGATGCCCGAGCCACCTCAGCTCCTCTTGACGTGGAGTAGCAGCGGCTCTACTCCGAGCTCCTCCCATGTGACTGAGCTCCTCACCCTATCTCTAAGGGAGCGCCAGCCACCCGGCGGAGGAAGCTCATTTCGACCGCTTGTATCCGCGATCTTGTCCTTTCGGTCATTACCCAGAGCTCATGACCATAGGTGAGGGAAGGAACGTAGATTGACCGGTAAATTGAGAGCTCCTTCTTTCGACTCAGCTCTCTCTTCACCACAACGGTCCGATACAGCGCCCACATTACTGCAGACGCTGCACCGATCCGCCTGTCAATCTCACGCTCCATCCTTCCCTCACTCGTGAACAAGACCCTGAAAACCATCCCAGTGCATGCTGCAGGTCCTGGTTTGAGGAAGCCATCAGGACGACATCGTCTGCAAACAGCAGAGATAAGATCCTGTGGTTCCTAAACCGGACCCCCTCCACGCCCTGACTGCGCCTAGAAATTCTGTCCATAAAAATTATGAACAGAACCGGTGACAAAGGGCAGCCCTGGCGGAGTCCAACATGCACTGGGAACAGGTCTGACTTACTGCCGGCAATGAGAACGCAGCTCCTGTTCCAGTCGTACAGGGACCGGACAGCCCTTAGCAAAGGGCCCCGGACCCCATACTCCTGGAGCACCCCCCACAAGGCGCCCGGGCACACGGTCGAATGCCTTCTCCAGATCCACAAAGCACATGTGGACTGGTTGGGCAAACTCCCATGAACCCTTGAGCACCCGATGGAGAGTATAGAGCTGGTCCAGTGTTCCACGACCACGACAAAAACCACACTGCTCCTCCTGAATCCGAGGTTCGACTATTGGTTGGATTCTCCTCTCCAGTACCCTGGAATAGACCTTACCAGGGAAGCTGAGGAGTGTGATCCCTCTATATTTGGAACACACCCTCCGGTCCCCCTTCATATACAGAGGGACCACCACCCCGGTCTGCTAGTCCAGAGGTACCGTCCCAGACCGCCATGCGATGTTGCAGAGACGTGTCAGCCAAGACAGTCCCACAACATCCAGAGACTTAAGATACTCAGGGCAGATCTCATCCACCCCCGGAGCCTTGCCACCAATTAGCTTGCCAACCACCTCAGTGACTTCAGCCAGGGTGATGGATGAGTCCACCTCCAAGATCTCAGCCTCTGCTTCCTCCTCGGAAGACGTGACGGTGTGATTGAGGAGGTCCTCAAAGTATTCCTTCCACCGTCCGACAACATCCCCAGTCGAGGTCAACAGTTCTCCACCCACGCCGTAAACAGTGTTGGTGAAGCACTGCTTCCCCCTCCTGAGGCGTCGGATGGCTTTCCAGAATTTCTTTGAGGCCAACCGATAGTCCTCCTCCATGGCCTCCCCGAACTCCTCCCAATCCCGAGTTTTTGCCTCTGCAACTGCACGGGCTGCGGTGCGCTTGGCCTGCCGGTACCTGTCAGCTGCTTCAGGAGTCCCACAAGCCAACAAGGCCTGATAGGACTCCTTCTTCAGCCTGACGGCATCCCTTACTTCCGGTGTCCACGACCGGGTTCGGGGATTGCCGCTGCGACAGGCACCAGAGACCTTGCGACCACAGCTACGAGCTGCCGCATCGACAATGGATGTGGAGAACATGGTCCACTCTGACTCAATGTCCCCAGCCTCCCCCGGGATCTGGGAGAAATTCTCCCGGAGGTGTGAGTTGAAGACCCTGCTAACAGAGGGCTCTACCAGACGTTCCCAGCAGACCCTTGCGATACGCTTGGGCCTGCCAAGTCTGTCCGGCTTCCTCCCCCGCCAGCGGATCCAACTCACCACCAGGTGGTGGTCTGTTGACAGCTCCGCCCCTCTCTTCACTTGAGTGTCCAAGACACGCGGCCGAAGGTCAGATGACACGACAACAAAGTCGATCATCGACCTCCGGCCTAGGGTGTCCTGGTGCCACGTGCACTGATGGACACCCTTGTGCTTGAACATGGTGTTCGTTATGGACAAACTGTGACTAGCACAGAAGTCCAATAACTGAACACCACTCGGGTTCAGATCGGGGGGGCCGTTCCTCCCGATTACCCCTCTCCAGGTGTCACTGTCGTTGCCCACGTGGGCGTTGAAGTCCCCCAGTAGAACAATGGAGTCCCCGGTCGGTGCACTGTCCAGTACCCCTCCCAGGGACTCCAAGAAGGCCTGGTACTCTGCACTGCTGTTCGGCCCATAGGCCGCCACAACAGTTCACCGGGGTAAACTCCAACACGTGACGGCTGAGCTGTGGGGCTATGAGCAAGCCCACACCAGCCCGCCGCCTCCCCCCGCGGGCAACGCCAGAGAAATGTAGAGTCCAGACCCTCTCGAGGAGACGGGTTCCAGAGCCCAGGCTGTGCGTGGAGGCGAGGCCGACTATATCTAGTCGGTAGCGCTCGACCTCCCGCACAAGCTCAGGCTCCTTCCCCCCCAGCGAGGTGACATTCCATGTCCCCAGAGCTAGTTTCTGTGTCCGGAGATCCGGTCGTCGAGGCCCCCGCCTTCGACCGCTGCCCAGATCTCTCCGCACCGGCCCCTCACGGATCCTCCCGCAGGTGGTGGGTCCACGGGAGGACGGCCCCACGTCGCTCGTTCGGGCTGGGCCCGGCCGGGCCCCGTGGGGAAAGGCCCGGCCACCAGGCGCTCGCCGTCGAGCACCCACCCCAGGCCTAGCTCCAGGGTGGGGCCCCGGTAACGCCAATCCGGGCGACGTAACTGGCCTCGATATTTTTCTCATCATGAAGGGCTTCTGAACCGCTCTTAGTCTGACCCGTCACCCAGGACCTGTTTGCCATGGGTGACCCTACAAGGGGCATGAAGCCCCCGACAACATAGCTCCCAGTATCATTCGGGTACTCAAACCCCTCCACCACGTTAAGGTGGCGGTTCAAGGAGGGCGTTTAAAGTCTCTTCATAATTTTGAGTTTTTAAATCATAATTCTAAGTTTAAAAGTTGTAATTTCGAGTTTAAAAGTCTTAATTTCAAGTTTTAATGTCTCATTATGAGTTTCCAACAGTGCTGGTGAGCTCCAGCGACAAGACAGCGGCTACAGTTCACGTGTTCCTCGCACTTGTGAAACCATCTCGAGCTCAAAGGTCTGGATTTCTTCATGCTGTGGACAGATGAGACGTCTGCGGTGTGTGCTTCGTGGATCGTCCAGACTCCACTGCAGTGGCTCTGTTGTTGCTGCTGAGGAAACAAGCGGCATGTACGGTGTAACGTGGACTCTGTGCTGCGTTAATTGGTCAAGTCTATGAGCAAAGAGCTGCACGACTGCGGCGCACGCTGAGCTCAGAGCCCGGATCTGGACCTGGTTTAGTCTTACACCGGGCATTCAGGGAAAAGCCCCGGACTTACGCTCCATTCCCCGTGAGAGCTCTCCGTGGCTCAGACTGGTTCAGACCGACAGCTCAACAGCACCTGATCAGACACAAGGCCCCGGAGCCACAGCATGTGCCTCTGTCCTGCGCCCCATGGACCATGGAGCACTCGGGTTTCCGTCTGTGCGTGACCGGCGCGCGGTGCTGTGCTGTGCTCAGTGCTTTCTCATTGTTCTGGACCTGGTCTTGGTCCGGTAGGATGGGGACAAGTCCATACTCCAACCCCGGGGGCTAACTGAGCTCAGGCACTACACGTTTACACACAGCTGGAGACCAGAGTGCTCCGTGGACCATGTGGCGAGAACAGACAGTTTAAACTGTCAGTCAACAAAATAAAGTTGTTATCAGATATTATTTGTCAAATCATAAATATTGTGTATGACATGGATTTTGGCCCTTGTTTTCAAAATGGTTGCTTGGTAACAGTTGTGGAATTATATTTGCTGCCCATGTCCAACCAGGAAGTATAATTATAAACATCACGAAAATTGTCAAACAGGTGACAAATAGGCAAAATTGTTTGTAAAATCTTATGTTTTAATGAAATGTGCAGTCTAACCTGTCTTATAGAGTTTAAAGGTCCCATAACATGCAAAATCGACTTTTCAGAGGTTTTAACCTTCCTACAGTGCTATTTGGTCCTCGTATGTGTGCCCAAAGTGGTTTTTTGATTGATTCCCGCATGTTTTCACTAGAGAACTGTCTTTTTTGTCCCCCTCGGCTGAGCAGCAGACGGGGGCTCATCCCATGGATGACGCGGCTTCCCATGGATGACGCGGTGTTTAAGCCATGCCTCCGGGAAGCGCGCAGCCGCAGAATAAAAACAGCTAATGCTACACAGTAATTACACGATGGATACGACAGATCGAAGAGTTAGCTTGTTATTTACCAAACGGCAACGTCCGTCGTCGAGGTACTGGAGCACGTCAAACTCCAGGTCAGATCCAGGACGTAGGACTCAGCACGACGCACCGTCAGGACGGATAAAAGGTTTATTCCCGTGTTTGTGTATCGCTGTTTACCGGAGCACACGGCGCATGCGCACTATCTCCGCTCTAGGCTTCGGCACGAGTTGGGCGGGGGGAGGCGCGCGGGTTGGGCGGGGGAGCAGCCTGCTCTCTGTTCGGGGGGGTCAAATCTCAGAGGGAGCCGTTTGCTTTTGCAAGGAGGGGGGCCAGTCCAAGAAATGGGTGTTTTTTGGAAACTGTTATGTTATGGATATTGCACAACGCAAAATTTTATCAACAAAGCCCTTAGAATAGACTGTGTAAAGGGGAAAATAGCAGAATATGGGACCTTTAATTTTTCTGTCGATACCGATATCCTATGTTTGTCCTGCTGCTGTTGCCAATAGCCAATATTTGCCAATACCGATATTTTAATTGTAAAAATTCATAGCAGGGCCTACAAATCTATTTTAAGTTGAGTAAAACTCCTCTTATTGTGTCCAGTTTAAATGCAGACATGATTGCAGCACTACTACCCCTCAAATGCAGAGGTGCAAAGAGACTCAGAGTTGCAGGACTGGATCAGTGACATTTTCACCCATGGCTTTTTGGAAAACAAGGCTTCAGGTAGGTTCTATCTATCTATCTATCTATCTATCTATCTATCTATCTATCTATCTATCTATCTATCTATATATACCTGGGCTTTGTCCCACCAAAGTGGGGTAGCCTAGACAGGGCACACACCCTCACCCCCCCCCCCCCCCCAAACCCTCCTTCCGTGACCCCCCCTCCCCCGTCTGCACCAGCGCCCCCTCCGCATCACCATCACAACTTGTTTTTTTTTTTTTTATTATTATTGTTCACACCTCTGCCAAGGAGGCCGAGCCCACACTGGCGGCCCGCCCCCCATGCATGCACTGGATTTAATCAGGGAGCCAGCATGCCTGAGCGGAAAACCCCCAGGACCCGCCCCAGGTGCCACAAAGGAATGAAACCGGCCAGACCCAGAGTGCAAACCGGACCACCACCAGCACCCAGGAAATCTCCAGAGGACCCCACAGGGACAGCCGCCGCATCCAGAGAGGGACAACGAGCACCCAGACACACCTCCCGTCCATCACCATCACCGCTGTCGCCCCACTTCAAATCCAACACCAATTGCACAGATGATTTACACATTATTATTGTTGATTTAAACATTATTATTGTTGATGATGATTTAAACATTTTTCTCCCCCCTCTCCGAACATTTTCTTTCATATCCTATGCTGCCCTATATTATTTATAATGTGTAAGCTATATATAGTGTCTAAAAGCATTAAAAGGAGGAGGACATTGTCCTGCAAGCCTAAGTGTAGGTATTCAGCTTGCCCTAACTAAGAAATGATGCATTAAAACAATCTTAAAACATTGGGAGAGGGTCCAGGTTCAGATTATTTCCAATCATCCCACAACAACAACAGTAACAGTAATAACTAAAGGTGCACCTAGATAACGTCGCCCCCCTCCAGGCGCCCCCGTCCACCATACAAACCCCCAGAGAACCCCGGATCCAGATGGCCATCCGGACCACACCCCTAAGCACCAGCCAGCCACTCCCCGACACCCCGAAACCAGACCCAGCGACACCACCCAAGCCCGCCAGCAATCCCCCAAACAACCCAGCACACAGATGGACTCACAAACCAATGCCAGCACCAACCCAACGTCCCAGGAGAGGCCACACCAAAATAATATTTTTTCTAAAGTTTAGCTGTGATGGTGTTGGGGAAAGGGCACCTTGATTTAAGGTTTAAGGACTGATTTAAACCACACCACACTGCACCAGGGTCAGCGGCACAGCCCAGTGTGGGCACTTCCACAGCAGGGCCTCCGCCGAAGCTGGTTTACCCCTGCCGCTTCATACCAAGACCAGTCCTCTACCACACCCATCCATTCATACACAAACTCTCTCCATCCATCCCTGTCCTGAGCAGCCTCTCTCCCTTGCACCACAGTCATCCCTCTTGCATTCAATGCTCTTCTTACACCCTCTGTCCATCCCATTCGCGGTCTTCCTCTCATTCTCACTCCACTCACATCAGATTCATATACCTTTTTCACCAATCGCTCCCTTTCCATCCTCTCCACATGTCCAAACCATCCCAATGCCTTTTGCTCTGCTCTATCAGCCAACTCTTGCAACACACCAGTTCTCTCTCGGATGTCTTCGTTTCTCACACGATCCATGCGCGTCACACCACACATACTTCTCAGACATCTCATGTCAACTACATTCAACTTCCTCTTCTCCGCAACTTTCAAACTCCACATTTCAGCCCCATACAACGCAGCAGGCACCACCACACCCTCATACAATCTCCGTTTCGCATCCATTCCCAGTGACCTACATTCAAACACTCTCTTCATTCCCCCCCATATCTTACGTACTTCATTCATTCTAAACTCTACCTCACCCCCCATTCCACCATCCACACCAACGTGCGACCCCACACTTCAAACATTCCAGAGTACACCCATCCACACCTGCAGCCTTTCCTGCTTTCAACTTCCCCACAGCTTGCTCAACTTCCTCTCTCGTAATCAACGCTTCATTCAACTCTCCCAGTACATTCAGAGTGCTTTCCCTTCCATCCGTCACAATCACAGCATCACGATCTTCCTCCACATTCAACAGCCTCTCAAAATACTCCGCCCACCTCTTTCTTACTGCATTCCCCTCATTCAGCATCCTTCCATCCTCTGTTTTCACTTTCTCCTCCCTCCCAGACTCTCCCTTTCGCACTCTTTTCACCTCCTTCCAAAACATTTACTTGTTCTCCCGAAAATTGTCAGTCAACTGTCTGCCCCACCTTTCGTCCGCAGCCACTTTTGCCTCACGCACAGCTCTCTTTGCATCACTTCTCTTCTCCTTATAACACTCATACGACTCCCTGTCCTTTCTCTGCAGCCATACTTCGTACGCACGTCTCTTCTCAGTTACAGCCAACCTTACGTCCTCGCACCACCATTCACTTCCCTTTCTTACACCCCCCCAACACATCTCACACCACACACTTCCTTTGCACACCCAACCAATGCACTCTTGAATTGTTGCCATTCTTCCTCCACACCAACAACCATTTGATCCTTCACCTCATTCCACCTGCCATCTATTTTCTCCTGATATTCACACACTTTCTCTCTGTTCTTCAAAACACTCACTCTCAAAACTTCTCTCACATCCCCACTCTTTCTCGGTCTCACCCATGGCATACCCACACGCAACCTTCCTTCCACCAAATAATGATCAGACATACCTCCACTCTCTCCCCTCCTCACACTTAGATCCAACAATCTACTACATGCAACCTTTGAAACCACCACATAATCCATCAATGCTTTATCAATCACTCTTCCACCATCCTGCCTCACCCACATATACTTATGAATCTCTTTCTTTCTGAACCATGTATTCCAAATCACCATCTCTCTCTCAGTGCACGTTCCTATCAGTCTCTCACCACTATCATTCTTTCCAGGTACACCATGCATGCCAACAACACCCTCAACTTTCTCGTCACCCACTCTAGCATTCAGATCTCCCATCAGCACTACGTTCACATTTGCACCAAATCCTTGCAGGCACTCATCCAAGTCATTCCAGAAAGACACTCTCTCCTCTTCATTCTTCTCACTGCCAGGACCATACGCACTCATGAACACCCACAGCTCATTCAGAAATTTCACTTTCACCCACATCAGTCTTGGTGAGATCTCCTTCCATTCAACCACACATCATCTCACCTCACAACTCACCAACAAAGCCACACCTTCTCTTGCTCTCCCACTCCCTACACCAGACCTTCTCCCACTCACATTTCCAAACACACACTCACCCTTCCCTTTCATCTTTGTCTCACTCAGCGCTAACACGCTCATTCTCCTTCTTCCAAACATCCTTCCAATCAGATTTCTTTTACTTTCATTCGTACTACACCCACGCACATTCAAGGACCCAATCTTTAGGGTTTGGGGAGACAACCTCCCCTTCCCAACTCAGCCCTGTCCGTTTCTAGGAAACAGCTACAGGGGAGAGGATTCCCAGTCCTCTCGCCCCGTCCCTTTTAGTCGCCTTTTACGACACGCAGGGAATACGGTGGTAGTATTCTCTAGTCTGGCTGCTGTGCTGTGAGCAGCCAGACTGCCCCCCCTAACCACTGGGGCATTTACTTTTGCAAACCCAAATTCAAAACAACAGCGGTTTTCCCAAAGGGCTTTTCAAAGTGGTTGATTTGAACCAATGAATCAAACAATGAAACAGTCACTGGTCAATAACCACCAGATTTACAGATATTTAAATTAGGAGATTAAGCAGATTAACCAATGTTTAAATTAGGTTTTAACATTACTTTTCAGTCAATGTTGGCCAAGTTTATCACTTTACTTCCTGTTTGGACATGAGCAGTAGTACATTGTACACAAGGGCCAAAAACTTTATAAACATTCGATTTCAGATCAAATATGATTTCACAAATAATAAACCTGAAAACACTGCAATTGTTAAATGATTGTTTAAACTGTCAGAAAATTGTGTCAGTGGCACATACAATAAAATTGTCCGTGTATTTTGGGTGGAATGTCGCTAATTGATGACATCGCCAAAGGATTCTCAGCCCTAACTTCTTGTCGTTTTAAACTTTTATTTTTCTACACCAGCTGTTACTTGACTGATGTAAACTATGATAAATATTTGCCACAGAGACTATCCCACCAAACTAAGGAATTATTGGGAAAGCTCAAGAACCTGTCATATGTGTTTTAAGCTAAAAACTGTGCTTAGCCCCTCCTTCTCGGGAAGGACAGTGGGTTGTGTATGTTGTGAATGTTGTGTACAGCAGGTATCATATCTTCAAATGCATTACGGCCTGACATTGAAGGCTTCACTTTCAGGTTTTCCTCGGAGCTTCAGTTCAGTGCAGGAGTTGGTCAAGTTCATCACCATGGTGATCTTCACCGCCTCAGCTCAACACAATGCTGTCAACGCTGGCCAGGTCAGTCCACATCTCAAGAGAAGTCCTGAGATTTAACATAACGTTAGCCTCATAGCATAAGTGCCAAAGTCCTTTTTAAGGAAAGTTGGTCTGATCCAAAGACACCTACAAAGCAGGAGGGTCTGGAGAGTAGAAAGACATCTCAATATGGCCAAAATGGCTTAGGCAGTTTATGTTATGAGGCTGTTGATAAGCTCCTGTGCCTTTTGCTGTTCTACTGACTGTAACACAAACAACAAACCTTTCCTCCAGGGGGCAGTACAGGGTTTGGTGTTCAATCTGATCTGTGCTGTTTCTGTGCCAGTTCTTGTTCTGTCAAAGGCCTGCAGTTTCTTGGCATAAACTGTAACAGCGTCACTGAAGGAATCATTAAACTCTAATATAATCATAATGTTTTCAGTTTGACTATCAGTCCTGGATCCTCAATACCAGCTTGCTCCTGGTCAGCGCCCCTCCCTCCACCAAGGGCCAGTCCAGCATGCAGACTGTAATGGACGCTCTTCCCAACGTTGGAGACACATCCAGGTTTATCGGAATGGGCTGGGTCTTGTCCACTAAATACTCTGATCTGGTAAGTATTTTTTGCATTTTTCTACGTGCATGTCAAAGTGGTTTTAGAGTTGGCCTGTCACAATAATTACTATATCGACTTATCGTTCAATATATGATAGACAGAACAATATATCTGGAGCTCAGTATTTGCATTTTATTTGCACTTCAGGACCTTTTCTTGTTTTTTTTTTTTTTTTTTTTTCAAAACAATTTGAGCTGTAGAGAGTGAAATGTGCAACTTTTTAAGTGAATAAATTGTTACCAGAGGTTTTAATAATTTAGCAATCTATAATGTTTAAGAAACTCAGAAGCTAAACGAAGAACCTCATTACTTACAACAAAGCAGCTTGGCCCCAAACTTTTAAACATTCTTTTTCCGGGAATCTCTATGGGAAAAATGAATGGGAAATTTACTTCACCGCAATATTAGGGTTATAGATGTTATGCTATCAAGACAACAGACAGATATTCTTCATTTACCAGAGGAAGGATAGTTAAAGCGGACTCCTCCCCTGTTCTCCGATTAGGCTTTAAAACTCTTCGATGTAATTTAAAGTCTTCACTTATCAATCGCAGTAGTCTATTGCTCTTCAAAATGTAACGGGCCTGTGTAAGAGTCTGTTTTGGACTGTGCAGACGCCTTTGGCCACTTACCCGGACGAGCGCTTCGACGAGCCGGCCGTGACCCAGATGATGGAGAAGTTTCGGGCTGAACTGTCTTATCTGGAGGAGGCCATCACAGAGAGGAACAAAGGGCTCCCAGTGCCCTACACCTTCCTGCTCCCCTCACAGGTCGAGAACAGCATCGCCATCTAGTGACATAAACTAGTAATGTATGAGGAAATAAAAGCTTTGGAGCCTTTGTTTGACCAATAAAAAGTTTAAATAATTTCCATCTCTGTTAAACCTTGAGCTACACTCTCCTCCTGTTACTGCACAACATCTATATAACTCTCTATAACCCTATAACTCTAATATAATACAAAAATAGACAAATGTGTAGCAATGTGTTATTCGTTCCAAAAAAGTGTTTTTTTTTAGAAGCTTATTCATGTAAATATATTATGAGTAATTGGAAATTGATCAGCTCGGTAAACAAAATATGAATATCGGTTACAGTGGGGGAAAAATAACATTATTTCATTTGGTTTGATGAAAGACGACACATCATCTTGAGCACTTAAAGTTGGGGTACCTGACTTTTTGGGATACAAATGTGTAAATTTTGTGTTTTTCATCAAAGAGTGTCTTGTTAAAGCAGCACTTTCTGACAAAAATGAGACCTCTGTGCTGTTTGTGTCTAATAATTAAGTATTTTGTCTCGAAATAAGAGCTAAAAGCAGCGCTTTGATTGGCTGTGCTTGGATGGTCCTCCCCAGATTCACTGTAATCTGAAGAAAGCTGTTGTAAAGATGTGCACAGGACCAAAAATGAATGCATGTGACTTTTAACAATGTGCCATAGGGTTTGTGAGAAGAAGGGACGAGTAAGATAGATTAAAAACCTACATCTGGTTCCGCAGTGTGAAAATCAGATACACCAGCTTTAATGTGAAGAGGGCACTGCACTAAATGTGACTGTACACTCAATTTTGTAGCTGCATTTGGTTTGGCATTTGGCTCTAGATTGAAAAAGAGCACACACACATATCGATAAATCCTTATTTTTAAAGTAGTAATCGAGCACCTCAAGCCCTTGAACCTGTAACCAGAGGTGGAAAGAGTACCGAATATTTGTACTCAAAGTATACGACTAAAACTGTACTACTACAGCCAAATCTGTTACCTTTTACTTTGAGCTCTGGCCAATCGGAGCAGATGAAGCGATGTTTTGGGTGTTTGCAGCTTTAGGAGGAAGCAGAGACAAAGGTTAGACAACTATTTAATAATTTTAGACTGACTTGGCAAAAACCCCATAGAAATGAATTAAACCTCTCAGATGTACTTATACTTCTTTTTCATCATCTTTGGTCCGCAGAAACGGAGAGAAAGTGTCAGCAGTCACTTCCAGTTTCGCTCTAAAACTTACAAATCAAGTTAGAAATGTGTTGGTAATAATGGACTTGAACTTTGACAGCCACATCAGATCAATAACAGCCTTTTACCACCTAAAAACATTGCCAAAATCAAAGATACAGTGTCTAAACCAGACTTGGAGAGACTTATCCATGCATTTGTCTCCAGCAGGTTAGACTACTATTACAACTGCTCACTGGCCTCTCCAAACGAGTTGTGAAACAGCTGCAGTACATCCAGAACGCTGCTGCTCGAGTCCTGACTTGAACCAGGAAGTACCACCACATTAGTCTGTGCTCAGGTCTCTTTTGAAAAAAAGAATGTCTCTGCATAACCATGTCCCTGACGTCAGTGGTAAGTGGTCTCTAGTGCAGGGGTTCCAAAAATTGCCATGCAACTGACTCGGGACCCCCAGAGCATGTTAAATCAGGTTTATATTGGTTATTTGAATAGTTTATTGTCTTAATAGACCATATTTTCACTCAAATATACACTTTTTAATTTTAAAAATAGAGAAAATACAGTGTCGTATATATTCAAATTAGATCTTGAAAATCATCTCGTGAGCCCCAGGTCATCCCCCGCGACTCCCAGGGGGTTCCGAACCCCACTTTGGGAACCACTGCTCTCGTGCACAGACAGGTTTTGGGGGTGGAATGATAGGAGGAGCAGGTCCATAAAGAACCAGCTCCCCAGGACTTCAGTTCAGACTCTGCTGCAGCCTCTGGAATCAACACGTAAGTCCTTCTCTTTCCTTCTGTTCCAAACTAGACATTTGGGTTTACAGGATTTATTTACTATTCTGGGTCAGTAGCCAAATAAATGTAAGTGTACTGACGGGTGGCTAACACATTCTGTTCCTGTTGGAATAATTAAAATCAGTAATTTGATGAACATATAGACAAAAACTGAATTTTCTCTCCTTATACCATTCATAACAACCCACAATCTGTGAGAGACTTCATACCTGTACACTAGTCGCTAGGGCTGTTTACCTTTAATTGTTTAGTCGATTAATCAGTTGATGGTGTCTTAGTCGACCAACATTCGTATTAGTCAATTAATTAATTTTATTTAGAGTTAAAGGATTTATATGCCAAACACAGCGAAAACAAGAAGATATGGAGTGAGTTTGCTGAAGATTTTGCAGTCCAACATATATAAATAAACCGTTTCCTACTACTTTAGTATCATAGATAGTATCATTAAAAATAGTTGCTTTTGCATGAATTCCTCTGCAGTTGTGGTCTTTTGAGTGCAGTTTGGGTCAGATACATATGTTTTTACCGCACCCCTTTTTAGTTGATTAATCAGTCGATAGGGCAGGTCTTTAGTTGACTACAGCCCTACTAGTCGCCTTTCGGCCAAAATCACCGCTTACTCTCGAAATAGGTAATTCACGTGAATCGTGTAGATCTGCAATTTAAAAAAAGGGCTGGTAGGGGGCAAGAGGCTCGGGCCGTACGCCAAGAACCCCGTTTATGTCAGACAGCTCCGGTTCAGAATCTAAATCTCAGAATGGAGGCAAAAGTGAATGGAGAAACTGATTAACCACAGAAAATAGGAAAAATCCAGTTTTGGATATGCTGCTTTAAACACATTTACAAAATGTTTTACATTTTTGGTTATGTAATTGGACAAAGGAAAATCCTGTTATTTAGGTTTTACTTGACAAATGTTGAGTTCACAATAGTCTTTCATTTTATTTACATATATTGCATACTTTATTCACAAGTTATACTTTTTGTTTAACTCAAATACAATTTTGAAGCTAAATCTTTTGTTCTAGAAAAGCAAACATTTTTACCCTGGAAATTCAAAATGTTTGCTTATTTTATGTTATAAAAGCTTAGGTTAAGACGGTGCTTCGCACATCATTCTGATAAGAAGGTGCGTAGGAAGAAACATGCGTGACGCACGTAGAAAACTGGTCAAAAGGAGACTCCCGCACGCTGGCACACATGTTATAAAAGCTTGAAATCCTCAGCATTTAGATCTGATGTCAGTTAATCATTGAAAGAATGTTGTTGTGTAATGTTGTGAACCGTCATTTTGCCTCCATTCACTGCCATTCTGAAATGTTGTACATTCTGACAACAGAGCATTTCAAATGGTCTATGTGTGTATTTAAATCTGCCTTGTGTGATAAAACTACTCAAAGAACAACAAGCATTCTATAACTCTAATGATCAAACAGTGTGTTGATCTCTTATTGAGAAGTTAAAAAATATATATCCTCTACAAAGAAGGAATACATTTATCTTCTGAAATGCACTAGAATGCAGGGAATTACAAATTACAAAATTTCCTGATCCACCTTTGCCCCATGTTGAGAATTGTGTAATATAATATTTTTCAGGCAACTCTGCCAGAGTTTGCAGGTCTGGTCTTGCATTGCAAGTGAATATACGTTTGTTGGTGGAATTACCTGCTTTTATCTGTGGAGACATTGTGTGATCATTCCAGGCAAAATTCTCCAATAGAATCTCCAGAATAGAAGGTTTCTGACCCTCCCCCCCAAACTTAGTCTTTCTCTAACATAACGTAGATAGTCATTTTACATTTTGTTCATTGTAAACTTCAGTGTCGATCTAACCTCGACAAGTTAGATCGACACATTTCACTAAAGCGTAATGAACATGATTCTATTTAAAGATTTGACTAAACATTTTGCCCATTTGTCCCCATTTTGAGAGTTTGTGTATAGTTTATGTTACTTCTTGGTTAAACATGAGCTCAGATATAACTTCGAGGTAATTCCCGCACACACATACGCACGCACACGCACGCGCACACACACACACACACACACACACACACACACACACACACACACACACACACACACTCACACTCACACACACTCACACACACTCACACACACTCACACACACTCACACACACTCACACACACACACACACACACACACACACACACACACACACACACACACACACACACACACACACACACACACACACACACACACACACACACACACACACACACACACACACAAAGACAGTGTAATACTGCATATGCTTAAAATATGTCTGTTCTTTAAAGGTGAGTTGAAGCAGACACTTGTGGAAGAACATGGCTAAATACCAGGTGGAGGTGAGTACTGGAGACATGGCCTACGACGGGACCTGGGACCACATCTCAGTGACCCTGATTGGGACCGAGGGCCGGAGCAAGAAGACCGAGCTGGACGGCTGGGGCAGGGACTTTGGGGTGGGCTCAGTGAGTATCCACACATCATAAACAGAAGCCTGATGATGTTATATGAATGCTCTGGAAGGATGATTCAATTGAGAAAAAACATAAGTTATCAAAAAAGTTTATTCATTTTCTACCGCTTGTTCCCGTTAGGGGTTGCAGGTGACTGGAGCCTATCCCAGTGACTTTGGGCTTTAGGCGGGGGCCAACTTGTTGCAGAGTTAACACAGAGACATGGGCATTGATAACCATTCACTCTCACACTCATTCACTAGGGCTCATTTAGAGTTACCAATTAACTTACACATGCATGTCTTTGGACGATGGGAGGAAACCGGAGAACACGGAGAGAACCCACGGTAACACAGGGAGGACATGCAGACTCCACCCAAAGAGATCGTGTGAGGTTGCTCTGATCCGGGATTCCAACTCACAATCTCACTCTTGGGAGGCAGGAGGTCTAACCGCTTAAGAGCCCGTAACGCTACGTCATAAGTTATCAAAAATAAATCCTTCCTCCTAGTGTGATTCCAAATAATATATTCCTCTATGAAATCATGGACAAAGGACTGAGGGCACGCTTTGTATCAACCGTGTTTCCTCCTCAAGTAATACAGCTGTTTTATGTTGCACCTTACCGCCGAAACAAGTTCCTAGTTTGTGAATTTGGTTCACTGAAAATGGCCCAAAACACTTCTGATTCTGAAAAGATCATCTATTATGAAATCTCTGTCTGTAACGTGTTACAGAGAAGGACATACAGCGTGGACACGCCCTCCTCTCTGGGCACTCTGCTCCTGGTGCGACTGGATAAAGAGCCTGTGATGCTGTTGCCTGAGAACCTGTGGTACTGCCGCAGTGTGCGGGTGAGCACTCCAGAGGGCGCCACACTGCTGTTCCCTTGCTACCACTGGATCTCTAGAGGGGAGTACGTGGAGCTGCGTAAGGCCACAGGTGAGTTGTGTCATTCTGCTTTACTGTCTTCATCTGACGTCAATTGCCCCTGTTTTAGTTTTTTCTAGATTACAATTAAAAACTTCACTGGCTTTGGCCTTAAACATAGACCCAAATGTCAGAGGGGTCCATTTTGAAGGGCGCTGTTGCGTCATCTTCATTAGACATTGATTTAACCCAGCAGACGTCAGAGTGTGATTACTGTGCCAGTTCTGTTAAGTTTTCATGAACTTTCTTTGGTAAATGGTCAAATGGGGAAAAATAAGTTAAATCTTTCGTAAAATCTTCTATATCATGCTCAGTACATTTTAGTGACACGTGTAGTCTAACCTGTTACATGCATTTTAAGTCTAGACTGAAAACCCACCTCTTTTCCCTGGCATTTAAATCTAGCTAGACAGGATATCTTGGTTTTTATGTTACAGCCACAAAGGTGTTTGAGGAGAACCACCCTGTGCTGAAAGAGCATCGCCAACGGAAGATGACAGAGAGGAAGGAAAACTACCGGTCAGTCCTTGCCCATGACAAGAACTGCACCAGAACTGGACCAAGAGCAGACTAAGACCTGACCAAGCCCACACCAGGACCAGAACCAAAACCACAGAACTAAACCAGGTCTGAATCAGAATCAAGACCATAAACAGACTAGAATGAAGCAGGAAACAGAGCAGAACCAAGATGAGACCAGCCTTTGGCCAGAACCTGACCAGAACCTAACCAGGATCTGATCAGATGCAAAACCTGACCAGAAGCTGACCTTGACCAGGATGCCTCAATAAGCGTAGCTCTGGGCTGAGCGCTGACATTTACATGCCTTGTGTTTCTGCAGGTTTAAGGTGTTTCAGGAGGGACTGCCTCACAGAACTCATTATAATACTGAAGAAGAACTTCCACTGGAACTGAAGAGATCACCAATTCGAGAGGCTGAGTCCGACCAAAACAAAGCCTTGATGTGAGTCTACTGTATGTGCCCAGCCAATGCTCCAGGCAAATGGCATGAAAAGCAACACGGCTTTGTAAAGGGACATATGCTTTGATAGTGGTGGCATGGCAAGTTGAATATGAGCGAATATATAGACACATGCAGGAGCACTTTCTCCTGTCAAATGCTTCTGAAAACTGACTCCGGAACATTTACACCTGCTCAGAAGGAGACATTCTGATCATTTTTTTTTCTCATGGATTTAACCTAAAGCACACTGCAGGACACTCAGACAATTCTGATGATTCTTTCTTTCTGAAATGACAGTGGAATTGAACTGAAGCTCAAAGGTCTTGTGGGATCACAAGAGCGATGGGAAAAGGAGGAGGACATAAGGAACATCTTCTGGTTTAAGAAGACAGCAATTTCAGGTACTGTGTGCTCTTGTCTCTGTGCACTTGCACTTGCTCATCTCAACCTTCTGCAGAATATGTGGCTGACCACTGGAGAGAAGATGACTTCTACGGCTCACAGTTTTTAAACGGTAACAACCCAATGGTGATCCAGTGCTGCCAAAAGCTTCCACAGAACTTTCCTGTGACCAACGAGATGGTGCAGCCTTTTCTAGATGAAGGGCACTCTCTGAAGACTGCGCTAAAGGTACTGATAAAACACAAGTTTCAATATAAGGCAGTGGTCGACCGCTGTAGATTCTACATCCCTACAGATTTATCACACTCAAATGTCAGTTTAGTAAGAATATTTTGTTGAATATTTTACCTATTCAAAAACAATTCTGATCTTGTCTTTGGTGGTTGAACATTTAGGTGACACTAATTTTCATCCAAAAGCTCTCAAAAGAAACATTTTCAAAATATCTCATTGTTCATACCCCGGTGTGCAGCAATGTGAAAGTGTCTAATCTTAAAGCATCTCTTATTCTGATCAGTCTGAGTGTGGGCTGTTACTGTGGTCCACAGACAGGAAATATCTTCTTGTACGATGCAAAGAAGTTTCAGGGAATCATCCCGAGGACATACAACGGGAGAATTCTGCATGTGACTCCTGGTCTCTGTCTGTTCTATCTGAACTCAGAGAAGCAGCTCAAGCCCATCGCAATCCAGGTACACAGTTCCTCTTGCAGTTCTTAAGGTTTGGAGAGTATACAGTTCCTATTACAGTGTGGAGAGTACACAGTTCCTATTACAGTGTGGAGAGTACACAGTTCTTCTTACAGTTTTTAAGGTTTGGAAAGTACACAGTTCCTATTATAGTATGTAGAGTACACAGTTCATCTTGCAGTTCTTAAGGTTTGGAGAGTACACAGTTCCTGTTACAGTGTGGAGAGTACACAGTTTCTCTCACAGTGTAACGGTGTACAGTGTATGTATTTTATTAAAAAATAATAATAATCTCTTGACTATAAATATGAAGCACACTGCTCCAAAATGACACATGGAGAGTGAGGGATTTGAACTCACGCCTCTCGTGGGAAGTCCAGCACTCTGACCTGTGTTAAACCACTCTAGAAATAATAATAGGCTTTATTTCTGGTGACTGCAGCTGCATCAAAAGCCAGCAGAGAACAACCCCATCTTCCTGCCCAGCGATTCTGAGAGCGACTGGCTGCTGGCCAAGATGTTCATAAGTAATGCAGTTTTCATGGACCACCAGTCCGTCTGTCATCTGATGAACACACACCTGCTGGAGGAGGTATTTGCCGTAGCCATGCTGCGCAACCTCCCAACAGTGCACCCAATTTACAAGGTACGATCCCTACTGCTGCAAAAATCTTTATTGCAACGATTGTAATCTCATCTATTGTTAAATAAATTAATAATCCCCTCACTTGATATATAGTTGTCAAACCCAATACAAAGTCAATGAAAGGCTTGAAAACTGTAGTTGTCCTCTTAACCATCATCACAACACTCTACTAAATGAAAGAAATATAAAGCTGCCTTTCCCATCACGGGACACTGCCACACTACAGTTAGCAATGAGCTGGCGATGTCCCCTGTCCTCTCATACAAAGACAAATGTACAGGAGCAGCCCCTGGACTGAGAGATTCTGGCTGGAGCCCTGGTTAGCCCCTGTGTTAAAACAGCTCAGATAAGGCCCCGGAGAGAGATGCAGTCTTCAAACATTTCATCAGTTTAATGGTTCTCTTCTCGGCCAACAGTGTGGATCTGTGTGTTCCATTTTGGGGAGGAAATTATACATCGTTTTGTAAACTTGTTGTCTCTGAATGTGCAGCTCCTCATGCCACACTTCCATGACACTATCCCGATGAACATTAAGTCACGCAACTTTTTGTTCAAAGCCGTCCTTTCTTTGGTGAGATTTCAGTTTCTCAAATATTCCTCTTTGGATTTTTAACCAGTGGATATTGCTGTAAGGGTGATCCTTATTTATTGTGCAGACCTCTTTGGGGGAGAAAGGATTGGTGGAACTGATGAGGAGGAGCCTGTCAGGGTTGACCTACAGCACCCTCTGTCTGCCGGAGAACATCACCTCCCGAGGGCTGGACTCAGTGCCAAACTTCTACTACAGAGACGATGGCCTCAAGCTCTGGGCCATCATAAACAGGTATGGCAGACTTCTATTCTGTGTCACTGAGGACCTGGGGCCCCAAGGGTCAGTCCTGGGACCTCTTCTGTTCAGCCCCTGCATGCTGATGTTGGTTCAGCAGTGTATGTTACATGAAGCACAATGCAATCTCTAGTTGGGGCCTAAGCCACATTCACACTGCAGGTTGAAGCTGATTTTTTTTTACGCAATGGTGACTTGAGGACAGAACGAACACAATTATTATTATTTTTTAATGCGACCCAGGACACTTTCATACAGCTGGTACTTAAGGCTGCATTCACTCTGCAAGTCTTGACGCTCAATTCAGATACTTTTTTCCCAAATAAGATTTTTTTTTTTTGGAGAGGCTGTGCAACTTGCAAATGAAATGTGACTCAAATCAGTTTTTATACGTGAGCCCAAACAGCTCTGTAAAACCGGGAGTTGTGGTATTATCACATTATGAGGAAGCACCATTTCATCAGCCTATTCACCTTATTCCGGAAGTTGCCGTACGCGCAAGTTCTACACGGACTAAAAAGCCATTTTCAGGACGCCCAGGAAATTGGTGCGTTGTTGACTTGTTGTTGCTCGTGTTCATTTTACACAAATCAACCAACTTTATGTAACATTTTAGCAACGAGACTTTTCCCTCATTTGTCATTAGCTTTAACAGAGTTCTCATCAAATGGAAATGCGTTTACAACAAAAGTGCGTATCTGTGGCAAAAATCGACAAAAGTGGGCGGGGCAGAATAAGGTGAATAGTAGGTCAAGGTCAAGGTCATCTTTATTTATAAAGCACCTTATACAATAATAAGACATTATCTCAAAGTGCTGGACAACAACAATAAAACACAATATTAAAAACACAAAGATTCCTGGACACAATGTTTAAAAAACACAAGCATTTATACAATATAAAAAAAGTGCTCAGGTCAATTTGAATTAAAAGCCAGCGCAAAGAGGTATGTTTTTAAAAGCGATTTAAAGCTCAGAATCGAGCTCGCCGCTCTTATATTATATGGAAGAGCATTCCGCAGCCTGGGGCTGGCGACTGAAAAGGCTCTGTCGCCCCTGGACTTCAGCCTGGACATGGGACAGTCCAGGAGTAGCTTATCAGCCGACCTCAGTGCTCTAACCGGAGCATGCAATATTAATAAATCAATCAAATACGAAGGTGCCAAGCCGTTTAAGGACTTATAGACATAAAGCAAGGTCTTGAATTGAATGCGGTAGGGAACGGGGAGCCAGTGAAGTGAGGACAACACTGGAGAAATATGGTCCCTGCGTCTTCTTCCAGTGAGCAGACACGCTGCCGCATTTTGTACAAGCTGCAGTCTATGGAGAGATGAGTTTTTCAAACCAAGATATAAAGAATTACAATAATCTAGGCGTGATGATATTAATGCGTGAATTACTCTCTCCATTTGATTTGGTGGTAGATATGGTTTGACTTTGCTCAGAAGTCTGAGCTGGAAAAAGCTCATCTTAACCACAGAACTGATCTGCTTATCAAGCTTAAAATCCTTATCAAGAAATACACCAAGACTTTTCACAACAGGTGAACAAGGAGATAAAAACTCATCAAGACTATATTTAAGATCATCATGACAATCGCCAAATATTACAATTTCTGTCTTTTTGTCATTTAAATTCAAAAAATTCATGGACATCCAGTTTCTAACTTTGTCCAAACATTTACGAAGTGTCTCGGCAGCGCCTGATTGTGGATTTAGGGGCAAATATATCTGTACATCATCAGCAAAACAATGGAAGGACACATTATATTTTCTAAAAATCGATCCCAGGGGCAACATATACAGTGAAAACAACAGCGGGCCAAGAATTGATCCCTGAGGAACTCCAATAATCAAGGGAGCTTTCTTTGAATAGAAAGGGCCCAAATTGACTGAAAAGTGTCTATCTGACATATATGACTGGAACCACTTTAGGGCTGTCCCTTTTATGCCAGCACATGATTCAAGTCGAGACAATAAAATTCTGTGGTCGACAGTATCAAACGCTGCTGTCAGATCCAAGAGCACTAGTATAGAGGAGCTACCTGAATCCGAAATCAAAAGAAGATCATTAAAAATTTTCAACAAGTAGTCTCTGTACTATGCAACGATTTAAAACCAGACTGGAACTTTTCGAAAATGTCATTGGATTCAAGATGTGCCTGTAACTGGGTGTACACCACTTTTTCCAAAACTTTAGACAAGAATGAAAGCTTTGATACAGGTCTGTAGTTGGACAATACAGATGAATCCAGATTTGGTCTCTTTAAAAGCGGTTGCACTATAGCCTGTTTAAACAGAGACGGCATATATCCAGTCGTAAGTGACTTATTTATCAAAGTTACAAAAAAAGGTCCGATAGAGTCGAAGACATCCTTAAAAACCCCAGTCGGAAGACTATCCAGCAGACAGTTCAAGGTTTTTATATTCCGGACCATTTTGGACAGTTCAGTCTGCAAAACAGGCTCAAACATTTCAAACTCTGTAGTGCATGAAGGAGCAATACTCGGATCTGGGGCCCCACATGGGGTTTGTGCCCGGATGCATGAAACTTTATCAATAAAGTATGTACAAAATTTGTCACAGAGTGCAACACATGGGAGGACACCAGTGTGTTCGGGCGGATTAACAATCTTATTTAACACACTAAACAAAACCTGAGGCTTCTGGTAATTACACTCCAAAACAAGATTTGCCATATACTGTGTCTTTGCCATTTTAACGGCATTTTGGTATTTTTTTAAGCAGTCTTTGAAAATTTCCAAGGACACATGAAGCTTATCCTTATTCCATTTTCTTTCAGCCCGGCGGCACTCGCGTCTAATGGAACGAGTTGTCTCATTTAGCCAAGGCTCTCTTTGCTTAGAGCATTTACGTTTGTCCGGGGCTATAATATCAAGAATGTTCAGACATGTGGAATCGAAGTTAACCAACTCATCAATATCCATATGTAGAGAGATTGATTAATTCAGAGATGATATATTAAATGCATCAATGAACTGGGAAGCTGTAGCTTAAGTAATAACACGCCTTTGACCTTCGATGGAATTTATTTTGCAGCTACGTTTGGGGATCAGCAAAGACGATAATATCGCCTGTAAGTCCTGTATCACTATATCCTTAACGTTGACGGTAACTCCATGAGATAAAACAAGATCCAGTATGTGTCCTCTGTTATGAGTTGGCTCTTCTACCAATTGAGTAAGACCAAAGGAGTCCAGAATGTCCAAAAATTCTTTCACCAGAGGTTTAGTAGGACAACAAATATGGATATTCAAATCACCCATAATGATAAAATGATCCCACTTAAGTGCAATATCAGACACAAGCTGGGAAAATTCTTTGATAAAGTCCTTATTTGATCTAGGTGGACGATATATAAGTGCACACAACACCGTCACACTCGTCTTAAGTCCGATAAGTTGTAGTTCAAAGCTCTCCAATTGATCATATGGGATCCTATGGTAGTTCAAGGATGACTTGAAAACTGAAGCTAACCCGCCCCCTCTCCCGGTGGTACGGGGGAGCTAAAATAAGCACACTCCGAGGGAACAAGTTCAATAAAAAAAAAAAATAAAAAAAAGACTCACCAGCTTGCAGCCACGTCTCTGTTAAGAACAAAATATCCAGGCCTCGAGCGTTGAAAAATTAATTTAAGACGAAAGTCTTGTTTGACAGCGATCTAGCGTTGAGGAGAGCCAATTGGAAGCAAGTGACCTCCTTGTAATACCGGCATACGGGTCAGCGGGCGAAGGTTTCCAAAGTCGACGCCACGTCCACCCCTCCGCCTGGGCCAGAACACACAGCACTCCTCTGTCGACCCACACCTCCGTGAGGACCGCTCCATCACGGCCGCACGGGAGAGATCCCGCCGCCGCGGCGTGTAAACCAAAAACTTCACAAGCGGGGAACCACACGAACCCGTCCGGGGTCCCCTCCGGACAGAGCGCAGATAGTCTCTCAGTTTTTTCACCGCACCACCACGTTTTCCGCGTTTCCTTGAACGTCTTTCCTCCGGTGTTGAACACCTGGGAAGCGGCGTAGAGACGGCGGTACTGTAGAGAGGAAGGGCGGTGGGGTGCCAAACTTCTGCTCGTGATTAAACTGTTGCAAACGTAACTCTTGTTGGTCACGGATACTTAGAAGCGACTGACGATCGTAGACAATTAGCGCTGAAACACTTTCATGAATTGTACTGAGAATGAAAGCGAACAGTAGGAAAAACAGGGCTGGAAGACTGAGCGCCGTGCACAGTGCTGCCGCCATCTTCGATCTTCGATCTACCTCTGTAGTAATCTTTAATGCCACAAATGCCACATTTTTTACATTGGAACACAGGAATAAAACACCTGCCAGACAACAGCAGTGAAGCTAGAAAGGGCAAAAAAGATTTAGACTAAATTGAATTGTAAAGAGTAATGAAGATATAGATCAAATATCAACATTTTCCTATTTAAAACCAAAGATGGCTATAGGTTAATGAAATGATGCTTCATCATTATACTCTGTCTCATAATGTGGCAACAAAACAATCTAGTTTGGTCTGGCCCTTCAAACATGAAAACTGATTTGAGTCACGTTTTACTGGCAACGTGATTCATTATTTAATTTATTTACAAACACACCATACCATGTTCTGTAGTAGAGACATCACAATATCAAAACCTTTGATCAGCTGCACAACAGCCTATTTTTTGTGTCACTCCCATTCCTTGGTGCTTTTTTAAGATCTACTTGAAACTTTGTTATGATCCAACCATGCAAAATGTGACCTTTGTCTCTGGTCTCTACTATCAAAATAAAGTAGACTCAGACTGAGTTTACACACTAGCCAGTAATGAAAATGATCTGACCTGCTCGTCCCCGAGTCCTGGAGACGAACAGGTCCTGGACAGATGGAAGGCTGCAGCTGATCACCTGAGACTTTCCTGAAGTCCACGATCATCTCCACTGTCTTCTGGGCATTGAGCTCTAGGTTGTTGTCGCTGCACCAGGACACCAGCTCCCTCCTGTGGACAGACTCATCGCCGTCCGAGATGAGTCGGTTGGTGTCGTCCGCAAACATGAGTTGTGAAATCCTAAATTCACTATGTAACACTTTTCAACACAATTCATCCAATATGTGACTACTGTCATATAAAATGTAGAGATATGAATTTTTCAGTCGATACCGATATCCTATGTTTGTCTTGCTGCTGTTGCCGATAGCCAATATTTGCCAATGTCAATGTCAATGTCAATGTCAATGTCAATGTCAAGTTTATTTATAGAGCACATTTAACACAGCAATCGCTGACCAAAGTGCTTTACACACACAGCGGTTAAAAACATACAGTAAAATGCAAACATACATTAAAATACAATCTTATTACATTTAGTGTTCATTAACGGTTGAATGCCTCAGCAAAGAAGTGCGTCTTGAGAGCTGATTTGAATGATTCCAGAGAAGGAGCCGTACGAATTTGGGGGGGGAGACTGTTCCACAATTTAGGGGCGGCTACCGCAAAGGCCCTGTCCCCTCGCGATATTTTACCAATACCGATATTTAAATTTTAAAGTTCATAGCAGGGCCTACAAATCTATTTTAAGTTGAGTAAAACTCCTCTTATTGTGTCCAGTTTCGTACAGGCCGTGGTGCAGCACTACTACCCCTCAAATGCAGAGGTGCAAAGAGACTCAGAGTTGCAGGACTGGATCAGTGACATTTTCACCCATGGCTTTTTGGAAAACAAGGCTTCAGGTAAATTCAATTCAATTCCATTTACTTTTGCAAAGCCCAAATTCAAAACAACAGCGGTTGCCCCAAAGGGCTTTTCAAAATGGTTTATTTGAACCAATTACTCAAACAATGAAACAGTTATTGGTCAATAACCACCAGATTAACAGATATTTAAATTAGGAGATTAAGCAGATTAACCAATGTTTAAATTAGGTTTTAACATTACTTTTCAGTCAATGTTGGCCAAGTTTATTACTTTACTTCCTGTTTTGACATGAGCAGTAGTACATTGTACACAAGGGCCAAGGGCCAAAATCTGTAAACATTTGATTTCAGATGAAATATGATTTCACAAATAATAGGCCTGAAAACACTGTAATTGTTAAATGAAATTAAACTGTCAGAAAATTGTGTCAGTTGCACATACAGTAAAATTGTCCGTGTATTTTGGATGGAATGTCGCTAATTGATGACAAAGGATTCTCAGCCCTAACTTCTTGTCATTTTAAACTTTTATTTTTCTACACCAGCTGTTACTTGACTGATGCAAACTATGATAAATATTTGCCACAGGGACTCTCCCACCAAACTAAGGAATTATTGGAAAAACTGAAGAACCTGTCATATGTATTTTAAGTTAAAAACTGTGCTTAGCCCCTCCTTCTCAGGAAGGACAGTGGGTTGTGTATGTTGTGAATGTTGTGTACAGCAGGTATCATATCTTCAAATGCATTACGGCCTGACATTGAAGGCTTCACTTTCAGGTTTTCCTCGGAGCTTCAGTTCAGTGCAGGAGTTGGTCAAGTTCATCACCATGGTGATCTTCACCGCCTCAGCTCAACACAATGCTGTCAACGCTGGCCAGGTCAGTCCACATCTCAAGAGAAGTCCTGAGATTTAACATAACGTTAGCCTCATAGCATAAGCATAAGCACAAGCCAAAGTCCTTTTTAAGGAAAGTTGTTCTGATCCAAAGACACCTACAAAGCAGGAGGGTCTGGAGAGTAGAAAGACATCTCAATATGGCCAAAATGGCTTAGGCAGTTTATGTTATGAGGCTGTTGATAAGCTCCTGTGCCTTTTGCTGTTCTACTGACTGTAACACCCAAACCTTTCCTCCAGGGGGCAGTACAGGGTTTGGTGTTCAATCTGATCTGTGCTGTTTCTGTGCCAGTTCTTGTTCTGTCAAAGGCCTGCAGTTTCTTGGCATAAACTGTAACAGCGTCACTGAAGGAATCATTAAACTCTAATATAATCATAATGTTTTACAGTTTGACTATCAGTCCTGGATCCTCAATGCCAGCTTGCTCCTGGTCAGCGCCCCTCCCTCCACCAAGGGCCAGTCCAGCATGCAGACTGTAATGGACGCTCTTCCCAACGTTGGAGACACATGCAGGTTTATCGGAGTGGGCTGGGTCTTGTCCACTAAATACTCCGATCTGGTAAGTATTTTTTGCAATTTCTACGTGCATGTCAAAGTGGTTTTAGAGTTGGCCTGTAATTAAATAAAATAATTACTCAATATATGATAGACAGAACAATATATCTGGGGTTCAGTATTTGCATTTTATTTGCACTTCAGGACCTTTTGTTTTTTTCAATACAATTTGAGCTGTAGAGAGCTGTACAAGATTTTACCAATTTAGCAATCAATAAAGAAACTCAGAAGCTAAACTAAGAAGCTCATTACTTACAACAAAGCTGCTTAGCCGGGAATCTCTATGGGAAAAATGAATGGGAAATTTACTTCACCGCAATATTAGGGTTATAGATGTTATGCTATCAAGACAAAAGACAGACAATACACCAGATATTCTTCATTTACCAGAGGAAGGATAGTTAAAGCCCCTGTTCTCCGATTAGGCTTTAAAACTCTTAGATGTAATTTAAAGTCTTCACTTATTAATCGTAGTCCCGGCCAACTTGCCGCAGTAGTCTATTGCTCTTCAAAATGTAACGGGCCTGTGTAAGAGTCTGTTTTGGACTGTGCAGACGCCTTTGGCCACTTACCCGGACGAGCGCTTCGACGAGCCGGCCGTGACCCAGATGATGGAGAAGTTTCGGGCTGAACTGTCTTATCTGGAGGAGGCCATCACAGAGAGGAACAAAGGGCTCCCAGTGCCCTACACCTTCCTGCTCCCCTCACAGGTCGAGAACAGCATCGCCATCTAGTGACATAAACTAGTAATGTATGAGGAAATAAAAGCTTTGGAGCCTTTGTTTGACCAATAAAAAGTTTTAATAATTTCCATCTCTGTTAAACCTTGAGATACACTCTCCTCATTATTGGTATGGCAATAATAACATTTTAAAAAGACAAATGCATGTGTTTTTTGAACCAAAAAAACATTTTTTTAGAAGGAAACAGAATTGAAGGGAAACGTGTCTTATAGAAGCTTATTAATAATAAGAGTAAATGGAAATTGATCAGCTCAGTAAGCAAAATTTGGACATCGGATATAGTGGGGAAAAAGGACTACAAACAGTGCTGAAGAAAAAAAAAGAAGTTATATTTAAACTTTCATACGCTTTCTTCACTTTTGTGATTCATTTCATCAGCATTTCACATCGGTGGATTGGATTGACATAACAATATTGTCCGAATGTTGTTATTGAGATTCTCTAAAACACATATTATGATATTCTTTATCAATATCGTCCACCCCTATTATTGAGTGCACATACTAATTTTCCTTATACTGTTGTTGGTGTATATTATTCAAATCTTTTATACATGTCATACATAAGCATCTCTGTTTTATCCCAAATTATCTTACATAGTTATACACAAGAAACAACACAGGATTCAGTGGGAACATTTTAATCTCTGTTTTTCAGGCGTCAGGGAACAGCATTATTCCATCAGTTTTTTCATTGAGTTGAACCAAAGTTTGTTCAAATAAAGTTAAGGTCCCATAAAAAGTAGGATTTTCAAAAGAATAAAAAAATCTTAAACAAATAAATAAATACATACTTAAATAAATAAATAGACAAATGAATAAATCATTTAAATAAACATTCTTCTGTCTGTACATGATATGAATAACAAATCATACACAATACAATTAACAATACAAAAGTATAACACTGTCAGAGGCTATGGCAAACTATGGCAAATAAATAAATGTTTGATTTAAATTTGAAATATAGATTACAATTAAAAAGCCAATTTATTCCATTGTTCCAGGGCTTAATGTAACTTTTTTGACATTCAATTCCTGCTGTGAAAGTGTACCTATTGGCTATTCCGCCGAGTTCTGAAGTATTACATTTTAACACTATTAACATCAAATTTATGAGTTGCATTGTTCATGGTCAGATGAATAAAATTAAATTACAGTGGGCTCTGTGCACAGTAGTGCACTGGCTATCTAACTGTTCCTCACAATCCTAACTTTTATGAAAACATAAAATATATCAAAATAAATACAATTTAAAACAAAAACTACATGATTGCAATCATTTATGGATTACTTCAGTTTAGTATTTTAATTAGATTTATTCAAAAATGCATGATGCTTCAAAATTAGCATTAGCATTAGCATTGACTCGCAAACCACTGTGTCTCTGAAGCATCCTCATTTGTAACATGTTGTCAGTGACATTCACCTCCAGCTCACCATCACTGCCTGTATTGATTTTAATGTGACTCGCAAAAATCCCACAGAGATAGAAATGGACAAGAAGTAGTGACGCTAACACTGAGCTAGCCGGGTGCTGTTGTGCACAGAGACCATTTGGAGTTTAAATTGCAATGACATTTATAATGATTGAATATAATAGTAAAAAAAAACTATATATAAAAGATTGGTTATTGAAGTAAAAAACAACACTTCTTTCTATATAGTTTTTGACATTTTGCATGAGACGATGAGGCTAAATTAATCAAAATAAAAATGCGCAAAAAGCAAAGCAAGAAAATGAAACCAAAATGTATCTTTGCACATTCAAGTTGACCATTACTGTCTATTGAAGTTTGCTCCTATATTTACAATCATGTTCTTTCCATTCTTAATCTCCCTCGGCTGTTCCCTTACGCTGTGACAGATTTCTTAAAGGGCGGAGGACATTTTGAATCATCATTTTGAATTTTCAGATTTTTTTTCTTTATTTAAAGGAAAAACACATTTGTCTTTCCTTAAATTGACTAACACTTCACTCGCAGCCACCAAAATGTCTGAAATGAAAAAAGAAATCACAGGAGATTCTTAAACCGAATCTCCAATGAAAAAGTTAAAAAACGTATAAAAATGTTATTTACAACATCGTTTCCAAATCTGGGTCTGCTCTGATCGAGTGTGTAGGTAGTAACAGGTTGGTTTTTGTCCCATATTTTTTATTGTTTGTGGTCTTCTGGTTAAGGACTCGGTTTCCCAGAATGCATCAGCGCTTCCTCTAAAGTCCAATCTACTATAGTCCCAAAAGGTAAAGGGTAAAGGCAAGAAATCAGGACTGTCCATCACTTCTGTGGGCTCTGAAAGAAAAAAAGGAAAAGGAAATTAAAAAATTGCCAACAGGAAAGTGCATTAAACACCAGAAAATAGACAATAATAATTCAGAAGAAACACATACAATTCACAATGTGCATTAAAGGTGCAGTGTATTTTAGTGATATTGGGCTACAGAAGCACTTTATGTATAATTTATTTGGCTACTATAAAATCAACCATGTTTTTACCAACAGTAGATGTACTTTTTTTACACCGCAACTTTAAGCAAAAGCAGAGAAAAGGTCTAACTAACAAAAGAAAAAAACAAACAAACTAAACTTAAAGAAACAGATAAAGCTGTGAGATTTAAAAAAAAGTTGAGTTTGATGAAAGTTTACATGGAAAATGTAATATTTAACACAAGACAATTCAAATTTCAAATAAATCTCAAACTTGAAATTATACTGATGTGCTTTGCTTTTGCACTTCACAACTAAATACAGTAAATTTAATCCAGTTTATATTAGTGTTTTATGGTTGATAATGCTGATTATCTTTGTCTAAATTTTACACAAAAATGTTTCCACATGAGCGGCACATGATATCAAATTTCATAAGTCAGATGTTTACAGTTAAAGGACACATATTCTGCATTGTTAAAACTTAAAGGTCCTGTACCTGATTTTGAACTGTGAGACAGAAACATGTTGTTTGAACCGTTAGCCCCGCCCACATAGTCCTTCCTTTCATTCAATATTGTACCATGACTCAGCAACGACTGTCTGGAATCGTCTTATGAAGTTGTTTCCATATAGTTTCTCTAACTCTTTTTACAATTACCTTTTAGCACTTTTGAAATTGCACCATGAAAGAGAATCACGTGTCTGCCAAGTAGTTATATTCCCATGATTCATAGTGTACGATATGCCTGATTGGCTGAAAAGAGGTGACCCTGGCAAACCCTTCTGCACTAGTTCTATCCTAACGAAGTGCGTATATAATATGCACAGATTATACAGCACAAACCCAGTATCTTTCCATGAATTTGCTTCTATCAAACAATGTGTAATGTAAAGCGAATTTATATTAACAAGAGTCAGGTACAGGCCCTTTAAGTAAATTAATTAGAGCTTCATCTACTGGCTAACCTAGCTTGCACCCTACATGCTAAGGCAGTTGAAATAAACACAATTTAACTGTTAGTCTGTCGATGATTTATGGAATTAAGAAGAACTATATAACATTTTGACCTTGTTAAATGTCTTTAAAGTCCCTGTGATGGTTAAATATGTTTGGGTAGGGCATCTGTCGTCTCCTCCTGCCGTCTCTGGGTGGAGAACAAGCCCTGCAATATGACCAACTCCCACCCAAAGAGAACTCTCCTGGGAAATCCTGGCTCTTTTTTCTTTCATATTTGGCAACATTAAAGGTCCCATATTCTGCTATTTTGCCCTTTACACAGTCTATTCTAAGGGCTTTGTTGATAAAATTTTGCGTTGTGCAATATCCATAACATAACAGTTTCCAAAAAACACCCATTTCTTGGACTGGCACCCCTCCTTGCAAAAGCAAACGGCTCCCTCTGAGATCTGACCCCCCCGAACAGAGAGCAGGCCGCTCCCCCGCCCAACTCGCGCGCCTCCCCCGCCTAACTCGTGCCGAAGCCTAGAGCGGAGATGTTGCGCATGCGCCGTGTGCTCCGGTAAACAGCGATACACAAACACGGGAATAAACATTTTCTCCGTCCTGACGGTGCGTCGTGCTGAGTCCTACGTCCTGGATCTGACCTGGAGTTTGACGTGCTCCAGTACCTCGACGACGCACGTTGCCGTTTGGTAAATAACATGCTAACTCTTCGATCTGTCGTATCCATCGTGTAATTACTGTGGAGCATTAGCATTAGCTGTGTTTATTCTGCGGCTGCGCGCTTCCCGGAGGCGTGGCTTAAACACCGCGTCATCCATGGGAAGCCGCGTCATCCATGGGATGAGCCCCCGTCTGCCTGCTCAGCCGAGGGGGACAAAAAAGACAGTTCTCTAGTGAAAGCATGCGGGAATCAATCAAAAAACCACTTTGGGCACACATACGAGGCCCAAATAGCACTGTAGGAAGGTTAAAACCTCTGAAAAGTCGATTTTGCATGTTATGGGACCTTTAAATGTTTTATATGTGATAATACTGCCTTAAAAAAACAAAAAAAACAAATCTACCTATGGTGTCACAAATGTTAAAAATAGAACGTTTTCTGAGAATCAGATGGGAGAGAACCTTGTCAACAAGGTCAAACTAGCGTGAATGAAGCTAAATACAACTCTAGGTATGTTTTTGATGATGTTATAAGTTGGTTAAAAGCTCAAAAGGGTGAATTTAGCATAATATGTGTCATTTAAGAGATAGTTTTGGAGACTTATTTACCATTTAAAAAATATAAAAATGGTCAATATTGACACGGGTCAGACTAGTTGGCAGTTTAATTCTAGAGTCTATTATTTTTTAGGTTTTTATAGAAAACAATGAATTCCAAAGATGGGGCATAAAAAACTAGAGAGTGACTACAAAATACTGCTTTTTTTTTTTGAAAGATAGCAATGGAAAGATTTAAGCATCCAAAGAAGAGGAGAAAGGAAAGTGTCTAAAAGGACTTGAGGGACGGACAGGGGACAGGAGGGTTTTAGTGGACACTGGACTTACTCCGAGTGGGGACAGAGTTCAGAGACACTGTTGGTCTCAGAAACAGGGAGGACAGTGGAGCCAAACGAGGCCAAGATGGAGGAGAGGATATCCAGGGAGGGGCCTGGGAGGTAACAAGCTGTTTAAAAGGTTACATGGAAGGACTTTAGACTCTGGAATCTGGAGGGGCTGGGGGTGGAGGGAGTAAACTATGAATCATGCCAAGCAAAATCAACATATACAATCATATGTTTAGGTAAAATGAGAGAAAAATATTTTGAATGTACTTATTATAGGCTACTTTTAGTTTTGTTTTGTAAAAACCTAAATATAACCAGGTTCACTATATTTGAGTGAAATAGTTATTATTTGACAAATAATACCTAATAATGCCTTTATTTTGTTAAATCATTAAGCAATAAAAACATTTTCAGTTGTCAGTTTCAGTTGCGTGTTAATTGTCTCTGCATTTTTTATGCAAATATCGCTTATTAAGAGCAACAAGTATTGATATACTAATACTTGATACTTGAACTTGTATCGAAACAAGACACTCATTTGAGCAAATATCGATACAAGAAAAATCCCTTTTACAAGACCAAATTTTACCTTTTCTGAACTAGTACCAGACTGCAATGTTAAATACTACTGTTAATTAGTGCTGAAAATGTCAAGTCTGTTGTCTAAGACCTTGACCTTGAAAAGAGTATTTGGGATTATCCTTGTGGTATTTAAATTGTTGTATTGGATTGTACTGGTATTGAGAATTGAGTATATTTCTTAGTATCAAATCGACTGTGAACTTTTAGTATCGTGACAACACTCCTTGTCCCACAGCCGTGTACTCACATGGTGGTGGAGGCTGGTCCTGCTCCTCTGTGATGGGAGGAGGGGGCGACGCAGACAGGGGGGGCTCCGGATGGGACGTCTGTCTGGGGGGCAGCGTCCTCAGCCACTCCCTGCTCTGGTCCAGCCCCTCCCTAGATCTACTGCTCGTCACAGCGCCCCCTAGATGCTCCCGGGACGCCGTGTGCCTCCTGCTCAACCCACCCAGGTACCCGTCCACCCCCAAGTCCTCTCTGGAGGCGTGGTGGTTGTCCAGCCTGTCCCGGGATGCCGACAAATTCTCCCTGGATGACCGTTCCAACCCCAGGCTTCCCAAAGTGTTGTGGCCCATGTTGAGCTCGCGTCTTCGGGGTAGCAGATCTAAATTGTCCCTGGATCCCCGTGAGTCCAGTCTGTCCCGGGATCCGCCCACTGTCTGTCGTCCCAAAGGGTCCCGGGACAGCTGTCTCCGAGCCAGGGAGTCCAAGTGCTCCCTGGAAGAGTAGCGGGAGGCCGGTTGGGACAGAGAGCCGGTGTTGGCGGCGTTGGCAGCGTTAGCCGTGGCGGAGGAGTACATGCGGCCGTAGGAGGCAGCAGGGACGCCGCGGTGGCCCAGGGTGGAGGTGCGGTACCAGTTCAGCTCGCTCGGGACACGGCCCATCGACGACAGGCCCTGAAGAGTGGGAGGGCAGCCGAGGCGGTTCTTCAAGATCCCTGAGAAGAGTAAACAGAAAAGTAAGTGAGGTATGTATTCAGCAGCTCAAGTTTTGTAGAAGTTTTAAAGGACAAATATTATGATTTTTTTTCTTTTATGGCCTTTAAACATGCTCTTGAGTATATCTGCTTTGGCATCTCATCCCATGTCAGGAACTGAGTTAGAACTCCACTACTACTAGCAGCAGAGAGAATTAAAAGTAAGACTGCAAAATTCATTCACAATCGAAATTGCAGTTTCAATGGTCGCAATTAGCAAATCTGCAATTATTTAAAGTCCTTTGCAAACAACAAAACTATTGTGCATAAAAACTGCTAACCCTGTAGTTTATACTTCTACAAACACGTTCTGAAATGCTTGGGATTCTTGGATTAGTTAACAGTTCAGGTTTCAGTCTTTCAGTGCAATTTTATTAGAATCCAACAGTTAAAACATAAAAAGAAAATATAATAGCTAAAAGCGACACTGTCAGAAAAAATTACAATAAGATATTTTTCGAAAGTCTTTCAGCCTTATTATTTCAAAAGGGAGACAAACAAAGGCCAATTGGAAGTTGTAACACATTATTTGATTCGATGTGAAAAATCTGGGAAATTTTTAGTTTTTTGAGGACTTAGTAAACAGAATTGATGAAACAAGTGTGAGTGAAGCTAAATACAACAACATGGATAAAAGCTTAAGTAAATGCTGCATAATATATGTCCTTTAAAAAAAGTCAACAGTTCAATTCAAGCTATGACCAATATACTTTTGTTGCGTTCTCAAATTTCTAAGTAAAGGTGTCGAAATCTTGTATCTTGAAAAACACTCCATAAATCAAAGTCATTATAAATATTGAAGAATTGTTGCAAATATTTTGTGCATTTTAAGGTCGCTGAATAAAGCTGCACCAAAACCACTTGTGTTGATGTTATTAGGTGTGAAGTAGAGGGGCTGGGACAAACATGTACTCGCTGTGTCTTCTTTTATATTTGTCCAGAGTATTGGGGTTTTCCAGTGAAACGTGGTGATTAAAAGCTGCGATTCACTCACGTCTGCAGGGAAATAAAACCAGCTCTGTGTCTGAGGTTATTGTTCAGAATGGGGTTGGTCTATGAAGACAAAAGGCTTGTTTTACAATGACACTAAAAATATGATATACACAGAAAGATGCATGAAAAATGTATAATTGAATAAATGTGTGAACCAAAGAAATGAGAAAATAGGAAATTGTTAAAGGACAGTAAAAGACAGTTTAGACCTGGGTTAGTGAAAAGGTGTAGTCCCATGTCCTGGTTTAGCTTGAACATTAACAAAAAAATCTAAATGAACGTACACTAAACTGCTTCAAAACTAGCCACAGTTGAAATACATAAACACAGAGAAAAAAGCTTATACATTTTTACATTTTAGATTACATTTTTATAGAGCAGGATAATGTTTTATTGGAACAAAGTTTAACACAGCTTAAAGCAACACTACATAAGTTTCAGGAGGTGGAATGTCACCTGCATGAATCCATGGAAAGAGACAGTAAAAACCATAGTGCAGAACATTCTCCCTGGAGATAAAGGAGTTTTATTACAACTAAAGAAGGAACCATATTCCCATGAAGACAAGCAGAAAGAGGCTCCGCCTCCAGGCCAAGTAAGAGTCATGTTTGTGGAGATGCAAGCTCGCTCGTAATAAAATAGTGCAATTAAAAGCTTTTATTTTAGTCTACTTTATGGCAAAAACGTTCCACAGAGGGGCTTTAGGATCAGTTTGGTTTCCTCTTTCTCTCCTACCTCCTGTCACTTGTCTGACAGTAAACCATTCTCATAAATGCACTCTTTGCTCCGGGTGTTTCAGTTGTGCCGTATTCCATCCTCCTGCTCCTCTCCTCATTGTCTAGAGCAGTGGTTCTTAAACTTTTTGTCTGGGGACCCCACAAAAAAATCTTGTGAGGTCTGGCGACCCCACATTACTCCCACGCCGTTTTTGGGCAGACCTATAGTTATTGACACTCCCTCAAAAGGTTTTTGTAATTCCGTCAAACTAAATCAACTAAAAACCAACTGGCAATGTAAGAACTACAAAAATGTATTTCACAAGAAGTGGAACAAAGCGAACAAAGTGAACAAATAAACACTGAATAATTATGACATTAAATAATACACTAAATAATGTTGTATTTATGTCTATAAAATACAGGGGTCACTAGGTCAAATGCCCTACAAAAAAAAAGTACTGTGGGATTTTATTTTCTTTACCTCACTGTGCAGTAATTTGTTCACGGTCCCTAAAGAATAACTTATACAACATGAGTAAAACTAACTTTCACTTGCACTTCACTGATGGCCTTATATCTGACAGATTCCAATGTCAACTATACACTTACAATGTATATAAACTAAAACACTTAAAATTGTACATGAAATAATATGCTTAGAAATGTACATAAAACTGGAGGTGCAGGTCAGGCTGCGCAGGTTATAGAGAAAGTTGGTATTGGACACATCTCAGTCCTTGTCTGGGACAAGTGCACTAGGTAGTTAGGGACGAGAGTTAGTTAGGACGATTTAGAGATTGAGCTCTTCTCGTCGCTGCAGTGAGCCTGAGCCCTCTGTGATTTTGTGAAGAGAGAGTAAAGGCGTGGACCGACAGGAGCCATGAGGCCCAGCCTCAGGTGGGACTTTTTCTCCATCATCTGAGTGAAACTGCACGCAAAGCGCTGTGAGAGCGGAACACCTGAAGCGCGAAGCGGGTTTGAATGACGAACCGCGCCGTTCACGGACCGCACAAGCCTCGCTCTGACCGCCTGAGCCCCGGCTCCGCCACGGACCTCACGAGTCCAGTTCCGCGGAGCTCACGAGCCCGGCTCATGGACCGCCGCGAGCCCGGCTCACGGACGCGCGCGCCCGCTCACGGACCTCCACGTGTCCAGTTCACGGAGCTCACGAGCGCTCATGGACGCCGCGAGCGCTCACACGGATCGCGGCGCCTCTGCCCCGGGCCGAGCCCGACTCAGCCCGACAGCAGAAGCGGAAGAAGTCGATTTCGGCCGGCTCCGGCTCGGGACAAGAATTTAAGCTCTAAGCGGCACACACAGCGCCTAGGAATGCGAAAACAGCAGCTCTGAATTTGTATATATATGTTTTTTAGGCCGGAGGTCGATGATCGACTTTGTTGTCGTGTCATCTGACCTTGACCGTGTCTGGCCCTTCGGGTGAAGAGAGGCGGGCTGTCAGCTGATCACCACCTGGTGGTGAGTTGGATCGCTGGCGAGGGAGGAAGCTTGAACGACTTGGTAGGCCCAAGCGCATCGTGAGGGTCTGCTGGGAACGCCTGGCAGAGCCCTCTGTCAGCAGGGTTTTCAACTCACACCTCCGGGAGAACTTCTCCCAGATCCCGGGGAGGCTGGAGACATTGAGTCGAGTGGACCATGTTCTCCACCTCCATTGTCGATGCGACAGCTCGCAGCTGTGGTCGCAAGGTCTCTGGTGCCTGTCGCGGCAATCCCCGAACGCGGAGGTGGACACCTGAATTAAGGGATGACGTCAGGCTGAAGAAGGAGGCCTACCGGGCCTTGCTGTCTTGTGGGACTCATTAAGCAGCTTAAATGTACCGGCAGGCCAAGCGTGCTGCAGCCCGTGCTGTCGCAGAGGCAAAAACTTCGGGATTGGGAGGAGTTCGGGGAGGCCATGGAGGAGGACTATGGTTGGCCTCAAAGAAATTTCTGGCAAACCGTCCGGCGCCTCCAGGAGGGGGAAGCAGTGCTTTACCAACACCGTTCTGATCGGTGCGGGTGGAAGAACTGTTGACCTGGACTGGGGATGTGGTTGGAGCGGTGGAAGGAATACTTTGAGGATCTCCTCAATCCCACTGTCGCCTTCCGAGGGAGGAAGCAGAGGCTGAGATCTTGGAGGCGGACTCATCCATCACCCTGGCTGAAGTCACTGAGGTGGTTGGCAAGCTCCTTGGTGGCAAGGCTCCGAAGTGGATGAGATCCGCCCTGGAGTATCTTAAGTCTCTGGATGTTGTGAGACTGTCTTGGCTGACACGTCTCTGCAACATCGCGTGGCAGTCTGGGGGCGGTACCTCTGGACTGGCAGACCGGTGGTGGTCCCTCTGTATAAGAAGAGGGACCGGAGGTGTGTTCCAACTACAGGGGATCACACTCCTCAGCCTCCTGGTAAGGTCTATTCCAGGGTACTGGAGAGGAGAATCGACCGATAGTCGAACCTCGGATTCAGGAGGAGCAGTGTGGTTTTCGTCCTTGATCGTGAGATACTGGACCAGCTCTATACTCTCCATCGGGTGCTCGAGGGTTCATGGGAGTTTGCCCAACCAGTCCACATGTGCTTTGTGGACCTGGAGAAGGCATTCGACCGTGTGCCCCGGGCGCCTTGTGGGAAGTGCTCGGGAATATGGGGTCCGGGGCCCTTTGTTAAGGCTGTCGGTCCTTATGCGACGGAGCAGGAGCTGTGTTCGCATTGCCGGCAGTAAGTCAGACCTGTTCGGTGCATGTTGGACTCCGCCAGAACTGCCCACTTTATCACCGGTTCTGTTCATAGTTTTTATGGACGCAGAATTTCTAAGCGCCAGTCAGGGCGTGGAGGTGTCCGGTTTGGGAACCACAGGATCCCATCTCTGCTGTTTGCGGACGATGTCGTCCTGATGGCTTCTTCAAACCGGGACCTGCGCATGCACTGGGGCGGTTTGCAGCCGAGTGTGGCGGCTGGGATGAGGATCAGCACCTCCAAATCCGAGGCCATGCGGTTCTCGACCAGGAAAAAGGTGGCTTGCCCCTCTCCGGGTGGGTGGGAGTCTTGCCTCAAGTGGAGGAGTTCAAGTATCTCGGGTCTTGTTCACGAGTGAGGGAAGGATGGAGCGTGAGATTGACAGGCGGATCGGTGCAGCGTCTGCAGTGATCTGGGCGCTGTATCGGACCGTTGTGGTGAAAGAGAGCTGAGTCGAAAGGCGAAGCTCTCGATTACGGTCAATCACGCTCCTACCCTCACCTATGGTCATGAGCTCTGGGTAATGACCGAAAGGGCGAGATCATGCGATACAAGCGGTCGAAATGAGCTTCCTCCGCCGGGTGGCTGGGCTCCTTAGAGATAGGGTGAGAGCTCAGTCACCACGGGAGGAGCTTCGGGTAGAGCCGCTGCTCCTCCACGTCGAGAGGAGCCAGCTGAGGTGGCTCGGGCATCTGTTCCGGATGCCTCCTGGGCGCCTCCCTCGGGAGGTGTTCTGGGCATGTCCACGGGCGGCCAGGGTAGACCCAGGACACGCTGGAGGGACTATGTCTCTCGGCTGGCCTGGGAACGCCTCGGGATCCCCCCGGAGGAGCTGGAGGAAGTGTCTGGGGTGAAGGAAGTCTGGGAGTCCCTGCTCAGGCTGCTGCCCCCGCGACCCGGCCCCGGATAAGCGGAAGAAGATGGATGGATGGATGGATGGATGTTTTTTTCATAGTTTCGCCTCACAAAATAGCACGTTAATTCCCGACTGGAAAAATAATTTGGCGACCCCACAAAAGTTTTTGGCGACCCCACTTGGGGTCGCGACCCCTAGTTTAAGAACCACTGGTCTAGAGCAGTGTTTCTCAAACCATGGTATGTGTACCACGCTGCGCCTGTCCTGGTTTTCCACCCATGATTTAGTCCTGGTTTAAGCCTTGGTTATAGCCTTGGTTTAGCCCTGGAGGCCAAATAGTTCAGAATATTTGTACTTGGATGTCACCACTTCAGTGTCGCAGGGTTCGCCTCCTGGTCATGACCGTTTGCCAAATGTCTTTACTCACTCTCCCCACATTTCACACCTTCAGGTATTTCAGCTAACAAATCTATAATTTCCACAAATTTTAAGCCTCTGAATGTATACGATCGAAAATAAGAACGAAAAAAAAAATGCTTTCCCAGCTTTTGAAAAGTCTTGATAGGTCCAGACCTTTTCGATGCCTGTGTCCCTGCGTCGCGCTCTCGTCTCCACTGGTTAAAGCTGCTTCCATGTTGTTGTTTGCCGCGTCAGATCCAAGGGGGCGCTCCGAGCCCCACTTCTGCATGGAGTCGGTCTGCTCCAGCGCTGGCCAATAGGAGAGCAGGTCGTTCCCATCCAGGTCTATAACAAAACCAGGACTTAGGACTTGGCTGGGCCTCATGATGATGATGATGACTGGATGATGTGAAAAGGCTGAGGACTGAACCAGGACTAGACCAAATGTGAACCAGGACGAAGGACAGACATGGACCATGTAAAACCAAGACTAAACCTGGTCTAAAACAGACTAAAGGAAAAGGAGGTAAAGCTGGTATAAACGTCATTTAGGGCAATGTAAAAAGTAGCCTATTGATCGGTTACTTTCCTGACCCTTTGTGGCTGCAGTATGAAATCAATAATCAACCATTGCTTTTTGACTTTTATTACTCAGACAAAACAGATACCAACTTGGTGTAAATGCAAAACATTTGTTGGACTGACAAGAACTAAACCAGCACTTTCAGAAAACATAGATAATGTGGAGTTTAAAATGAGAAGTGTACTAAATTAAAGGGGCTGTACAGATTTTTAACTTCAAAACTGTTTTACTCCAACACAGATTTACTTAATAGAAAAAAAATTACGATGCAAGGAATGCATTAGGGAAGTGGACTGCTGTAAAGTGTTTAAAATTTACAAATTGTTTTTCACTGTATTAAATCAGGTACAGCGCCTTTAATTTAGTGACTGAACCAATCCAGTGCTCAATTGGGTTTGAACCAGGACTTACCCAGAACTAGACAAGTGTACCGAGGAGTGAATCAAGACCAGACCAAACCAGTACGAGATCTAAGAGTTCATATTGGATATGTCCTTATAATGTCATCTGTCGGTTGTCGGGCATTGATTTGAACTGACCATCTGCCTGTGTCTTCACCACAGCATCACATGACCTCCCGCTGAGGTCACATGACACAGCTGCAACATGAGCCTTGTATTGATAACTGTATGGATTTATTGATATCGACGATCGTCTGACATTTTCTTAAACAGACCTTTGTTTTAGACTGAAGTTTTGTGTGTATCAAACTAAGTTATATTTACAGTTGACTAGTACTACAGCTAAATATGTTAAATTAGTTATGTTTTTAAATTTTCTGTGAAAATATGTGTGGCAATCTTGTAATGTTGTATCACATTATTCAATTGGGGGTAATACAAACGATAAGAATTTACCACCATTTGAACCACACTGAAATTTGAAATGATGTTTTTAAGTTTTGATATAAATAAAATGTTCTTTGCTTACAAAAAAAAAAAAGAAAAAACACGAGTTTTCTCTCTGCATGTTTGTTTGTTTGTTCTTTTTGCTTCTATTGGAGTTACTGGTTTCACATAAATTGGATGGGTTTGCTGTGACGTAAACGTGTAAAAACTCCATACAAGCGTTTACCTTTGGTGCCGTTTTGGGCGGGCTCAGTGAGAAGCCTCTCTCCCTGATTGGTCCGTTTGAATCTCCTTTGGATCCGCCCCCTCAGTCGGACATTGTCATCGCTCTCTGAGGACGGGATAGACAGGCTGCGGTCCTCGTCCATCGAAAGGTCTGAGTCCGAGTCAGATTCCTCCCCTGAGTAAACACATTTGTGACATTTACCAACACTGAAATAAAACTGCCCTGGCTATCTGTATTTTTTTATTGCTTCTACACAAATATAAATGTTTCGTTAGGCGTTTTCCCAAATAACAGTACCATGTCCCTATTTTCCCCGGTTTCTATTTAGTTTGAGGAACCACCCAGTCCCCATTGATCAGGTTCATACAGGGACAGTGGCTGAAACTGACTGTAAATTAACATATTCAATTATGTCAGGAACACAAAAGTCTTCTTTTTCCTTCATCCTGCTCCTTTTGAGCTCCGTAAACCCGCACATAAAACTATGACGCACAAAAAGCTTCAACAGACAAACAAAATTACTTAAAAATAAAACACAATCAATCTCAGTTGTTCAGAATTTTAGTTACTAGTACTTACTTATTTTTGGAGTTAGTTAATGAAAATGAATGAAATATATTTCCCAATAAAGTCAATAAGTATAATAATAAAGTAAATTTACTTGTTTTAACAAAAAGATTCCTGGTCTGACTGGAAACTTTCTACTCTTTTTAGCTCCTGCTCAAAAATCCCTGTGGTTCCAGTCCCTAGTTCTTATTCTTTATGGATGCGCATCAAATGGGGACTGGAACTAAAAAAAATGTTGCAGGATCTGACAAAGGTTCTTACAGTGGGAAAACACCTATTATCTTTTTGTTGTATTTCAATTGATTCCTGCATGTCTGAGTAATCAGCTCACTTCCCCCCAACTCCACCCACATCCCTGTACTTAGTGTTTATTCAAAATATGTATATGACAATCCAATGTTTGTTATGGTCAAATGCAGCAATGCTTAAGGTGTCAATGGTCGATTTCTACCACTAAACAGATAGATCAATTCACAGTTTAAAATTAATAGAACGTGACATATTAATCTATGTATGTTATAGTTTATTATTAACTACTAGAAAAAAGCAACTTCTAGCGCTGTTACAGCCTTTACTACTACTACCACTGCTAAGACCATTTGTATAGTAATACTTAAGTTATTATTTGAAGGTAAGGTTCACTTTACTGTCCCTGTGTCTGGAAATTTGTCTACTACTTGTGCTACTAACCATTTATTTCTAGTACTACTGCTTTTACCAGTCCTGCATGTACTATTTGAACATTTCCTTTCCAGTTCCTTTCTGAAAAATCCACAATGAATCCTCTGCTTCTTTTCCTACAAACCAAGAAACTTCATGTCCTCTGTTAAAACATCCATGAATCTCTGTCAATCCGTAAACTAACACACTGACAGATCCTTGCGCTGGTGACTTTTTACCTCCATCTCGGTGAAACATGGCCACGTCCAGGTCTGTAGCTCCCGTGTGGCCGATGTTTTGGTCCAAAGTTTGTCGTGCCAGAAGGTTTTCTCTGTAAAACATCATAAAACAGATGCATTTAATGAGCTATGCATTCACAGGCAGGCAGTGCTTCATAGATTTGTCTATAGGGACATTAGTGTTGCTCTGAATACATCCGACATTGTTACTTGAAATGGTCCTCAGCTGCAGCTCCCTGACCCAATGAACTCTGAGCAGGGAAGAAGAATCAGGACCACTGCCTCAAGCATCTTTAGTTTTATTCTAAACATATGCTATATTTAAAAAGTGCCAATGTCATTATAGATAAATCAAGTTATTTCTATAAAAGTATTTACCATTACTTGAAGTGGATATGACTGCACATTTCACTAAAATGAAGTTAATATGATTATATTTAAAATGCAGCAGATGAGACATAAATAGAGGTAATTCCATAACTGTTACCTTAAAAAATCCATATAAATTACGCAACACTTAAGATTTGACAAATAATAATACCTGATAACACCTTTATTTAGTTACATGATTGTCCTAACAGCCAAATGTGTTGTGTAAACTGTTCTTGCATTTTAAATTAAATGTCACTTATAGATGATACAGATAGCAAACTCTTGGAACGCGGTGGCTAGCATGCTAACATGGTCCACTGATATCTACAGTCTACGGTGCTAACTAACTTGTCCCAGACAAGGACCGAGATGTGTCCAATACTAATTTTCTCTATAACCTGCGCAGCCTGACCTGCAACTCCAGTTTTATGTACATTTCTAAGCATATTATTTCATGTACAATTTTAAGTGTTTTCAGGGCTCTCAAGTCTCACGCATTGACCGTGAGACACACGCATTTGGGTATGTTCACACGCTCACACGCCACACTTCATATTTCTCACGCTCAAAACTAAAGACGCCATAAAATAAAATAAGGCCATGCTCCGTATTCTGATTCAAAGTCCGCACTGTTATATTGCACTTTATGATGAGCGGGACTCAACGCTCCGAGAGTGAGGCGCGAGAGCGTGCGCTCTGTGCTGGAGGCTCGTGCGCTCAGACAACGAGCCTCGTCCGTTCCGTGCGCGGGGCTCGGACGCTCCGTGCGCTGGGCTCGGACGCTCCGTGCGCGGGTCTGGTGCAATCGGCGAGTCATTCAAGCCCGCCTCAGCGCTTCTGCTGCTCTCAGCGCCTTTTCCATGCGCTCCCTGTCCACATCCTCCAGACAGTTCAGAGAAAAGTCCCACCTGAGGCTGGGCCTCATGGCTCCGTGTCGGTCCATGCCTTTTTTTCTCTCTCTTCACAAAATCGCAGAGTGCTCTGGCTCACTGCAGAGCCGAGAAGGGCTCAACCTCTAACTCATCCAAACTAATTCATCCTAACTAATTCGTCCTAACTAATTTGTCCTAGACAAGGACCGAGATGTGTCCAATATTAATTTTCTCTATAACCTGCGCAGCCTCAAAACTGCAACTGCACCTCCAGTTTTATGTACATTCAAAGTGTTTTAGTTCATGTACATTCTAAGTGTATAGTTGACATTGAAATCTGTCAAATGCAGATATAAGGCAGTCAAAACCCACCGTCCCTGATCAGGGACAGTATCAGAGTTTTTACATACATGCGTCATTCATTAAAAACTAATGTTTTCAATACATACATGTTACATGTCATCTGAAAGCTTAGAGTCACCACTAAACGTCTAAAATGTTCAATCCTCGCTAAATCACCTCACAAAATACTTGTAAGCTATCAAACTGTAACATAACCAAACTGTTCATCTCACATTTCTTACCTTTCGTTGGCTCCTCCAGACACAAACAAAATCCAATCCAGAAGTGTGTGCACTCTTTCTGCCCATCACAGTCCACAAAATAAGAATATCTAGTTGTTATTTCAAATAATATAATCCATTTGTTGATATCCACCCGTAAACGCTTATTCTTCATTTGACAGTAACACAAAAGCAATAAAAACATAACTTTTGCGCATCACTTTGCAGAGATATCTTCGGCTTGAGCGGTTCGGCTTGAGTATGATCGTTTTCCTCTCAGTCTTATCTTCAAAACGAGCCTATCCGTGCAATTTTCCGTCGAGTACTTCCAGAGGGAGAGCCCTCTGAACAAAGCGAACGAATCCATTTTGACACGAGAGGAGCGTCAGCTCCGCGTGCGTAAAGGTGTCACAGCCTGGAATGCCATTGGTGATTCAATAAGTCAATCACAAATTCTTCTGGCCAATCACCAGAGCTTTCAAATGAGGGGTGGGACTTGCAGGTTCATTGAGTGCAGGAGCTGGTTTTTCCGTGCGTAAAGAGACGAAGGCACCATTTTACGCATCATTTACGCAGCGGAAGGTCTTTACGCACGACCTGCCTTTGATTTAAGGAAGTTTATGAAAAAAATAATCTATGAGGGATATTTATAGTCACCAAAATGACCAAATGTGGTTTTCAGGGTCATTAGAGTGGCAAAATGCATGAAAAGCAGTTTGGCACATTTGGCACAGAGAAGGACCTCCTGTTCGTATTAGGGTTATTTCATACAAAAAGCTGCTCAACATCAAAATGGTTGTATCTAGAAGTCTGAAATTTCACACAGTTGTTGTCAACAAGGTGGACAGCTGCTGTGGGGGGTTTCAATAGCACAGCATGAAGTATGTCTTCAGGAAGACATTTTTGTTTTATCTTTTTTTTTCCAAGACCAAAAAAACGACTTTTGGGGTGTGTTTGAACAGGTGTACTGCCGGTTGTGTTTCACTCAGACAAAGCACAGCTTCTGAAACTAGAAGGTCTTAGCTTTCAAATGACACATTATACAAGCCTATAGACTGTAAGTTAGCCATACAATAAGCTTTTTCATTTGGGTATGTACTTTTCGAGAAAAACTGCCAAAATGAGGTGGGTCTTAACAGGTTAAGTGCAAGTGAAAGTTAGTTTACTGCAGCGGTATCCGTGCTTCTTCAGGGACCGTCAGCAAATTACTGCACAGTGAGGTAAAGAAAAAAAATCCTACAGTGCATTTTTTTGTTGTTGTTGTAGGGCATTTGACCCAGTGACCCCAAACCTCCTTAATAATATTACTTTATATTTGGTTAGTGGTTCTCAAACTATGGGTGAGGGTTCAAAAGTTTCAAAAAGTATAAAATTCATTCATTCATTCATTTTCTGCCGCTTATTCCCGTTAGGGGTCGCGGGTGACTGGAGCCTATCCCAGCGACTTTGGGCCTTAGGCGGGGTACACCCTGGACAGTGGCCAACTCGTCGCAGGGCTGAGGGTATAAAATAAAGTATAAAATAATATTTACTAATTTGTTCTTAATCCAATGAAACATGTGCAATTTTATAAAATGCAGTGGGTGACCAGCTCCGTGATAATTGGAAAAATCTGTAAATTTAAAAATTATGAAGAAAATTGGGAACCTAAGTTGGGTGACTTTCTTCTTTTTTTTTTCATTTTTGGGACAGTAATATTATAATACAAATATATCAGGTGTTTTGCTCTGTAACTAGTAATATATAATTTATTACAATTTTTACTTTTGTGTTTTAAATTCTATCCATCTATCTATAATACATTGTATTTATTTATTTTTTAAACGCTGGTTGACGAACATTAAACATAACTAGATAATAGACCAGTTTGCAAAGATGAAATCCAGAAGGTACAATCTCATGGTCCCACCTTCTCACAAGTAACAGTTTAACAAGTAACACAATGACAGTCAACGGAGTTCAAAACAATAATTGTTGTTTTGTAATAAAAGACTCATGTGTGCCTAGAAAAAACGTTTATTTTTTAGTTGCTCAAAACCTCTTAAAATGCACCAGAATACAAGAAATAAGTCTCCCTTGGGAAAAAAAATTCTGGGGGGGAACCCCAGACCCCCCGTCAGGATATCGCGTGATGACTTAAAGAACACACCGGGCTAAGCCCCGGATCTCAGCAAATCCTAGAAACGCCCCTGGTCTTTCTTACGTTTTGAAAACATGAATGCTGCCAAGCTAATGGTCCGTGTTGCCTGCCTCCTTGTCATTTGATTCGTTTTGAAGCCGAAAATCCCAAATCCGAGAGTCAGCCATTATTTACTTTCACCCTGTAAATCAGAATTATTTGCCACTTTTTCTCGGGTAGCGACCCTGAAAGCGCCAGGTACATTTACATGTTTTAAGTTCAATTTAAACCTATTTAGTAGTTATTAGTAAATTAGTCATGTTAAATGAAGATGTTAAAATATATATGACAGGTTAGACTACATATTTCACTAAAATGTAGTGAACATTATTATATTTATGGTGGGACACTACAGGTGAATTGGAAAAAACCTTACATTTAAAGATATCAATTGTAAACTTGTAAACTGTAGTAGTCCACATAAATGTAAGGAAAAATGTATTACAAGTTTTCATTGTAATGTTTTCATGTAGAAATAAGATATTTTATGTGTAAAAATGGCTAAAATTACACATTTTTGTCTTTCAGTGTTCTTTTTGATTTATTACCCTATTGTTCGGGTAAGTTAGATCATGCAGAAAAAACGAAGAGTCTGTTCTATGCTCCAAGATACTTTTCAACTCACTTTACCCCGCCTCCGGCCAAAATCTCACTCTAAGCTCTGATCAAAACTTGAGAGCCCTGGTGTTTTAGTTTATATACATTGTAAGTGTATAGTTGACATTGAAATCTGTCAGATATAAGGCCATCAGTGAAGTGCAAGTGAAAGTTAGTTTTACTGCGGTTGTATAAGTTATTCTTTAGGGACCGTCAACAAATTACTGCACAGCGAGGTAAAGAAAATAAAATCCCACAGTACTTTTTTTTGTAGGGCATTTGACCCAGTGATCCCTGTATTTTATAGACATAAATACAACATTATTTATTGTCTTATTTAATGTCATAATTATTCAGTGTTTATTTGTTCACTTTTTTTGCTTTGTTCCACTTCTTGTGAAATGAATTCTTGTAGTTCTTACATTGCCAGTTGGTTTTTAGTTGATTTAGTTTGACGGAATGACAAAAACCTTTTGAGGGAGTGTCAATAACTATAGGTCTGCCCAAAATTGGCGTGGGAGAAATGTGGGGTCGCCAGACCTCACAAGATTTTTTTTGTGGGGTCCCCAGACAAAAAGTTTAAGAACCACTGATCTAGAAAAGGCTGCACCATCTCGTTGGTCACAGGAAAGTTCTGTGGAAGCTTTTGGCAGCACTGGATCACCATTGGGTTGTTGCCGTTTAAAAACTGTGAGCCGTAGAAGTCATCTTCTCTCCAGTGGTCAGCCACATATTCTGCAGAAGGTTGAGATGAGCAAGTGCACAGAGACCACAGAGACAAGAGCACACAGTACCTGAAATGGCTGTCTTCTTAAACCAGAAGATTTTCCTTATGTCCTCCTCCTTTTCCCATTGCTCTTGTGATCCCACAAGACCTTTGAGCTTCAGTTCAATTCCACTGTCATTTCAGAAAGAGAATCATCAGAATTGTCTGAGTGTCCTGCAGTGTGCTTTAGGTTAAATCCATGAGAAAAAACAAATGATCAGAATGTCTCCTTCTGAGCAGGTGTAAATGTTCCGGAGTCCATTTTCAGAAGCATTTTACAGGAGAAAGTGCTCCTGCATGTGTCTATATATTCGCTCATATTCAACTTGCCATGCCACCACTATCAAAGCATATGTCCCTTTACAATAGCCGTGTTGCTTTTCATGCCATTTGCCTGGAGCATTGGCTGGGCACATAGACTCACACCAAGGCTTTGTTTTGGTCGGACTCAGCCTCTCGAATTGGTGATCTCTTCAGTTCCAGTGGAAGTTCTTCTTCAGTATCATAATGAGCTCTGTGAGGTCCCTCCTCAAACACCTTAAACCTGCAGAAACACAAGGCATGTAAATGTCAGCGCTCAGCCCAGAGCTACGCTTATTGAGGCATCCTGGTCAAGGTCAGCTTTTGGTCAGGTTTGGCATCTGATCAGATCCTGGTTAGGTTCTGGTCAGGTTCGGGCCAAAGGCTGGTCTCATCTTGGTTCTGCTCTGTTTCTTGCTTCATTCTAGTCTGATTATGGTCTTGATTCTGATTGGTCTGGTCCTGGTGTGGGCTTGGTCAGGTCTTAGTCTGCTCTTGGTCCAGTTCTGGTGCAGTTCTTGTCATGGGCAAGGACTGACCGGTAGTTTTCCTTCCTCTCTGTCATCTCCCGTTGGCGATGCTCTTTCAGCACAGGGTGGTTCTCCTCAAACACCTTTGTGGCTGTAACATAAAAACCAAGATATCCTGTCTAGCTGTCACTAAAATGTACTGAGCATGATATAGAAGATTTTCACTAAAAGATTTTACTTATTTTTCCTCGTTTGACCTTTTACTACAGAAAGTTAGTGAAAACTTAACACAGTAATCACACTCTGATGTCTGCAGGGTTAAATCAATGTTTAATGAAGATGACGCAACAGCGCCCTTCAAAATGGACCCCTCTGACATTTGGGTCTATGTTTAAGGCCAAAGCCAGTGAAGTTTTGAATTGTAATCAAGAAAAAAATAAAACAAGGGCAATTTACGTCAGATGAAGACAGTAAAGCAGAATGACACAACTCACCTGTGGCCTTACACAGCTCCACGTACTCCCCTCTGGAGATCCAGTGATAGCAAGGGAACAGCAGTGTGGCGCCCTCTGGAGTGCTCACCCGCACACTGCGGCAGTACCACAGGTTCTCAGGCAACAGCATCACAGGCTCTTTATCCAGTCGCACCAGGAGCAGAGTGCCCAGAGAGGAGGGCGTGTCCACGCTGTATGTCCTTCTCTGTAACACATTACAGACAGAGATTTCATAATATATGATCTTTTCAGAATCAGAAGTGTTTTTGGCCATTTTCAGTTAACCAAATTCACAAACTAGGAACTTGTTTCGGCGGTAAGGTACAACATAAAACAGCTGTATTACTTGAGGAGGACTCCAGGAAACACTGTTGAGACAAACCCTGCCCTCAGTCCTTTGTCCATGATTTCATAGAGGAATATAGGATTTGGAATCACACTAGGAGGGAGGATTTTTTTTGATAATGTCCATCCATCTTCTTCCGCTTATCCAGGGCCGGGTCGCGGGGGCAGCAGTCTAAGCAGGGACTCCCAGACTTCCTTCACCCCAGACACTTCCTCTAGCTCCTCCGGAGGGGCGTTCCCAGGCCAGCCGAGAGACATAGTCCCTCCAGCGTGTCCTGGGTCTACCCCGAGGCTGCCTCCCGGTGGGACATGCCCAGAACACCTCCCGAGGGAGGCGTCCAGGAGGCATCCGGAACAGATGCCCGAGCCACCTCAGCTCCTCTTGACGTGGAGTAGCAGCGGCTCTACTCCGAGCTCCTCCCATGTGACTGAGCTCCTCACCCTATCTCTAAGGGAGCGCCAGCCACCCGGCGGAGGAAGCTCATTTCGACCGCTTGTATCCGCGATCTTGTCCTTTCGGTCATTACCCAGAGCTCATGACCATAGGTGAGGGAAGGAACGTAGATTGACCGGTAAATTGAGAGCTCCGTCTTTCGACTCAGCTCTCTCTTCACCACAACGGTCCGATACAGCGCCCACATCACTGCAGACGCTGCACCGATCCGCCTGTCAATCTCACGCTCCATCCTTCCCTCACTCGTGAACAAGACCCTGAAAATCATCCCAGTGCATGCTGCAGGTCCTGGTTTGAGGAAGCCATCAGGACGACATCGTCTGCAAACAGCAGAGATAAGATCCTGTGGTTCCTAAACCGGACCCCCTCCACGCCCTGACTGCGCCTAGAAATTCTGTCCATAAAAATTATGAACAGAACCGGTGACAAAGGGCAGCCCTGGCGGAGTCCAACATGCACTGGGAACAGGTCTGACTTACTGCCGGCAATGAGAACGCAGCTCCTGCTCCAGTCGTACAGGGACCGGACAGCCCTTAGCAAAGGGCCCCGGACCCCATACTCCTGGAGCACCCCCCACAAGGCGCCCGGGCACACGGTCGAATGCCTTCTCCAGATCCACAAAGCACATGTGGACTTGTTGGGCAAACTCCCATGAACCCTTGAGCACCCGATGGAGAGTATAGAGCTGGTCCAGTGTTCCACGACCACGACAAAAACCACACTGCTCCTCCTGAATCCGAGGTTCGACTATTGGTTGGATTCTCCTCTCCAGTACCCTGGAATAGACCTTACCAGGGAAGCTGAGGAGTGTGATCCCTCTATATTTGGAACACACCCTCCGGTCCCCCTTCATATACAGAGGGACCACCACCCCGGTCTGCTAGTCCAGAGGTACCGTCCCAGACCGCCATGCGATGTTGCAGAGACGTGTCAGCCAAGACAGTCCCACAACATCCAGAGACTTAAGATACTCAGGGCGGATCTCATCCACCCCCGGAGCCTTGCCACCAAGGAGCTTGCCAACCACCTCAGTGACTTCAGCCAGGGTGATGGATGAGTCCGCCTCCAAGATCTCAGCCTCTGCTTCCTCCTCGGAAGACGTGACGGTGGGATTGAGGAGGTCCTCAAAGTATTCCTTCCACCGTCCGACCACATCCCCAGTCGAGGTCAACAGTTCTCCACCCACGCCGTAAACAGTGTTGGTGAAGCACTGCTTCCCCCTCCTGAGGCGTCGGGTGGCTTTCCAGAATTTCTTTGAGGCCAACCGATAGTCCTCCTCCATGGCCTCCCCGAACTCCTCCCAATCCCGAGTTTTTGCCTCTGCAACTGCACGGGCTGCGGTGCGCTTGGCCTGCCGGTACCTGTCAGCTGCTTCAGGAGTCCCACAAGCCAACAAGGCCTGATAGGACTCCTTCTTCAGCCTGACGGCATCCCTTACTTCCGGTGTCCACGACCGGGTTCGGGGATTGCCGCTGCGACAGGCACCAGAGACCTTGCGACCACAGCTACGAGCTGCCGCATCGACAATGGATGTGGAGAACATGGTCCACTCGGACTCAATGTCCCCAGCCTCCCCCGGGATCTGGGAGAAATTCTCCCGGAGGTGTGAGTTGAAGACCCTGCTAACAGAGGGCTCTGCCAGACGTTCCCAGCAGACCCTTGCGATACGCTTGGGCCTGCCAAGTCTGTCCGGCTTCCTCCCCCGCCAGCGGATCCAACTCACCACCAGGTGGTGGTCTGTTGACAGCTCCGCCCCTCTCTTCACTTGAGTGTCCAAGACACGCGGCCGAAGGTCAGATGACACGACAACAAAGTTGATAATCGACCTCCGCCCTAGGGTGTCCTGGTGCCACGTGCACTGATGGACACCCCTTGTGCTTGAACATGGTGTTCGTTATGGACAAACTGTGACTAGCACAGAAGTCCAATAACTGAACACCACTCGGGTTCAGATCGGGGGGGCCGTTCCTCCCGATTACCCCTCTCCAGGTGTCACTGTCATTGCCCACATGGGCGTTGAAGTCCCTCAGTAGAACAATGGAGTCCCCAGTCGGTGCACCGTCCAGTACCCCTCCCAGGGACTCCAAGAAGGCCTGGTACTCTGCACTGCTGTTCGGCCCGTAGGCCGCCACAACAGTGAGAGACCTGTCCCCCACCCGAAGGCGGAGGGACGCGACCCTCTCGTTCACCGGGGTAAACTCCAACACGTGACGGCTGAGCTGTGGGGCTATGAGCAAGCCCACACCAGCCCGCCGCCTCCCCCCGCGGGCAACGCCAGAGAAATGTAGAGTCCAGACCCTCTCGAGGAGACGGGTTCCAGAGCCCAGGCTGTGCGTGGAGGCGAGGCCGACTATATCTAGTCGGTAGCGCTCCACCTCCCGCACAAGCTCAGGCTCCTTCCCCCCCAGCGAGGTGACATTCCATGTCCCCAGAGCTAGTTTCTGTGTCCAGAGATCCGGTCGTCGAGGCCCCCGCCTTCGACCGCTGCCCAGATCTCTCCGCACCGGCCCCTCACGGATCCTCCCGCAGGTGGTGGGTCCACGGGAGGACGGCCCCACGTCGCTCGTTCGGGCTGGGCCCGGCCGGGCCCCGTGGGGAAAGGCCCGGCCACCAGGCGCTCGCCGTCGAGCACCCACCCCAGGCCTGGCTCCAGGGTGGGGCCCCGGTAACGCCAATCCGGGCGACGTAACTGGCCTCGATATTTTACTCGTCATGAAGGGCTTCTGAACCGCTCTTAGTCTGACCCGTCACCCAGGACCTGTTTGCCATGGGTGACCCTACCAGGGGCATGAAGCCCCCGACAACATAGCTCCCAGGATCATTCGGGTACTCAAACCCCTCCACCACGTTAAGGTGGCGGTTCAAGGAGGGCGTTTAAAGTCTCTTCATAATTTTGAGTTTTTAAATCATAATTCTAAGTTTAAAAGTTGTAATTTCGAGTTTAAAAGTCTTAATTTCAAGTTTTAATGTCTCATTATGAGTTTCCAACAGTGCTGGTGAGCTCCAGCGACAAGACAGCGGCTACAGTTCACGTGTTCCTCGCACTTGTGAAACCATCTCGAGCTCAAAGGTCTGGATCTCTTCATGCTGTGGACAGATGAGACGTCTGCGGTGTGTGCTTCGTGGATCGTCCAGACTCCACTGCAGTGGCTCTGTTGTTGCTGCTGAGGAAACAAGCGGCATGTACAGTCTAACGTGGACACTGTGCTGCGTTAATTGGTCAAGTCTATGAGCAAAGAGCTGCACGACTGCGGCGCACGCTGAGCTCAGAGCCCGGATCTGGACCTGGTTTAGTCTTACACCGGGCATTCAGGGAAAAGCCCCGGACTTACGCTCCATTCCCCGTGAGAGCTCTCCGTGGCTCAGACTGGTTCAGACCGACAGCTCAACAGCACCTGATCAGACACAAGGCCCCGGAGCCACAGCATGTGCCTCTGTCCTGCGCCCCATGGACCATGGAGCACTCGGGTCTCCGTCTGTGCGTGACCGGCGCGCGGTGCTGTGCTGTGCTCAGTGCTTTCTCATTGTTCTGGACCTGGTCTTGGGCCGGGAAGGATGGGGACAAGTCCATACTCCAACCCCTGGGGCTAACTGAGCTCAGGCACTACACGTTTACACACAGCTGGAGACCAGAGTGCTCCGTGGACCATGTGGCGAGAACAGACAGTTTAAACTGTCAGTCAACAAAATAAAGTTGTTATCAGATATTATTTGTCAAATCATAAATATTGTGTATGACATGGATTTTGGCCCTTGTTTTCAAAATGGTTGCTTGGTAACAGTTGTGGAATTATATTTGCTGCCCATGTCCAACCAGGAAGTATAATTATAAACATCACGAAAATTGTCAAACAGGTGACAAATAGGCAAAATTGTTTGTAAAATCTTATGTTTTAATGAAATGTGCAGTCTAACCTGTCTTATAGAGTTTAAGAGTGAAAGTTTCCCTTGATAGGCTCATTGCCGACATTCTAAATTTAAAGTTTAAAGTTATCTCATCACAGCTTCTCAAAACAGTGCTTAATGTGTCTCTCATTTGTGATCCTCGAGCATGACCGCACCACTGGGCTGACATCCTCCACCTGTGAACCCCGTTTGTGTTTACCAGTGCTAATACTGATTATGACTGACACAGAACAGGGCACGGTCCATCCTGAAGCCCTTTGAAGGATCAGTATTTGGGAGCTGACATATGGATGACATTTTGTTCTGCAGTGACAAAAGGCTTGATCTTTAATGTTTTTATTTCAGCAGAAATTTGTTGCTAAACTGTTCCTTTTGTAATATGGCACAGTATGGCATAAAGCTAATTAAGGTGAGACTTCAGATGAATAGGAACACCTTAATTTAATCAGAATCAGAATCAGAAAGCGGTTTATTGCCATTGTAAGTGAAATTCACAAACATAGGAATTTGCTTCGGCGTAGGTGCAACATACAGCAGGATAAAATAAGATATATATAAAAAGGCATGCATAAAATAAAATTAGAATAAAATAAAATAGACTAAGATAGACTGACTCAGATTATATACAGAATGTACAGTTGGCAGATAGTGCAATGTGCAAATGAGTAGTGCAAATAGATTGTCTCTGTTTGTCCCTGGCTGTGGCTCCAGCGTACCACACGGTGATGGAGGAGGTGAGGATGGACTCGATGATGGCCGTGTAGAACTGCACCATCATCTGCGCCGGCAGTTTGGCTTTCCTCAGCTGCCGCAGGAAGTACATCCTCTGCTGGGCCTTCTTGATGATGGAGCTGATGGTCAGCTCCCACTTAAGGTCCTGAGTGATGGTGGTGCCAAGATATACATAAGGATATACATTTGAAACCTCTTGACTCAAAATAAACCCTGTAGGCCCAAATGTCGAATTTTATGTGTAAAAACAGCTAAAACTGCTCATATTTAGGACATTTCAATTGGAAAATTGAATAGTCAGGTTGAATTTTTTTGGTTCATTTTGTACACATTAGTTATAGAAAACATTCATTATTTTTTAAAACTTAACGGTGGCAGAGCGGCTAGAGCTTCTGCCTCTCAATAAGGAGATCGTGGGTTCGAATCCCAGACCACCCCAACATCGTGGGTTTGAATTCCGAACCACCCTTACATCACACGATCTCTCTGGGTGGAGTCTGCATGTCCTCCCCGTGTTACCGTGGGTTCTCTCCGGGTTCTCTGGCTCCTCCCACCGTCCAAAGACATGACTGTGTAGGTGAATTGACAACTCTAAATTGTCCCTAGAGAGTGAATGGTTGTCTGTCCTTGTCTCTGTCTCTCTGTGTCAGCTGCGACGAGTTGGCCACTGTCCAGGGTGTACCCCGCCTAAAACTTAAATAAATCTGGCCTAGAATTAAGTATCAACAAATGTGTAGGTCCCAGAGAGATTTTTTGAGCAAATGGTTTATATGAAGTAATAAAACATCTTAAGAAGCAGATTGGATAAGTTTATTGTCATTTTTCTTCAGGATAATCTAGGTTTTTTTTTTTTTTTTTTTTTTTTTCTAGACAAAGAGCATGTCATTTTTATTTTAAAACAAGCTGCTAATTAACATCTATAATATACATGAAAATGCAAAGCAGCTTCTCGGTCGGTGGTGCAGTGGTTAAGGGCGTTGCACATGTGTAGTTCTCATCACAGCGCCATCATGGGTTTGACTCCAGCCTTCAACATTTAGTGTACCCTCTCTCCCTCTTTCGAGCTACAACAGGACACTTTTGAGGCCTAGATACATAGACCTGAAGTCCTGTGAGATGACAATGGTGAAAACTACTTGCTACTCTCTGATTTCAGTCCAGAGCAGTAGGACGGTCCCAAAACCCATGGTAATGATGGGTCACTTGTCAACCGCAGTTTCTCCAACAGTTTGTATTTCTCTGTGAATAGTGAGCACTTTGACACGGTGTTATGAATTAGAAAATGTGATACATGTGAAGTGCATATATTTTCCCATTCTTCATGTGTAAAAACAAAATTACCTCTTTCCCCATTTAATATATTTAACAGGCTGTCCAGATTGTTAATGTATTTATATAGTTTAGATATTATTCCTCTTGAAAGTTCTGATTTATATGCCATAATAGAAACTGAGAAGCATATGATGGTCAGCGTTGTCTTTTTCCCACTTCATCCTATTCCTTTTGAGGATTGTAAACCTGCACATAAAACTGCGATATGCAAAAAGCTCAAACAAACTGTTATTCAGAATTTAAAACCATTTACTAATTCAGAATTGTATTACGGAGCTACGGTGTCCAAGAAATCTCTCTTGTGGATCAGAAAAGGTTTGTCAAAGTCAGAACATTAATTAAACATATTTCCCTGTAAAATTAATGTTGTAAATGTGCTTGTGTTGACAAAAAGGTGACATAAAGGTTCCTGGTCTAACTGGTTCTTGGTCTAACTGGAAAGGCCTTACCTCTGAATAGGAACTAAAAAAAAAGTCTCCAAAGTGTGGCCCCAGTCTCTAGTTCATACTCTTACTAATTTTTGTTGTTACTTAGAAATAGCAACAAACTGCAACTTTGATTTCTACTTTCTTATGATGCAATCATTAAAAAACTATTTCATAACATATTTACAAATCTTTTTATTTCAATACTTCTGGTCCACTTTCATGTACATTCAAACTTTATCAGAGAAGTAACACATGTTTCAGCTCAAGTACCACTTGAGAAATGGTAACAACACATTTTAAAATACATTTTCTATTATACAAAATTGTACAAAAGCAAGATAAGAAAAAAAAACATTGATTATGGCAATGTTCAGACTTAACATGAAAAAGGCATGTGTATAAAACACAAAATACATTCCAAAACAATGGTATAGACTAAGAAGTACAAAGTGAAGAAGTAAATCAAATAATTATATTTCAAAAGTGCTTTAATTATTGTCTTTAAAGACTTGAATTGAATTTTGCCTATATGGAAAAACATAGCTTTAACTTATGTTTTATTTTTCTACTTGATTTTAAGAAATGTGTGTGCAAAGTGAGCATTGAGTCAACTGTTTTAACAACAATTCCAGATGAATCTAGTCTTGATACTAAAGAGCCTTCTAAAAAGGTTGGAGGCTTAACATCGGCTGCCAGTCAAAAGGAGAGGACATCTTCTTCAGCAGATGTTTGAGTAGAGTTGTTTTTAAGCCATTCTCTACATAAGGAGGTCCGGGTTTATTGTTTCACCGTTGAGTGTTTACCTGTCATTTGTGTGGTTACACCTTTTCCTGTTCTGTATGCTACTGGGCAAATAACACAGAACTTTGAAAATCCATTGTTAACAATTGTGCAAATATAAAAACATATCTATTTACATTTTAAAAGAGTCTTTGTCCTATACAATGCCTCTGTGTGCTGTGGTGAGGCCCAGCCTCTGGCCCTCGTCCTGCTCACTGTCGGAGGACGAGGGGACCTCCTCTCCCAGCCTCCTCAGCTTGGCTCTGTAGTACCTCTTCTTGAGTCTGTAGGCGCGCTCCTTCTGTCGGGTTGCTCGCCGCTTCTCTGTTAACAGCTCCTGCTCCTGGGACAGGCTCCTCATGCGCCCCTCCCACTCCAGCAGAGCCATGTTCCTCTGCTGCTCCATGGAGCTCAGGCCCGCGGACATGCCCATGTCTAAGGGGTCAGGCTTAGAAGGGGGGCGCCCCCTTCGAGAGGGACGCTTTGTAGAACAGCCTGAAGAGAAGGGGAAAGGAAAAGTCTCAATAAGATTAAAAGTGTCTTTTGTGCTTTGTCTTTATCCTTAAGTATCAGAATTATTTTTATATAAATTACTTTAATGCCTAAGTATTTTATGTATCAAACTGTATGTACGGAAAACATCTACTTTTGGACAACCATCTTTTTCTTTTATTATGATAAAGCTTGCATTGGGTGTAATTAGCAGCATAAATCTTAATGACATGGAAGGGGGACAGGGAGGGGTCTCATTAATGAGATGTGTGGAATGTATAATTATTCACTCTTTGTATACTTACTGGCCTTTAAGCATGCTCTTGAGTACATTTGATTTGGCATTGCGTGTATAGAAAACAGTTTATAAAAACTACACTTATTCCTGTCTTAATAAAGCCTGAACCAAGACATAATTCATAATGTACAAATAGTTTAGTAAGAATGCTTAGGGGTTAGGGTTAGAAGTTACGGTATTGATTAAGTAGTTAATACGCCTGAATTATTCTGAATACACTATTTTTTTCATTATGAGTAAGTGAAACTTTGTTGTGGACTTAGTTCGTGTTTTATTAAGGTCCAAAAACACATTATTTTGCATCAGTTTACTCCCTCTGCATAGAATTGATGTTAACACACCATCATCTGGCAGCCGTGGGAATTAACCTGTTGCTTAAATTCTTTTTATCAATGGTTAATACATTTGCTCAGCTTGTATCTAGCGATGATTTATGATGATTATGATGATTTATTTACAACAATCTGGGGGAAAAAATAAACTGATTGTTTAATGAAGTGTGAATTAAGTTTTTTTGATGAGGGAACGGCATTATATAAGTTTGTTAACGGTTTGCCTTGTCTGTTCCATCCTTATTTCTGAGAGTTGGTCGTCTCGACCAGACACTTTTGCATAATTTTCCATAATATGGGTCCTTTAAAAGGGCCAGTACCAATTTTTTTTGCACGTGATAAAGTAAAATCTGTTATGCGACAATAGATTTATTGTAAGTAGGTGAAAATTATTTCACCAATTATATAAATTATATTATCAATTATAAAGCGTCTTATCCTTTGCGAAGCAGAAAGTGTGCTGTTAGCATTCTAATGTTTGTTAACTTTACCATGACGGCAAAACTCGCTCAGAGAGTGGTGAAAATGACTTTTAAGCTCATCCCTGTGAATATTTAGGATGCTGAGAATGCATTAGACATTAGCCATTACATATGGACCTTTCATTTCACCTGTTGCTGTGATGAAGGTTGCTGTGAAGGCGGGGTCTTGCAACTCAGGATTGTGGGAAATGGAGTTCTTCTTGTGGTTGAGCTCTGGCCACTCCAGAGGCTCTAAAGAAGGATCTTTAACTTCTTCAGGCTGGACACAGAAACAGAGAAGATAAGCTTTTACAAGGCAATCTATGCAAAAGGCCATCAAACAATCAAAGTCTATGCCAATGACTCTTTTTATTAACGTGGTTTGGAGCAGAGTTTAGACTTTGGAGGAAGAAAGCAGCCCATTGTTTGTATTAAATGATAATGATTAATTAAAAGCCTTCAAGAAATTAATCGAGAGTTTAGGATGGAACGTCAAAAGAATAAGGTTACTATGAAAATCTCAAAATAAATTAGCCTAAACAGTGTTAAGTAAACAGTAAACAAAAGCGCTGTGGAACAACCTGATAAGCTTCTGGGTCACAACTGGTGAATACATCATACTACAGTATCTGCAGAGTTTTATTTAGTAATTAGTATCTAAAAACCTCGATTTGGTCAACATTAGGCCGAATGAAAGTTCTTTGAGGTGTACAATCCCAAGCTGTATTGAAATCCAATTTTTTATAGCAAAACCTTAAAAAATCCAACTGATCAATGTGATTTTTCTTTTGTTATATGCCCAGCCCAATATTAAAGTGAGAACAAATCTGGGAATGAACACGTCTGACTACAACCATCAATAATACAATCAAGTTTTACAGTTTTCTGTGTGTAGTAAGGCCAGTAGTTGCCTTTTGACTTTAACAATACATTTTTGGTTCTGTGAAGGCTTCTGTAGTTCAAGTCTCACCTGTGAAAATCCAGGCTTCTGTTTCTCCTCCTCTGGCCAAAACGTTCCTTTGACCTAAAAAAAAAAAAAAAAAAAAAAAAAAAAAAGGTTAATAGATAGGTTAAAAATTTGCTGAAAAGTAAAGTATTAAAGAAAACGATGATCGCTACTGAAGTTACCTGTGCCATGCTGCCATTTACCTGCCCGGCAGCATTTATTGAGAGGATATTACCTGCAGAGAGAAGAGTAAAGCTATTTCTTATTTTATTTTAAACACAAACAATTACCGTCTGAAGTCTTTCTATTTAAAACTCACTTTCACAAGGCAGACCTGGCGGGGAGCTGCCTTCATCTCTTGGAGACATTCTTTGGGACCTGTACAAGGCCTGTGCTGAAAAAGAGGAAGAAAGTGTTGTTCACTTTGAGACAAGGGATGTCAAGATTAGTCGGTTAATTCAGTGGTCCCCAACCTTTTTATCACCGCGGACCGGTCAACGCTTGACAATTTTACTGCGGCCCGGTAGGGGAGGGGCGTTTGTCATAATAAACGTGAATCCACTGTGTACCTGTTATTTTTCTTTCAAAATAGTCCAGGGGTTTGTCTTTTAATCCAGGGTGCTTGGTCTCTAAGTGGCAAAGCAGCTTTGAAAGCTTCATTGCCTAGCGCCATAGGATTCACGTACGATTCCTGGTATTGTCTTGTTTCTGACTCATTTTGTTGCTTGTGGGTTAAATTTTAGCTCAAATGACCGAGGTGTAACCATCGATCGGCCCCAAAAATTCAAGCCCGACCCGGCCGAGCCCGAGCACGTACTGTCCGAGCCCGAATCATTTGCTGCAAGATTCGACCCGAACCCGACCCGGGACCGCGCGGATACTGTCCGAACCACCCGGGACCGCGCGGATACTGTCCGAACCGACCCGGGACCGCGCGGATACTGTCCGAACCCGACCTGGGTCCGCGCACGTGTAGAACCGGAGTTACGTAAACTGTGTTCCTGCAGAGTTTTATCGGCAGAATAAGCGCCTGACGGGGCTTCAAGTGTTTAGTGTTCTACCTGCACCAACGGGACGCCTCCTGTCCCAGACGCGCCTGTTCCTCCGCTGACGCCGGCCCACATGAGCTCTCTCCCTCGCTCCTTTCGTCTCTCTCTCTCCTCCTGCTGCTCTTTCTCTCTTTTTCTCTCCTCCGCTCGTGCAGCAGCCGCGCTTTCATTAAGGTCTTTTCTCACGACACATATTTTAACCACTTTATTCGAGGATGAGGAGGAAAACAACACAGCACTGGCTGCTCACGCGCTCTTTCATGTGGAGTGCATGTTACGCACGTGCCCGTCTCTGCCCCCTGGGCCGCCCAAATCAGCCCGACAGCAGAGCGGAAAATGTAGACCCGAACCCGGCCCGAATTGCGGGTCGGGTTCTGGCCAAGAATCTAAGCTCTTATGTATCCTAGACTAGAGAATCCGGTCCTTTTTCAAAATAAATGATCGCTCAGACTCTGACAATAAATTAATTATTTGTTGTGCGGCCCGGTCCAAATTGATCCACGGCCCGGTACCGGTCCGCGGCCCGGGGGTTGGGGACCACTGGGTTAATTGATAATCATGATAATTTTTAATATAATCGTTAGAACATGAACTAATACTCATAGCTATTTTAGAAGCAAAATTAAGTCATTTCAATTCAATCTGTAATCCAAAAAAGTCTAATTAAATGTATAGTCCTTTTTACGTGGCTGTTTGTGTCATAATATCTTTACTTTTACATTCAGAAAGTTCAATCTCATAAAGTTAGTCACATGTTATTAGATCATTAAGATATTAGAAGGAAAGGAAGTACAGACACACAAAAATTTGATATCGTGAAATCCATTTTTGAGACATGTACGGACAGGATTTTTGTTGTTATGCCTGGATACACACTGCTCGTCTCCATGGAGATGTTGTTGCTATGCCTGGAATGTTCTACAGTATGGCATTAAACGTATATATACTATTACAGATTAATTTATTTCATTTCTACTCTCTCTCGTCGCTCAAACTTCTGACAGGGAAGTTGGAAGGATCAACATTATGTACACAGCTTTTACATATCATTACGTTCAGAAATAGTGTAAGACAATAGTTGCTTTTCACTGGTAAACGGAGGCAACCTCCAGTGGCCCTTTTACTTTAGTTTACACTGTCAATAAACCCACTGTTCTGAGAAAAATCACATATTATTCTGCATTATTGTTCACTTTAAAGTGCATATGACAGGTTCCCGTGTTTATCTAATTATGACTTAATTTGGTTGGATAGAAGCTGTAGTAAATATGCATCATAGTTTTCCATCAGTCAAGTGGTAGTTTGCGAAGAAAACTGAAAAATCAGATGAGTTCTAAAATCAAATCCCTGTCATTTTCAATAGTGACATTCCAACAAAAATGCAGGGACAATTTACACGCAACGGACAGTTCAGACAATAAAATAAAGGCGTTATCTGGTATCATTAATTGTCCAATCATAGCAAATAGTTTAATTTATATGGATGTTGGTCTTTGTTTACAATATGGTTGCCAGGCACCAGTTATGTCCTATGTCACATCGGCTGCTTATGTCCAACCAGGAAGTGCAATTACAAACCTCAACAAAATTGTTTGACTGGGGGAAAATAGACAACATTTTTTTTGTAAAATCTTAAATATAATGTATATAATGTTCATTGCGTCTTGGTGAAAGGTGTAGTCTTCCCTGTCATTCGCACTTTATTAAACTTGCAGAGACATGCAGGGGCGCGCACACACACACATTGATCACTCTGAACATCATGTAAACTGTTTGCTCGGTTCCTACCTTCCATCAGTTTGCAGACAGCGGCTTTGTGCCCTGCTCCGCCCGCGTGAGAAGTGAGCGCAGCCTCGCCCATCGTCTGGAGCTTGATGAACTTGCAGCACGCTCGGCACCGGGCGGAGTGGATATCGTGCACATCCCGCATCAACCAGTCCTTGTAAATGTCCTTCTCCAGCCACGCGTTCTGGAACTTACATTTTCCAGGCATGACCATGGAACTATAATAATGGTTAGCTCAAAATTAGCCCCGAACGCTAATGGGGGCGCAGACGCAGGAAGTGACGTAGTAGCATGTGTACGGAAGTAGTTTCAAATAAAAAATAAATACAATTCTTAGAAATTAGTCCCTGAAAACATCACTCACCCATTATACAGGTATTGCTTTTCATTTTGAAAAAAAACCAAAATCAAATAAATCAATAAAAAAACATCTATCATCAAAAAAAAGAAGAAAAAATTCACATAAGAAAAAAAGACAAATCAAAAAGATTGTTGTTATGGATATGATATCCATAAAAAATAATTTCCTGGAATCTGCAACAAAATTAAAAAAGAAATCTAAAACATTCTTATTATTGTATCCCTAATTTGAATACTTTTCAAAACCTCAATACTTGGTATTTGTCTAGTTTCATTGACTTATTGCTTACATATTTACTTCTAATTGTATTTACAGAATTCTTTTTCTTTTCATTTTATTTCTAAAATTTCGAAAATGTGTGTGTGTGTGTGTGTGTGTGTGTGAGTGCGTGCGTGCGTGCGTGCGTGTGTGTGTGTCTGAAGCAGTGCATGATAAGTGGGCAGAACGTGTAAAATCATTGACTTTGTAAATCTTGTGGTAAAACAGAGGATGCACGTACGACGTTTTACCGCTAGAGAGCAGTACTGAGCTATTTTATCTTGTGGCATCTTTTCGCAGTTAAAAAAAAAAAAAAAAAGCTGAAAGCTTCCGAAACAGTTTTTGTGTTTTGTTGGCTTAGTCTTGCTTTTTTGTTGTTTTGTTTTTGGATATAGTAAACTCACAAAATAGGCTAACTGAATTCATTTTTCCAACGTACCTATTTTAACCAAACATGTCTTCGGGATTGGCGATATTGAGGGGCGGTATTACCTTGATAACAATTTCCAAACAATATTTTAACAATACACCCGGAATGTTCAAAAACGTGTCTGTAAATGTCATGGTTGAGGTTCAAGCAGAACTGTCACATAATGTGAACCATGAAAGGGCAGAAATATCACTTTTACCCTTATCTGGAGGATTGCACTTGACGACCCAAACAGCACTGATCCAAGTGTAACCAGGACTAAAGTCTAAAATAAGACCAAACCATATATGATTCCAAAAAAAAAAAAAAAAAAGGATAAACTCAATACAAGTGTGAATACATTTTGCACTAAATTAGGGATTACTGGAATTGAAGATGTGTTTACGTACCACCAGTCACACTACACATCTGGTACATCATTACACAGTTTTGTTTTGTTTTTTTTCCATGTGAGGAGGCTGTGAGTGTAAGTGGGGGATAGGGTCCACCCACGGTCCACCATGCGCGCCCCTTAAGTGATGTGTTGGAACCTACGGGAGCGCGGAAAGCAGCAGGAGCGCGCACGTTCACACCTCAGCGCTGATTGAACGGAGAAAAGTGAGCGCAAGTTTCTTTAAAAAGTGCCGTGTGTCATCAGTCCGGCCTGATAACAGCGATGGAGTCAGGGACAAAAATAAACCCTGGGAAACGCGCTGCTGCGGAGGCGGGAGTGAGTCACAGAGGGGTGAAGTTTGAGGATTTTACAAAAGTCACAACAGAGGCCACGGAGATTGTGTTTATGGAGAGATGATCTGCTCGGAAAAACAGAAATAAGAGGGGAAAATAGCATAATAATACACTAAATTTTTATTTAGGGTTATTTAGTCAAAATAAATGTTTGATTTACATATAGCATCGTACCTGTATTGTTTTTCTTTCTTTTTTGTTGAGTCTTGGCAAACTTTTCATTTTATTTTATTTTATTGAAAGGATTTTTTGCACATAGCATGCTAAAATATTACCATGTTCCAGCTTAGTGGGAAACAAAGGAAAGTTGTGATCCGAAATTTGCTCAGGACACTCTAAATGGTAAATTATTGTAGTAAATCCGTTTGTCAATTTGTTTACTCAAATTTTAAACTTTTTTCCCCTTTTCTTTTAAAGGCAAACATGGTAATGAAGCTCAACAGTGACCACCCACAGCTTGTTAAGTAAATTTCCCATTGAATTTTTCAAAATGTATTAATGAGATATTTACTATTTACCAGAACTACGGCCAATTTCAAAGAGGGCAGGACTCTGGAACTTCGTACCTCAAGGCACACTAGTGCTCTCTGGAATACTGATTGAAAAGCAAGAGCCTGTGTGTAACATTATTTTAAAGCAAAAACTCCATTTGTTTATTATTTTATGCTAATGCTATTGTTATTTTATATTAGACCTTTGTATAATGTCCATTTATTTAATTGGACAGCACAACGTGAAATGTGGAGGAGATCGGGGAATCAGAATTTAAAAAGGGTTTGTTGCCATTGTTAGTGAACAAATTCACAAACTAGGAACCTGCTTTTGCTGTATGTGCAACACATAATGCAGTAAATGGTCGGAGCAGGATTCAAACTCACAACCCTGAGGCCTGCCCCATGCAGCACATGTGCTGGCCTATAGGTCTTTCTTCAACAAATAACTTAAATATTAGGTGTTTATTTTATTTTATTTTTATTTTTTGAGCCAAAGAGATGTTTTAATTCTAAGAGGAAAAAGGCTGATCCAGTCTAGTCTTTTATGCACTGATATGAAGACACTGTAACTGACACTGTAACTGTCCCTGTATTATGTAAAAGAAACATTAATGAGCTTTTACCCTTGTTACAGCAGTGTTTCTTCATATTTATTTCACTCAAATTTGCATTTTAATTCCTCCATGTTTGAGTAATCCTGTATGGTCCTGCAGCTAGAGCTCGAATGCTCAGAAAATGCTTGTTTTCACCCACCCCTTATCCCCGCCCACATCCCTGTACTTAGCTAAGATTATTTTTAAAATGAATACTCCGAGTGATACGTGTAAGGTTCTAAAATGTCAGCCTCTTTTCAAAAACTAAAACATGCAAATGAAAATCTGCTGCTTGTTAAGGTGAAATGTTGCAGTTTTGCACTTTTGAACAACAAGTCAATGGACCTGTTTCTATTACCAAGTTTTTTTTAAATCAAATTTGCAATTTACAGTTAACAAAATGTAAAATGATCTACTTATGTTATAGTTCAATATTGCGCACCTTAAAAACACACACAATGTCTCCTTTGATTGATTCAACGCACAAAAGGATTAACTATTAGATTAACTAATAACTAAACAACTTTTATCATTATTTTCTTCCTACCGGCTAAATAAATCCGAGTGAGCCCTCTGTCTTTTCACAGCTGGTTCTCTGCAGTCATGATCCCACCCCTTTCTCCCGTTCTCCCCTCGCATTGGTCCGACCGTTCGAATACCCTCGCCTCTGATTGGCTGGAGCGCGCCGGCGATGAGCTCATATTGGTTAAAAATAGTTGGGCTCGCGCAGCTAAAAATAGAGCGGTATATAAAGGGAACGGCTGAGCTCAAGCGCCGTTCTGCTTTGACCCGCGGCGGAGCGACGAGAGGCGGCTGTACGGAGGAGGAGCGGCCGAAAGAGGGGGCAGAAACGCGGGGAGGTTCAGCAGCCTTCAGCCGCCTCCCTCCGGCTCTGTGCTCTGCGGGCTTTTCTCCACAAACAGCGGGTTTTAGACCGACTCTGGGCGGAGGAGGTGACGGACTTCCTTCCGCTGTTAGATACATCCTCACTGACTCATTTCACGTTTGTTAAGTGGTTTTTAATGTTGGACAATGAGCCACAATAAGCTTCTAATTGAAGTTTATGTCCACAAGCTGTTGCTGCGGTGTTGTCAATTGTTTTGTTTATGTTTTATTTATTGCTGCAAGTTGTCAGCTTGTGCGTTGTCCAGCCAGGCCAGTAAATCCAACAGGTCATCATTATTCACAGCTAGCACTTTTTCGGACACAAGGTCAAAGTTGCTAATTAGTTTGTGAGTTTTGAAACAGACAAATATAGACATTGAGAATAAAAGAAGAACTAGCAATGTTTTATCCATTTAGTAACTCCGACCAGTGGCGGACCTAGAAATATGGGGGCTCAAGGCAAAATTAAGTGCAATTTTCTAGAACTTTTAAAAATTAGTTTTAAACGTGTGGTGGCTGGACAGGTTCCTAAATTTGGGGTTGGGGTTCTAAACAGCTTTAAACAGAGGGTTGAATATTTAAGAAATCAGACCATTTTTCCCTTATTCTTGTGCATTTTAACACATATTGCAGCTGATTTAAATACATGATATTTATTTGTAGTTTTGTTAGGGTTAGGTAGGGTCTTGTTTAAAATCGCACCGCACTACTTTGCTGTGACACAGAGAATAGCAACTGTTTCAGGGCCTTTCGTCTGTGATCATCAGTTAGGGCATCTTATTGGGGGCCTCTTCAAGTTGGGGGCCAAAGGCAATTGTGGTCTGTTGCCTGTTGGTAAGTCCGCAACTGAGTCTCACTTCCAAGAATGACCAATGCAATAATTTACAAAACAGTATTTTGTAAATAGAGCTATTGCTGTAACTGCTGGGTACGTTTAGTCCTGTACTTCCCGTGTGAGATGGAACAGGCCTATTTTAACTTGTCACCTCCGCCCACTGCAGCTGCACCATCTGTATCCTCACTCACACTGAACACAGCTATCCATATGCTTGTTCTCCATCAAACACGCTTTCCTTCGCTTTCGTGTAGGTTTTCTTATGTGCCTTTACATCATGTCATGTAAGGACAGGGTTTTGTGCGCAAGACACTTTTCTACTATTAACTAACTATTGATGCACACCCTGCACCTCCGATAATGCAATATGTTTGCGTTTCGTGTTTTTCTTCTGGACAAAATGATTTACACATGAAGGCAGAGGCTGCGTGGTGGCCATCTTTGAAACAAATCTATCTGGATGTGTTCAGAATACAGGTCCGATGTAAAATACAAAATTGCGTGAGTGTTTTCTGTATGTTTCTGTGTTCTGCTGGTGGTTCTGACTCCTCTGCAGTTACACAACAGTGTTTCATGTCCCCCTCCCACAGAGAGCCTCACCTCAGCCCACTCACTTCAGTCCAGCCAGGAACTGCAGCTACACAACGAAGGGAAGACAGAGTTGTGTTTGGATATTACTAAAGATTGTTCATGTTTAAGTTCATAATTGTCACTGTCAAAAAAACACAACCAAGTTAGAGGAGTTCCAAGATGGAGGATTGGCATATTGTGTGTACCTACATTTTAGGTTGAAGAAAAGCCCAGACACAGGGAGAACCAAAACAGCCACATGCTCCAAGAATCTGACTTTGCCCAATTAAAATAACAGCATTGCAAGCAGTGGCTGGAAAGAGTGCAAAACCTTGTACTCAAGTACATGGCTAGTATTGGCTACTTTATGTAATTTTAGTTGCATTTAGATAAAACTGTTTAATTACGTTAAGACTTTTTCTGTCCGGTTTGTTGGGACATTTGTCCACAGTAACCAAACCATCCTTCAGTGGAGCCTCATGTACTATTCATTGAAAGAGTAAACTGATACTCATTTTTGTATCATGTATCCATATATCATAAGTCAGTGCTCCCGTTTACTCCTTTACAGTTCCACAGTGCACTGAACGGCTCATTCTTCAGTTCATTTGAGTTGAGTGTTTTATCGATTTGTGCTGCTCCTCTGACCACAACAAAGCCACAAGTCACATTTATAATACAAAGTCATTTATTACACAAACCGAAGCTAGTTTACAAATACGGACCCCGTCGTGTGCGTCAAGTTATTTACACTTTGCATACAGCTTGTTTTTTGTCCATTTCACAAATTTAAAAGTACAATAAAAACTTAAAATAAAACAATATTTGTACATAATTCTTTTTTTTTTTGCCTGATGTTTTTCAAATCACAAACAGAAATTGAACCAGCACATTCCAGATATTACAGCATTTGGCAGGTTTGATTGACAGGTGGAAGTGACCAATTGTAAGATTAATTTGGTGAAAAAAATAAGGCCCAGTAGAAGCACAAAAGTTACCTAAAGCAGACACAGAACCACCTCCTATTTTTAAATACTGATAGACTTTAAACATAATTAACCTTAAAAGTGAGAAAAAATATAAAAACAACAAAAAAGAAACGTTTCTGGAATAGGCTCCACCCCCCAAAATTAAAGGCGTCAAATCAGGACGTACACTGAAGGAGGAAGAGAACAGAAGAGACAGGGATTGGACAAGGTAATGGTAGATTATTAATGCCGATGAAATTATACAAGGCAGTTTAAAATGACATGCAATTAAAAAAAAAAAAATCTCCAACTTTAGGTGACAATATTGGTACCAAGTTGATACTTTTTTCTTGGCTTCCAAACAACTACAGAAGCTTGTAACAGTAGGTAAGTAGAGGTGCAACTAACGGTTTTGTCCATTAGTCAAGAGTATTTCTATTTCAATTGAGATTTTTAAAATTCATTTTAACCAAACAAAAGTTGTATGACCTTTATTTGTGACTGAAGGCTTCTAGATAGAGAATATTTATGAATAAAGTTAACTATTGCTTTATTAAAAAAAAAAAAAAAAAAGTAATGGTTCTTTTTGACATTTTGATTTAACAATGCTGTTTTCATTATAAAAAGGTCTTTTGACATGTGTTTGGGTGTATAGAGACAAGATAATGGTTAAAATCATTAATGATTAATAATATTTATTTTAACTGGAATAATAGTGGACTAGGGCTGTAACTGTTGATAATGTGTATTGTATATTTAGACTTTTAATATACATTATCAGCCAAATAAAAGTTGAAATATGGCAACTGAAGGCTCTTAGATACAGACTTATAAATAAAGTGTATTTATGATTAAAATCAGCAAAACGTCATTCTTTTTTTACATTTTGATGTCATTGTCTTAGTTATAATTTTTATATATATTTCAGAGTCTGTATAGTCCAAATAACAATTACGATGATCAGTTATTATAGTAGATTATTTTTTATTGTCGATTAGTCGATTCATCGTTCCAGCCCTATAAGAAAGGAAGAGCAATTTCATTCTTTTGCTATTCTGACCTGTAAATTGACAAATGTAGTGCAAACCCACTCATCCTTTTGCTCCTTATTTCTGGTTCTATAAAATGTCCAATATAAACTGCACAGGCTGAAATAATCTAGCTGGCCACACTTGTCCGCTCACTACAAACTTGTACATTGCTTTTGAATTTAAAAATACTAACAGCGCTTGTCCCGTCTCTTCTACATGCACGAATCCACTCACATCGCCTGGAGTAATAATTTTTCAAAAGTCCTTAAACGGTTCGCAGTCCTTATACTCCCGTTTAGTTCCGATGTGATCCGCCTCCTTGGGTTAAGTCCTGGTTTGAAGCTGGGGAGGAGCGCCGGTCGTCTCTCCGTGACAGGAGGGAGGCGGAGAGAGTTTGGAGCGATGGAGGGTCGGGATTCACTCGCGTCAACACCGGAGCGTTTTAAGAAGACAGAATGATGGAGGAAAATATTCTGGTGTAACAAAAACAGATGTGTCCCTTACTATGATCGCCATCTCGTCGCTAGATCTAATCACGTAGACGGACTTGTGCGCATGCAAGACGCCTTTTGTCCAGCTTGTCAATTTCTACAGCTGTTTGAATCCACAGTGATCCATCAACACTTATTTTTATCATACAAAAAGAGCAGAGTTCCTAAATGGGCTTCGTGTTTGAGCGAGTGAATCTTCTCCCCTCTCCCTCATCAGTTCAGTTGAGTTGAGTCGTATACAGCGTGTTGTACCCCAGTAGAAGCCCTGGTCCCAGGTCTGAACCCGGGTGAAAACAGTCCGGACGCAGCAGCCCTGTGCGGGGCGTTTAGAGGAGCGCACATCTATTGCTCTTCTTGCCGCGGCGAGCTGTCAGCGCCGCCCTGGTGGCCATCTCGAAGACCTCCCGAACGCCGTCCTTGGTTTTGGCTGAGCATTCCATGTAACCGAACGCCTGGATCCGATTGGCCATTTCTCGGCCCTCCTCCGGCTTCACTGGCTCCTGTTAGAGGAGCAACAAAAGATACGTCAGACATGTCCAATGTTTCAATCAAAGGAAGTGAGGATGCAACACAGTTTGGATTTGGAAGAATGACTTTTCACAGCCTACAGTTTTACTGTATCTTTTTGATTAAGGCCGTTTAAAATAATGATTACGTAAAAGTTTGTTGCTTCTAAAATTCTTATGTGTGAGACAATCTATAATTACAGAACCAGTTATACCGGATTCTTGGCATGCTTTTCATTTCGTAGCCAATAGATAATAGCAAATTTTCTCTCCCTTAGCAATGACGCTCCACACACAGCCTTGTTCAACTTTTGACTTTCAAGAAGCTGTAGCATATTTTTTATGCGTAAATTTGTATTGTATTGTATTGTATAGTAACAGATATTGTAAAAGCAGCTCTAAAGGTCAAAATGAGTCCACTGTGTGCTGTATCTAATTATAGTTTTATCCTACGCAGTAAGCATGCTAAACTCCACTTTGACCTCTGAACGTTGTGAAAAGCACTTTTAAAGTCATCACGGTGGATAATTAGGAATTTGGGAATAAAAGAGAAAGTGAGGAATATCATTAGAATAGAAAATTAACTAATTTAGTTTTTCACATTTCTTAGACAGCAATCAAGATTACGTTTTTATTTAGCGCTGACAACGGCTACAAATGCTTTCAATATAAATTCTTTGAACTTAAGGAACAAAGTTTAAGGATTTGCTGAACATCACAAACCCAAACTGATCACTGATGATTAGAAATGACTGAAATCTGATTAACTGCACAGCCATAAAACCATTGAATACTTGGGTTGGGACAAAAGCCCTTCCACAAATTGGAATGAGGTCATGGTCAATGAAATGAGGTAATGATCAGTTTTGGTAAAAAAGGGAACAAAGATTTCTAGCTCTATTAGAAATGTATTTTCCCAAAACCTCATAATCATATCCTTCTTTTTAAAATGGTCCAATTTAAAGGACTTAACTGGGCTGAAAATTGTGCCTCACAGTCTGGTACCTGTTTCATCTTGGCCAGCTCTCTGCGCGTGTGCTCGTCGTTGCGGAGGTCCTTTTTGTTTCCCACCAGAATAATGGGAACGTTTGGACAGAAGTGTTTCACCTCCGGTGTCCACTTCTCAGGAATGTTTTCTGAAAACAAGAACATCAAAAACACAAAATGTAATGTGTGTAATCCCTCGGTTGTCCAGGAGTCATCATAGAAACGTTTGAAAAGGTAGTCATCTGGACAATGTTTCGGCTTCCATCTAAAAGTCATTTTCAATCTAAGGATCCGGTCTCTACTCCCATCTTTGTTGTAAACCATTTGACTAGTCCTGCTTAACACTGAATGTATTTAGCTTGAATTTAAATACCACAAACCACAGGCAGAGGCGACCAGTGTCTTCCTTTGTCTTACCCTGAGAGTCGACAAAAGCCTCGCCTGGGACTCCCTTCAGCAAACAATTTATTATCAAGCAATCACATTTTCTTAAAAGGTGCTTCAGAGTTTGTTTTTTTAGAGCTTGTATGGATTGAAAGCACCAGTGTCAGCAAAAAGATTCTAATACAGTACAAGGCCTTTTGGACAATATCCCCCAGAAATCTACTTAAAGTAGTCGTCAGTTAATGTCAGAACCTTATTGTTATAGTTTTAGTGTTAGTTGATGGTGTGGAGACGTCCGAGGCACCATTTCCTCTTTTAAAAGCGCTGACTCATGAACAGGAAAAACCTCAAACTGAACCAACGACGACAACAGGAAAATAACACGAGGTTTATCAGATTATCAGTTCTGGTAACAGAGCAGACGTCAGGACACGCGTCACTTTACGTGCGGTCATGGCGGGTTCTTGACAATTACATGGATCATAATAATAGTGATTGTGAAAACCAACTGGGACAACTTTCACTACACCCAGAACTCTCGCTTTCTGCTTTTCCTCTAGGCCTCGTGTTTCAGCTCGCACTCTCACTTTTCCTCTCCCAATACAGAGACATGTTTAAACTTCAAAATCAAGGCTCAAATTCAATTTTATATATATATATCAATTTTTATATTTGCTGCTCCTGTTTGTGGACAGCACAGACACGTGGTTGTTGTCCATGTCCATTGCATTTGCAACGAGTGATAACTGTCAATATCTAATCTAATCTACTTTCTAAAGTTTACTTAAAACTGTAGGGTTTGTGGTGTTTGGTGAAACAAAGCAGACATTTCATTGTGAATTTGTTCTGACCGGCTATATTTGTATTACACGGTTAATAGTATGTATGCTAATCACTAACAGTAACAATTAGGGGTGTTCATGGTTAACCAATTAGCCGATTAACCATGACTAAACACTTAACCGAGTGAAGAGCTCCTGGCACGTTTCTTCTGTCTCGTTTACTATGTTGTAACAATTGCGCCACCAGAGGGCGCCCAAGAGAGCACCTCATAAGATTGTAAGCATCTGAGTGAAAACAATTGCGCTGACAACTTCAAAATATTAGATTTAACTCATATAGACAGAGAAAACCTGAGACACTGCAGTATTTATTAGGGTGTCGAGTAAAGAAATTACTAACGCGGCCGGTTAACAGATTGACAGCAAAGGGCTCCAATGATCGGTTAAAGAAAAAATTGAAAACAGGCTTCCTATCCAATCTACACAAAACACTCCATGTGGTAATGTTGTCTAACAAGGCTCCGGGGTCACTCGTGTGTGCTCTAGAGGTCGTCAGTCACCACAACAGCCCTGGTTTTTCATAGTTTGTGATGCCCATGCCAACTGTCCCATAGAAAATGCATTAGTGCTAACAGATGGAATGGTACCGGCTAATAGAACTCAGCATTTTGTTTACGAACACAGGAGGGGTCTATTTTATTTAGATTATACAAGATTTATACGAGACAATAGCAGAAAGGAGTTAGCTGAAGATTTGGTAGCGAATCATGAGTTCAATCTTCATTTTAACATGCACTGTTTCCAAGTTCTTTTCTGTAAAAATAAATAAATTGGGTCTTATATCCAGACATCCAAGAGATACTGAAAGTTTTTGGGAGCTTTGGTCAGTTTCACAACACTGTCCTTTTTAGCTGACTAATCGCTCAGCAGAGCATGTCTTTAGTCGACTAAACCCCTGACGAGTTCAAGGACGCTTTGTGGTTTGAAGATGAGTCTTGAGCCCAATGTTCCTGAGGTTTGAGGAGGTAATGCCTTATCCAGATTTTTAGAATACGTGCCTTGATTATGCGTGTTTTTTTTTTTTTTTTTATAGTTCCATTGTTGAGTATGTAAATGCACGGCGCTCTTACCCAGACTGTCGGGGCTGTCTATGGAGAAACACATGAGGATGACGTCGGTGTCTGGATACGACAGAGGCCTGAGTCGGTCGTAGTCCTCCTGACCGGCCGTGTCCCAGAGAGCCAGCTCCACCTGCACAGCCACAGCACAAACACCGATCAGCAACCACAAATTGACACTTGGAGACAGGTGACATCCATTATAGGTGCGGGGGCAGTTACAGGTTGTGGGATGTACAGACACATTTACAGTCACTCTTTTAGTTGAAACTCAAACATCTAAAGCGCACCATGAACGGCCATGAAACGGCACCGATCACAAGCTCATGAAAATGTTTTGTTTAAATCCACTTTGTATATATTTCTCAGCAAGACATGTTTTAGTTGGTCTGCAAACTAAAAACGCTATCCTGCCGTGTTTCCTAATGTGGTCATTGTGTCGCCGTGGTAACTGTGGAACTGCCTCCCAGTGTGCAGTCGCGGAAAAGCGTTGATACAGAAGCAGCAATGGTAGTATAAGGTTGCATACTTCGAAGATTTCTATATTGTGCCCTCATTAAGTCGTGTCCTAGAAAACCTTGTCTCTTCTGAGTTTGATGTAAATGAGGAAACTAAACCAGTTCAAACAGCCCAGAGAAGAGTGGGACGCAACTGAGGGCGAGAGGCCGTGGAAGACTACAATTTAGAGAATTCCACTGCCCCAAACATTTTTTTAAAGAGCCATCACATTTTTATTGAGATTCATTTCTGTAGGGCTGTATTCAACTAAAATAATTCTTGGCGACAGAGGAGCAATAGAAAGTGAAAAGGCGGACTGAACTGTCCAGTCACGCTAAAAATGCAACGCCAGGAATTCTCCTTTCTGCTGTTTGTGAAATTTTATAAGGTTTAAAATGATTTACAATCAATAAAACATTATGTTGACTAAGACACCCTCGACACCCATTTTTGTAATTGTATAGGATTTTTTTATAGGTCTTTCCTTCCTGCTGCTGTCAGACTTTACAATGAACACTGTTAGCCTGAACATGTGTCAGTCACCCGCTATAATCATGTGCAATACTGTAACATGTGTCAGTCACCTGCTATAGTCATGTGCAATACTGTAACATGTGTCAGTCACCCGCTATAATCATGTGCAATACTGTAACATGTGTCATTCACCTGTGACAAATCATGTGCAATACTGTAACATGTGTCAGTCACCTGCTATAATCATGTGCAATACTGTAACATGTGTCAGTCACAGGCTATAATCATGTGCAATACTGTAACATGTGTCAGTCACCCGCTATAATCATGTGCAATACTGTAACGTGTCAGTCACCCGCTATAATCATGTGCAATACTGTAACATGTGTCAGTCACCCGCTATAATCATGTGCAATACTGTAACATGTGTCAGTCACCCGCTATAATCATGTGCAATACTGTAACATGTGTCAGTCACCCGCTATAATCATGTGCAATACTGTAAAATGTGTCATTCACCCGCTATAATCATGTGCAATACTGTAACATGTGTCATTCACCCGCTATAATCATGTGCAATACTGTAACATGTGTCAGTCACCTGTGACAAATCATGTGCAATACTGTAACATGTGTCATTCACCTGTGATAATCATGTGCAATACTGTAACATGTGTCATTCACCTGTGATAATCATGTGCAATATAATTTAACATACTATTAATACACTTTTACCTCACCATAGTCACTTACTGTATATAACAAGACACTTAGGCCACTTTAGTTGCCATTTTACTGTAAATAAGAGTGTGCACTTTATATTGTATTTTTATTACCATGTTTATTTATCCTATTTTTATTGCATGCGCCTATTTCTTTCATTCCTGTCCTAAACTGTGTGTTGCAACAGTAGAATTTCCCCATTGTGGGACAAATAAAGGATCTCTTATCTTATCTTATTTGGTCTTTTTAATCGACTATTTTTTTTTGTATTAAATGGCAATCATTAAAAAAATGTTGTTCATGCTCAAGAAATTAATAATAAAAATTGAATAAAAGTGATTGTGACTGGTAAATGCAAGAATATATTGCCCAGCCCTAAATAAAGCTACAAAGTTCACAAGAAATCTGATCTCAAGAGCCTAAAGTGTTCATGTAGCAGCAGTTTCTTAACAGCAGAGAAAGTCCTGGAGCTGACACTTCTCAAAGCCACTGTGAATCATCAGAAAGAAGAGGAGAGCAGATGGAAACAAACTCCCTGGCTGTCAACACTCTGTAGTTTTAGTACCTGTTGTTGCTTACAAAGGGACTATGTGATTGTTATGGAATGCAAAACCGGCCCTTCAACTTTTAAGCGCAACGACAACATCCGGTTTTGTTTGAAATTCTTCAGATGTAAAATGTTACTGTGATCGTATTCGAAAGTCTAGTCCCTCGTGTTGATGCGTAGAACCGCCTCACCTGTTTTCCATCCACCTCGATGTCGGCGACGTAGTTCTCGAACACGGTGGGCACGTACACTTCAGGGAACTGGTCTTTACTGAAGACAATCAACAAGCAGGTTTTCCCGCATGCGCCATCGCCCACGATCACCAGCTTCTTACGGATCGCCGCCATCTCTGTCAAAAACAAGCAGAAATTGGAGTTTAGAGGAATGTAATGGTAGATCATATTGATATGGGATGAAAAGGTCAGTAGGCCATTACTTTGGGATAAAAGTTCAAACAAGATTAGACAGAAAAAAAAAAAAAAGACGCTGTACCTTATTTTTACAGTCTTAAAAACGTGAAAAACTAAATGAGTTCATTTTAGAGTTGATGTTAGTCCACATACATCGCTCACTTAACGTATTCTGAGCACCCTAATTATTCACCGGCATGAGTTTATAAGCACGTTTCATAAATCTTGAGGCCAAAGAGAGTTGTCATTACAGTAAAGCTAATAAAAAATAGCATGCTAATAGCACACTTCCCGCTTTGTGGAGAATAAAACACCCTTGATGAACACAGTACACAGCAGGCTCATTTTCATCCAAATGGATGCTTTTACAAAAAAAATCTGTGCTTTTTTTTTTTACATGTAAAAACGTAATTCGGGTACAGCCCCTTTAAGGAACTTTTTTCGCGGCCCAACCCACCAGATAACGAAACTATAAACAACTTAAGCGGGGAGGAGTTTTAGGTCGTGTTGGTTGAGGTGTAAAGTCAGTGGTTTCATAAAAACTAAATCAAACAAAACTAATCAGAACAAAAACAAGGATCACAAGTTCACAACATCCATTTAAAATTCCAGTTTAGCTAGGATCTCGAGTCTGTTTTGGTTCTTCGTACATGACATTTTCCTTGTATCATGCAGTCTTGAGATGAGTTTGCAGGAACGTAAAGCAGTGTGTGGCGTTTTTAGTCGAGAGCTGCCAGACTGCTGCGTGTTGCTGGGTGTGAGGGGGAAGTGGAAACGAGGTGCTGTGTTCGCAATGAGTCACTCTCGACTTTGGGCAGATTCTACCGGATCTGAGCAGAAAACAAGGTAAAGATACATTTTTACCCTGTGCATTTGACCCATCCTTCCAGTTTACCTGGCCAGCCAAGACAACACATTTTTCCAACACTTTACAATGATAATTTAGTTTTGAATGGGTTCCCATCTCCCCGATTTCCATTGGATGTGATTGACAGGAGGATTAACCAATCAGGAACACATGGTCCATTAGTGTCAAACAAACATGGCAAGTAAAAGAAAAACAACACAGAGGACTGACAAACTGATTTCTGCAGAACCAACAAGCAAAGCACTAAACTCTGTGGTAAAAGAAGTTATAGATAGACTTCTGAAGGATACAAGAAAGTTTACGTTTTACCACAGAAAATATTTAAATATTTAATGAGACCAAAGTTAAAAACAACTTTCTCCAGTGAGCAGGTTCCTGTTCTGCAGCAAAAGACACATGACAAGCAGACAACCATAAAACACACAATACCACACACACTACAGCTCAGAGTCGGTGGCTGTGTTCACATGCACACCAAAATCTGACAATTACTGCATATCTGGCCCTTTAAGATTATTGAAATGAGAAAATCTGATGTGCGTGACAAGGGACCATGATCAGAAAGATGATTTAGTGAGTTACATATCATTTTAATAATCTAAAATGAAAAAAGAAAAGTGTCGTTCTAAAATGGGCATCAGAGCTACTCCTCAAATAGAGAGGACATCTTTCCAAAGCGTGGTGTAGGTGTAGAAGAGCGATCTAGTGCTCAAGAGGAGAGGTCTTTGGCGTCTACGTGCTACAAATTAGCAGATGTGATGGGCACGTCCCAAATAAGTGACACCAACTTCTTCGGCAGAGAGACACGTTTGACTCATGGAGGACGGGGATAACGTGTGCAGTAAAACCATGATTTGTGCACTGACATTTGCCCTGTGCTTGTGTCCAGTGAGAGGGGGCTCTGTGTGTGTGGCGGGGGAGGGCTCAGAGGGGCTTCACGCTTTTATCCCCCTCATCATCGCTCTCAGCGGAGGAACAGAGCGGCCGCAGCGGAGGGCGGTTTACGACACAGTTAACCCCTGACTTATTGCTGCTGTAGGTCTCTCGCTGACGGGAAGGGCCCCACAAACATGGCCGCCGCGGCCACTGATGGGAACCGCTTCGCTTCAAAGTGTGTGCAAAGTGGTTAAGATCGGGGCTGTCACTAGCGATTATTTTGTAGTCGACTAGTCAAACGATTATTTCTATTGTATATTTGGACTTTTGTAATATATTATCTGCCAAAAAAAAATTTGAAATATGGTCACTGAAGACTCCTTAAAAGGTCTTTTTAAAGAGTTTTAAAGTCTGTCTAGGCTAGTCATCGATTCCGATTCAATTTTTTTTTGCATTCAGTAGTAGTTCACAGTAGATCATTTATATTAACTACATTGTGTCTAATAATGCAGTTTTAAAAGTGCTTTACCAGACACTCAAAGTCTCTCTACAATTTAATGCGTTTCTCACTCACCCCTAAAGCTCCAGTGTTAACCGGGCTTGGCGGTGCTTAGCTTCAGTGATCAGGCATTCACGGTATGACGGCTACAGCACTCACAGCCTGTTCCACTGTTTTTGTGTTTTACGGCACATTATTGCTCAGTTTCCATGTGTAGATACATTTAGTTTAGAAATAATGGACTACTGTTACAAACATAGCCACGCCCCTGTGACTCATCCTGTTGCCAAACCGAGTCTGATGAAATGACTCCAGGACACGGTTGTACCCCGTAAGGAAGCAGATCTGTGAGGTTGGTTGGTTAAGACTGAAATGGGTGTGTGCTGAACTGTTCAGAGTCACTATTGAAGTATGTGCTTCCTGAGGGTGAGAACAGGAAACAGCTGCTTTCATTTTAACAGGTGCTCATTCAAAACAAAAAGAAAAATATCTACACAAAAATTGGCACTTATTAATTTCCTTCCTGCGTACACCCAACAAGGATTTCATCTGCACTCTACTCTTTTAAAGTAAATGTTAGAATGATTATTTATGTTTTTATGAATATTTTCCTGTTTTGTAAAGCACTTTAAATTACTTGTACAAATTGTACTCTACAAAGAAACTTGCCCAACAAACAGATTTAACTAAAAAGTTTTTAAAAAATGAATTTAGCAAAATCAAAATTTGATTCTGCAACATTTCATGCATATTTTATTTTTAGCACAGATGGCAACAATATTTAGTCAAAACGGTTTAGTCCAATCCTTTTCTACAATCCTTTTCCCAATATTAGGGATACACCAATACTGATACCAGTATTGGGCATCAGCTCGATACCAGGCGCTAGTGCTCGTACTCACTGAAAAGCACCCGATACCGGCGCTCGATACTGCTTATGGTAATTTTACGGCAGCTCGCGCCAGTCGACGCTCACTCACGGCGCGTCTCATGCTGTCGTGACGTCGTTGCAGCTGTAGTCAGAGAGCGGCCGGTGCAAGAAGCTCGGAGGAGCTGAGATGTCAGCCTTTGGCAGTTTTTCAAAGTGAACGAGACTGACTAAAGTCATGTTTCCATTAGCGTGGTAAAGCACGGAGCAGGACAGTACGAGGTGTTTCCACTGAACAAAAGTGAACCGTAGCGCCTCGTTTGGGGGGTCCGAATAGGGCCGCGAGAGGTACTAGCTCCCAGAAGGTGCTAGCTCGCTTTAGCGTGGACCGGTTTATGATTGGACGAGAGAACAAATGAGAACGCAGACGCAAGTGAGAACGAAGTGGCAAAAAGCAGATATAAAGACGGAATAATCATTCCTCACCAAACACGGACTTGATCTGGGCACACAACAGCATAAGCTGTTTCCTTTTAACGCACAGCAGTCGCATTTAGACCCAAAGTCATATTTTTTCAGTCCCTACAGCAGCAAACTCTATCCAAACCCAACATATTATTTAGAGATGTTAAAACGTGGCATAGAGGTGCAGAAAAGTCAAATAAAAGCAGAAGCAGCTGCTAAACTGTTAAAGTTGGCTCTTGAACTATTGCTTACTTTTTGTAAAAAATGAGAAGCATTTTCAAATGTTACTGAGTGAGTTTGAATTTTTAAGAACAGTATCGGTATTCAGCATTGACAAGTACTCAAAATGAAATACTCGTTTGGAAAAAAGTAGCATCGGTGAATCCCTACCCCATTCCTCCCAGCATCACTTATTTAGTTTTCCAGGAATTTCCAATTCCAAATTTCTGATTATCTGCCACTCATCTGAGGGGGAAAAAACTATGGCTGCAGGTTAATAGATTAATTGCAACTAATCGATTAATACATTAGTTGAAGTAATTATATAATTGAATACTCACCAACTAGTCCATACACAAACTCCAAAATATGCCATGAGATGAGAAGATATATTACTTAGAGCAGGAATCATATAAAAATGACAGTAGTAGATTTTATGTCTTACAATAAAACACTCTTTAATTCGTAAAATATTCCACACCAGGACATCCTCAAACAACTTCACTTCAGCTTTATTTCGGTAACATTTTGTAAAAATCTCAATCATGGACCTTTCACATTCTAAACTATTCGATTCATCAAAATTATAAATCGCTAGACTACTTGATTACCAAAATAATTCTTAGTTGCAGCTCTAGTAATGTTTATACTTGCCTCTATAGTTTTTATTTTGCCATCCCAAACGTGCACACTGGGGCAGAGAACAGAGGTGCTTCTAAGTGGGACAGTGGTGTCAGGACGATTAGCGCGGTGCGTTTGTGACTAGAGGAAAATAAAGACTCTAAAAATTGGGGGCAGCCACCGCCGGGAGCTGTGGGCCACCGCTCATGTCCGGGACCACAGCCCTACGGCGTAAACCAGAGAAATATGTGCTGAGAAGTGAATGGGACATGTGATTAATGCTGGTTATGTAAAGCTTTTATTGTGACTGGTTTTCCTTTGCTGGGAAACATTAAAACTGGTACTAGACTAAACACGCCACAAACTCAAGAGCGACGCAACAGTTAGACGGCCATTAGCTGGGACTGCAGTCTGACCCAGAGTTCAAAGGGTGGTCTCGCCAAAGCACAGCAAGGTGATAAAGAGCATTTGAGGGCTATGAGATCATGGGGAAGAAATCAATATGGCATGTGTCGAAGAGAGGGCAGTTTTAGCATTCAGCGTCGTACGGACAGGGCACGGATGAGAAACATTTTGAAGCGAGTTCAAATGAATTGCAATAATTTGTTTTTCTAATACCCAAAAAAGACAACTGCCAAATCAAAGTCTGCAAATATTTTGGTAAAGGGCCCATCTCGGCATAGCTCCAAATATCCCTGTTTTATATAGACATTACTGTACTGAAATGCTTGGGATTATTTCTGTTTAAGGCAAGGCAAGTTTATGCCAAAGTAATTCAAAGTATTTTACATAATAGGAAAAGGTGCGTTAAAATCACAAAACAGATATAAAACGCACTTTAAAAGAGAAGAATACAGAGCAAATCCTTTCAGCTAAACAGAGCGGTTTCAGCCTAGATTTAAACATTGTCAGAGTAGTTCCAATATCTCAAATTCTCCTTGCCGTGTTTAGAAAGTGCACTGTGATCTGAATCCTGGTCGGAAAACATAAATCGCTAATTGTAATCGTAATGTTGTGCAGCTCTAGTCCAAAACCAAACCGCCAACACTTGTAAAATGTGAGCGGTTGCTGATCAGGCCCAGCGGTTTCACAGGAGCAAACGCACTGCACCGCGCCGGCTTAGACCTGTCAATCAAACGAAGGCACTCACGAATTAAACCTGGCAGAGGACACATGCAACTAGGACTGGGGGATAAGGACAAAAAGGGTAATTCAATATTAATTTGCTGAGCATAAATAACGCTTTCTCATTTGAGATTTGAGAATTTTTTAGCTCCAAACTAAGTGTTCACCAAATAATCGAGAGGTCTGCATCTTAAAAACACTCAAGCTGATCACTGACCATTAGAAATGACTGAATCTCGATTAGAATCTGATTAACCGCTCGGCACCATATTCAACCATCAAAACGAAAACAGCTAGAACTAAAAATACATTGGAGAAACAACATTTGTGGTTTTATGTTGTGCTTGTGACAAACAATGCAAGCTTTAATTTTTGAGGGCACAATTGGCTAATCCAGCTGATCAAGAAACTAGGTCCAAATTGAAAGGATGGATGAGGGACAGATAACATTCATGGAACAAACTGCCTTTTCATGACGTTCTATGAAGTCCTAGATTTATTCTTAAAAGTCACTTCTATTGGATAAGCCACTGCAATGCTTCAATCCCATCATTAGTGCTGGTGTTAAACTATTAAATTATGTAATGACTATTGACTCCGCTGGAGAACAACCACCTCCGGCTTTGGTGACCGCGACAGTCTGTTCATGTGATCGTGTCTCCTCTGTCGCGGCTGTGATCATGAATAACATGGGAGCTGATGATTCACCATTTGTCATGTAGAAAACCCCACACACTGCCCCCAACGACAGCAGTTAAGTCACAAATGAGTCGGGTTTTGACACAAACTTGGCTCGAGTTTGACTTTGGACGCTGCAATAACCTCTGAGACAGTTAAGATGTGTGTAGTTTTTCTTTTACTGCTTAAAATTTAATCGCCTGTAATTTAAAGGTTTAAGACATTTTCAGTAATGGATTTTTTCAAGTTTGTCCAAAGTTAGTCTCGTTTAGGCCTTGGTTCCAAATCTCAATCCCATTATTCAACAGGCCCAACTGTGACAATCCAACCGAAGGAAATACGTACTGTCGATGTCCATCTTAAAAGGACAAATATCATGCAAATTTTATTTTAAGCGTTTACCCATATTCTAACATTGTTCATCATTAAAAACATACCTGGAGTAGCCTTTAGCTCGAGTCACGTTTATTTGATGAATACTCTTTTGAAAATCCTCTTTTTCTAACACTGGGTTCTGAGCAGGTTTAAAGGCCAATAACAAAATGAAAAAATATTTTTCCTTTAAATGTATAAATGGGATAATTAGGCTTTTGGAATTATTGAACGATGAAGCAATTTGAAATTATAGCAGTGCCAAAGTCGAGGGCAAAATTATTTCCCCAAAAATCTTACACAACCCTACACATTCATCTGCAAAGCTCTGGTAAATTGAGTTCCTTTTCAAGCAAACGCATCTCTCAAATCAAACAAAAAACAACCTTCATCATAAAAACAAAGTGAATCTACATTTTGTATAGGTCCAGGTCATAGAAGGAGGCCAACAGCTGTGCATGGAGCAGACAGGCCTGGGGCACTGAATTCCCAGAGAGCACTCATTCAAACAACATTTGGCCCAGAAAGCATCTCCCCATAGACACCAATGTTAAGTGAAACATCTGTAAAACTGCTAATGTGACCTAAGACACAGAAAACAAATGGCATCAAAACCTTTGCCTTTTGACAAGATTCATCTGATTCATCTAAGACTAAGTAAAAAGACATACCTATCTGCAGGCTACACTGGACCATGCTGTAAATGGTATGTTAGGTATAATTACCCATTGGTATGCGGTTTCACTGCACAAGTAGAATTTTGGAAAGTCAAAACATGACAAGAAGAGGCCTTTAGACCACAAATGATTGCATGTTACCAATCCACATTTGCAAAAACGCCATATGCCAATTAGCAAGGGTCTAATTGGCGTATGCATCCCTTTACATAACTAAATTGTTTTCACTGTAGAGTCATGATCATCACTTCTACTTAAGAACAAACAGCCATGTAAGGGTGGGAGATATGTCAAAAATGTTGTTTTGGAGATATGCTTAAGTCAGAAAAGAAAGACGCCTGGTTCCATCGTCCAAACAAAGGTAAAAAGAGATATTTCGGCCTTTTTCTGGTTAAATGTAATGTCCATTTAAATTTTGCACTAGATTTGAACCTTTAAGAAATTTGGAAGCACATTCTTGATACAATATACAAATATGGTCTGAATATAATGTAATATCTTGATTTTTTTTTTTTTTGCATTCAGTTTTAAAACCCTTAGGAGCCATGCGTTCGTAAAGTACGTAAAATGCAAAAAGTCAGACCTTTTCCTATGGTGGCATTGTGTAAAATGTATAATACCTAAAGTGTTAAAGATTGTTTAAAAGAAGCGTGTTGCCTCTGGGTGGGTCTCCAGAAACATGGCGTCATCACAGCGGCAACAGATGGCCGTGTGTCCGCAGTGCAAGAAAGGGTGTGTGGCCAACCTCCAAAGTCCCAGCACCCACAGAAAAAAAAATAAAAACAGCCTCCAAACCGCCACAGCAACGGGGTACGATAAAACAAGGCCGTAAAGTCAAAATCCATACCGGTTTTGTCGACGAAAGGGGCAACAAAGCTTTTACGAAAGTGTGCGTAAAGTACGAAGAGCATTTCCGAAGAAAGAGCTTCATTGTTCGGCACGAGAGTCTCCAATCTGAAGGGTTAAATTGGGTTGAAATCTAAAGTATTTTCGTTCTTTTTAAAACGTCTGGAGTAAAACAAGACAGAATTCTAACTAGAAATGTATTTGCGTATCTGTAATCGAGGCGTATTAAACCAGATAAAACAGTTTTACGAGTGCGGAAGCAGCGTTCATATCGAGGTCGGTAGGATAACGGTTTGTTTAGCATCGAGTTAGCACGGCCTCTCCGCGCTGTGGATAACTTTTTAAAAATCCTTCTTCCCGCCCCCAAATCGCCACAATCACAGAGTGTACGCCGTTAACGAAGTCAGAACATAACGTGGAAGTAGTTTACCTGAAGTTTATGTGTCTAGGAGCTCGTTTTTCGTAGGATTTCGCCGGAGAGCAGTGGCTCCTTCTCGGTCTGTCTGGTACAATGAATTAGCTGTGGCTCGGGAGCGCGCCGCTGGGGGAGGGGTGGCGAGCACGAGCACTGAGCCACGCCTGCGCGGGCACGAGACGCACACGCACTGGACCGTAATTTTCACACACAAAATAAAATAATAATTACAAAAAATAATGTTAATAATAAAACGAAACAGATAATAAAAATATACAAACACGGATTATTATTGGACTTAAACTTTCATTAAACTTTCTATGCTATCTTTTAGGCTTTATTTGACGGGACGGCTGTGACGTGAAATAAGGAGAGAGAAGGTAGACTTTAGGCAAATGATCCAGGGCGGAAAGTGAACAATGCCGAGGTGCCAAGTGGTTTAAAAAAAAAAAAAAAAAAGTTACACCTAAACCATAGCACCACCGGCAAGCATACTCACTTTCATGGTTGTCGCATGGTACCTAATAAAATCAAAATGTATGAGGGATAATCTGACCTATTCATATGTTTCATCTTGCTGTTATCCGAAACATTTTGAGGACTTTTCACCATTCAAAACATATATTTAGTTTTTAAATTGTTAATTGATTTAATCTCTCTGATACCATAGGCTACTTAAAGTGTGTATGACAGCTTTTTATGATTTGCTAGTTTTGACTTAATTTGATGGGATAACACCTGTTGTTGGAGGTTTTACACGGCATCAAGCACTAGTTTGTGAAGAAAAGTTTAAAACAATGTTGAAAATGACAGGAAGTAAAGCAGAATTCTAAAACATGATGACATCACACTCACCATTCAAAACGTGTACTCACTTAAAAAACATTTTTCTGACCCTTTAAACATTAATTCAACAAAATAAAGGTAATTGTCAAATGATAATTTGTGGCAGTAGAGGGGTTTTGGCCCAGTGTAAAACTTGGTTGCTAGGTAACAGTTATTTCCTAGTGTGACGTCATGATTTACAACCAAGAAGTCAAAATTTAAACTTAAAAATTGCCATATTGGGATATTTATCCCACAATGGGGAAATTCCGGTGTTTCAACACAAAGAACAGAAGGAGAATAAAAACATGCATTCAAAAACACGACAAAAAAAAACCAAACTCAAATCTAATACACTGTGCAGGTAAAGCAAAAAATATAAATAACAGTTAAATAATAAATAAATAATAGTTACTCTTTCGAATAATCAAGTAGTTGTTTAAATCTTGAGAGGACCGTGAATATGAGGTCACTTTGACCCAAATGAATCTAAAGTGAGGCCATCCTGATGGAGAATATTACAGAAAAAAAAGTCGTACTGCTCTGTTTGATCCATAAAACCTCTTCTCTTAGGATGGCATGTATTGGAGCTTGGAGATCAGATAACGATTATTCAATTACTAAATTAGTTGACGATTATTCCAACAACCCATTAGTTGCAATTAATTGATTAATATGTTTCAGCCATAATTTCAGGACTATTACATTACACTAAAAACATAACAAAGAATACAAAGATTTTTGTATAACTTCTCTGTCAAGAACTAAACCTGATTCAAAATATGATCTGCAAAATGTATATAAAGATTCAGGTTGTTGTCAGGAAAAATTAGGACCGTTGCCATTATAATTAACAACTTAAAACTAAATATCATATCCTCTGTATGGGCAAAAGTCCTCAATCATCACCTTTAAACCGGAGGCTGAAACCCATGGATACCGTTTTAAAAAGGCAATCACCTGTGGCCTCACTGCGCCTCCTGGTGGAATTTCTAGGAACATCTATAGATGCAACATTTTTCCCATTCTAGTTATGAATCCAAGTAGCTCAAAACCTGCATTATTTGTATCTATGAATTTGTTTCATTTGAACTGGTTGTTAATATTATTTGAAGATAAGCCTGTCTCCTCAAATGATCATTGTGACTAGCTTTGTTATTAACAGTGGTGGAAAAGAAAAAGAAAAAAATACCCATCAATACCCAAGTATCACATCAGAAAAAATACTATTGAATTATAAGTATTGAACTACCCACTTAAAAATGTACTGCACAGTCAGAAAATTAAGTTTTGAGCACTAAGGAGTCAAATGTTGTGATACATTTTCGTCAATAGAAGCGACTGAATCAATTTAATAATTATTCTAGCCCTATTATTTTAGAAGGGTTATAAATGGGATGGGACAATTTGCCTTTTTTGTTTGTGCAAAAACATTAAAATATTTAAGTGAGCAAACACCCCATTTCGTTCTTTATTTAGAAAGTCAAAGAGAAACGGACATAGAAGCAGTGAACAGAGCTCTGCGAGAAAGTCCAAGACAGAAAAATCAGCTTTTACAAGAAGAAAATGTGGGGCTTAAAGAGTCAACATCAACTTCTCAACACTGAACAGCGCTCCTCGGCTACCGTCTGTCCACAGTTTTTTGGATTTTTTTGCTTATTTTGTTACGATCTGGAAGGTGCGTCCTCAAAGCTGATGATACTGGACTCTGGGGCTGAAGACGGCGCTGTGCTGTGGACCGTGCCGGAGGCTGTGATTGGTCCAGGAGAGGAAGAGGAAACAGGGAGTAGGGGCTGCGAGTGCGTTCTGAGTTCGTCTTCATCGTCATCCTCCTCGTCCTCCATACTGGGCCACGCAGACTGGTCCTCCACGCGCTTCAGACGCTCATTCAATGCTTTAAGGGCCAGTTGTCTGAAAAAAGGGAAAAAAAGATAATCATTTGTTCTTAAAGTGCGTATGACAGGTTTTCATGATTTTCTAATTTTGACTTTATTCAGTGCATTAATACCTGTTGTAAATATATATCATAGTTTTACGCCAATCAAGCAGCTGTTTGTGGAGAAAAGTTGAAAAATCTGTTCAAAATTACAGGAAGTAAACAAACTGATGACATCACGCTGGGGAGACAAAGGTTATGGAAAATTTACACAAAATACATTACTTTTTTTGAACCTTTATACGTGAATTCAACAAAATAATGGTGCTAACATGTATTTTTATTTGTAAAATAAACAAATCTGTGACATCTGAGGAGTTTTGGCCCAGTGTACTGGATGGTTGCTATGGTAATTTCCTAGCGTGATGTCATCATTTACAACCAGGAAGTAAGACAAAAAACCTAAAAATATTGCTAAACCGCTCTGAAATTTGTGACGTTTTTTAACACAATTTGAAACATATTTATCTTAACTGCATTTTTGTCAAATGAGTGTCCAACCTGTCATGGGCCCTTTAAGGTTTAACCTCGCTTCTTCTGAAAGTGATAAGTGCTTATAAACTCATTGCGTTGAATAATTAGGATGCTCTGAATGCATTAGGTAAGCGATGAATACATGTGGACTGCGCAAAGGGTTTAAATGAACTAGTTCTGTTAAGAATGTAAAAATCAGGTATAGCACCTTTAACCATTGTGCTAGTAGTGAGAGGTGCCCAGCTTAACCCTGGTAAGTTGTGAACAAAAGTAGTATAAAATTTCAAACAGCACTTCAATTATGGCGAACAGGAAGCTGAAGCGCTGGTGGATCGGGTGTCTGTAACTGAATAGAACTGTCCAGTGAATCAGACAATGGAGTGAATGAAGAAATGATCGGGGGCAACAGATGGAAGAGACTCAGAGGAGATGACAGAAACACAGCAGAGTTACTACTAAAAACTATACTAGGCCACTGTTTCCCCACCTATGGTTCGAGAAGACCTGGGGTATGCAAGCTCTTGCTAGGGGGTACTTGGAATTATTTGAGATAACGAAACTTGGAAGTGAAGAGTATCTGAATTACTTAAATGCTGTCAAAATTATAGAATATAATTTGTCAGTAATGTTTTAGAAAAAATACCTTTGCTCCAGATTTTGAGGCAAAAGGAGTGCCATTCAATTTATTGTATTGCCAATTACAACATTTTTGTAACTGAATAGAGTAATAATTGAAATCCAGATTATATATACAATTAAATGCACAGCCCTACAACAGCTTGCATGCTAATAGCGCACTTCCAGGTTCTCAAACAATAAAAAGCTTTATAATTTGAGACAGACGGTACACAGCGTTCTCATTTTTCTCAACTACATGGACAAATATTGGATACAGCCACTTTAACACATTTTCAGGAGAATGTGATCAATACGACTGTTCATGGTCCGATTCAGGGGTTTGATTTTCAACAAACAGGGTCAGCGTGACTAAATGAAAAACAGTTGGCTAATGCTAGCTTGTGACTGTGTCATTTGAGAGGGACTTGTATCTCATCTGTTGTAATTCCAACAAAATCAGCTCTTTCTGGTCAGCTTGTAAGCTTTTGTGTTAAAACAAATTGCAGTTTAAAGTCTTGTACGTGTGTAACAGAGCTTCAAATGGAGCAGTGCCTGCAGTTAGCTTCAATTGTATTTTACGTTATTTGTTTATCTGATAGTAGATAATGGTTGACACTTTTTGATAAAGGCAAAACTATGATATTTAGATTTTACTGGACAAATACAGAAATATTGACCCTCCTATATATTTTTTCTTTTACCTACAGATAAGCCTGCTTATCTGTAGACTTATCATTCAATAAATTACACCCACAACATGTACATTTTTTTGCAACAGCAGAAAAAGTTTAGTTATTTTAATATTTATAGGATACAATTAGAGCTGACAAATTATATATACTATCTTACTACTAATTTTCATTCCGCTGCTTATTCATTGTTTTCAAACAATATTATACATTTAGAAAAAAATGTTTTGGGGGTTTTCTTTAAAGATATTATATTATATTAACTAAGCATGTTGTAGTTTTAATCCTGATACTTTTCTGTAGCAATATATCTCACTTCAAAATCTGTTACAATGAGGGGCCTATCTACAGATATATCACATACTTATCCATACATTTTACAGAGGAGGGGAAAAGCACACATTTTTACCCCAGGAAAAAAAGCTTATTTTTAGTTATAATCACGTCATATCATAAACTGAGATCAGATCTAAAGGTTAACGTGTTTAAATGTGTTATGGTCTACTTCATTTAGCCGTCTCCATCATGTAATTTTAAACACTGACGGCAGAGCAAAGGGTAGAATTTTAAAATCAGAAACTTAAATGAAAAATGGCAGCAAAAACGAATATGCTTGCAAAAACCGTAACACAACTTTTCAATACAATTACATTATTAAGTATGGTTAATCAATTCTTCAGGTTTACAGGTTGTCAAAAAGTGAAGCGAAGGCAAACTTCTCTCACCTTCGTCTCTCTGCATCCTGGGGGTCCGTCCCGGGCAGACTGATCGTGATCGAGGATGGCGCCCCCACGTCGTATCTCTTCACCATCTTCCGGCACACCTTGATCTTGACCAGCGCCGCGTGCACCAGGCCGGCCAGGAACCCCACGGCAGGCTGCAGCGCCTCGGGGAAGAAGCTGGCGAAGGCGAAGTGGTCCGACATGTCCCCCCGGCCCCTGCTGTGTCTCTGGTAGAAGCGCAGGTAAACCCAGCCCGACAACGCCCCGTACGTGTAGGCGGCCAGAGGAGCGGCGCTGTCCAGGAGCCCGGAGAGACGCAGCAGCGACAGGAGCAGGAGAACCAGGGCCGGGGCCGCCTTTAGTCGCACCTGCAGGGAAAGTATGCAGATCGATAGTATCAGACCTCATTGACTTTGATGCCCAGTGGAGAAAATACATGAAACTAAAGTGGTCAAAAGTATCACAAATCAGATACTAAAACTAGTATAGAAACTAGATACTTATTTTAGACAAGTACTGTTACTAAAAATCCATTTTACAAGAAACTTTTTTTTTGAATGATATTGAGCTTTATCAAAACTAGTATAAGACCACAATATTTAATAAAGAAAGTGCTATTATTAAGTGTTGAAAATGTCAGTCTATTGTCTAAAATCTTGACCTAAAAAATTTTTATTTTTAGGTCATTTTTTATTTAATATTTGCCACTGTCTTGTCTTGTAAAACACGTCTTTGGACACATGTTTTAGAGACTGTAGAATCCAGATTAGGAATAGCCTAAACACACAAAAACACATTTTTTTAACAATAGACACAGAATAATAATACTTTCTTTATTTTACAATTAAATGTTCTTGTATTAGTTTTGAAAAGCTCATTTGAAAATTGTTCGGGAAAGGTTAAATTTGGCCTTTTTAATCAATATTAATTTAAATGAGTATACCAGTTTAAGTATCAATTACTATCTCACTGACAACCTTAATCCAGACAACAATTATCTACGGCTGCAACTAACGATCGTTTTGGTAATCGATTAGTCTAGCGATAATTTTTTTTTTTTTCGATTAATTGATTAGTTGTTTAGGATGCAAAAGACCCATCAATATGAGCTTTTTATTCACTTTTACCCAGATAAAGCTGAAGTAAAGCCTTTTGAGGACATTGTGGTGGAAGTATTTTAATCAAAACACACAATTTACATGTTTCTTGTGTAATTTTTATGTCATTTCTGCTCTGTCTTAGTCACAAAACCTCTTCTTTTAGCACATAGAATGTTTTGGAGTCTGTGTATAGACCAGTCAGCAATTATTTGATTACTTAATTAGTTGACAACAATTCCTGTAATCGACTTGTTGCAGCTCTACAATTATCAAAATGCAATTACAATCTTTTTAACAGCTGTATAGTCAGTTATTCCGATCATTGCAGCCATACTTTGATGCTTTTTGGTTTACAGGACTTCAATTGTCAGTTGTGGTATTACTTTGTTGCTTATGCTTACGTAATAACTAATTATAAGCTTATTGTTTAACACTGAACCATAGGGACTCCCTGTTTGGATTTTAAAATAGTTTGACTTTTCTGGTTTCCATGAAAAATACAGACTAGCTGTGTGCAGTGTTCCCGTTTACTGCTGACCCGCTGCAGGATAACGAGCAGCCAGTTCCAACATTCATCCACAAACACTAACGCAGCAGAAGAACAGGGACAATGGCTGAACATGAGCCAACTCCAGTAAAACATGTATCAAGGATGCTCAGCTATCTTTGAGAATAACCTCACAATAATGATGTTCCAATGTAGCACAAGCCTGACAAAACAAGATAACACGGCTAATAAACTAAACACTGTATTATTAATTTCCTGTAGAAAAGATGAGGACTGGAATAGGGGCATTAAGTATTAACAAACGCTAAATTAGAACTGATGCCAATAATTGTTTTGCGACTAGTCTAGCAATTATTGTTTTGATAAATGTATTACTTGTTTTGGATTGGTGAATGAGAATTTTACTAAATTTGACTTTAAAGAAAAGATGTCGCATGAAGCCGTCCTGGTGGGAGTTTATTCATAATGAAACAAGTTCATCAAAAACACAAACTGGACTTGAGAGTAATCGATTAGTTTCGACCATCGTCATTGTTGTCCGGACTACACGGACTCTAAAACACATACAAAAATAAATACCCTTTTTTTCATAAAAAAGACAGCAGTTTTATTAAAAAAGGATGCCACATAATATAAAATGTTAGTGTTATTATTGGGAGAAGAAAGTCTAGCTTTATGAAATCAAGCTTTCTGTATGAAAAAGTGTATTGATATTAACACAAGAAAGTACTCTTCATGTAGTTTGACTTTTTTGGGGTATAGATTGAAATGACATTACTAATTGTTGCTGCCTACAATTCTCACAATTATGTTTTAGTTCTTATTATCATAATATTGTGACCTGAATAATCATGATTATCAATTACCCACATAATCTTCACATCCCTATTATTAAATCAATATGCCAAAAAAATAAACAATTTATGATTTTGTCAATAATACATTTGTAAATAATCCTCTTTCTAGAAGTCTTCAGTCGCCATATTTCAACCTACATTTGGTTGAGAATTAATTCCTATAAGTTTTAATGTTCAATAGAAATAGAAATAGTTTGACTGATAAAAAAACGAATGGGTGAATTGTCAACCACTAAAATAGTTGTTAGTTGCAGCTCTATTCACCTTATTCTGCCCCGCCCACTTTTGCCTCTTTTTGCCACACATACGCACTTTTGTTGTAAACGCACTTCCGTTTGATGAGAACTCCGTTAAAGCTAACAACAATGACAACTTCCGGAATATGGTGAACAGTATCAGCTGGATCTTTACAACAGTGTTTCTCAAACCATGGGTCATGGATCAAAGTTAAGGAGCGCTGAGTAAAGATTTCTTTTTCATTCTGCTGGAAGATTCGGAAGCACAGCTGAGACAAACTGTATTGTGGCTTCTCTAATTCCCGCATTACTTTTTGGGTTATGCCTAGGACTACTAGGATGATCACTGCATAACAATAAATGGTTGGATTTGCTGCGAAACTGTACTTGCACACTACATTTCCACTCACCTGCGGCACTCTTAGCACTGTCGTGTCTCCAGTCGTCTGCTTCAGCGCCACCAGCACTCCTCCCAAAAACCCGGCCGCTCCGTGCACCCTCACCGCAAACAGGAAGTCCAGGTCAAAGGTCGCCACGTACGTAAGAAAGTAGGACAGGCCCGTGAGCAGACCGGCCGCCACGTTCACCACTGCGAAGAAAATCAGCAACTCCAGCGCGCCCCAAAGCGGTTCCAGGAGGCGCCCGCACGTCATCACCGTCCCCACGTTAGCGACCACGCCCCAGATGTGCTGCTCCACCACGCCATGTGTTACCAAAGTCCAAACCCAGAAGTTAGGCGGGAAAAGATATCCTGGTGTGATTCCTAAGGCGTAAGAAGTGTCCACCGCAAATGACAGGAGATAGAGCAAGACTACTACGGCGCTAATGGACTTGACGACGACACTGGTGCTGGCCAACGCTGCCAGGAAGTGCTGTCTGGCCACGGGGAGGTAACGGTTCATGGTGGAGTTTGGAGAGGATGAATACGACGGATGTGGGGACGGTTGGGGATTTGTAGAAGATTAGCAACACTGGAGTGAGGAGGCAGCCAGGAGTCCAGGTAGCGTCACATATTCAAAAAGGAGTCACCGGGAGAGCTGTAAGAAGAAAAGTATATAATATAATATATAGTATAATAATGCAAAGCAGAATGTCAGTACTATAATGCTGCCTTGTCAGAATTTTGGCAAAAATTTCTCAGAAGCAGAATTTCTTTTATTCATTGGTGAACGAGCTCTTGCATCTGATAAGCACATTGTGGAGCAACTGGGAGGGAAAGTACAGAATAGTCCTGATTTTTGACAACATCCTCCTGTCAGAGTCCAGCAGCTCTACTCAAAAATTTTACAATCAAATTAAGTTTTTAAAAATTATATATATATATATATATATATATATATATATATATATTACTATTTTCTTTTGCATCCACTGACAGTGAGAAAGGCTAACAAATGCACTTGAAATGTTAAAGTATGACAAAAATATATGTCTGGATAGAAGATAGAAGATACAATAGAAGATACAATAGAAGATACAACTTTAACAAGCCCATATAATCCTAACAAAATAATTTGTCAAGTAATAAAAATGGTGTTAACTTAGACACCATTGACCAATTAATGGACTAAATGACTAAAAGAGACACCAAATAATGAAACCAGTGCTAAATCTGTAAACATGACTTGAATCCGGAAACGTATAGAAGCCAACATACTAAGAATGCAACTAACAATTACTGTTCTAATTGATTGATCTAGGAATTATTCAATTTGTTGCTTGTTGTGAACTAAATTTGATGGAGATGACGCTATAGAGATCCATTCTGGGCCTTTCTGATGGAGTATATTTACAAACTACAAAAAGTGTAAATGTGTACATTTCCTGTATCATTTTGATGTGAGTCTTGCTTTGTCTGATCCATAAAATCTCTTCTCTCTGCACATTGCAGGTTTGGGAGAATGAATAGTTCACAAAACAATTGTTCAACCACTACATTATTTGAAGATTTACAAATTAAATAATTGATTTGTTGTGATAAATCAATTAACTTCAGCCCCACAACTGTTTCAAATGTAAAATGTTGTCATATTACACTGACCATGTCCCAGTTTTGACCTCTGACCCCAACGTGCACTTTATGAGCTACTTTTAAACGGTCACAGGAATTGGAAAAGGCAAGATGCAATCAATCAAAATCAATCAATCATATCTACATTTAAAAAACAAAACGTGTAAACAAAAAAAATGTAAAGAATGTCATAATACACACTGATTGAGCCACTATGTAAAGATTTACTATTGATCTAATGCTATATTAGTGAATACTAATGCTTTACGTTGTGGATATGATGAAATAACTCTATACCAAGTCAATGTTTGCTTGCGTGGTTAGACAACTTCATCAAATTAACTGTCAACAATAGAGGAAGCTAAAAGCCTGAGAATAAACTTTACAGATAAGCTTTGGGAAAGGAGTGGGTAATCTCATAACAACCTTTTGGCGTAACTTGCGGCCTGTAACCTTCAGACATCGGCAGAAAAGGCCCACAAGTCCCCACAAGCTCAAAGTGGAGGAGCATAATGCAATATCCATAACGTAAACCCTTCCTCAAACTGCCAACTTCTTCTGTACGAGCTCAGAGTTAGCTGCTTGTCAAGACATTAGCATTGGCTATACAGGCTAATTTAGAAGTGTGTCATAAAGGGGATGGTGTGATGGGCATAAAAATCCAGTTATTGTGTAAGTGTAATCGTGTAACCTTAATGATAATCCAAGTCCAGGAGCTCCATTTCCCGGTGTCAGCGTTGTCTTGGCCCAGCGTTTTTCCAAAGCGAGCCCGAGGATTTCCCGTAGCTCGCAACAGGCCTCCAAAACAAAGCGGAAAACGAGCCAAAACACCGTCAAATTGCGCACAATTCTGACATAATCAACAGTAACTTAACACCTTTTGTTTCTTTTAGTGTTTGGGTATATATAATGTACAATCGATAGGAGAAATAGGTTTTAATCGCGGCGGACACTCCTCTGCAACAGGAACAGCGGTGAGAGGTACGGAGCTGCGCCGTCTGCCAACGTCATCTGGAACAACGACGTCCAGTCACGCAGGGCCGACGCAGCAGCAGTGCATTCTGGGAATGCGAGTATGTATATATATATATATATATATATATATATATATATATATATATATATATATATATATTATATATATATATATATATATATATATATATATATATATATATATATATATATATATATATATATATATATATATATATATATATATATATATATATCAGCAATGATCTATTAACAGTAGGTCAGTAGTGACTGAGTGACATCCAAATATGTAGACATCAGCAAAGTTTGTTCTTGAGGGAAAAGAGTCGACACTGACACAGCTTTTATTTAGTTTTTGTCAAAGCAATGGAATCTTTTTTTTTTTTTGCAACATAATCTATTTCTCAAATTCTATGTTTATTTGTGTATTAATATTGTGTGCTATATGTGTATGCATTTTATCTTTGTAATTTTGAGTAACGTTTTAATTAATAAAAAAGTATTCTAACAAGTTATGCAAGAATATCACGTTGCTGCAACTCCTAATGCTATATGTATGTATGTATGTGTATTAAATATTTTGTGTGATTAATTTATATTATATGTATGTTCATTGTGCATTAAAAATACATACATTATAAACAAAATAACAATTAGCCCCATAACAAGTCCTTATGCATTAGTCATAATGTAATAACAACTTTATTACAAAAACATTATATTTAATGAGTTATTACTGCACACACTCACACACACTAACCTTAAAATGATTTTACGGTTCTTTTACTAGTTTTTAAATGTCTTAATGGGACTTCTTATCTTTCAGAACTGCTTTTACCATATGAACCCTCGCGGCCCCTGCGCTCCTCCGGCAGCGGCTCCTAGTCATTCCAAAGTCAGGACACACACTCACAGTGAGGGGTCCTTCCAGTACTACGACCCTCGTCTGTGGAACGGCCTGAGGAGAAACTCAGGGCCGCAGAGAAGTTCAGGTTTTTAAGAGCAGGCTCAAGACCCACCTTTTTAGCTTAACTTTTGATAAATATATAATTGTGTATTTATTTATTTATTCATGCTATTTATTTTAGGCTTACTATTTTAGATTAATTTATGTCCTAGTTTTACTCTATTTTTACATTTATTATTTTTTTTATTTCCTCATATTTATTTATTTATTCTTTTATTCATTTTAGACTCTCCAGTGTTTCCTGCTGCAGGCGACTCTCTGCTCCTGGTGCAGACGGCTCCTCTGATGGTGCTTCATAAACTGGCGTATCTGTACTCAGCCTCTTGTACCTTAGAGCATGTGTGTGTATATGTGTGGGCTTGTGCTGTGTGTGTGTAAGCGTGTGTGTGTGTGTGTATGAGTGTGTGTGTGCATATGAATGTACGGGTATGTATTGGTGATGTTATGTATGAAAAGCGCTCTATAACTAAAATTTGATGATGATGATGATGATGAACAGAATAGACTTTATAAGGCTTTGGAGAATTTTGGCTTTTAAAAGTCTACGGACATTGTTTTTCATTATTCTTTTTTTTCAGTGCTCAGTAGCTTGAATTTATTCCTTTATTCCACGAAACAGCAGGGATGGGTGGCCTATTTGCATTCCCCAACCCACTTTTGCCATATGATCGCCACTTTGCATTGGTGGCTATGCTAGAAACGTTTCTTTTTATAATATATTTTTTCACAATTGGGGTAAGGTGAGGATAAGCAGGGTAAGTATAGGCTAAGCTGACTATCATAAATTCCAAAGTGTGAGGACAATAACAGAGAGTTCATTCTCATGTGCAGCTTATGATTCAAGTGCACAATGAACCAGGTATGGAGGCATTTGAAATCATAACTCCCATTATCTTCTTTTTGGGTGTAGACTTCCACATCACTTTGACACCACTGAGCCCTGTTTGAATGAGCTTGTCGTTTATCTGAATCAAATAAAAACAAACAGGTTATAGCCACAACAAACGTGTCCAAATAAAAGCTCAGACAGCAGCACCACAGAGTCACCTTTTGTGCAAATATTCTGTAGTTTGTTGGAGCCGATATGTCCAAACTCGAGTGGAAAGAAATCTTCACAAATGTATTCTTCGCTGACATTCCATCTGGACAAAAGAATTAAAGGGATCAAGGAAAGGAAAGGAGGAGATGGTAGAGTAGCAAAAAAATATACAAAACAGATGTTAAATATTAAAATTATAATACTTAGTAAAGTTTTAAACAAGTGACTGGCAAAAATTCTATTTGATAATCTGAGCACGCGATTGGACGCAGCATTTGAGTTATGTTTTACTGTTGATCAGACAATAATAATTTTTTCGAGACATAAACATTCTGAATAAGTACAATTTGATCACCTCACATTGTCAACATAACCGAACATTTAACTCAAGTAAAATGTTAAAAGACTCGAGATATTTTGTGGCCCTAAACTGTGGTTGTGGCCCATCATTTGACAAACAGTGTTTAATAATCAGAGGCGGACCAATGATCCCTGGAGAAGTGGGGCCATTTATAACGGAAGGTCCTAGCCTTAGAAAATTTGAATAAATCCTCAATTAATTATTTTAACACAATATTTGAATAGGCCAGTCATTCCCAAACTCAGCAGGGTCGAGGCTCCTTTATCAACTCGACGATCCCTCAGGGCCCCCCACTAATAATTTGCTCTTTATTCAAAAGTATATGTAATGTTTTTCTCTTTAAGGGTTAGGGTTAGATTTACACATAAAAAATAGAAATAGTAATGACTGCAGGCTTAATATTGATTTAAAGTACATGTAAGCAAATATATCATGTGCAATGGTTTTCAGGCTCAATGTTCTTATATGATTGTTATGTGGACAACCTTTAAGGCCTCCCAGGGGGCTCCGGACCCCACTTTGGGAAGCACTGGAAGCTGCTATAGGCTGTAGGTTTATGCTATGGCCTGGGGCCGAATGTGGCCCACAGACCAATTTATTTTGACCTTGTGTTTTGTGCTTAATTGGCCCAAATGACCTAAAGAATACTTTTTACTGGAAAAAAAACTGCTATTGAATAATAAACATGCTGATGTTACACAGATCTAATGCTTCAAGCTTTATTAAAGGAGTGTTGGCCCTCTACGACAAAATTTACGTCAAAAGCATCATTTTGAATGATTCAATTCAATGTCATGTATGCTGTGGCCTTCCGCTCCAGCATTGCTTCAAAATGTGGCCCACAGTGAAAAAAGTTTGGACACACCTGAACTACTTTTAGACTAGAGCATACTTGTACATACTTTAGTTTACTGTTAACAACTTTGACTAAGTGTGGTTTGTTGAGGCAGCTCTCTCTCTCTCTCTCTATGGTCCAGACACAGCCCACCAGAGCATGTGGTCAATCGCACAGTGTGTTTATGCCACGTACCTGGGAGTGATGAACCCTTCATTTTTTGAAGTTCTTCAAAAAATGACTCAAGAAAATGTAGTGGATAATATTTTCTAACCACACAACCAATTTGGAAACACATATTTGAAACGATATACGTACCTTTGTGGCAGAAGAAGGGCAGTGTCTGGTCACAGCTCTGGTCTTTCCAGTAGTGACTCTGATCCTCCGCGATGCAGATGGAGCTATTCACCTCCAGAGGGCGCCCACTCATCCAGTGGGTGAAGTCAGGCCAGCTGCCGTCAGACCACCTCCAGCCTGTTCTCGTGTCCCAACCGATCCAGGAGTTTTTATTTGATGAACCATTGTGGGAAAGAATCATGGACGCCACTAGACTGTTCTCTGTTTCACTTTTGATCAGGGCCAGGTCCGTATAGTTGGCTCTGCAGTATGCACGGGCATCATCCCAGGTAAGCAGGTAAGAAACAGGGATAAATGTTTTTCCTTCAAAAAAAAAATAAAAAAATAGTACAATTTCTTAAAACAGGCATATGATGCGTTTTTCAGGTAGGACTAATATTGAACGACAACAAAAGAACATGAACAAATTCAAATCCATCTACAGCCAAACAGAAAAACACAACACACAAAAACATGTAGAAATTTAGAAACACAAATACCAAAACATGCTCAAATTCAGAAATAGGCACACATATAATAACACCCAAATTCAGAAACACACACAAATAAACACATGAAAAATCAGAAACACGCACACTAATAATAATAAAAACTAAAACACATACACATATAAATAAAAATACTCAAATGCAAAAACCAATCTAAACAAGAACATGCTAAAAAAAAAAAACAGACAAAATTCAACATACATAAAACATGATGTGCTGTGTGTACTCTGTGCTGTACTTAACAGAGTTTGGATTTAGTACTTTAATACAGATACTTGTGTATATGCCATGCAACCCAAATGTAAGGTTGTATGTAGAAAAATGGCAACCAAACTGTGTGGCACATTGCAATAGAATTGGAACCAGGTTCTCTCAGGGTAGATTCCAGTGCAGGCATTGGGGTTTGAAGGAGCACTTGTATGCCACTTGTCGTAGGTCACAGCGATGTTGTAGAGTCCGATCCAGGCGTCTCCGGAGTACGAGGCTGGTCTGAGCAGTTTGTTCATCTCCTCAGTTTTGGTGACTGTGGCCAGGTCGGTGTAGTGCTGTCTGCAGTACTGCCGGGCTTCAGTCCATTTCAGATTCAAATTTACAAAGTGGAATTGCCGGGTTAAATTCTGTGCACAAGAGACTATAAATAACCCTGTGGAAATAAAAAGAAATCTACTTCAGAAATGTCCTAAAACCTCAATTTTCGACATTGATCTTTAGACTTACCACAGAGCAGGGAACTCAAAAGCATTTTGTCGTTCATGTTTGATTTTCAAAATGACATAATCAAAAACTTAAGATATTCCAAGTTGCCCACAGCGACAGTTACTGTGTTAAAAATGACTTTCAGTGATATAAAAACTGTCCTTCCTCCTGGAATGGGTGGAACCTGTCTGTGTGAATTTGGATATTATAAAACATACCAGGAACTAGTTTCACTAACAAATGTGTGTAAATAAAAAAACATAAGTCAAGAAATGGAGTGCATCTTATCACTGTGCAAGAAATGTAACCTTTGCAAATGGTACTGGAAACCCGGGTGCAACTGGCATAGTTTAGTTTTTATTTGAAGGAACAATGCACAGAGAGCTCACGAAAAACAGATGTTCTGCACCAGATCATAGCTACATATAATCTGTCCCCTCTCTGACCCAAACACATTCACTGCTGAACTGCTGAAGCACACTCTCAATCAACAAGAATTTACAACATCAAATCAAATCAAATCAATTTATTTTTATAATGCCCAAAATCACAACAACAGTTGCCTCGATGGGCCACAGGTAAAAGCAGTTCAGATAACTGTCCCAGAATGCCACTTTAATTTGAACCTCCTTCGAGGCGAGGAAAAACTACAAAAAACCCCATGGGAAAAAGTAGAAACCTCGGGGAGAACCACAGTGAAGGAGAGATCCTACTCCCACGGACGGACAGGCTGCAGATGAACTAGGACTGACATCCACTTGGACTGTGGAGCCAGAACCACTCAAGAGGGAGGAGGCTGTATTATGAAATATAGATTACCTACCATTTATATATATATATATATATATATATAAAGACACCAGAGGAGCCAAACACCAACTCCTGGTTGACAGAACAGTCGCCCAAGACTGCAAAGCCCGACACACCAACCTGTGCAGAGATTACAAGAAAGCCTACGACTCAGTGCCACACACATGGATCACTGAGTGCTTAGAGATGTACAATATCAATAGGACACTAAGGGCCTTCATAACAAGCTCAATGAAGCTGTGGAAGACCACCCTGGAGGCCAATGGCAAGCCACTTGCACAAGTGACCATCAGATGTGGCATATACCAAGGAGATGCACTGTCCCCACAGATAATCAACAAGACTGGCTATGGATACCGACTCAGGAATGGGGCCACCGTCAGTCACCTCCTCTACATGGATGACATCAAGCTGTATGCTAAGAGTGAGCGAGACATCGACTCACTGATCCACACGACCAGGATCTACAGCACTGATATCGGGATGTCATTCGGGCTGGAAAAGTGCAGTCGGATGGTAACAAAGAGAGGGAAGGTAGTCCACACAGAAGGGGTCTCACTCCCAGAGGGAACAATAGCAGTCATTGAGGATGGGTACAAATACCTTGGAATACCACAGGCAAATGGCAACCTCGAAGGGGCAACGAGGAAAGCAGCAACAGCCAAATACCTCCAGCGAGTAAGGCAAGTCCTAAGAAGCCAGCTCAATGGCAAGAACAAGTCCCGGGCGATAAACAGCTACACCCTTCCAGTGATCAGATACCCTGCAGGCATAATAAGATGGCCAAAGGAAGAGATACAGACCACAGACGATAAGACACGAAAGCTCCTGACCATGCATGGAGGGTTCCATCCCAAATCCAGCACCCTGAGACTGTACACTAGCCGTAGGGAAGGAGGCCGTGGACTAGTGAGCGTGAGAGCCACTATCCAGGATGAAACATCCAAGATCCACAAGTACATCAAGGATAAGGCCCCAGATGATGATGTGCTCAGTGAATGTCTCAGACAATGGGGAACAGAAGGTGAGGTGCCGGAGGAGGGACCATCATGGGAGGACCCACATGGGATGTACCACCGGAACATAACTGAAGTGGCTGATATCAAGAAATCCTACCAGTGGCTGGAGCGGGCCGGACTAAAGGACAGCACAGAGGCACTCATCATGGCTGCACAGGAATAGGCCCTGAGCACCAGAGTGATAGAGGCCCAGATCTACCACACCAGACAAGACCCACGGTGTAGGCTGTGCAAAGAAGCTCCTGAGACAGTCCAACACATAACTGCAGCGTGTAAGATGCTGGCAGGGAAAGCATACATGGAACGCCATAACCAAGTGGCTGGTATAGTGTACAGAAACATCTGTGCGGAGTACGGACTGGAAACCCCAAGGTCAAAGTGGGAAACACCCTCAAAGGTGGTAGAGACTGACCGAGCGAAGATCCTGTGGGACTTCCAGATACAGACTGACAGAATGGTAATGGCAAACCAACCAGACATCGTGGTGGTGGATAAAGAGCAGAGGAGGCCGTTGTGGTTGATGTGGCGATACCAAGTGATGGCAACATCAGGAGAAATGAACATGAGAAACTAGAGAAATACCAAGGGCTCAGAGAAGAGCTGGAGAAGGCCTGGAAGGTGAAGGCCAAGGTGGTGCCCGTGGTGATCAGAGCACTGGGGGCAGTGACTCCCAAACTGGAGGAGTGGCTACAGCAGATCCCTGGAGGAACATCAGACATCTCAGTCCAGAAGAGCGCAGTGCTAGGAACAGCTAAGATACTGCGCCGAACCCTCAAGCTCCCTGGCCTCTGGTAGAGGATCCGAGCTCAGAGATGGATGTGACCACCCGCGGAGGGTGAGAAGGGATTTTTTTATTTATATATATATATATATATATATATATATATATATATATATATATATATATATATATATATATATATATATATATATATAATGTAATTTTATCTTTAAGTTAGTACCAGCTGAAATGGAAGGGCATTTGCTGTAGGTCAAATTAATATGAAAGCTGAAAACCTTTATAAATAAGACACAACTTCACTATTAGTGTATGTATTACACAATATTTCTCCATACATTTTTAAGTATGAGCATTTTTTTGATAGCTTATTTCAATGGTCTTAGGGAGGGCCAAGATTCAAAATAAGGCCTGATTTAAAGACATTTAGCGTTACATTCTCGATGCTAAAGTTTAAAGTTTTTCTGCGTCTGGTTTAAAATCAAGCCTCAAAAATGAACCTTTTTTTTTTTCGAGGTCATACAATTCCCATGTCCTGGCAGTGAATATTTTCAGTCAATTCAAAATGCTTTTCTCAGTAGCAAGAATCAACAATGGACGAAACAATATTTAGAACACAATGTTGCTACAACCAGCTAATGCCAAGTCTGTAAGCAAAAAAGTCTTTATCATAGCAGAAACTGGCGCTTCTACGCAGAACAACTAGTGGCCAAACGGGGTGACTGCAGGCTTAATCCACACAGGGTTCACCCATGATATGACACTTATGCCCCATCATATGACACTCTTGACACTTGATACATTCTTGTTGTATACTGTAAGTATATAATAATCTAAATACTTCCGAAATTGAGTCTGTTCAAAAAATAATCTAAAATACACCAAAATAAAGGAAATATGGTTTGACCTCCAATTGAGCTCTGTCCTTCCCTGTACATTGTCAGCCTTACTGGGGCTGTATGTGATTGTCTTACCTTTTACTAACTGTTAAAAACATCTCTAAATTGAACTTTCCAGTCCAAACAAAATAACGCTTTTTCTCAAGTAATGAGGTAAAAAACAGACAAATGAATGCTTGAAAAATACAACAAGAAAAATAGCACATTAGGCCGATAAAGGAGGGCCCTGAACTCTAACTCCTCTAAAACCCCAGATTGCTAGCTCTGCCACTACGAGGTAGCAAGGATGATGAGGATGATTTTTATTTATAGAGCGCTTTTCCACCTGATAGGCACTCAAAGCGTGAGGAGTGAGCAGGCTGTTGAATTTTACTGTGGAATTTTAAAATCTAAATGCAACAGCAGCAAGCCAAATATCTAATATCGGCATCAGCTCAAAAAATAAAAAGAGGGAAAAATCCATATGGCCTATCCCTACCCAGTATCCATATCAGCATCATTTTAATAATAGGTAAGTCAATTTGCATCACAGGAGTATTTTTCTGTAGATCTATAGTCACCTGGTGGAGAGGAGGAAGACCCAGGCAGATGTGTTTGTAGAGTCATTGAACTGGTTTATGAGACGTTCTCTCTCTGATGCTTTTGTACTGCCATCCAGTCCTGAAGAGGCAAGAATGAGCAAAAAACTGTTAGTCAATGGTGAATGAACACTACAAATGTTAGTACTACTTCTAATAATATTGCTTCTATTTAAAGACTATAGAATACATTTAGTTATTCTATGATAATACTCCATGATAATACTTGGAGAATGTGTATGTACTCACTGTAATGGTTGAAGTTTCGGGCCCAGTTCTGGTTTGGTTTGTCCTTGTTTGAATTCGGTGAAGGTGGAACCGGTCGCTTGGCCAAAAACTCTTCAATCACCGTCAGCGTGGACAAACTCTGACTGTGGAAGGAGCAGAAACACATCAAATCAGACAATGGAGCTGCGTTTAGTAAAACTTATCATAAATATTTCCAGAACTAAGTATAATTGTCTTACCTGAAAACCAGCAACTTGTCTCCCTTTCTCACACTCTCTTCAATCAAATGAAACAACAAAACCATTTTAGCTGAATTCTCCAGGACACCACGTTTATTGTTGTTCAAATACAATAAATCACTACTTGCACAATACACTCTCAATGTATCAAGAGATTTGACAAACGTAATATTTCTGTTGTTAAAAACATTGAAATTCAGTTCTAATATAGTGTAAAACTAAAGCAAATCAGAAAGTCTTACTAATCTCCAAAAAAGAGAGAGGCTGATATGAATTAAAAGGAACTGGAAAATGTTAAAAACGTCAAATAAAAACGAATGAAATGTTAAATAATATAAGTTACAAAAACATGAGATTGCAGAGTAATTGTCCTTGTTATAACGTTGTTCTGTTTATATTTCATTTTAAAAGACAAATAAAGGATTTGTGGCTTGTTGGCTTTATTGGACAGGACAGCATGAAATGGGGATGAGACTGGGGAAGGACATACTGCAAATTGTTTGAGTTGAATTTGAATTCATGATGCCGCAGCCTGCTCACATGACAGGCGTGTTTGAACCAAGAGGCACCACTACTTTCCCTTCAATGTAACATTATATATCCATCATAAAAGGTTACAAATTCAAGATACATTATGCATTGTGCTTTGATGGTTCTTTGTTTGGATGAATATTTAGAGGTGGATGAGATTTAAAGAGACAATCCAGGAAACAGTCAGAGAAAAAAAAAAAAATTTCCAAAGATGTAAAACAACAGATAAAGTTGCTTCCATTTGTTGTCGACTTTCACAGCGAACTCTGAAGTGAGCCGAGGATCTATGACAGAGAATATGGTATATTTATAATGTGCATAATCACATTTGTTGAAATCAATTGTACCTTTAGTTATGGAACGCTGACACACTTCAGACAACTGTTCATGGACATTTGACGTCATCCAAACCTGTCTTTGTGGTCTTTTTGGGAGGAGACTTCCAGGTCACATTGACGCCGCTGAACCCTTTTTGATCTAGTGTGTCTTTAATCTGCTCAAATAAAAACAGGTTATAACAATTGTTTGAAATATGAATATCAATAATATAAATATTTAGGTTAGACAAGAATGGGAACAGTAAAGTTACCGTTTGAACAGTTGTTCTGTAGTTTTCTGGATCAGTCAAGTCCAAACTTGAACAGAAAGACATCCTCACAAATGTATTCTTCATTGGCTCTGTAGAAAAGCATCAGTTTAAATAATAAATATACAGTGTACAGCCACATTTGTAGTGGATTGCTGATTGGGTCATCTGCTGGTGTTTGTTTGTTTGTTTCTTTCTTTCTTTCTGTCTATCTCAATGCATAATTGAATTAGGGAGTGATGGTAAGTTTTCTTTCTTTGTTTTAACCCTTCTGGCAATAATAAGCAACTCACATGTTGCATTTTATCAGGAATGAATGATTTATCAGGAACCCTAACCCTAACATGTCTAAGCTGAGGCTCGACTATCGCACAAAAACTGAAAAAATTTAAAATACACTCAAACGTGCAAAAAGTTCATGATACACCTTTGTTTGGATTTGTGTGTGCTTTTGTAGGTCAAAAGGTTTTGCAGCATTTTTTATATGTATTTTGTAAATCAGAAAGCAACAGTTTGATTGTATCACCTTGTTAGGCCTTACATTTCCCATCTCGTACCTTCGTAGCAGAAGAAGGGCAGTGTCTGGTCACAGCTCTGGTCTTTCCAGTAGTGACTCTGATCCTCCGCGATGCAGATGGAGCTATTCACCTCCAGAGGGCGCCCACTCATCCAGTGGGTGAAGTCAGGCCAGCTGCCGTCAGACCACCTCCAGCCTGTTTTCGTGTCCCAACCGATCCAGGAGTTTATAGTGTTTGATGAAGTCAACGAAGTCACTAAATCATTTTCCTCTTTACTTTCGATCAGGGCCAGGTCTGTGTGTTTTTTTCTGCAGTACGCTCGAGCCTGATCCCAAGTCAGCTGCTCTTTAACGGGAACAAATGTTTTTCCTTGTGAATCTGAAAAAAATTAAATTAAATTAAACATTAAAGCAAAAAGGTTAAAATTTGCTTATTTTTTAAAAGTGTTCTTAATGACAATCCATGCAAAGGGTTAGGGATTAGGCAACTTTGGCAGTGCAAATAGTTAGCTGCTTTTATTATGTGATTGTTAAAGTGGGAGGTGTGGCGGATGTGGCTGTAATGAACCATAGACCGTACATATCTATGGACTATGGGAATGTAACGTCACCCATAGCGTATAACAATCTGCTTCACTTCCAGACATGGTCAGACAAAGGCATAACACATTTAGAACATATCCTCCAAAACAATATACAATACAATGTCCATTCAGACATCTTAGTCTTAAATATGGCATCGGGAGCAACCAATTTTTACAGTACTTGCAAGTTAAGTCATCCCTATTAGCAGCAACAGACCCTTAAATCTCAATCTCCCACCATCTACAAGATCTTTGTAAAATCAGATACATCTCTCCATATTCCCATCGCTAAATGGGAACTAGACCTCCCGATGTCATCCCTTGGACACAGATCTGCCAGAACAACTGCATAATGGCAGGTAACACAAATTTACAACTAATCCAATTTAAAATTCTCCATAGAACTCAATACACAAAGATGATCAAAAATGAGATATACCACGACTAACTGTACCAATGGCACCCAAAATACACCTATATTCTCAGCTTCTATTAACTCTCTGGCTGTCATGTCACATCCCTCCATCTGCATACTTGGTGACATATCCACAATCAATCTGAACATCATCGATAAAAACACTTCTTACCGCTCTAGCTGTCGCCAAAAATGTGAGTCTCATGAAGATGGAAAACAAGACATAAAATAACCACCTCCCAATGGAAAAATCTTCTCCTGGATCATATCCTTTATAACTCTCCCAATCAAACAACACAGAACCAACATCCATCCATCCATCAAATGTATTCTCTTTTGCCCTGCTATTTATTTTTTCCCTTCCTTTTATTGTTTCTTTCCAATCCGCTCCTCTCCCCACCCACCCCATTTCTCTTCTTTTCCTTTATTTTTTAACTCACTCTTTTTGTTTTCCTTTTCTCTCTAACTCATTCATTATTACCTCTTTATCATCCCTAATGTATTACTATGATTATTATTATTATGCTTGTTATTATTAATTACTAAATGTTTTTCGTTTTTTATCATTAGTATAAAGCATGTAGGTACAGCTTGTATTATTTATCTTCTTCAGTAATTCAACAATCAAAACAATTGTCATGTTTATGTTACAGCCAATAGTGGTGTGGGGCGACATTACAATAATGGATGCATGGTACATGTGCAAAGATACACTTATTCTCACACTCTTTCCATACAAACACCTCCCTTATATATTTACCATTTGCATCAGTAATGTCAATTTTGTTTTGTTTTTTTTGTTTTTTTTCAATTAATCACTAATTTAGTAGTCATTTTATCAGTATTATTTATTTAATAATCTATTATCTTTTTTTTTTCTTGTTGATAAAAGGTGCTATATAATAAAGTGGATTTGTATTTCAGGACTATCATGTCGACCCCCATCCTGTCAAATCTTGTATTGTATTCTGACTTTGTTTAAGCTTTTATGCATGCAGCATCATAGCTGCGGGAACTAGGGGTGCAGAAGGTGCAATAGCACCCCCTGCTGGATGGTCAACTCAATGGGAACTTGTAAGCCGGCTCATTGCTGGTTTTGCTCTGAGCAAAACTATATCTTTTCTAGGTAACATTATAAAACGACACAGTTTCTGTTCTAATAAATTGGTATTTTTACTTTTATCAAATGTTTTTGCAGTCAACTATGTCCCTGCAGGTTAAAGTCAGGGAAAACTAAACCTGCGATTGCGCGCAGCGCATTGACCTGAGCGCGCAAACTGCTGTTTGTATATTCTCTTAAGTGTGACAAAATAAACGAGGAAATGACAACCCCGGGCTGGATTAAGAGGTGAAACTACACCGCGGACGCCTAAATGTGCGGACTTTTCTGGAGCTACAGGCTACATATGCAACAACTCTTGTTTGAACCTGACGCGACACATAAGGACCAGATGGAGTTTACACGAAAAGAGAGCGGCACAAATCCATGTGTCCTCATCTCATAGAGGTGGGGACTCTGAGCGGTGAGTGAACTGATGACGTTGCCGTACGTCGCAGGGAAACTGAACTGAAGTGAAGTAAACTGCTCGTTGTTGCACCGTGTTGCTGTCACAACATTGTATAGTCACCTACTGTGTTAAACATTGATATTACTTACTTTGGCATATGCCCTGTTGACCATCACCAAATGTCATTTTCACAAGTAGAAGTTGAGGCTCATGATTTCATACAGACACCTGCTCGTGTGCGTGTGTGTTTGCGTGTGTGTGTTAGTGCGCGTCTGTGCGTGTGCGTGAAGTGAGGCTGTCCTGTAGCAGAGTCAGGAGCAGCGTCTAATAATTAACTCTTTTTGCCTTTATTCTGATCATTCTACAAATGTTACATGGGTCCTGATGCTACTTTTGTGTGAGTACCCTTAGTTGGCCCTAAAAAACGTATGTAACTGCACGGAAAAAAAACAAACAAACCTGCACCCCCTTCCAAAATTACGTGCCGCATGACATCTCAGCCCTGAGCTCTCTCTGCTCACGCTGGATTGAAAGTAGCATAGCCATTATCTGGTCCAGGGCACTTCCTTTTTTTCTCCAACAAAGTTCGGCCAAGACCCGGTTAGCTTACCTGCCCCAAAGCCCTAAATTTAACCAAATTATCTGTTCCTCAAGCTAACCTTACCCTAACTGTGAAAAAGATAGTCGGAAAAAATAAACCTTGGGTAGCATAGCCACCAATGCAAAGTAGCGTTCTGTGGCAGAAGTGAGGGTGGGGGGTGAAGTGTCCAGTGCCGCGTTTCTCGGCCCGTCCTCTCCTCCGGCTGTACGGCCCACGCCCTGGAGACCTGCAGCGTCAGGCCCACCTCGATCTGTGGCGTGGATCTAGATTTAACTATAGGTCTATGGTCTGAGGTCGAAGTTGAAGAATTTGCTGCCATGCTAGTGTTAGCTTGGGAGGCTAGTTTTTCTCAGAGGTTACAATCTGATCAATTGCTTGGGTAGGGCTCTCAAGTTTCTATCATGGCTTGGGGGAGATTTTAAGAGCAATCGGGCAGGGGGATAGGCGAATAGGCAGATCGATTATTGTTTATTATTGACCTTATTCCGAAAGTTGCCATGGCCCCTGCCATCTTTTACCGTTGTAGTTTACATAAGGCAGGACTCAACAGAAAATAACTTCTACATAGACTAAAAAGGTGCATTGCTCTCTTGTTTTTCCACGTGTTCATGAAATATTTTACACAAATCAATCTACTTTATATAATGTTTTAGTGAGAGACTTTTCCCTCGATCGTCATTTGTGCGAACACCGCTCGCACCAAACCGGAAGTCCCTTTACTACAAGAGAGCAGATCATAGACATAAAAACAAGTAAAAATGTGCGGGCAGAATAAGATGAATAGAGTATTGTTCTTCTTATTGGCTTCTAATAATATTATTAGAATAGTATATAAAATAACAGTTTGAGGTTGAATGTGAAACAAATCTGTATCATTTTCAGACTATTTTAAACAGAGGTGGCAAGGATTAAGGGGTCTTAAGGGCCCCCCAGAAAATCTTATACATAATTATTAATAATACATTATTATTACTGTTATATAATAATAATAATAATAATAATAATAATAATAATTATTATTATTATTATTATTATTATTATTATTATTATTATTATTATCACATTTCCAGTAGTTTGGTGTACTTTTTGTCTAATTTTGGTCATTATAATCAAGATTTATTATTATTTAAGGTAGGTTTATAGTACAGATTTTTGGGTCAGAGGAGAACGGGTGGGACACGAGAGAGAGACAGGAGAACACGCACGGGCCAGAGGAGAACGGGCGGGACACGGGAGAGAGACAGGAGGACACACACACGAAGGGCCAGAGGAGAACGGGCGGGACACGGGAGAGAGACAGGAGGACACACACGCACGGGCCAGAGGAGAATGGGCAGGACACACACACATTTGTGACAATATTATAGTCAAATTCTTCAAAATTAGGATTCATTTTTCAGCGTGAGAAGTGTGAGGTGTGGCGTGTGATGGACGTGAGATGCATGTGTCTCACGGTCGATGCGTGAGACTTAAGAGCCCTGTTAATTAATGAAAAAAATAATATATGCAAAGGAGAGGGGAAATATATCAAAATTCAGTCATATTGTGAATGCTGTTTTAGAGCTGTGCAAAAATTTAATAATGTGGACCCTGCTTCCAAAAGAAAAAAATCTCAATGTTGCAAAAAGACTGATTAAACAAATGGGTATAAAGTGATATTTCTGCTCTTTTGTAGGTAATGTCAGTCCCTCTTCATTTATCTATATGCTAACCTAAGTTAAGTTGACAAAAAATATGTCAAGTTTTTATCAGTAAGGCCCATTAAGCACTATTGTTAGTTCCTCTAAAGCTGAAATACCCAGTTTTTTCCTAATAATTAGTCAATTCTGTTTGTGACAAAAATCAAACCACCAGACACTGTCTTCATTTACATGTTTAACATTTTATCCTTTGCAAACATATAAGAAGGAGCCATGTGATGGTTTGGCTGTACAAAGGTGGTCCACCTTGCTTCACTTTTTGCCTTAAAAAGTTTAAACCTTCCTTCCATTAACTGAGATTTGAGGACAAACCTCAGTCACAGTTGACTCTGTTCTCTCGACCTGCCTTTCCTTCGTTGTGGCGGCTAATGAACTCAGCTTTAATGCAGAGAGATTGATGATGCCACCAGTCAAAATGTTTTAGATTGCATTTAAGATTATAAGTGCATTATGTCAAAATTACAACAAAACTTACCATTGTAACAAACAACGGTATGGGGTGCAGTGCAATAGTAGTGGAACCACTTTCCCCAAGTGTAGATTCCAGTGCAGGCATTGGGGTTTGAAGGAGCACTTTTATGCCACATGTCGTAGGTCACAGCGATGTTGTAGAGTCCGATCCAGGCGTCTCCGGAGTACGAGGCTGGTCTGAGCAGTTTGTTCATCTCCTCAGTTTTGGTGACTGTGGCCAGGTCGGTGTAGTGCTGTCTGCAGTACTGCCGGGCTTCAGTCCATTTCAGATTCAAATTTACAAAGTGGAATTGCCGGGTTAAATTCTGTGCACAAGAGACTATAAATAACCCTGTGGAAATAAAAAGAAATCTACTTCAGAAATGTCCTAAAACCTCAATTTTCGACATTGATCTTAAGACTTACAACAGAGAAGAGAACTCAAAAGCATTTTGTTGTTCATGTTTGTTGTTCAGCAACAGCAACAGTCTAAAAATGTCTTTCAGTGATTGTCAGAACACACTTGCAAATCCTAAACTGGGTTCCTCCTGGAATGGGTGGAACCTGTCTGTGTGAGTTTGAATGTTATCAAAGAAATAGATAAATCAGGAACTAATTTCACTAACAAATGTGTAAATAAATCATTTAAAAAATACAACAAGCAATGGAGTGCATCTAATCTCTGTGCAAGAAATATAATGGTTGCAAATGGTAGAAACACATTTTCACCAAAAATAATGTTTCCAAAGATGCAACTGGCATCGTTTAGTTAAGTTTAGTCTTTATTCGAAGGGATAATGTACAGAGACATTAAATTCATGAAAAACATGTTCCGCACCAGATCATAGCTACATAGCTAGTTTGGATCTGTAATTCCCGGATTTACAAAAACAATGTGACAATTCACAAGTTCACTCTCTGACCCAAACACATTCACACGTTAACAAAGCACACTCTCAATCAGCAAGAATTTACAACATATGAAATATAGATTACCTACCATTTGTTTTTCATATTAAATCTCATTAAATCAGTCCATAAACTACCTACTACAGCTACATAACATACTATTGACTGTTGATAGACTGTTGGGGCGGCAGTAGCACAGTAGGTAGAGTGGGCGCCTTCTGATCCGAAGGTCGGCGGTTCGAATCCCACTCCAGACATGGAGTAGTTGAGTGGTCAGATCCTCTGACCCGCAGGTTGGTGGTGCGATTTCAGCTCCTTCAGATGAATAATGCCGTTGTGTCCTTGGGCAGGACACTTAACCCACCTCGCCCCCAGTGTCTGCGTACACTGGTGTATGAATGTGTGAGTGGATAGGTGACTGGTTCCTTGATGTAAAGCGCTTTGAGTGCCTTAAAAAAGGTAGAAAAGCGCTATATAAATGTGACCATTTATCATTTACCATTTAAATAGTCCTGTGAGAAAGTAAGAATCTTCATACTGGTATAATACAGATATGAATTTACATATGACACCTAACCACAGCGTGTGGTGTCGCACGTGGTAAAACTGAGCATGACATGAGTTTCTTTGTTGTGTAGAATTTTATGATTTCTTTTAGACCTCTTCCTTGTTTGATCAATTTCAACAACTAACCTTGACAGAACTTAATAAGTTAGTGTTAAAATGCAGCTTTTCCTCATTCCATGACATTTTCTCAAAGAAGTGTTTCCTGTTGTTGGTCCAAGCATCTTAAATATTTTAAATCTCTATTATTCATTCTCTATTAAAAAAGAAATCCCTTGATTCTAAACAATTATAGACCCATCTCTAATTTATGTTTTTGAGAAAACTCGTGCAGCACAACTTATTTCTTTTTTGGATCTTAACTCTGTTTTTAATCTATTCAGTCTGGTTTTAGATCTAAACATATATGGAGACTGTTAAAGTAACTAATGATTTATTGGTATCTGCTGATATTGGTTACTCTTCAGTACAATTTTTTCTTGACTTGACAGCTGCGGTTGATTCTATTGATCATAATATTCTTCTTGACAGACTTGAAAACTTGGTGGCAATCAAAGGGACTGCACTTGGACTCCTGCGATCATATGTTTTAAACAGATCCTTTTCAGTGTCACTCAATGGTCATAGCTCATTCCCAGCTCCTCTTAACTATGGAGTACCTCAGGGCTTGGTGTTAGGACCATAGTTCTAGTTAGAACCATAGTTCTCTAGTTAGAAAAGCATTTTCTTTCACTTGATTTATTGTGGTTGTTGTTGTTTTTATATTTTGAAGACTGGTACATTTTGTATTTCTTATTGTGTTGTGTTGTGTGTGTTGCTATGGGAAGCATAGCAAAATTAAAAAGATCTTTGATCAGAAAAATGGTCTGAAAATAAAGACTATTATTGTTATTTATAGTTTTGGTGCCAAACAAATTACTCCCATGTTCAATGAAGAGCCTTCTCTTTTTCAGTGAAATATTGTATTGCATTGTCAGTGAACAAAATGCACAAACTATTTGCCTTCACGGATTGGTGCAAACAAAAAAAGTATGAATAAAATAACAATAATATAATGCTATAACTAACACTTAATTAAAAAAAAACAGGATTTTTTTTTTAAAGTGATAGAAGTTATAAATTGGAAGAAACTGCAACCTAGAAAGAGTGTCCTGCATGAGCAGAGTGTCTCAAATAGTACCTGTCCAGGGTGAGAGGGGTCCACATTTGCAAGTGAAATAAACCTCAGCTTGTAGGTAAAATAAATCAATTCAAATATCAAGCCGTTCCACACCATATGGAAAAGGAATAAGTAAGCACTTGATGTCACATTGTAAAAAATGATCTCGAGTGACTTTGATTTCTGCTTCGTGAAGACATGCAAATAACTACCAGCTAGACTCCTTTGTCAAGTTGAACACAAGCTCAAGACATTAATGTTGTGTCTAATAAAATCAGACTAGTTTAGAATTGACACCAGAATACTTCATCATTGCCACACATTCTGTCAACTGGTAGTATAGTGCAATTTTGGCAACAACTGGCTACTAATAATTTGTCAACAATAAAAAGTCAACAAATAATTCTATTTATCCATGACTATCCATGGCCCCACAATAATGCCCGACTAGTTCCATTACTCTCCGCCTCATTAATTCTCTGCGGGGAATTAGCAGAGTCTTGCAACAGTAAATCAAAATTTAAAGATTGTACAATGTAGAGCATGTTACAGATTTTAAATCTGTGGCAGCAGGTTAAGACCTTGTGTGATGTAAATATTTTAATACTGTAAATCCCGGGAGAAAACCAGTGTGTCTCAAAGCTAAAGGGTTACCTTTAAGGACAAATATTATGCATATCTATTCTTTAAACTTCCCCTTGAGTACTTTTACTATGGCAGCTCATGTTTTAGACCTAAAAAAGAAGTTTGCAAAAAATGAAATTACTTGATGCCATTCTGGGGTTTCCCACTCCAGGAATTACCCTTTTAGCACCATGTGCTGGCTGCAGAAGGAATTACATACATGAGTTAAGCATTTGCAATCTTGCCCTGACATGCTAATGTACGGGGCAAGACTGCAGCAGCTGTAGTGAATGCAATTTGACGTCAGAAATGCTCAGAGAAATTCAGAAAGGAGTGTTTTTGACGATTGGAGGGAGAGGGCTTTCTAAGCAGGACTCATCAAACAAGTGTGCATGAAGCTAAATGCATCTCCAGGTCGGTTTATATAATGTTATAAGACAACCTGAGAAAAGTATAGAATGCCAAGTCGAGTGATGGAACGTCAAATGAAGATCTGAACTTTTGAGTCAACCAGCCGGGCTCTACCGTGAAAACTGTGTTTGCTTAATCATGCAATCAAGAAAATTATCATTGCAACTTAGATGACGTCAATACTATACCTTACGGTAGTTTGAAACAAGATGAATTATGTGGCATTTTAGAATTTTGATTAACACAAATGATTAAAGATGATTATTCATGCAATCTGGAGAATACACACAATTTCTTTCGGGCAGAATGTTAGCATGCTAACTACTTATACAATTTGTCTTGCTAAATTCCTTAACCGTACTTTTGCAGTGATTGGTTGGTCCACATTTTTTAACACAGTCACATTATTTGAGTCAGAGCAGATTGTCACATGAGAAACAAGTAACAACAAAACGTAACAAAACCACAAATTAACACATATTATCAATCAGACCCAAAATAATTGTACAAAAATACAAAATAATACTGAATAAATACAAACTCTTATGGAGAAACAATATACTGTACAGATGGAAAATGGACCTACTTTTTTGAAAGCCACTGCCAATTTGGAATTTTTTGCCCCAAATTAATTTTTATATATTTTTCTCGAACAAAGTATTATAGTGGGATTAAACATAGACTAAAGATTATTATATATTATTCCACAGAGTGGTATGGTACAGGCTATAGGCTTTGACAAGGTAAAACCTGGACCATGGCTTCTTGGTGAAATGTGCATATTTAAATAATATCAATCATCAAGATAGGAGAATACCAAGCTGGTCAACATTTATCACAGTTGGTACAATTTTCAATTTTAATAGGTGACACTTTCATGGAAATCATTTTAAAATACCACCGTAATTATTGCCATACAAATTCTACCTGCACTATCCAACTCTTTGGAAAACTCTAGAACAACAGGTTGTGTACTTATTTTCCCAGTTTTAAACCTAAACGCTATTATAGTGTCCGTTATTGTACAGTGAAAGATATGCACAGAAAAAACGTGTGAATGTTTTGGGGTCTTTTGTGCGCCTCAAACTTTCTCCTCTTCGTATTGATTATTTTGGACAAAATGAAAATAAGTTCGGTTCACATTGATGATGATGCTGTTACGGCACAAATTGAGACGAGGATATTACAACAGAGTAAGTGAAAGCTGGCTCAAAACAAATTGGAAATATTTGAAGAATTTTAAAGTACAGTTTGATGGAGTCAAATGGTTCAAAAGCCCTTTATAAATAGTAAAACAACGAGGCCAGTTACGTCACCCAGAATGGCGTTACCAGGGCCCCATCCTGGAGCCAGGCCAGGGGTGGGTGCTCAACGGCGAGCGCCTGGTGGCCGGGCCTTTCCCCACGGGGCCTGGCCGGGCACAGCCCAAACAAGTGACATGGGGCCGTCGTTCCGTGGACCCATCACCTGCGGGACGATCCGTAAGGGCCGGTGCAGAGAGCTCTGGGCAGCAGTCGAAGGCAGGGGCTTCGGCAACTGGATTTCTGGACACAGAAACTAGCTCTGGGGACATGGAATGTCACCTCACTGAGGGGATAGGAGCCCGTGCATTACCAGCTAGATATAGTCAGCCTCACCTCCACGCACAGCCTGGGCTCTGGAACCCGTCTCCTCAAGAGGACGTGGACAACGACAGTGACACCTAGAGAGGGGTGATTCGGAGGAACGACCCCTCTGATCTGGACAAGCGGATTGTGAGGGTCTGCTGGGAACATCTGGCAGAGCCCTCTGTCAGCAGGGTCTTCAACTCACACCTCCGGGAGAACTTCTCCCAGATCCCGGGGGGGGAAGGGCTGGGGACATTGTTCTCCGCCTCCATTGTCGATGCGGCGGCTCGTAGCTGTGGTCGCAAGGTCTCTGGTGCCTGTTGCGGCAGTAATCCCCGAACCCGGTGGTGGACGCCGGAAGTAAGTTATGCCGTCAGGCTGAAGAAGGAGTCCTATCAAGACTTGCTGGCTTGTGGGACTCCTGAAGCAGCTGACAGGTACCGGCAGGCCAAGCTCACCGCAGCCCGTGCTGTTGCAGAGGCAAAAACTTGGGATTGGGAGGAGTTCGGAGAGGCCATGGAGGAGGACAAACGGTGGGCCTCGAAGAGATTCCGGCAAACCGTCCGTCGCCTCAGGAGGGGGAAGCAGTGCTTCACCAACACCGTGTGCAGTGCGGGTGGAGAGCTATTGACCTCGACTGGGGATGTTGTCGGACGGTGGAAGGAATACTTTGAGGATCTCCTTAATCCTACTGCCATGTCTTCCGAGGAGGAAGCAGAGACTGGGCACTTGGAGGCGGACTCATCCATCACCCAAGCCGAAGTCACCGAGGTTGTTGGCAAGCTCCTTGGTGGCAAGGCTCCGGGGGTGGATGAGATCCGCCCTGAGTATCTTAAGTCTCTGGATGTTGTGGGACTGTCTTGGCTGACAGGTCTTTGCAACATCGCATGGCGGTCGGGGACAGTACCTCTGGACTGGCAGACCGGGGTGGTGGTCCCTCTGTATAAGAAGGGGGACCGGAGGGTGTGTTCCAATCACAGGGGGATCACACTCCTCAGCCTCCCCGGTAAGGTCTATTCCAGGGTCCTGGAGAGGAGAATCCGACCGATAGGAGTTTGCCCAACCAGTCCACATGTGCTTTGTGGTTTTGGAGAAGGCATTGGACCGTGTGCCCCGGGGCACCCTGTGGGGGGTGCTCCGGGAGTATGGGGTCCAGGGACCTTTGCTGAGTGCTTTCCGGTCCCTGTATGACCGGAGCAGGAGCTTTGTTCGCATTGCCGGCAGTAAGTCAGACCTGTTCCCAGTGCATGTTGGACTCCACCAGGGCTGCCCTTTGTCACCGGTTCTGTTCATAATTTTTATGGACAGAATTTCTAGGCGCAGTCAGGGCGTGGAGGGCGTCCGGTTTGGGAACCACATATTCTCTGTACATTGTTAGCCTTACTGAGGGCATTTATGTGATTGTGACTTACCTTTTGGGTTATTTCACACCTAACTGTTAAAAAAATCTCTAAATTGAACTTTGTAGTCTAAAAATAAAATAAAATCTCAAGTAACAGAGACTAATATTTGAAAAATACAACAACAACAACAACAACACAAGGATAGCACATTAGGCCGATAAAGAAGGGCCCTAAACTCTAATTCACCTAGAACCCCCAGACTGCTAGCTCTGCCACTGCATGTACGTCATGGGGAAACCCTGAGGTAGCATCCTGGAAAGGCTAGCCACGTTTGAGCATATACGGAGGAATGCTCAGTGCTCAATTCATGCTTGAACTGGGTTTCACAGAAGTAGTGGTAGTAAAAATGGATGTGGTTTTTAATGTTCATACAGACACACTGCAACTAAATGCAAGGGCCTAACGAGGAGTGAGCAAGCTGTTGAATTTAAATGTGAAATTTTTAAATTTAAATGTAACAGCAGCAAGCCAAATATCGCATATCAGCATCGGCTGACAAACAAAAATCCATATTGGCCTATCCCAACATCATTTTTATAGTAGGTAAGTCAATTTACATCACAGGAGTATTTTTCTGTAAATCTATAGTCACCTGGTGGAGAGGAGGAAGTGTTTGAATGTGTTTGTAGAGTCATTGAACTGGTTTATGAGACGTTCTCTCTCTGATGCTTTTGTACTGCCATCCAGTCCTGAAGAGGCAAGAATGAGCAAAAAACAGTCAACAATACAGTTTTCAGTAGTAGTAGTCAGCAGGTGGCAGCGTTCACTGTTGGTCAATGGCAATGAAAGATAAAATGGGTGGTGCTACTTCTAATGGAATTGCTACTGTTTAAAGACTATAGAGGAATTTAGGTATTTTAAAAAAATATTATTGACCCTGATAATACTCAAGATGAGAATGTGTATGTACTCAGTGTAATAGTTGAGGTTTCGGACCCAGTTCTGGTTTGGTTTGTGGCTTGGTCAAAAACTCTTTGATCACTGTCAACGTGGACAAACTCTGACTGTGGAAGGAAAAGAACACATCAAATCAAACAATAGAACAATTTAGCAAAACAAATAGTTCATAAATCATAAATATTTGCAGCACTAAGTATAATTGTCTTACCTGAAAATTAGCAACTTGTCTCCCTTTCTCACTCTCTTCAATCAAATGAAACAACAAAACCATTTTAGCTGAATTCTCCAGGACTCTAAGTCTATAGTCATTCAAATAAAAATCACTACCAGTACAAAACACTCTCAATATATCAAGATATTTGACAAACGTAATATTTCTGTCGTTGAAAACATTGAAATTCAGGTTTAATATAGTGTAAAACTAACAAGCGTTCTCAAAACTAAAGCAAATCAGAAAGGCTGATATGAATTCCATTATACACGTTATACATTATATGTTACAAAAATGAGGCTGCAGACTTCTTATAATGGTATTCTATTTATATTTCATTTTTATCCCCTGTGACCTGTAAGAAATTCCATCCTTATTTACTGTTAGTGGCATTTTACTCTCCCCTCCTTGAACCGCCACCTTAACGTGGTGGAGGGGTTTGAGTACCCGAATGATCCTGGGAGCTATGTTGTCGGGGGCTTCATGCCCCTGGTAGGGTCACCCATGGCAAACAGGTCCTGGGTGACGGGTCAGACTAAGAGCGGTTCAGAAGCCTCTTATGACGAGTTTAAAATCAAGGAAGTATACGTCGCCCGGACTGGCGTCACCGGGGCCCCACCCTGGAGCCAGGCCTGGGTGGGCGCCGACGGCGAGCGTCTGGTGGCCGGGCCTTTCCCCACGGGGCCCGGTCGGGCACAGCCCGAAGGAGCGACGTGGGGCCGCCCTCCCGTGGGCCCACCACCTGCAGGAGGATCCATAAGGGGCCGGTGCAAAGAGATCTGGGTGGCAGTCGAAGGCAGGGGCCTCGACGACCGGATCTCGGACACAGAAACTAGCTCTGGGGACATGGAATGTCACCTCGCTGGGGAAGGAGCCTGAGCTCGTGCCGGGAGGTCGGCGCTTCCGACTAGATATAGTCGGCCTCACCTCCACGCACAGCCTGGGCTCTGGAACCCGTCTCCTCGAGAGGGGCTGGACGCTCCATTTCTCTGGCGTTGCCCGCGGGGAGAGGCGGCGGGCTGGTGTGGGCTTGCTCATAGCCCCACAGCTCAGCCGTCACGTGTTGGAGTTTACCCCGGTGAACGAGAGGGTCGTATCCCTGCGCCTTCGGGTGGGGGACAGGTCTCTCACCGTTGTGTCGGCCTACGGGCCGAACAACGGTGCAGAGTACCCGGCCTTCTTGGAGTCTCTGGGAGGGGCACTGGACAGTGCACCGCCCGGGGACTCCGTTGTTCTACTGGGGGACTTCAACGCCCATGTGGGCAACGACAGTGACACCTGGAGAGGGGTAATCGGGAGGAACGGCCCCCCCGATCTGAACCCGAGTGGTGTTCAGTTATTGGACTTCTGTGCTAGTCACAGCTTGTCCATAACGAACACCATGTTCAAGCACAAGGGTGTCCATCAGTGCACGTGGCACCAGGACACTAGGCGGTCGATGATCGACTTTGTTGTCGTGTCATCTGACCTTGAGGCCGTGTCTTGACACTTTCGGGTGAAGAGAGAAGCGAGCTGTCAACTGATCACCACCTGGTGGTGAGTTGGATCCGCTGGCGGGGGAGGAAGCCAGAACGACTTGGTAGGCCCAAGCGCATCGTGAGGGTCTGCTGGGAACGTCTGGCAGAGCCCTCTGTCGGCAGGGTCTTCAACTCACACCTCCGGGAGAACTTCTCCCAGATCCCGGGGGAGGCTGGAGACATTGAGTCCGAGTGGACCATGTTCTCCACCTCCATTGTCGATGCGGCAGCTCGTAGCTGTGGTCGCAAGGTCTCTGGTGCCTGTCGCGCGGCAATCCCGAACCCGGTGGTGGACACCGAAGTAAGGGATGCCGTCAGGCTGAAGAAGGAGGCCTACCGGGCCTTGCTGGCTTGTGGGACTCCTGAAGCAGCTGACAGGTACCGGCAGGCCAAGCGTGCTGCAGCCCGTGCTGTCGCAGAGGCAAAAACCCGGGATTGGGAGGAGTTCGGGGAGGCCATGGAGGAGGACTATCGGTTGGCCTCAAAGAAATTCTGGCAAACCGTTCGACGCCTCAGGAGGGGGAAGCAGTGCTTCACCAACACCGTTCTGATGCGGGTGGAGAACTGTTGACCTCGACTGGGGATGTGGTTGGACGGTGGAAGGAATACTTTGAGGACCTCCTCAATCCCACTGTCACGTCTTCCGAGGAGGAAGCAGAGGCTGAGATCTTGGAGGCGGACTCATTCATCACCCTGGCTGAAGTCACTGAGGTGGTTGGCAAGCTCCTTGGTGGCAAGGCTCCGGGGGTGGATGAGATCCGCCCTGAGTATCTTAAGTCTCTGGATGTTGTGGGACTGTCTTGGCTGACACGTCTCTGCAACATCGCGTGGCAGTCTGGGACGGTACCTCTGGACTGGCAGACCGGGGTGGTGGTCCCTCTGTATAAGAAGGGGGACCGGAGGGTGTGTTCCAACCACAGGGGGATCACACTCCTCAGCCTCCCCGGTAAGGTCTATTCCAGGGTACTGGAGAGGAGAATCCAACCAATAGTCGAACCTTGGATTCAGGAGGAGCAGTGTGGTTTTCGTCCCGGTCGTGGAACACTGGACCAGCTCTATACTCTCCATCGGGTGCTCGAGGGTTCATGGGAGTTTGCCCAACCAGTCCACATGTGCTTTGTGGACCTGGAGAAGGCATTCGACCGTGTGCCCCGGGGTGCCTTGTGGGGAGTGCTCCGGGAGTATGGGGTCTTTGTTAAGGGCTGTCCGGTCCCTGTATGACCGGAGCAGGAGCTGTGTTCGCATTGCCGGCAGTAAGTCAGACCTGTTCCCGGTGCATGTTGGACTCCGCCAGGGCTGCCCTTTATCACCGGTTCTGTTCATAGTTTTTATGGACAGAATTTCTAGGCGCAGTCAGGGCGTGGAGGGCGTCCAGTTTGGGAACCACAGGATCTCATCTCTGCTGTTTGCGGACGATGTCGTCCTGATGGCTTCCTCAGACCAGGACCTACAGCATGCACTGGGACGGTTTGCAGCCGAGTGTGAATCGGCTGGGATGAGGATCAGCACCTCCAAATCCGAGGCCATGGTTCTCGACCGGAAAAAGGTGGCTTGCCCTCTCCGGGTGGGTGGAGAGTCCTTGCCTCAAGTGGAGGATTTCAAGTATCTCGGGGTCTTGTTCTCGAGTGAGGGGAGGATGGAGCGTGAGATTGACAGGCGGATCGGTGCAGCGTCTGCAGTGATGCGGGCGCTGTATCGGACCGTTGTGGTGAAGAGAGAGCTGAGTCGAAGACGAAGCTCTCGATTACGATCAATCTACGTTCCTACCCTCACCTATGGTCATGAGCTCTGGGTAATGACCGAAAGGACAAGATCGCGGATACAAGCGGTCGAAATGAGCTTCCTCCGCCGGGTGGCTGGGCGCTCCCTTAGAGATAGGGTGAGGAGCTCAGTCACACGGGGGGAGCTCGGAGTAGAGCCGCTGCTCCTCCACGTCGAGAGGAGCCAGCTGAGGTGGCTCGGGCATCTGTTCCGGATGCCTCCTGGGCGCCTCCTCGGGAGGTGTTCTGGGCATGTCCCACCGGAGGCGGCCCGGGTAGACCCAGGACACGCTGGAGGGACTATGTCTCTCGGCTGGCCTGGGAACGCCTCGGGATCCCCCCGGAGGAGCTGGAGGAAGTGTCTGGGGTGAAGGAAGTCTGGGAGTCCCTGCTCAGGCTGCTGCCCCCGCGACCCGGCCCCGGATAAGCGGAAGAAGATGGATGGATGGATGGATGGCATTTTACTCTACTGTGTTTGACGGATGTAAAAAATAAAGTAGATCTGTTTTTTTCCAACTTTTTTTTTTTTTTTGCTTAAATCAGTTAATCCACACTTCTGACCAACAATATAACTTTTTTTTTTCTTAAATGAGTGTGGGCCCAAATGTTTTTTTAGTTTTTTATTATCGTCATGGGTCTGTCAATTAAAAGATTAGTAATTGTGAGATTTTTTTAGTTTTTGTGTAGGAGCAGTGTGAAGTTTGAAAATAAGGTGTGCCGCCCATAGAATCCCATTATAGCCAAATGACAGCCACGCCCACATTCTACAGGTGTCAAGACAACTTTACTTTATCGATCTGAAATGACACTATAAAGTTGGGATATCCTGATAACCTGTGGTTTTCTCTTTTCAAAAGGGGTCAAATTTGTGATTTTTACAGTATACACTGAAATGACTACATTACCTTCAAAGGGTATCATAGAATGGTGTGTAATGGGGGCTGTTCAAATACAGCTCCAATGATTATACATACAGTTAACATGTATAATCTTCAAAATTCACACACATGCTCCCCGACACACCTACACCCTGCCCCAGGTGAGTGATATGCCCCCAGGAGCCTCTTAGATACAAACACATACAGTCCCATAGAAAAGCATGGGAAAACTCTGTTTAAAAGGACAATGCCGTAATTTCAGAAAAGAAAAAAAAAATAAATCACAAATTTCATCTGTTCTGAAAAGGGAAAACCCCAAATGATCAGGAAATCACAATTTTATTGCGTCACTGCAGAGCAATCAAAAAAAGTGTTTATAGTGGAAGTCAATGGGGAAAAAATGGCGCTAACAGGTGAAAGAAAAAAAACAAAATCCTGCTCCTGCAAAAAACAAACATCAAAACCAATGTTGTTACTAATCTTTAACATGTCCAAGACTGTAATAAAGGTAAAAACAAATTCAGTATATATTCATATTTTATATGAAAAATGTGCCATTTTGTGTGATTTGTTCACCCCCTGTGAATCCGCTTTTTCATATGAATAAATAAATAATAAAACCTTGGGCACTTTTTTCAAATTTAGTATTTTTAGTCAGAACAGAAGTGGATGAACAGAATTAAGCAAAAATAAATAATCTACTGTATTGTAATTAGGTGACATACAGTACAAAGGACCAGGACTCAGGTAGAAGTTATAAAAGGCCTTTACTGTTCGATCAGGGTGACTCACGGTTCTTTCAGTCGCTCCTCACAAAGGTTGAACAAAGGAACAGGCCAGATATACCTTTATGTAAATTAAGTCAAAAGTAGGCGTGCATAATGAGTGCTTACATGTATTTTTATAGCTATCAAAAATGTGGAGTTAACACTAACAGGACAAGAGGGAAGACAATTTGTAAATCCTGTACTACTGGGCATTAAAATATTTAAAATAGATTTTTGGATATGGATCAAAATCATCTAATTATCTCTAGAATAGAAGTTATGGCCATTTTAAGCATGAAAAATGGCCACAAAAAATGTCGTAAAACCCCCAAACAGGTCGTAAGGGCTAAAGACAAAAATAATTATTTGTGGCTTGTTGGCTTTATTGGACAGCATGAAATAGGGTGCTCACATCACAGGCATATTTTAAGTTGCACCACTAATTTTCCCTCACACTACTTTAATGTAACATTATATGTCCATCATTACAAAATTACAAATACAAGATACAAGATGAATAGTGCGTGAGATTTAAAGATACAATCCAGGAAACAGTCAGGGACAGGTGTTTTCATTGGAAAAAAATAAGTAAAGCGAGAAAGAAATCATTATTTCCAAGGATGTAAAACAACAGATAAAACACAAAAGTGCTGCGTTGCTTCCATTTGTTACAAAGTCGACAGAGAACTCTGAAGTGAGCCGAGGATCTATGACAGAGAATATGGTATATTTATAATGTGCATATTCACATTTGTTGAAATCAATTGTACCTTTAGTTATGGAACGCTGACACACTTCAGACAACTGTTCATGGACATTTGACGTCATCCAAACTTGTCTTTGTGGTCTTTTTGGGAGGAGACTTCCAGGTCACATTGATGTGGATGAACCCTTTTAGAGCGAGTTTGTCTTTAATCTACTCAAATAAAAACAAACAGGTTATAACAATTGATTGGAGTATTAATATCAATAATATAAATATTTAGGTTACAGAAGAATGGGAACAGTAAAGTTACCTTTTGAACAGTTGTTCTGTAGTTTTCTGGATCAGTCAAGTCCAAACTCGAACTGAAAGACATCCTCACAAATGTATTCTTCAATGGAGGCACATCTGGAAACAAGCATCAGTTTAAATAATAAATATACAGTTTCCAGCCACATTTGTAGTGGATTGCTGATCGGGTGCTCCCTCTGCTGGTGATTGGTTGCTCATGTTGGTTTGTCTATTTTAGCTGGGTTTTTTTTGTAAATCTTATATGAGCCATTTTATGGGTTGCCTATCTATCTATCTAACTAAATAAATAAATAAATAAAATAACCAATGCATAATCGAATTAGGAAGTGATGATAAGTTTTCTTTCTTTGTTTTAACCCAGGCATGTCCAAACTCAAGCCCGAGGGCCAAATGCGGCCCTCAGACCAATTTTTCTTGGCCCTTAGGCTTCCTGGTGAATTGGCCCACACTGTCCTGATAAGTACTATTTACAGCACATTTCAGATTTTCTACAATTCCAACCTAAATAACTAACATTTTGGTGCGACACAGACCTGATATTAAGACATTGAGACTGAATGTAGATGTGGTGGTACTTAAAACATCAGATAAATGCAGCTTTTTTGAACGTTTCACGATTGATTTGTGGCCCTCCGCTTGGTCTATATTTCAATATGTGGCCCTCGATGGAAAAAGTTTGGACACCCCTGTTTTAACCCTTCTGACAATAAAAGGCAACTCACGTGTGGCATTCCATCAGAAATGTGCTCAGCATGTCTACATGTCTTAGACGTGTGTTCTTTTGTAGGTCAAAAGGTTTTGCAGCATTTTAAAAATGTATTTTGTAAATCAGAAAACAGATTGACCGTACCCGCTTGTTAGGCCTTACATTTCCCATCTCGTACCTTTGTAGCAGAAGAAGGGCAGTGTCTGGTTACAGCTCTGGTCTTTCCAGGAGTGACTCTGATCCTCCGCGATGCAGATGGAACTATTCACCTCCAGAGGGCGCCCACTCATCCAGTGGGTGAAGTCAGGCCATCTGCCATCAGACCACCTCCAGCCTGATTTCGTGTCCCAACCGATCCAGGAGTTTGATGAAATCAACGAAGTCACTAAATCATTTTCCTCTTTACTTTCGATCAGGGCCAGGTCTGTGTGGTTTTCTCTGCAGTACACTCGAGCCTTATCCCAGGTCAGACGCTCTTTAACGGGAACAAATGTTTTTCCTTGTGAATCTGGAAAATAATAATAATAAAAATGTAAAAACAGATAAATTGTCTTTTAAATCATAAACACACACACAAAAAATACAAGCTGTGTGAAAGGCTCCCACAGTGGAGTGTTTTAAAGGTCCCATATTATGCTTTTTTGCCCGTTTCATAGTCTACCCTAAGGGCATGTATGATAAAAATTTGCGTTGTGCAACAGCCATAACCTAATAGTTATAAAATAGCACCCATCTCTGGATCTACCCCTCCTCCCTGCAAAGGCTCACGGCTTGTCTGAGAGCTGCTCCTGCCTCAGCCCCGCCCGCACAGATGTACTCCTCCTCCCCCGCCCTCGGAGAGCGTGTGCTTCCCCCACCCAACCCGTGACGCAGCCCAGAGCGAAGCTGGTGGGTGTGTAAGCCATGGATGTATTAAATGAACTGGATAAGGTACGCCCCCTCTGTCTGTGGTCCCAGATTGATTAGTGGCCGTGCAAGGTACTGCAGCCTCTTGGAACCAGCCTTTTTCTAAAATTGAACATTATAATTGCAGACAGTACTGAATTATTATCGGTATTTAAATAAAATAGAGGGAAATGTTCTTTTCTACCGTTTCTAAAATCACCGAAATTACAGTTTTTATATGAAGTGACGTCACAACAAACATGTGCGAGTCACGTGGACGAGCACGTCGGACGATACAAACAGAAGCACGTGGAAAAGGCTCGACTAGCGATACCTGTAAGTTGTATTTTATTTAATTTCAGACGCTTTCACGTGTGCTCTAACATGAAGATTACAATTACAATCACACAAGCTAACGTTAACACAAAAACTTGCAAGCTGCGTCATCGTTCACGTCGCTCAAAGCATCATGGGGCATTGTCATCACGTGGCGCCCTAAAGCAAAGATGGCAGCCTCCGTATCAGGAAGTAAAGCAAAGATGGCAGCCTCCGTATCAGGGAGTAAATGTGGAAATTTTTGGGGGGTCATGCGCCAATGAGCACACTCCATAGGGATAAACAGGGCGCCATTTTGGATACATCTTCCAGGTTTTATTATAGTTCTATGGTGTAAGCTAAAAAGACGAGGCGTGTGCCGGTAGAGAAGTTAGCGGTGCAGGGAATAAACATTTTATCGATCATGGCTGTGCTTTGTGTTGCTCCCTTATACGTATACACTGTTGCCCTCAGCTCTACTTTAAGAAACCTTGGGGTCCTATTTGACCAAGATCTCTCGTTCAAAGCACATATAAATCAAGCCTGTAAAACAGCCTACTTTCATCTGCGTAACATAGCCAAAATTAGAAAAATCCTGCCCAGAGGTGATGCCGAAAAACTCATCCATGCATTTGTCACATCCAGATTAGACTATTGTAACGCCCTGTTTACAGCGTGTCCTAAAAGCTCTATAAGAAGCTTTCAACTGGTTCAAAATGCAGCAGCAAGATTATTAACAGGTACTAGAAAAAGAGATCATATTTCACCAGTGTTAGAGTCTCTTCACTGGCTCCAAACAGAGCTCTTCGTTCTCAAAATGCTGGACTATTGTTAGTCCCCAGAGTCTCTAAAAGCGCAGTAGAAGGTAGAGCGGTTACCTACCAAGCTCCTGTGTTCTGGAACCAGCTCCTGTTCATGTTAAAGAGGCCGACACAGTCTCTACATTTAAGACCAGGCTCAAAACGTTCCTCTTTGAAATAGCTTATGGTCAGGCCAGTTAGGAACAGAAATGAAAACCTACAGTTTTAGTTACGCTGCCCTTGGAGCAACTCTGCTGGGGGAAGTATGGCAGCTTGAACACTATCCTCTGGTTCTTCCTACTTTACCTATCAACAATATTTAATATTACTTCAACTGAAGTCTGTTCATTGCTGTTCACATGTTTCTCTTTCTCTCCACTTCCCCCGGGGAGTGGAGACTGTTTCAGACACTGCTGCGGCTGCTCCAGTGACGACCCCCCCACCCCCATCTGTCTGGAGGATCGATCTCTACACTGGATGATCTATGCGCCACCCGCCTGGAGGAACTCCTTCAACCCTGGATTAGCCATACCTCGTCTGCCTGGACAAACTCCCTCTTGAGTGGTTCTGGCTCCACAGTCCAAGTGGATGCGTCAGTCCTAGTTCATCTGCAGCCTGTCCGTCCGTGGGAGTAGGATCTCTCCTTCACTGTGGTTCTCCCTGAGGTTTCTACTTTTTCCCATGGGGTTTTTTGTAGTTTTTCCTCACCGCGAAGGAGGGTCAAAGGACAGGGGCATTCTGGGACAGTTATCTGAACTGCTGGCCCATCGAGGCAACTGTTGTTGTGGGACAGTTATCTGAACTGCTTTTACCTGTGGCCCATCGAGGCAACTGTTGTTGTGATTTTGGGCATTATAAAAATAAATTGATTTGATTTGATACGTCCTGGATCCAGAATCTGACGAGGAGTTTGAAGCACACGGAGCACAAGAACCCGGACCACTTCAACTGGACGTCTGTTTGGTAAATATAAGCTAACGCTAATATCATTGTATCTATCGTCTTATTACTGTGTAGCATTAGCTTGTTTTCATTCATGTTCAGGGGTATCTCTGAGAATTGTCACGCTGTGCCCTCAGAAACAAAACGTATGTTGTCAAGAAAGAAGATAATTGCTATTGACCTTATTCTGCCCCGCCCACTTTTGCAGTTTTTTGCACTTTTGTTGTAAACGCACTTTTGTTTGACAAGAACTCCGTTAAAGCTAATGACGAACGAGGGAAAAGTCTCGCCGCTAAAATGTTACATAAAGTAGGTTGATTTGTGTAAAATGTTTAATGAACACGAGCAACAACAAGACAACAATGCACCGACTTCCTGGTCAGTCTGAAAACTGCTTTTTAGTCCGTGTAGAACTTATTTTCTGTTGAGCTCGTCTGCTCCATGTAAACTAATACAACGGAAACAAGACGGCGGCGCGTACGGAAACTTCCGGAAGAAGGTGAATAGTGTGTCATAAATTACAATTGTTATTTCTCACAGAAAAAAACATGCAAAAAGAAGAAAGTGACATAGCCGCGGGAACGTAATTTTGGAAGGGGGTGCAGTTTTGTTTTGTTTTTTTTCCGTGCAGTTACATTCGTTTATTTAGGGTCAACTAAGGGTACTCACACAAAAATAGCGTCAAGACCCATGTAACGTTTCGTTAACGTGTAATCAAGATACACCAGAAAAGGCATAAAGAGTTAATTATTGGACGCTGCTCCTGACTCTCTGCTACGGGACGACGTCAGCCCCCAGCCTCACTTTACGCACACGCACTAACACAGACACGCACAAGCAGGTGTCTGTGTGAAACCATGAGCCTCGACTTCTACGTGTGAAAATTACATTTGGCGATGGTCAACAGGGCATATGCCAAAGTAAGTAATATCAATGTTTAACAGTGTTGTGACAGTGACACGGTGCAACAACGAGCTGTTTACTTCACAACTTGAGTTTCCCCGCGACTACAGCGACTTCATCAATTTACTTACCGCTCAGACGAAGTCCCACCTCTATGAGACGAGGAAACGTGGATTTGTGCCGCTGTCTTTACGTGTAAACTCCCTTTTGGTCCTTATGTTTCGCGTCAGATTCAAACACGAGTTGTTGCACATGCAGCCTGTAACTCCAGCAAAGTCCGCACAGTTAAGGCCAATTCATACTTCATAAGAAGTACGAACTTTGTTCTTGTTCTTACAGCCCGAGGTGCACGAACATATGAAGTATGAATTGGCCTTAAGGCGTCCGCGGTGTCACACTTAAGTGGATATACAAACAGCGGTAAACAGTGGTTTGCGTGCTCAGGTCAGTGCGCCGCGCACCGTCACAGGTTTTCCCTGACTTTAACCTGCAGGCATATAGTTGACTGAAAAACATTTGATGAAAGTAAAAATACCATATTTATTAGAACAGAAACTGTGTCGTTTTATAATGTTACCTTGAAGAGATATAGTTTTGCTAAACCAGCAATGAGCCGGCTTACCAGTTCCCATTGAGTTGACCATCCAGCAGGGGGTGCTATTGCACCTTCTGCACCCCTAGTTCCCGCGGCTATGGAAAGTGATGCCTATTTTTTTCCTCAAATTTTATATTGCCATCGTTACACAGTTGGACCAGTGTAATTTTTGGAGTAAACATTTCTTGTAATGAATTGACTCATGGACAGTATGGCAATTTTGCTTAGAACCATTAATGAAATGCCATTGTTTGTCTGAAATCAAATGGCTACTGGTGATATTGGTAATGTACTAGTAATACATGGGGTAAAATACTGTAATTATGAGTTGCTTTGTCAGTTTGCATGTAACCTTGAAGTAAAATACAAACACTGAATCCTATTTCCATCTGTAGGTTCTAAGGCGGGTTAATCTGCTGCCCTCTCCTCCTTGTACTGTTCATCGTAGCTTCGATGTGAGCTGTCTCAACATTTATGTGTCACAAAATATCAACAACATCTATCGTGCAGACTATGGACGAATACACGGGAGAATACAAGTAAGTGTATGGAACATTTGTAATAAGCTACTGTGTGGTTTATTTGTTAGATACATGTCAAAATATACATTTAAAAAAAACAATGTAATATAACAATACATGCAATATTTTAAAAATGCAAATACTGTTTATAATAATCACAGCAAACATGTTTGTCCTTTTTCAGGTGTCTCAGATTTGTGGCCTATAGAAGTTTTGAGCTGGTGTCGGGGACGACTCCCTGTATCCTGCTCAGGTCTGACCCCCGCTCAAATGAACCTGGATACATGTGCAGCAATGATGTCATCTTTTGAAGTCTTCTCAACGGTGCACAGAGGACTTCAGGCTCAGGGACAGAACTGCTCAACAAATTTGCTCCGGGAGAATCACAGAGAAGACAAGCTGCATCAACTCAGAGACATAACCTACAAAGTGTAAATAGTTACTAGTTTTAAAATAACTTATTCTTTTATATGTTTGTGTTGTTTTTATGTTTGAAAAGAGTTACTTACTTACCAAAATGTAGGGTTTCCTTTTTTATATTTTGGATATGACACTTTGAATAAAGCCTTTCCTTTTGAAGTTGCCTGTTGCATTTTCGTTCAAGTGCATTCCTGCCAAGTATAATCTGCAAACAAGGACGTTCCAATTGTAAAACATAGTTGCAGTCATTGTAAATGTACTTGATTTGGAAGGCTTAAGAAATAAATGGAAAAGATACAGTATCTACTTACAATTACAATACTCTATAACAGATGATCACAAATATATTTTTTACCTGCACAGCATCCCCATAAAATGGGTAGACCATGCTTTTGGGTGTGTATATATATATATATATATATATATATATATATATACACACACACACATTGGGATACAGTTTTAACAGTATCAATAATGTAAATGGTTCATAAAAGATTATTCTCTAATTTGATTAGTATAATCAATATCTGAGTCTGACATACTGTGTATGAGCGTGAGTAATTACTGATGTTAATAGTCTCTATAATCCAGCAGTGTTACGTCAATATGTGAGAGGCCCCGTTGGTAGAAGAGGGCTCCACCCCTTGTTTCAAAGGATTATATCTACTAAATGCACAGATGAAAGAAAAAACTACTTTGGGGGTGTTTTTGAGGTACAAGGAACACTAGAAGAAGGTTAAAAGCTCAAAAAAGTCGATTTAGCATAATATGGGACCTTTAAACTCATCTGCAGAACTCTGCAGCAAGGATCTTGACCGGCACAAATAGACAGGGTCACAATTCCCCTGTTCTTAAAGCTCTTCATTGGCTTCCCGTCTCCCACCGGATACATCTTAAAATCTTGGTATGGACTTTCAGAGGGCCCTTCTTATATCAGCGATCTGATCCAACCCTACACTCCCTCTTGCATGGAGGTCTGTGGATCAGAGGCTGCTGATGAACGAACTCATTTTCGAACCAGAGCAGACCGATCAGTTCCAGTTTCACTTCCAGTCTGTTGCTCCCAGACTTTGGAATGATCTTCCGCTCTCTCTGCACCCATTAGACTGTTGATTTTTTCAAAAGCAAACTCAAAAACCTTTTTTGTGCAAACATTTCAATTACAGCAGATGTAGGGACTAATTTTACTAATTACTATACTACTATACTATGCTACACTATACTATACTACTACTACAAATTTTGTCATGTTGTCGTATATATTGCCTACTGTAAGCGTGTGTTATTTTTCTCTATTTTAACTCTCTTGTTGTGAACCATTTTGTGACTTCCTTGTTTGAAAGGTACTATATAAATAAACTTTCCTTGCTTGCTTGCTTAAAGGGGCAATCCCGAATCCGCTAGGTAAATCACCAAGACCACCTCGTCATGGAACATCAGCGTGTCTAACTTCAAGAAATAATTGTTGTTTGCATCTTTGTTGTGATGTGGACCTTGCTGATGCACTCAGCTTGCCACCATGCCACCAAGTCTAAATGTTTTAGATTGCATTTAAGATTAAATGTGCATTATGTCAAAATTACAACAAAACTTACCATTGTAACAAACAACGGTATGGGGTGCACTGCAATAGTAGTGGAACAACTTTCCCCAAGTGTAGATTCCCGTGCAGGCATTGGGGTTTGAGGGAGCACTTGCATTCCACTTGTCGTAGGTCACAGCGATGTTGTAGAGTCCGATCCAGGCGTCTCCGGAGTACGAGGCTGGTCTGAGCAGTTTGTTCATCTCCTCAGTTTTGGTGACTGTGGCCAGGTCGGTGTAGTGCTGTCTGCAGTACTGCCGGGCTTCAGTCCATTTCAGATTCAAATTTACAAAGCGGAATTGCCGGGTTAAATTCTGTGCACAAGAGACTATAAATAACCCTGTGAAAATAAAAAGAACTACTTTAGAAATGTCCTAAGACCTCAATTTTCGACATTGATCTTCAGACTTACCGCAGAGAATAGAACTCAAAAGCATTTTGTCGTTCATGTTTGTTTTTCAAAATGACATAATCAAAAACTTAAGATATTCCAAGTTGCCCACAGTGACAGTAATGAAAAAATGATATAATGATATCAAAACTGTCAGAACAGACTTGTGAATTGTAAATTGGCTTGGCTTCCTTCTGGAATGGGTGGAACTTGTCTGTGTGAGGGAATAGATAAACCAGGACCTAATTTCACTAACAAATGTGTGTAACTAAATAATTAAAAAAAACTAAAAAAGTCAACAAATGCATCTAATCCCTGTGCAAGTAATGTAATCTTTGCAAATGGTACTGGAAACCCGGGTGCAACTGGCATCGTTTGGTTAAGTCTTTATTTGAAGGGATAATGTACAGAGACATTAAATTCATGAAAAACAGAGATGTTCCGCACCAGATCATAGCTACATAGCTAGTTTCCATCTGTAATCCCAGATTTATAAGAACAATGTGACAATTCACAAAGTCCCCTCTCTGACCCAAACACATTCACACGTTAACAATTCACACTCTCAACATTTGTCTTATGAAATATAGATTACCTACCATTTAGTATTAAATCAAAACCATAAACTACCTACTACAGCTACATAATGTACTAAATAGTCCTGTGAGAAAGTAAGAATCTTCATACTGGTATAATACAGATGAATTTACATATGACACCTAACCACAGCGTGTGGTGTCACACGTGCTAAAACTGAGCATGACATGAGTTTCTTTGTTGTGTAGAAGTTTATGATTTCTTTTATCCCTGTTACCTGCTTGACTAATTTCAACTAAAGAAGTTAGTATTAAAATGCAGTTTTTCCTCATATCCCACCACATTTTCTCAAAGAAGTGTTTCCTGTTTTTGGTCCAAGCATCTGAAATATTTAAAATCTCTGTAACTCAGAAGGTATCTTTCCTGATTGTTTTAAGCACATTATTATTCATCTTATATTAAAAAAGAAATTCCATGATCCCTTTATTCTAAACAATTATAGACCCATCTCGAATATATGTTTTTATTCCAAGGTTTTTGAGAAAAGTTATTTCATGGATCTTAACTCTGTTTTAACCTATTTCAGTCTGGTTTTAGATCCACACATAATACGGGGACTACCCTGATGAAAGTAACAAATAATTTATTGATATCTGCTGATAAGGGTTATTCTTGACAGCTGCTTTTGATTCTATTGATAATAATATTGTTCTTGACAGAGTGACGAGAGATTAATGCAGATGCAGGATGACCTGGAGACGGTTATTTATGCTTTTATTTATTTGCTGGCCTTCTATCATCCACCCTCAAACTTGTGCAGAATGCAGCTGCCAGGGATTTCTTGTGAAGTGATAGATGTTATAAAGTGTTCAAGTCAAACAGCAAAAGGAAAGAAACTGCAAAAAAACTGGAAAGAATCTCAACTAGTCCCTGTCCAGGGTGAAAGGGGTCAGCTGTGATCCTGGAGACGTACAGGTCCTGGAGATACGTCACCTTCTCAGCAGAGCAGATAATGCAGTGCTGCTGTGTGCCTGTCCCTGGCTGGGGCCCCAGCGTCATCACTGCATCTAGGCTACTATAGCTTCATTAACAAATACATTGAAAGGGACATGTCTCCTGTCATGCGATTTCAAAGAAAGGATACGACACATTTGCAAGTTAAATTGTACTTAAGCAGTATTTGACTGCTTGAGTCAAACATACTGAGATTAAACTGCTTCTCTGTCAACATAAAGTGTAGTGTAGTGGTCATGTAAACCAAACCCAAAGAATGAACCAGAAAAGAGTTATTTTTAACAGTTTCTCTTTATTTACAAACTTCAAAAAAAGGGTCCAAAAGTAAAATCGGAGACATCATCCGTTGACACGATACGAACAAACACGTTTTTGATTCTTTCCCTACAGACAGCAGCAGCAGCTCTCCTCACATTTGGACTCAGACAAAACTCGGCTTGTAGGTAAAATAAATAAATTCAAGTATCAAGCCGTTCCACGCTAGCACAAGAGCGTTTGGTCGATCCAAGGCTGTCAGAAAGGATAACGTACACACGTTTGATATGGAAAAGAAAGAACACACACAGGACAAAGCACTTGATGTCACATTGTAAAACGTGATCTCGAGTGGTATTGATTTCTGCTTCGTTAAGACATGCAACATAACTACCAGCTCGACTCCTTTGTCAAGATGAACACAAGCTCAAGACATTAATGTTGTGTCTAATCAAATGACTTTACCTTTGGAAGAGTTTTGGGCATGGACTGAAGAAAAACTGTCGATCAATCATATTGCTACTCGGAACCAGAGACAAGAGGCATTCTGGCTTTTTTCCTTTATAATTGAGCTCGGGATAGAACGTCAAAAAACAGCCGTTACCATGGACATCCACCATGTCTGCAGCTGGTGTGTTAAACTTACATAGAGAAACATTAGCCAAAAGTAGTAGTAATTGGCTAGTAGTAATTTGTCAAGAATAAAAATTAAACAAATACATCTTTTTATCCATGGCCCCAGAATTTACAGCGTAAACTGTTCATTAATACATGCTGTCCCATTCAAATAAATAAAACAAACTAAACTAATTGAGGACAGGATCATGACATCACACGTAACAGAATTTTCAGTAAGCCCAATGTTAAATCAATGGAGATATTAAGAAGCTAAATACTAAACTTAGCATTAATTTAAAAGTATTCTAACACTATATTGATAAATGTATTTACCAGAAGTGACCCAGCGGTTTATCATCTTCCATGGATTTTTTGTTCACCTTTTTTTTCTTCTTTTTTTAACATTGTTTTAGCTAATGTTTGCTTATGCTGATGTAAGCTTGCTAATGTAAGTTTAGCACACCAGCAGCAAACATGGCGGATTTCTATGGTCACGGCTATTTTTTGTTGTTCTACCCCGAGCTAGCTCTAGTTGAACTATTTTTGCAAGACAGCTAATTCCCCATAGAGAATGAATGGAACGGCAAATGAAGATCTGCACTTTTGAGTAAACCAGAACTAGCCGGGCGCTATCGTGAAAACTGTGTTTGCTTTGTCATGCAATCAAGAAAATTCTTATTGCGACATAAATTATGTCAATACTATAGCTTAAGGTAGTTTGAAACAAGATGAATTATGTGGCATTTAAGAATTTTCACGTACAAAAATGATTAAAGATGATTATTAAATGAATGAAATCTGGAGAATACACACAATTTCTTTCGGGCAGAATGCTAGCATGCTAATTATTTATACAATTTGTCTTGCTAAATTCCTTAACCGTACTTACAGTGGTTGATTGGTCCACATTTTTTAACACAGTCACATTATTTGAGTCAGAGCAGATTGTCACATGAGAAACAAGTAACAACAAAACGTAACAAAACCACAAATTAACACATAATATCAATCAGACCCAAAATAATTGTACAAAAATACAAAATAATAATGAATAAATACAAACTGTTATAAATAAAAATCAAATTTGGTAAATCCATAAAACATGTAAAAAGAGGAAAGTAAATTTAAAAAGCTGGTTATGGAGAAACAATATACTGTACTGATGAAAGATGGATCTGCTTTTTTGGAAGCCACTGCCATTTTGAATTTTTTGCCCCCAATTTAATTGTATATATTTTTTCAAACACAAAATTATAGTGGGATTAAACAGACAAAAATATTATATATTATTCCAAAGAGTGGTATGATACAGGCTATAGGCTTTGACAAGGTAAAACCTGGACATGCCATGAACAAAACACTGCCTGGCTTCTAGGTGAAATGTGCATATTTAAATAAATCAATCATCAGGATAGGAGAATACCAAGCTGGTCAACATTCACCATAGTTGGTACAATTTTCAATTTGAATAAGTGATACTTTCATGGAAATAATTTTAAAATACCACTGTAATTATTGCCATACAAATTCTACCTGCACTATCCAACTCTTTGGAAAACTCTAGAACAACAGGTTGTGTACTTATTTTCCCAGTTTTAAACCTAAACGCTATTACAGTGTCCGTTATTGTACAGTGAAAGATATGCACTGAAAAAACGTGTGAATGTTTTGGGGTCTTTTGAGCGCCTCAAACTTTCTCCACTTCGTCTTGATTATTTGACAAAACGAAAATAAGTTCGGTTCACATTGATGATGATGATGATGTTACGGCACAAAATGAGATGAGGATATTACAACAGAATAAGTGAAAGCTGGCTCAAAACAAATGGGAAATACTTGAAGAATTTTAAAGTACAGTTTGATGGAGTCATATGGCAGTAATTATAGCCATACTAAACCAAGCAGAGATAATCATTAAGAATAAAATATTCAAATGTATGTGACATCGATAAACACAATATTTTGACAGTTGTTTTGTATTTGGTTATTACAAGATTTGAACATTTGATTTAACTTTGCGCCCCACTGAAAACCACCGGGCATTGCCGTTAAAATTCAGCGTCAATTACCTTTTTGAGATAAAGAGCTTAATGTTGCTGGCCAAAACTTGTATATCATGCAGTCTTGTTGGGATTATGCTAAAAAAAATAACCAAAATCTTTCCAAACTAGGGCTGCACGATTTGGGAAAAATATCTAACTGCAATTGTGGTAAGATTTTTTAATTATGTTTGAACAGTATCTTATTAAGCGCTTACCTTTGAGACAATTTTAGTCCAAAACAACTCCATCAAATCGAACTTTTCAACTCTCAAATCGTTTTTTTTTCATTTTGTCATTTCCATTTGCCAACCCTAATAGAAAATCACATTTACAAACACGGCAACAACACAAGCCATCTTCTCTGCCGCCTTCCATGTAAAACATGACACATTATATAGGCTTAAGTGAGTCTTTTGCATGTTTTCTCCTCGAGGCTACAGTAAGACTGCCGGTCGTGAGATCTTTTCTTCTCACGTTTCACATTCAAAAAGATGGAGGCAGTAAAAGGCATCTTCTGTTGGTAAAGTGTTTTTTTTTTCCTTATTTAAATGCCGCTACACACACAGTAATTTTTTCTTGTTTCCTGGCTGATTTTTTTCTTCTTCAGGCAATTGGTTCACATAAATATAGATGTAAAAAAAGACAAACAGATCGTTCCACTTTTGCTGCCAAAAGACAGGTCTCCCTCAGACCAAGGTGAACAATTTAAACTTTATTTTTTAGCATTATGTAATTTTCAGTATCAGCTAAAGTCAGTACCGGCTAAAATGGAAGGGCATATCTTTAAGTTAAATTAATACAAAAGATGAAAACTTTGTAAATAAATCCAACTTCACGATCAGTGTATGGTATTGCAAAATATTTCTCTATATAGTATGGCATATTATTTTAATGCTTGTATTTACTTATTTATTTATTTATTTTTGTTAGTTTTTTTCTTAATTTGAAATTAACTGAGTGTTGTTGAGTAAAAACAGATTTCAATGGTCTGAGGGAGGGCCAAGATTCAAAATAAGGCCTGGTTTAAAGGCATTTAGCGTTACATTCTCAATGCTAAAGTTTAAGGTTTTTCTGCGACTGGTTTAAAATCAAGCCTCAAAAATGATCCCATTTTTTTTCGAGGTCATACAATTCCCATGTCCTGGCAGTGAATATTTTCAATCAATTCAAAATGCTTTTCTCAGTAGCAAGAATCAACAACGGACGAAACAATACTTAGAACAAGATGTTGCTACAACCAGCTAATGCCAAGTCTGTAAGCAAAAAAGTTTTTAGCAAAGCAGAAACTAGCGCTTCTACGCAGAACAACTAGTGGCCAAACGGGGTCACTGCAGGCTTAATCCACACAGCAGTTTCCAAAAAGTCCAGTGATTTCGATGCGGAAGCCCACAGTCCAAAAATTCAAATTGTCACTATTAATTAGCCGTTTTAGCATAGCATTCAGCATTTTTAGCTTCCCTAATGGCCTCACAATGCAACCAGGATGTACCCCTGTGAATAAATCAAGCAAACGTTCAAACATATCCAGTCCATCAGTCTTCTTTCACTTCAATCACATCATCATCGTTATCTGAGCTGCTAGTGCTTCTGAGGTTAGCGGCGTTGACTAGCACAGACCTGCGCTGGTTTGATTCTGCGCTTGTGGGGAATTTGGAGAGAAAACTAGCGCCAGCAGGACCAGGCGTGGCAGCCGGACCAAGCAGGTCTCCGTTCAGCATCGGTTTAGAGTAAAGATTAGCCAAAGACTGTGTGTACGACATGGGGAAACCCGGAGGTAGCATCCCAGAAAGGCTAGCCACGTTTGAGCTAAGCATATACGGAGGAATGCTGCTTGAATTGGGTTTCACAGAAGCATTGGCAGTCGAAATGGATGTTGTAGAAGTTGTTGTGGATATATCTGGGTACAAATATCCAGATTCACCCAGGTGAGACGCTTGGAAATATGGCGAATTCATGTAAAGTGAACGGCTAAGAACGCCGGGATTCAAGGCTATGTGCGGAAGAGGGTACGCGCTATTGAACGGATAGCTTTGCGAGGCCAATGCAGCGGTAGCCGAGGAGTGCGGCTGGCCCATGTTTGGCTGCTTGCTCGGACGTTCTTCTGGCATGGGAGAGGAGGATTTGCGCTTGGAGCTGACGCGCAGATCTTGGGGAGCGGCAGATGAAGCGGAGGCAGAAGTAACGTCGGCCATGTTGGGAAGGGCAGTGGCGTTGAGTTGAGGAGGTTGAGGTTTCTGTTCGGAGGTTCTGGTGTAGCGCTGGAGCTCGTCGATGATCTCAGGGCTGTCTGGAGAAATTGGGCGGGGCAAAGATGGCAACTTCCTGTCAGGTGAAACGTAGCCGTTGCTCCTATTGGGTGAGAGGTCTTCGGGTTTAGGCTGAGAGTCTGGAGAGGTGTAAGAGTAAGACATTGTTAACTTCAATTCAGCTCAGCAATGCTAAACTGTCAAATGTGAGTGTTTCAACAACATTTCACCACATATCCCTAATCAAGCTCCTCATTTTTTATAACCCCAAATCACTTCAAAGTAAACTTTAACATCTAATTTAAATAGTTTATGCCTGTACCGTTGGGTGGTGCCGTTGCATTTTCCTCCAGTGCCTTTGCTTTGTTTGCTGCTCTTATGGCAAAGATTCTCCCATCTGAGGTCCGAATGTAGGTCCCTATAAGAAAAAAAGTTATGTTAGGTGTAGCATTTAGAATTTGCATCAAAGCTTGCTAAGTGTTTACATTGTTATTGCTGTGTAAAAATATCACACTGAATTAAATAAATTAAGAATAGTCAAATGAAAGAGCAGTAACTTTTTTATTGTCAAAACTGCTTACCTTTAGTTCCCCTGATGATGTGGATACTCTCTCCAGCTGCGATTCTGGCCTGAAAATCTGTGGAGCTGTTGGTGCCTGGGATCACCATGTCTGAAAGAGAAAAACACAAAAAGTGAATATTTTTGAATTAAGTATAAGGGTATAGTTTGGTAACACTGACATTTTGACCGCTGCGCTGTAGTCTTAGGAAATTACTTTAAAATTACATTTCTTATTCTCATTTTTGTATTTACATACCATCAATATTTCTTACCAGTTGTAGTGACTATCTTTTGCACGACCACCCCGGCCTTCTGCAGACAGTTCACAGGAAAACCTCCAAGTTTGGACGCAGAGGAGGCGGAGTCTGAGTTGGGAGTGGGGTCTGTGGCCTGGCGAGACATCATGGGAACTGTAGTTGACTTAACAGGACGCACACTGGCCATGGGTTTGTCCTCCACACGGGGAGGTGGGCGCCTGGGGATAAGAACGCATGATTGATTGAAAGATATAACTCACTTAAATGCTGATGAGCTGTAAAGCAAAAATGGTTTATCCATTTTTCAATCAACTGAATTTAGATCATTGTTTATTTTATGTAATAACTGGACTATACAAGACTTTCCCTCCCAGCTGCTCCACAGTGTGCTGGTCAGCTGCAAGAGCTGGTACAGCAATAGACTGTTACTGTCCCGCTGCTCCACGGAGAGACTCAGGAAATCATTTGTGATTATGTGTATGTGTTATGAGGGTACGAACTTAACTTTAATTTATTTGTTTTCTACTGAGGCGGGGTTTCGCTGTTAAAAAACAGATTATAGTATTTATTTTACTCTTACTGTGACACTTATATTTTACTGTGACACTTACGTTTAAGTTTAATTTTTTATTTTATATTTTTGATGACTTTTTCTTCAGCTGGTTGGTTGCATGCCTGTAGTGAAAGGAATTTCTCCTTGGGGATTAATACCTATAATTCTGATTCTGACAAGTTTTGACAGGCTTCAATTGTTTCAACTGAAATGACTTCATTGCAAACTAGTTTTGCAATAATCTCAAATAACCTAAATTCAAAACCACTCCAATAAGATATTCTGAATATTCTGTATACCCCAAATTCCCAGGCCAACATTGTAGATAAGTATATGTTCTTAATAATAGTTCTTAATAGTATTTGTTCTTTAATAAAGGTGAAATAAAATAAAAAACAAATTAAAGTTGTTAAAAAAAAAAATGTATCTAGGTAAATCGACTGACCAGTTCCTCTGGCTGAAAGCAGGAATGTTGGTGAGGCTCTGGTCGCTGGCGGGGTAGTAGTGCGCGTACGAGGGCCGTGTGTACGGTACAGAGGCACGTTTCTCGTCCTCATAACCTTTCTTAGCCTCTTTCTTCTCTGCAGAGCTCAGCTTCAGCTCACGACGGTCCATCAGCAAAGACTCATGAGCAAACGGTTGCTAGAATAGTGAAATGAGACCAACATTTTAATTAGGCTGCAATATAAAATATTTATATGAAAACTAGGTAACTCTTTAAAATAACTTTAAACTGTTCATTTGTAAAAATAAGGTATTTACTAGCATTTGTAGGACTATTCATAAAATGTTTATAAGCCATAAACCAGAAATGTGTGTGTTATTAAAGCATGTACAAAATGTTTATAAGACTAGTAATAAGCTGCAACCTGTTTTCAACAACCAAGAGATAAATACTTGTTAGTGCCTCATAAATAGTTACAAATAACCAGTGCTTATTAATGCATTATAAATAGTTTACTTATTTTAAAAGTATTTTGTTAGTGCTTCGTGAGTTTAATATCACTGTCTGACATTATAAAGATATAAAAATGTATTAAATCAAGGATTACCAAAACAAAAAAAACCAAACAAAAAAAATCACTGTTGTAGCTAATCAATGTTCATCCAAAAAGAATATCTAAAATAAAGTAAAAGAATTATTATAGAGTTTAGTAGTTCTGTTATCAAACTGATAATTCAAGCACCACTACTAACACATATTTATTCTCGCTTAAAGTGCATACCCCATCATATCACAAAGAATTGAACAAATCTATCCAATTACTTTATACTATGTTGTACGTATCTCAAACCTTGCCAATTAGAATGGCCCGGTATCGCTTTACCTTCGTGATGAGGTGTGGGTAGAGACACAGCGCCCTCTTGAGGACCGACTCCAGGTCGTTGTTGGGCTGCAGCTGGACCTCAGCGGGGTCTGGTTCTTCATCCACGAAGTGAAGCAGAGACTCCACCTCCCTCCGAGTGAAGGTCAGGACCGGGTTCAGATCGTCCACCACACGGTCTGAAGGATAGAAGGGAGAGGGTGAGATAGGTCATGCACAGTGAAAAAACACTCTGGATTAGCCCTTTAGCTGACGCATTTCAAGTTATTATAAGACCTGGAATTGGTTATAATTAAAAAAAATGTATTTCCTTATATAGTTGGTGCTTTCATTTGTAAACGATACACAAAAAAAGACCAAAAAGTGGGCTACAGACCATTCAGAATATCGCAAAATATGAAAAATCAAGGCGCTTTTGTCGAATGGAAACCACTCAGATACATGTAAGTGATATCAGAACCTGGTTTAAAGACATTTACAGTTGTCTTTTACATTATTCCTTTGTGTAAGCCAAGCCAGATTTATAGGTTTTACTGGACAAATGCTTAAAGAAATACTGAGCTCACAGTAGCTTTTTTCCCTCCTTTTCATTTTATCTACCGATATATTACATACTTTACGACTAATTATACTTTTTATGAAACGCAAATACAATAAAATGCTATCCTTTTTAATAAAATGAAAAAAAAATCAAACTAATTACGCTGTAAATTCAAAATGACAGCCCACTTTTTGTTGTGAAGTCTTTAGCATTTAGATTTGAGGCTAGTTATTCATTGAAAATGTGTTGTCCACTTCATTTTACCTCCAACATTTTTAACGTTCTGATGAGATAGAATTTTAAATGGTCTATACTGCCAAAAATATGACATAAGAGAAAAACAGGACGTTCCAATGTTAAGAAAACTTGGGTACTGGAGTCATAAACAAAAACGAAACATTGAGGCGTGCCAGTACCAATGGATGGCTCTACATATTCTGCTCCCACTCACCGGACATGCCCTGTTTGGAGATCTGCCGGTCGTAGATCTTCTTCTCCAGGGTGAAGTCACACACCAGCCTGTAGATGTGGCAGTGTTTCTTCTGGCCGTAACGGTAAACTCGGCACACCGCTTGGGCGTCGTGGCACGGGTTCCACGAAGCGTCGAAAACCACCACGCGATTGGCTCCGATCAGGTTCACCCCGAGGCAACCGGCTCTACAAGACAGAAGACAGTGGAGAGTTAGGTAGGTTTAGATCAGGGGGCACCGGGGGGTATTTGGAATGGTCTCAGATTTGGAAAAAAGGTAAAATTGTATGTAGTAAATGGAATAAAAATATTTGTACTTAAGTAAATGTTGAGATTTTATCATTAAAGCTAGAAATTGACAATCTACCACTACAGTAAACAGGTTTATTTGCCTAGTAGTGTATATTTTTCATTAAGGAACAATGCTTTAACATGGTTTGGAAAAGGTTAGTCAGTTTAATAAATCAATAAAACAGAACTATTTACTGTCTGTTGTTGACAGGAAAAATCTCCCCTCTTCTCTTATGTTTTATTCATACAGTGCTGTTGGCCCACAGTTACTTTGAACATATTTGGACCATTTTTATGATAAGCTGTGTTTTAAGGAAAGACATATTCATTTAAAGTAGATAGAGTATTGTTGTTGGCAGATGATTAGGGATGGGCAACATATATTGGAATCAACTGGAAAAAAACAAAAAACAAGTTGATATTTGGCAAACTAATGAGTAAAAATGGAAATAGAAGAGCAATTAGGCTAAAATATGGCCATATGTTTACACAATAATGCAACCAATTATAATATGTATATATATTGGGTGATATAATTATATTTACAAGTGGAAAGTTAATTTGTGAACTTAACTATGACTTTAAATAGAATTGTGGGCCTTGCTATGAATTTTAAAATTTAAATATTGACTATTGGCAACAACAGCAAGACAAATATCAGATATTGGTATAGGCTAAAAAAAGAAATAATAATACATGATTAAAAAAATATATATATATATCGGCCCAGTATATGGGTATAGTATCAGAATCATTTTTATCGTTGGGTAGAAAAAGTCAGTTTTGCTTGACCTTTATGCTTCACAGGAGTAATTTTGATTTTTCTGTAGATCTATAGTCACCTGGTGGAGAGGAGGAAGACCCAGGCAGATGTGTTTGTGGGATCATTGAACTGGTTTATGAGACGTTCTCTCTCTGACGCTGTTGTACTGCCATCCAGTCCTGAAGAGGCAAGAATGAGCAAAAAACAGTCAATGAACAATACAGTTTTCAAAAACCATCAGCAGGTGGCAGCACTCATTGTTAGTCAATGGTGAATGAATGATACAAAGGCTAGTGCTACTATTCAGAGAGTTTAGTAGGAATTTAGACATGTTTTTAAAAATGATATTGACCATGATAATACTCGGAGAATGTGTATGTACTCACTGTAATAGTTGAGGTTTCGGACCCAGTTCTGGTTTGGTTTGTCCTTGTTTGAATTCGGTGAAGGTGGAACCGGTCGCTTGGCCAAAAACTCTTCAATCACCGTCAGCGTGGACAAACTCTGACTGTGGAAGGAAAAGAAACGCATCACGTCAGACAAAAGAACTGCATTTATCAAAACAAAAAGTTCATAAATCATAAATATTTGCAGCACTAAGTATAATTGTCTTACCTGAAAACCAGCAACTTGTCTCCCTTTCTCACACTCTCTTCAATCAAATGAAACAACAAAACCATTTTAGCTGAATTCTCCAGGACTCCAGGTTTATAGTCATTCATAATTTCTTTAGCCTAAAAAAGAAAAAAGAAAAAAAAGTCAATAGACATGTTTAATTCTGTCAATTATGTGAATAAATGATGATACGTACCCATTCGTATGTGATGACCTGATTGGCCTTCTCCTGCATCTGGGTCAGACTCAGTCCACCAATGGGGTTTGGCGTCTCCAGCGGTTTGGGCTTCTGATTGGGCGTCGCGTGGCAGCGGGAGGAGGTCATGTCATCCAGGTCCAGGTCTTGTTCGCTGGCCAGGTTTTCCTTCTGCAGAGCCTCGTACAACACGTCTGGGTGGTTCCAAATCTAGAGAGTATCAGAAGAAATGTTGAATATTGTCCACACTACTGGTATAGTTTGGCTGACTTGTTAAAATGGCTTGAAAACAGAATATGTACTGAATTGACTACTTTTATGTTGGGACAAACCTATGATTTGTAATACTGGACTGAAATTAATGAAGCACTCTTCAACAGTGACATTCCATTTGACTTTAAAACAATGTATCTTGGTTTTAAAACTCCAACAATGGAAACAATAGATGGATACAAGTGGAATGTACTTTTATTGGAAGCAAAAACAAGGAAATGGATGTCAGGATTGAACGAAAACAAAAATAAAAGATGAACTGAAACTGAAATGAAAATAATTTTTTTTTTTAATTCACTTATTTGTAGATTTCTTAATCTAAGCTCAGTTAACTTGAAGTTCAATTGTCTAGGTCAGCCAGACAATTTCTTGGGGCCCCCTAGTAATTATTTGCTCTATATTCAATGGAATATGTAATGTTTTACTTTTTAAATTTACAAATAAAAACAGAAATAGTAATGGCTGTAGAGTTAACACTGATTTAAAGTAGAACATATAAGCAAATATGTTATATGGACAACTTTTGAGGGCCCCCTGCAGTGCCTTTGAGGCCCCCCAGGGGGCCCCGGACCCCACTTTGGAAATCATGGGTCTAGGTAAAGAAAATGAATAAATCTTAATAAAACTGGTGAACAACAAGATTCATATTCTTAGTTAGAGGTGAGCAATGTATCAAAATTTAGATACTACTGTAAATGTTGTTTTGAAGAAGCAACATTTTTAATACTGAGTATATCTTTTAGGGTAGAAAATGCTACAAAAAAGCTGATTAAAACTTTGTTTTGCATGTCTGTGATTCATTTTTACAGAAATGTCACATTTGTCTGATGATTAAACCTCAACAAATATATTTAAAGAGATTTCTCTTTTGATTCTGTTGGTCTGACATACTATCGTCTGACTATCATTGTCAGGATAAAAATGCATTGAGCGGTCTCTTACCTTGCAGCAAACACAGAAGGCTTTGAGAGGGTTCAGACTGAGCCACCCTGTGTTCCCCGCTTCTCGGAATCGGTTCATGAACTCTGTGTAGAGCGCCCTCTGCAGGGGAGACAGGCGCACCAGGATCACATGCTCCTCCTTGGATGGGAGCTGCTCTTTCAGAACGTCATGACCTCGACTGTGAAAAGATCCAAATTAAAGAACGTATTTAACTATTGTGGTTTTAAATACTGCTGAATTATGAAAACCTCCACATTGCTCAAGAAAATTACTACATGATAAATGGTTTGAATTCAGAATATTAATCTTGATTTGGTATAGATTTTTTGTTAGTTTATAGATTAGATTAGCCTTTACTATCCCTGTAGGGAAATCTGTTCTTTTCATTTGACCAATTTTTCCTAATCAGAAATATCTATTAGTTGGAAAATAGATTTTATTTTACTTAAGCAAATAAGTAAAAAGATCAGATATTTGTACCCTTATTTGACCAAAAATCTAACTAACATCTAACAAACAAAACTAACATTTTTCTAGGAAAATAACACTAAAAATTAAACATTAGGTGAATATGGAGTAATTTAAACTCTGGGATATTCTGTTTTTATGGTGATTACCGATTTGCATTATTCATTTGTATGTTTAATGGCCACATTCTGGTTGTAAAAAGAACAAAACACAAACTATGCCTATACTAAATTTTTAAATTTAAATTTAAATTTTTAATTTTTAAAATAGAAGTATCAATACAAAAAAGTAGGACAAAATTGGTGTCTTGCTGAACAGTTTTAGACTGATCTCCATCTATATTAGGACTAGTACATGATCCCATGGTAGCATTTCAGAAGAAGAGTGTTTTTATTGTAACTGTGGGATTGAGTCTTTTCCTTAGTATCGAAATCAACTTGAAATGCATCGCGAGTCGTGGCGACGCTTGGCCTCACTCACCGTTGAACGAATCCCTCCAGCAGACTGTGCAGCACGTGGCTCCTGTACCTCATGAGCTGCAGGTCCTGAGGAGTGCTGTCCACACACTGCCCGTTCAGAATGGGCCTTTCGAACATGTTACTGAACTCCTGGCGCATACCTGAAGAAATATCCCACAAATAAATACATCCAAAACGATGAAACGCTCCATCGAGGTGCTGCGCGATCAAAATGAAGTTCTTACCTAGAAAGTCGGGCCGTACGAAGTCTACCATGCACCAGTACTCGATGAGGTTGTTCTGCAGAGGGTACCCGGTGAGCACCACCCTCCTGCGGGTGCGGATGCTCTTCAGGGCCTGGGAAGTGCTGGCGTGGCAGTTCTTGATGCGGTGGCCCTCGTCGCAGATCACCACGTCAGGGCCGGGTCGAGCTAAAGCCTTCTCTATACCTAACGAAAGATAAAAAAGTCAGTCACCTTATTTTTCTTTTGATAACTCCTCATGACATTTATTTGGACGAAGTAATGAACTTGAAGAGTAAAAAACACCAACTAACAACATGTTTTTAATTTGTTTTACAAGTCCTGTTTAAGTGAATTCAAGAGTTCCTGTTTTTGGGGCAACATTTGGAGGACTTTTGAACATAGATATAAATGAGTCGACGCCGCGCTCGATGCTATTGTTCACTTAACAACTCTGCTAGTCCAGGAAGCGGAACCAGTCCCCTGTGTCACCATACTATTCGTCCCGGAAATACGATTCGTCCGGAAGTGCAATTGCAAGCATGCGCAGTACGAAATAAAGTATAAAATATTTTTTTACGGTGGTGTTCTTTTTATATTATGTAAAGTTCCAATCTTTGTATTTATTCTATACAAGGAAATACCGTTTTTATATTTATTTATCACTTTTGAAGTGTTAAACCGCAGGTGTTCGCTACGCAGTTGTGTAGTGACGCATTCAAGGAAATGGAAAGATATACGAATATAAAAAATGATTTTGATTGTTCAGATTTGTTTAGCTACTTTAAGGAAAAATATTAGAAAAATGTATTAAGATAAGGATCACGTTTTTCTGCTCTATTTATATGGAATAAGATTTATATAACGACCTGTGCGAAACAAAATCAGAGGCGATTCAAATGTAAATCTCCCTCTGACTTTGACGTCATGGATGCACATGCTCAGAGCTGCAGCTCTTCATTACAGGTCGTTATATAAAAAGAACACCACCGTAAAAAAATATTTTATACTTTATTTCGTACTGCGCATGCTTGCAATTGCACTTCCGGACGAATCGTATTTCCAGGACGAATAGTATGGTCACACCCTGTATTTTTTCCTATAGCCGTTAGCATTAGCCTGCAAATAATCAATCACAAATTATGAATAAGCAAGAGGGTTTGGGCTGGTACCGACCCATCAACCACATTTAGGTGAAGTCAAAGCTTTGTTTTAGTCCATGTAAACCTTTTGGTGTTTTATTTTAGATATTAGCATGCATTGAGCTAAAGGCTAACTAACTTTAAGTTGGGGTTTCTGTTTCTTTTACATATTATTGGTGAGTAAAGCAGATCAATGACACAATTATCCTGAAATAAGCATTAAATACTTCAATATGGGGATTTGCTTCACACATTTATTTGTGAGTGAAGGAACATTCAATTTGACGAAACTCGGGGTAACATCGGCTGACCAAGTAATCACATTTGAGCAATGGGCAGAGATATGCTATGGCAACAATGCTACATTTTGATCACTCAGAAACCCAAGGACAGCGACCCATATCTTAGCCCTGACAAAGTAGTTTGTTGCTCAGTTGCTCTCATTGCGTACGAATTTGGCTTCGTCACACCAGGCTAATCAGACGAAATAGTTCCTGCCAATCTGCACCAATTGCTTGCTGTGCCCTTTGAAAATCAAACGCTTATAAAAAGTTTTTATGTTTGAAAGGCAGAAAATACTATCAAGTTGCTTTATTTTTTACATTATGGTACGTAGACACAAAATATTCAAATGTGTTTACCTTTGAGTAGCTCCTGTTGTCTGTCCTCCTCGTCCACATCGACCGCAGACCCGGAGGAGTTGGTTGGGTTCTTCTTGTTCTTTTTCTTGCGTCCGGCCACGAAGCTCTTCTTTAGGGAGAGAAGGCGGTACATCTCGTAGCCCATCAGTAACACGCCGCCGTCTCTGTACCAGTCCTCCACCACCTTCGCCCGGCTCGTCGTGTTCCTGAAAAGTAAAAGTCAAATCATGAACTCTACTTCTACTTTGTGTTTCATATTAGCGTTATTTTAGTTATAGCTTTTAGTTATAGTTAGTTATTGTAATTTCAAAACTATGAATGGACAATATAATGGTTCCAGTATTGCTAAACTTCAATTTCAATTAGATTATGGAAAGAGCTTTGGATTTGAAAAGTATTGGGCATTTTTATACTGTTATTAGCCTTTAAACATGCTCTTGAGTACCTTTTGGCATCTCATGATTTAGAACTAAAAAAATGTTTATAAAAGCAAAATTAATCTGTATCTACTTCTGTTTGCCCTGGCACTTACTGAGTTTAGGCGCCATCTGCTGACTGCATAGCGCTTACAGAAACAAAAAATCTGTGAAGAAATACAAGTAGCCTAGCAGTTATAGTTATCGTGTTTAGACGGCAGAAATGCTCAGAACCGAATCTGGCGATGATTTATGGACCCAAGATTCTCGGATAAGTGACGTCAAATAACGGCAAAATGTCATTCATCGAGAGAGTTTAGTGGGAAGTGTTTTTTACTGTCAGATTAGAGAGGATTTTCTATCCAGTATTCGTCAAATTAGCGTGAATTAAGATAAATGCAACTTCAGGTATGTTAAAAGTTAAAAACTCCAAAAATTTACTATAGCATCATGTGTGTCCTTAAAAATAATTGTTGTTCCCTTGTGGTCTAATACTAGTTTGATGAAGCTCAAGAAATAAAACTTTTCTTGTTCTTCTTCCTGCATGCCTCCACTGAGATGTAACTGCTTTGCCTTGAACCTCCCACAGCATGGAAAGTAGGACCATTAAACATAAAAGTAGGAAGATCAAACATAAAACTAAAGGTGTAGTGTCAAAATAGCTCATCAGAAAGAAGCTCAGACCACCACTGCGATGCTTAGAACGGCTCATTAATGTTGTCTTTTAAATGTGGAGTGACATTCATGACAATTTTATAGATCATAATTAGTCACAGCCACAAACTGCTTTCCAATCTACTCCTTCCAAAAACAGGAACGATACGAAAAAACAAGTATTAAACCGTCCCAATAAAGCGGAACAAATCACGGTCTGTGGTTTTTATAACAATGATTATTGGATTAAAGACTATAATTTAGAAGGTTCTAGAAAAGACCGGTGGAATTATGTAAGACAGATGAGAGAGGAAGGATAGAAAGAAAAAGTGAGCGCGTGAGAGAGAGAGAGAGCGAGAGAGAGATAAAGAGATGCAGCCAGATTGATGTCACTGGGTCAAGTCTCTTAAAGGGACAGTACACTTTTTTCCCTTTTTACATAAACTGAAACTAGCCACAGTTTTTTCTACTAAAGGAAGCAGTTATAGGCTTAACTTAGACCTAACTATTGTTTCAGTCTTTATTAGTCCTGGTTTAAAACTATTTTAGACCACGCTGTTATTCAGTTAGTAGTTCAACACAGTAAGGTATTAGTAAGATCTGGTAATGGCAAGTGTTAAAGGAGACATATTACGTTTTTTCAGGTAGGCAGCATAAGTAGATCATTCATTCATTCATTCATTCATTCATTTTCTACCGCTTATTCCCGTTAGGGGTCGCGGGTGACTGGAGCCTATCCCAGTGACTTTGGGCCTTAGGCGGGGTACACCCTGGACAGTGGCCAACTCGTCGCAGGGCTGACACAGAGAGACAGACAAGGACAGACAACCATTCACTCTCACATTCTTACACTAGGGACAATTTAGAGTTGTCAATTAACCTACACAGTCATGTCTTTGGACGGTGGGAGGAAGCCGGAGAACCCGGAGAGAACCCACGGTAACACGGGGAGGACATGCAGACTCCACCCAGAGAGATCGTGTGATGTTAGGGTGGTTCAGAATTCGAAACCACGATGTTGGGGTGGTGCGGGATTCGAACCCACGATCTCCTTATTGAGAGGCAGAAGCTCTAGCCGCTCTGCCACCGTGCACCGTGCACCCCTAGATCATAATTTTATATTTTATTGATTGTAAATATCAATATTGCTCTAAAACAGCTTAAAAATAGAAACAGGCCCAAAACTGCAGAACTGATAAGCCCCGCCTCTCGCCATTCAAAATAAAACCTTGAGTAAACAAATGAAGAGGAAACACTGTTGTAACGAGGTTAAAAGCTCATTAAAGTTAATTTTGCATAATATGTCCCGTTTAAGAGTTTTCCTATATTTTCAAGGTATTTCTTGTGACATTTAAAGTTAGTTAAAGGGAGTAGAGTGATTACATATGGTACTGACTTGTGTTCATCGTTGAGTATGTGGACCCTGAAAGAGCGAGGAGTGATGCGTTTGTGGTCCACGTCGGGGGGCAGAGCTTCAGGCGCTGGGACCCACATGTTGAACTCGTGAAGCCAGTTCTGCAGAGTGTTCACCTGGACAAGAGAAGAAAGTGTATATATATTATATAACGCGTGGGTATAGTGTTTTCACAGTTTGTACGGTAAAATATATTTGTTTTGTCTCAACAGGCCTTCATATGGCACTGGCAAATTTGAACAGAACACAGGTTAATGATTAGCACAGAAAGAAAAAGTAATGTATTTCAGATAACAAACTTTTATCTATTGTTTTAATTGAACTGTGGAACTGAAATGCTCTTTCTGGTGTTTTTAAACTTCACTTGAACTTGAAAAACTCTTTATCTACTCAACTTTGAATTAAATGAAGATTATGACACTATTACGACTACTTGAAACACATAAAACAGCTATAAAAATGGATTATAGAGACGATTGTTTCTTGTACTCACCGGTACGATGGCGAGGACGGTGTGGGCCTTTGTGTGTCTGAAGAGCACATCGATGAATGAGATGACCTGCAGTGTCTTTCCCAAACCCATACTGTGCGCCAGGATACAGCCAAACCCAGGGCTACTGCTGAAGCGCTCCAGCGACTCCACCAGGTTATCGTACAAGAAGCGGATTCCTCCAATCTGGAAGCAAAGCAAGTTTAAGTTACGCACACGTATCCTATTCACAATAAACCCACAGAGTTAACGTAAACCTTTCCTGATGTAAAGGTAAAGTAGTTCCGTCTGTGATTTATTCATTCATTTAATGTAAATTATGTCAAAATCTTTTGTTGTTCTTTCTCAAGGACCCAATCCTGTGTCTTGTCTTGTGATGTCTGATCCCATCCCAAAGAATGAAATTTGCCATTTGATATAAGTGACGATATAGGCAAACAGATAAAACCTTTCTGAATCTTGAACGCTGAATTGTTGTTGGCTCTTAAACTTCTCGAAATACTTCTACTTCTAGAAATGCTTCTCAAAGATGTCACCTACAAGTGTCATCTACAAATATATTTGGCATTCCAACTACCACCAGATACTATAATAGAACTATTTATCTCTAAACTAAGGCTAAACCAGGTCTAAAATGGGACTATATCATACCTACAGTAATTCTAACCAGTGGATAAACATGACTCTATATTAATTAAGTAATAGAATTGTAGAATACCACGTGCTCCACCAGTCGTACACATATCACAGTTTGAGACTCACTGTTCTATGTAAGTTAACCCTTGTGCTCAGTTCGTTTGAGCAATGCACATTTGGTCAAAGATCAGGAAAAAAACCACTTATTTTATTTAAAATGTTTGCATAAAACTCGAGTATATTACGTTTTGGACCACCAATGAAAGTTTCATAGCGATGAATTTAAAAATAAAATAAAAAATCTAGATCAAAGGTCAAATGGACCTGAAGATAGCGGGAGGGTTAAAATAACTCGAATTAAGAGTAGCTCATCTTTATTTGAGTAGACGTGAATTCCTGTGATGGAAAAACAACCTATAGCGTTTGCTGAGCCTCCACAGCAAACGATCACGCTGTTTTAGGTGTGTAGGTGTCTATTTCCTCTTCCCCTTGTGTCTGAGCTGAGGACCGGCACCAGCGCTTATGCAAATTAACGACAATAAATCATGCACAATATGATAAGGCCCTGCTCTCACTCTAACCAAGTTGTCTAGATCACAATCTATCATCCTCACTCAAATCTTAACCCATTTTCCTGCATCTACCATGTCAGTTTTGACGGTTTCACAATGTTATTCAAGATCTATAAGCAATTATATACACAACTTTAGATACAGACAGCAGTATGTTTACTGCAAATAGTACTGAATGTAAGTGGTGGGAAATATATTGAAAAATGTATAATATCGCAATTGTTGTTTTGGAGATATGCAAAATTAGAATGAGTATATTGTATTTATTTAAAACTATTAAAATTACACCAAAGCAAAGAAAGCGGATTAAAGGAAAAAGATAAGATATATCCTGTGAAATCTTCCAAATAAGAGTATGAAGTGACATTTATGCACTTTTGAGGTTAATGTTATGGTCCCTTCATGTTTTATGCGATACTTGATCATTGAGACATTTACAGGCACATTTAACACATTCCTGACACAAAATACTGTCTGAATATTGTTACTGAGATAATGTAAATAAAATCATGTGGGTACCTGGTGTGGTTTGACAGCTCCTGCGAGTTGTGGTGAAAGGTAAATGTCTGGGTCGCTGTCAGGATGGTTGGTGTTGACCAGGACTCTTCCCTGAGCGTCGGGCCTGTTCAGAGTGTCGTTCACGTGGGCTCCGCTGGGCTCCGAGTCCCCCTCCTCCGTGGGGCTCACTCTGGAGGCGGGAACTGCCGAGTCCTCCTCTAGCACTGCTGTTCAGGCAGAAGAGAGAAAACTTAATAAAAACGAGTCCTTGGAAATATTAAGACTTGTTATGGTGAAATGTCACTATGAAGAGGCGAGGCTTATCAGATCTGCAGTTTCGAACAAGAAGTCGACCAGTTTCTGTTATTAAGATCAATAATGCTGTTTGTTTACAGTGAACAAAATGTAAAATGATGAACTATTTACGTTATAGTTCACCATTAAACACGTATCCTCTTACAAAACATTTAAGAAACATTCGCAAGAGTGGCAGGTGAACACATTTACATGCACACACTAAAACCTGTCTATTTGGCCGCTCACTGTACATTTTTGTAAATATTGTATTATATTTTGTGTTGATGTTGTGTTTTATTAACAATGTCTGTTTTTGTCCGTTTTATTGCCATTTTGACACCATGGCTGGGGGACTACAGATGAAAAATAGCCTCTTTGGCTAATTCTGGCTGTTTTACTCATGTTTTATGAAATTGCACTGTCCCCTTTTGGAAAAATAAACTAAACTAAACTAAAGCTAAGTACATGAAAAAGTATAATAGGTCTCCTTAAAAGTCAAATGTCCTTCCAATACTGCATTAAGGTGATAAACTGGCCCTCTACAACTTGATGTATTTGCTGTTTGCACCATTCGCAAAAGACATTAGCATTTAACGTCAGCTCATTGTTAATACACTATACTAAAATGTTGGTAGTTGGTATTCAAATGTGTGCCATAGCCCAGTTTTGAGTGCTGGTGGGAGTAGCTGGAGCAGGTTACACAAGCCGGCCGCGCAGTGTGAACAGATAGGCCTTATATAAGAGCCATGTGTTATTCAAGTGGATTAAAGTGTACAGAGGAGGGTTATACAAGCGCGCTGTGTCACTGTGCCACCAACCCACACACACACTACTGCACTTCGCAAGGAGCGACAGGATCATAATTAAAATGTAAGGGACAAGTCACCTTCCAATTAGCTGTATCCATCTGATAAGTAGGTCAATTAGACTTATTACGTTCTTTCCTCCGTTCCGTAATGTTTGCGCGGTCTAATTGTAACGATATTGTGTGAGTTAATCATAATAAGATCCTTACATTTTGAACTGATATCTTAGGAAAATAAAACGTTGAAGGAATATTTTAACATCGCAGTTGTAAAATGTTTTGTTTTTTTTGTTGTTTTTTAATCGATCGCATGAAAATAAGTAGGTAAACGAAAAAGGGTTAAATGTAAAATGTGGACATAGAAGAGTTATAGTTTTCTTTATTCAGAACAAATGCAAAAAAGGTCAACATTATCTTTAATATCTTAAGAATTCTCAGGGTTTTAAATCACGAAATAAAATGTTATGCGGTATGCCATTTAAAACCACATGCCAGTTCATCTTTCATTCATGGATAAATCCCTACTGGATGAGTGTGTGTGAGTGTGTGTGTGTGTGTGTTTGTGTGTGTGTGTGTGTGTGTGGTGCACAGTGGACAGAGGAGTTCAGTACAGCCTGTTCCAGTCCCCAAGTTAAATATTCCGAACAAGAGCAGCTAATCCACAAAAACCTGCGCACTTTCGATGCACACCGGTCAATTTACAAGTCCGTACGGGCGATTTGCACAGGGATCAGTTTGATTAAAAGGTGATGCAGTGTTTAACTCATTTCTAATCAGTGGCACTATGGTTTAGTCTTAAGGTTGAGGGATCTTGAGGTTGCTAGGCTGCTCAAGATTACTAAATGATTGCTTGTATAACCATTACTAAAAATGACAACACAGTTACTTTTGCTATTTTTTCTTTTTTTATATAGAAATGTTAGTATTTTCAAAACATGCACTTGGAGGTAGGGCTGCACAATTTGGGGAAAATATCTAATTGTGATTTTTTTCCAACCAGTTTTGCGATTGCAGTAAGATTTGCGATTTATGTTTTGATAATAAGATTCTATTGAAAGTGCACATTTTAAACAGACCCGTAAAAAATGACAAAATGACTGAAATAAGAACTGACAAACTAATAAAATAATCACTAGAAGATATTTGTAGAAAAATAAAGTTTTCAGTTTCTATGCAAAATAAAACAGGACATTTTGTTATTTTATGGAACTTCAAAAATCGCACCCTTTGCAGTTTGCTAATTGCGTACTGTGATTTTGATTCGATTTCGATTAATTGTGCAGCTCTAAGACGCGTGTACTCTCACTTAAAATCTGCCTAACTTAAACTTTTTCAGTCCTGCTCATGCTATCCTAAAATTTCTAAATTTTTGTTCCATTATTAATTTAAATGCCTGTCATTGATGTATTGACTCTCTTCAGTTGTATCCCAACCCCCAGGCTCAGAGCTGTCTATAACTGAACAAAGACACGCTTGTCACTAAAATGGTTATGCTTGGTTCTCTCATCTAGTAAATTGAGCCAAATGGAAATAATAAGAGTGCGGTTTCGAGGTTGGAACAATATGAATGAATCAAAGGGATCCTTTTCTACATCCGAGCTACAATCCTGGTCAGTATCTAGCTCAAACATTTTTTTTGACATGACGTGGACAAACTGAATGACAGTTGGTGTTGGTAGTAAAATGCAATTGTATAGTATATTACATCAGTTTTTACCAGTTTTGTGAGAGAGCTCTGTTGGGCTTAGTCTTTCAGGCTTGCAGTCCTCTTCTCTAATAACGGTGCTGCTGGAGTCCAAGCAGGGCACTTCCTGTCTACAGACCTGGACTTCCTGTTGAGAGGCTGTTGTTGTGGATGCGGATGATGGCTTTAGGTGGTTTGTTACATCAGCTGCAGAATAAGGCAAATATTACTTTCAAATCAAAAATAAAAATTGTGTGACTGATTTTTAAGAGAAATTTGGCTACACTCCACAAAGTGGCATTTACCTGTGGTTAGGGCTGGGCAAAAAATCGATTTAATCGATTAATCGAATTTGTAGCGCAAGTCGATTTTTATTTTTGCAAATTCGATTTATTATTTTCTTTTTTATATACATTTGTCCACAGTTAGTGCCGCGGTATTTTTCGCGTTCAACACTTCCTTGTGAGCTCCGTAGTGCACTGTGAACTCCCTCCCCTCGCGCAGCTTAAACGTAAACAAACAACATGGCAGCGGCAGCGTGTAGCGGAGAACTTATTCTCAAGAAAGGCATTGTCAATTCAGTCGTTTGGAAATGGTACGGCTTTGATGCATAAGACGGAGAAGAGACAGTGTGCCGTACGACAAGGGTGGAGCGCGGAGGAAAGCGATTACGGAGGCTATCACTTTTTTATCGCCCGCGGATATGCTGCCCATTTACTCTGAGCATGTGATTAAAACCTCGTTTTTCGACAAAGTTTTAGATGCGAGGTACGTTGTACCTAGTCGCAAGTATTTTTCACATGTAGCACTGCCTCGCCTGTACAACGCCAAACGGCTTACTTCCCAGATGACCACACGGGCAAAATTATTGCCCATGGTTTAAAGGACGCGCTAAACTCCTGGGGTCTTCCCGAAGAACAACTCATCTGTATGACCACAGATAGTGGCACAAACATAATCAAAGCTCTCAAAGACAACAACTGGCCCAGTCTACAGTGCTTCGGACACAGACTACACAATGCAATAGGTATGAGTTTGTGTAAGAAAAACAATGTATACACATTTACACAAGTAAAATATTGTTGGTAATGTAAATATATAATACTGAGATTTAATCTATAAAGGTAATGCTCTGTTTATTAAACATAGACTGAAATTGTTGAATTACAGGGCCTCATTTACATTTTATTTTGGCCTTGTTTAAATGCACTTTAACTCCATGGTCAATCACATCAATAAAGTTACACTTTTTTGACAAAAAAAAATCTAATATTTGTACTGCAGTTATTTTTCAAATTATTGTTTAAAAAAAAAAAATCGAAAATCGAATCGAAAATCAAATTTTTCTTTAAAAAATCGGAGATTTTTTTTTAGGCCAAATCGCCCAGCCCTACCTGTGGTGTACTCAGGTAGCAGTGGTAGGGGATGGTCCTGTTTTCTTTGCTGCTCAAGTCGCCTTCGTCTCTCTAGCTCCTCCTGCTGAGCTGCTTTAGTAGTCGACTCCAATTGGTGTTCACGAAGCAACTTTCTACAAATGAAGACAATAGATCAGGAAAAAGCAGTAAACAAGTTATTCTAGTCAAATGACACAAGCTGATATATTAAGTATTATGTTATTTGCCTTGATTTATTTATTTTATAGATTATATATTAATCATTTATATAATTAATCAAAACTGCCCAGAGTGCACGGAACAAATAGTGTCACTTGTTCCACACGGAGCTTGTTTTTGCCCTGTGGCTGCACTGCGCTGACTGTAGAACAGTAGTGTTGAATTAACACATCAAATACATTTGCATTAAAACAAATACTATTGTATGATAATGTTTGTCTTTTGTGTAGCTGCTATCACTTTGTGGCAAATGTTTGCTTAGGTATCCACTGACTGTTGTCAACAATAGGGAATCACACTTGCAGCATCACATCACTGCTACTAGTGAAGATTTTAATTCAGTTTGACATTTAAACACAGATTCATAGAACTGGGGTTACAGCCAGTAACTTATTCCTCATATGCATAGAACTGGGGTTACATCTAGTTTTTACAGAAATGGCAGTTAAATGTTTTTTTTTTTGTACCTGATGTTGCGTCTCATATGTTGTGGTTTGGAGCTCCTTTTCTTGGTGATGCCACGCGTGGGGGAGGAGCTCTGGCTGTGGGCGGGATCTCCAGGGCTGTGGGCATGGTCTCTGGAGGGGAGTGGCTGAGACGGTGAGGACGACTGGGGGGGAGTGCACTGCCATCCCCCCGGGTCTCCTCCCTGCGTCTCATTCTCCGAGCTGAAGGGAGCGCTGTGGTGGGACTGATCTGCAACAGAAAATGAAAGAAAAATACAAGTTAGTAAAGTATGTGTTAAAATCATCAATAAGGTTATAATTATAGATCAAACAAAGTGTATTGACAAAACTTTGACACACCTCATTAAGTGTCATCAACATGTCAAAATAAGCACACAATGAACAACCGCAGCAATGTGTTGGCAAAACCACAACCCTCAATTAACTTGTTCCAAATCATTTTCAATTTACATGGCCAATAAAAGCACAGGTATTACAAGTGGCTGTGGTTGAAGATCATTTACGCCTAAACGGTTTAATAATAGAACACAGAAACACTTGCAAACGCCTTTTAAATAGCCTTACAACTGACAAACCCAAAATGGCTTTCAGTGCATTCTTATGGCAGTGGTTTGGCAGCAGATAGTTCAAATAATATGAAAAAAAATAGAGACAGTGTGTTTCAAGTGGTTACAAAAGTGTCTTAAATAGGACAAAGGGATTGCAGTGTTGTGTAACCGAGTAAGTCTACATGAGCAAATGTACAGAACATGAGGATATTAAGGATATGTAACACCATTTGTACACAAGTGCCAATATGCAAATCCTTCAGTAGGCTTTAAGTACTGTTTTCACTTTGCCTACAGACATTACAATTGCCATCAAGAAAAGACAAAAGCACTACATTTGGTTCTTTGTTTAACTTCCAAACAAAGCGGTCCAAACAATCTATCGAATACTAAATATAAAAAAACACCTTTATGTAAGTTGTTTTTGTGCTCCCCCCTTTCCCTCTTTCTCAGTTTCTACATCTACAAACTGCGGATTTATCTCTAAACTGTGTTCCTTGGCGTTGTCTCTGTTTGCGCAGGCCGACGCTTCACTTTCCTTGGACGCGCTTCACATGTCGCACTTGTTGTTGACGTCTTTCATAAGCGCAATATTCATGACGATTACACAAGGCCGGGATCTGGTCCAGCGTGTATCTGCTCGGAGGGGAGAGGCAGAAATCAAGCTGAATATGTTGAGAAGTGTATCGTGGGGCGGGTTACTGTTAGATAGAAGAAAAGCTCTTTGAATCTATGGCAATATGGTATCGAAAGGGAAGTTATAATATAGACAGGGCTGCTCGAAATGGCCACATAAGGCTGGCACGAAGAGTTAACCAGACTTAAAAATATACTCTCGTAGATTTGTGCCTGAATAAGATTGATTGTTTCTTATTATTAATCCTTCATTAGTTCAGACTGTTTTTGAGACTTTCAAGATGGACCTGTTGAACATCCACCAGTTGCACAGACCTCACAATTGAACAGTAGCATTTTCCTTCACATAAAAAAAAATATATACTACAGTTTAGTCATTCAGTGGGAACAGGAACTGGTTTGTACAGATGTCTTTTGCGCTCTTTCTAATAACATAGAATATAGCAGAGATTTCTTCTGATTGAAACAGATTGAAGCATGTTATTTAATTTATTTGTCATTTATTCTTCAAGTAACTATTGAGCCGCAACGTGTAAAGGTTAAATCATTACGAGACATTCAGGATGAACAATGACCGGTAAATTTAGTCTTATTACATCAATTTATAAGCGCAACCAGGAGCTAATACCCGATGCAGCAATTTTTCTGAATTGAAAAGTACCACATGGAAAAACCATATTAACAGAAAAATAGTTCTGACGTATCAACAGGTGCATGTCAATGGCTCAGAACTAATTCAAGTCTATTGAGATTCATCTAGAAATCAGACTTTCTTGGAAAAATGAACCTGTTTTATTGCAAGCAGGCTACAAGTCTCAGAATGAACAGTATCCAAAATGATTTTTTAACATAACACAAATGTAAATTGTATGCTGGTGGTTGAGGTGTGGCGACAACAACAATGACACAACCCCAAACTCTATTGTTAGGTGAGTCGGCGTAATCCCCCATTCGTCCAGGAGTGTTCCATTGTTTAATAAAGGTTTCAAAGGTAATCATCCGGACACTGTTTTGAAACTTAAAAGACGTTTTGACTTCCATCTTAAAGTCATTCTCAATCAGTGGAACCAGAGCTATGGTTTAGATGCTCCTCTGAGCCCTGCTGATCACCTGACCCTGATCATAGCCTGTTAAACTATTTGTTTAACAGGTTCTGCCTAGTTTCACCTGAAACTAATCTTTTTTTGTCACCATGTTAGCCCTGTGAACAGTCCCACTGTAAACTGGCTGTAGCTCTGTCATCACTGTTGAGTACCTGATTATCATAAAACTGGTCTATTGTTTATTGTTGAGTCTTTGGGCAAGACACCTCACACATATTGACTCTGCTTGTCATTAGTTACAATACAAAGAGCACACAATTCTTCAACACCACCACATCCTCCTCAAATGTTCCTCCTCTTTCTTTTAATCCAGTCATTTCAACAAACAAACTAAATCATGATAATGTTATTCTAGTCAACCATTCATGTCCCATGCTCAAAGGCTGGTTTTACGTCAAAAAGCATGTTGACATTCTGATCAAAAGAAAAATCGTGACGCGTTGTAGCCAGTAAAAGCTCTTCTATGCTTTCCTTCCTCTTGACAAAACATTTTTTCCTTTCTTTTTTTTACCCAGAAGACAGTTACCAAACGTCTAAAAAAGGACATAAGTGGCGTCTTTTATGCAAGCTCTGAGTGGTTTGGTAATGTCCAAATAGGATGCTTGTTTACGAGTTCCCGTATTAAAAAGAAAACACGGCTTCAGCAAAGGGACAGTTATGTAACGATTCCTGAAATGCATAGGCACAGGGAGGGAGGGGGGGGAGAAGGGAGGAAGGGGGACATAAATCTATTTCAAATACTGTGATTGGTCGGTGTTTATGGGAAGGACGGGAGTGCAAAAGTCCCGGAATCAGTAATGGTAGGCAGCCAAGAAAAATATGTGTTAGAGGAAAAATACTTAAGGCACGTGAGATAGAAGGTTTAGAGGGTACGGAGAAGCGAAAACCAAAAAATAAAACAGATGAGAGGATCACCAAATTGTCTTATGGCTATAACAACAGCAGCTATGTGCATTAAAGGGCATTTTGTTGGATGAAAATCATGACACAGACTGAGAGGAGGAATAAAGTGGGCGGGGCTAATAGTTCATTACAGCAAAAGTGCAGCGTTGTTGCATTGTTGTGTTCATTGATCATTTTTTCTTTTCTTCTTTTTGGTTTTGTCGGCTAAAGTGAACAGAACTGTTTATTTATTTATTTTTTTTAAGTTGGATGCCCTGTCATAGAGTTGAATGTCTTTATGTTTTAAATAAACAATATAAATGTAATACTATTTGGAATTAACATTTTTTACTTTAAAGGAAAACTATTGTGCGTTTTTCACAACGTTATTAGCCTTTATACATGAGTACCTTAAATTTGCCATCCCAAGTTTTGAAACAAACAAAAAATAAACTTTATTATGGACTAAATGAACAAGTTTCTCTGCTTTTTTTTGTTTTGTTTTGTCTGCTCTGACACTTACTGTATGTATACAGCCAGTAGATGGCGCCTAGCACTTACACAATTTAGTTATGTTATCACTTTAAGAGACTGTGAAACACTATGGTCAGGCTAGTAGTAGCAGTGATCATGTTTAGACAGAAGAAGTGCTCAAAACGAGTCTGGCGATGATTTAAGAACTTAAAACAGCAGAAGATTCTAGGATAAGTGACGTCTAAAATATGGAGAAATGTCAGCGATCAAGGAAGTTCAGCAGGGAGTGTTTGTCGGTTAGAGAGGATTTTCAAACCGACATCCCTCAAAATGGCGTGAATGCAGCTAAATGCAACTCCAGGTGGGTTTTTGATGAAGGAACATTATTAGAAGATGGTTTAAAGCGCAAAAAAAGTCACTGTAGCGGAATATGTGTCCTTTGAGAAACATTAGATGGAAAGTAAACTTTAATTAGCTTTCATAAAGCACGAAAAAAGACTTGAATCATAATGAACAAATAGCTTATAAAGAATGTTTAAGGGTTAGTAACTGCTCTTGCTTAATAAGGGGTTAGGGTATTTATCAAGTAGTTACTATGTCATTGTGGATAAAGTCTTTATTCATACTTTATTCAGGCTAATAAAAATATATGTACATAAGTGTTGCAAAATGTCAACTTTCTGATAAAAAACAATGCAAACATATTGTCATAATACATTTTATTTATAGTCCACTATATTTAACAAACAAACAAGCAGTTTGAGATTTCAATCTGTTACATGACGTGTTACTGAAAGTCAACAAAAAGACCTTTACCTTTTGTCATCACAAATTACATGCACCTTTCAACCCTGTATTTTTGCACACCTTTCTCTGTTGGGACCAGACAGAGCGCTTGGTTACACAACACCAAACATAAAACAGCTTATATAACTAATGAAAGTCTGTCTCGATGCAACCGAAAGCCCATAGAGAAACACAGAGACGAGAGGAGGGGGGTCTGGGTGCCGCGGACACCAAAAAGGGAGGACGGCAGCCAATCAGAAGAGCCCTGACTGTTAAAATGGGCGTCTGATTGGTCGAAGGGAGCCAGACAGTGGTTACATAATAAACAGTACAGAGCCACAGCTGTCAGTCAGTGAACGAGCCGGGGCCCCTCGATTTGGACAGGATAATGCCCGGTGGTGCTAACAGGTTTAATAGGCAATAACAATGAAATGAATAGGCTTTGTCTGCGCCTGGGTAAGGAATATTAGCAAGTGTTAGCTGTTTGAGTAATTATTTGCACTTTATTCATGGCTTCTCATCTCTTGAAATCAATAAACAGGCCAACACCATTTCAGGGTTGTGCGATAAAATAAATAGACTAGAATTTTAAACATGAACAACAGAACTAGATCATTTTAAAGAGTTTGCAGAAGTCCAAACTTTTCTCACATATTTCAAGCATCATATGTATTTACCATGATTAATTTGCTGTTTTTCCAACTTCCAAAGGCCAGAGAGAGTTTTGCCGTCACGCTAAAGCAAACAACATAACATGCTAGCAATGCACTTCCTGTTTTTTGTGAATAAAATGCACTAAAGTGGTCTCATTTTACATATCTGTAATAAAGCAGATCTAATCTAATCTAATCTAATATTCTAAGAAAAAAAAAAGAAGAAAAAAGTCAGATACAGCCTCTTTAACTATTATATAGGAAAAAACTGACAACAATAAAATAAATCTATACAACTGTATAGGTCAGCTAAAATAAAAAAAATAACAATTATTAGCTAAAAAAATAATCATAAATATTTTTGACAGATAGCTTTTTTAGTATTTCTGTATTTCCTTTTTTGTTCTCTTGCTTGCCATCTTCGCTTCTCGACCAATCACCTCTCAGCCCGTTCATATAAATACACTCTCTCTCCATTCTTTCTTTGTCCCAATCTCCTCGGCAGCAGCAGAACAGTCACAGCCACTTCAGCCTCTCCATCAAATGTTCTCAGTACAAGTGAGGTGTAAAGAAATGGTGTTAGTTTGGCAAGGTGCGATTCCATAATATAATGGGGCACCACTTGATTACACTATTACACCACTACACCTTAATAATAAAGCATGAATGAAGACTCCTTAAGATGTTAGGAGTTAGAGGGTATTAAGTAGTTACTAAGCTTGAATAATTGATTCTTAATAAATAAACATTTGTTCATCATGAATTCAATCTTCGTTCATGCTTTATCAAGACTATTAAAAGTGCAGGTATCATGTGGAATGGGAACACATGCTATCCCCAGTGTGTTCCTGTCAGTAGTAACCAAATGCTGCGCTCATTCTGTCCTCAACTTAAAGGTCGTCCGAGTTTACTTTACAAACTGTGCGAAAGGTTTTGTTTGCATTGCATTTCACCTCTGTAGGTAAAGGTGCATTATGGAACTTTCTCTGCGGTGTCAATCAAAAACTAAACAACCTGCTTAGCCACAACTGACTAAACCCTGAGCTAAATGTGGACAAGACAATGATCAAACAAAGTCTACTTCAGGACTAAACCGGGATCAAAACCAGGACCGAACCAAGTACAGAGAAGTCAAAGTGCAACTAAAAATGTGACAAAATACAAAGTAGTAGCACTAATAGTAGTTTATACTTTGACACTTGTTCCTCGTTCCTGTTTGACACTCGTTCCTCCAAGCTATACAAATACATTCATCCTCCAGCAAATCTGAAAACATGAAGGCCTTGAAGTTGAACATGAGACCAGAGGGACCCGCTCCTGTCTGAGAACGAGAAACGTCTTGTACAGAAGTTACATAATCTCATCTGTGTTTATGACTGTTTATGTAACTATAAAGAACGCAAGAGTGAAGAAAAAAAAACATCAATGAGACGATCTATGTCAACGTTAAAGGATTAGAGGTGGAGTCGAACATTTAAATGACATAAGACACTTGTACATTGTGTTCGTAGTTAAGGGAACGGTAGGAAAATTGTGTACGTTGTGACTGACTGTTGAATTGAAAAGCTTAAAGGGCTAGTACTTGATGTGTTTCGTCTGGTTCCAGGAAAATGTTCTTTGTACCGTACTGTTACAGCAGCTACTTGTGCATTTTTTTACAGGCTTTTTTATGAGAACCATATACAAGCAACAACCACAAACGCAATTTTTGTTGGTGTGCAAGCAAACATGTTATTGGATGAGAACCCTTTAGAAGCAACTGCCAAGGACACCATTGTTTGTTGTTGTTGTTGAATTTCATAAAATCCAAAAATGTATTTTCCTCTACTGCCAATTTTTTTAAATAACAGGTTCTATAGCAATACTGACCAACACAGAAATTAGATAAATATATGAAAATCAAATTATCTAAACTAAACTAAACTAGTTCCAATAGTATGTTTAATAATGATATACACTACATTTCCCTACAGTATATAGATATAATGTAGTGAAACGGAATTGAATTGGTCCACACTCAAAATTAAACAGAATGGAGTTTTGAGTCTGGATTTAAGTTGACTTTTAATAATTCTACCTGAATTCTAAAAAATTCTCTAAAATCCAAATCCCAAATCTAGGCCTAGGTCATCACTTTTCTGAGTTCAAAGTGGGAGCTTCTTGACGCAATCGTCCAGACGTGATGACCTAATCTGTGGTCATGTTTGTCTCATCCGCCAAAAACAAATATCTGTTTTCAGTTTTGGGGACATTACACAAGCTAGTCAGACGGAAACAATAAGAGTCTATTGTAAATCCATTATATAACCGCCTGTAATGTCAGGGATGGCTTTTGTAACGCGATAAGGCCAGCTCCTTCTCGGCTTACTGGTTATGAATATGAAACTTCATCTGACTTAAAATAAATAGGGTTAGGTTCCAAAAACCCTTTGTAAAGATTAAGTGTTGGATACTAACAAAACAGCTACTGTTTATAATAAAATGAAGCTTATTTAATTCACCAACAGCAGTGTCAATTGTGTATTTTAAGATGATTTTTTTTTTAAGTCACAACTAATGCCACTGTCTAAAGTTCTAGGTGTTAATACGCAAATATGAATTATGCTTTTTTTTGTACTTTGGCAAAAAATAAAGAAATAAACAAAATAAGCTAACTATTTTCTTTTTGTGGTGCGATGTAAAAAGTAACACATTCATTCTGTCAAATGTTTTACTAAAGTTGTCTTAAATATAACAATCTCAAAGGCCCTTTTCATCGGAACCACTTCGAGGTCTTTTTCATCACTCTGAGTCTGAACCTGATGGATAGTCAGTGCAATGCTCTACTTATTACATACTGAAAATGGAATTTACTAACACTACATAATCTATCCACAACAACTTGTTCTCACTTTATTAGACCGATTCCAGAGGACACGCTAAGTGCACAGTCTGTCTCCGTCCGTGGATGTTGTAAGCAGCTTAGTGTGACGTCACATATTTCCTACAGCATACTAGGAGAATCCCAACAAGATTCCAGGAAATGGCCTTCACTAGAAGCGACACAATGCTAGGGTTATCGCTGTGCACAGGTCAAATGAAACACTTTGAATGTAATGCACTTCAGGATGTAGAAGGGAGACCAAATGCAGATTGGAATAAAAAAAAAGGGACACAAATCTGAAAAATCGTCATAGTACTGAGAAGACTGTAGTTATTTTGTGGGTTTTGGGGTTCACGTTGCCCAAGATCTAGCCCTTTAAGCATTTTGTACTTGTTTAGACTCTCTGGTTTACTTCTGATTTAGTTCCTTTTAATGCAAGTTTAGTTCTACTTTGGTTCTCAGTTTGTGCATCAACTATTTGACTTAAAGCAGGCCTGGTGTGGCGCTAGAAAAATCTCAAAACTCTGTGATCTGACCCAAACTGCACTTGTAACATCACACAATTACAAATAATAACAGAAATGTACAACTATCCAGTAAATTATCAGTGAAAAGGCTAGATTAAACTCACTCAAAATCTCAGGCTATAGCTCACTCCATCCTTTTACTTTCTGCAGCTGTCCTTAAAAAATCTTATCATCCCAAATTTTGGTAAACAAGACTATCTAATATTTATTGATCTACGGCTCATGCTTCTCGAGACTTCAAGCAAACAGACAATATCATAGGGAATAATTCATTTTAGGACCGGGCGATATTGACAGAAATGACTATCTCAAGACGTGTTTGTTTGGAGTATTACGGTAATGATAGACATACAATATTAAGTCCAACAGAAATGTGTTGAAACATGTCTTTAAATGTATTAATTGAGGTTGTCAGACAAATCCAAAATATCTGTCAAATTGATCACAAAATAGCTGTTGGCAATGCAACTTTTTCATTGCACTTATTCTAGCATTTTTGACAATAAATAATATACTCGATATTCAAATTTGGCATTTCTACAAAACAACATCCACAATATTATCTATTTTTTAATATATTTCCCACTTCTAATTCATTTACAAGTATCTGGTGGATCTGCTTTATCCGCTGGACAATATAAAATATGTAAAATGACATAATCCACCTGTCTCTCTTCTTTCAATCAAACAACTATGCTGTATTTCTCCATTAGCAGCTCCTTGTGTATCCCAGGTGCTGCAGTGAGCATGCTCAGTCTGGTGCGCCTCTTACATAAAGCCGAGCGGGTTATAAAACAGAAGAAAAAAGGAGGCTGCTGTTGGTTTGTAATTACACCTGAGGGAACGGAGCAACAGGTCGAGCTGAACTATAGGGCCAGTGCAGAGCTCAATTTAAGCAAAAAGATTTGGAAGAGATTACCAAAACAGGAAAACAAGTAAATTAAATGTGGGGATGAAGGTGAAGTGGAGAATGTAACGGTTAGGGACATTTTTTAGGCAATGGATTTGTCTAGCTCTATTAAAGGTGCCCCATGTCATGAGAACACTTTGAGGGATTTAGGGTAGAGAGCAACAAAACAAGAAAATATAATGTTAATATGAAAAAAAAAAGGTTGGGAAACGCAGCACGTCTCCTGTACTCGTCTATGTGCAAATAATATAGCTTGCTTTGGCCTGGAATGTTCCACGGTATGGCATTAAGACAATCCCTCTGGCTTGTTTTCAAATGCAAGTGTTTTTATTGCTCAAACATAGATCACCTGCTCGTCTCCGCCGAGATTAGCGTTGTCACGAATGATACTAAAATTTTAAAGTTGTTTTTGATATTAAAGAAAATAATCAACACTCAACAACAACAACACAAGTGATTTCATTATCACAATAGTAATAAAAAGTTATCTTTTTAAGATTATAGAATGTAATTCATATTTGACACAAAATAGTAGTTTCATTAATGTTTCCGTCTTATACTAGTTTTGATAAAGCTCAAGATCAATCTAAAACTGTTCAGGAAAGGTCACATTTTTGTCCTGTTTATGCGTTTTTTTTTCAGTATTGATACTTGAATGAGTATCGAGTTTTGATACTAGTTTTAGTGTCAACGATTAGTATCTGATTTTTGATATTTCTGACCTTTCCAGGCATTGCAAAAGCTCCAGAAAAGTTACATATTCCGCTTAAAAAGTCAAGTCTTTTAAAGCAGAACTAAGTAACTTCAGCAACAGAGCTCCCCTTGCAGGTCACTTGTGAAATTTTTTTCCCTTTTTCTCCTTCATTTTTATTGAAATAAGAAGTATAATCACATACAAAAATATTGCATGTCGCCAAGTATAAAAAAGAGAGCTAAGTTTTCTCATTTACACCACCACAAGGACTTATAAAGATGCTTAATAAGGTAAAAATGTTACTTAGTTCTACTTTAAATTGGGTTAGACTCAGTTTAGTCCCGGTTTAGGTCCAATGTAGTCCTGGTTTAGAACCAGTATAGTTGTTTTAGTCCTGGTTTGATATTGATATTTTTACAAGTTGTGCGAAGATTCAAGAAGGAAATAGTTTGTAAATCATTTGTATTTTATGTTTTGGAGGCATAGTAGTAAAAAATAACAACAAAAGCAAAAAGAAGTCGGGAAAAATAATTGGACATTAACAATACTTGCGCACAAAACTGCTCTGTTGGTTGTTACTCACCCGCTAACCAAAAGGTTGAGGCTTTGATTCATAATACAGACACTGCATACTGCTGTTGTATTCTTGGGAAAGACACTTCACCACGTTTGACTGAAAGTGAAATTTGCCTCAGAACAGTCATGGTTCAGAATTAAATGTATCAATACTGTAAACAACAAAAACCAAACTGAGCGTCTAAAGCATTTTTATGACTGACTCGGCACCGTTTGTTGGGTCTACAGAGCTGAGGTCGGAGCTTATGTAACGACGCCCAGTTTCAGTTACACAACAGTAAAAAAAAAAAAAAAAAACTGCACGTCCAGACTGCGCTGCAGAGGGGCAGGCAAAATTCAACACTCAAAATGAAACTAAAAGCACAAAAGCTGACTTAACGGACTTATGTGGATCCACGTGGAACAAGAGGTTAAACCCTTTTATCCATTAAAAAGTTTTGAGCGTGCATTTGCAAAGTTCCAACTTCCAGTAAAATTTAAATTACAGATTTGGTTGAAAAGGTGGTGGAAGAAGTCGTACCGACAATTAAAATACCGTTCTTTAAGTTTAGAAACTAACTTAAAGCGATTTTATTATGATTTATATTATTATTTCAACGCTACTTTTATTTCCAACTCAAAGCAATTCATTTAACCGTCAACTAAAGACAGACGAACACATGATCTCCGACTGCAAAAGTGACTTCATCGTTTCAAACCTTGACCTGAATTTCAGCACCAACTTCTTAAACATCTGCTACAACATTTTAGCCTCGTCCTCGCCGTCCTCCAGCTGGAAAACCGGCGCCAAACAGCCGCAGAACAGTCTCCTTCTGAATTCTCTGCCAACACAAACACGATGAGTAATTTATAGTTCGACTCTGCAAGGAGGTGAGCTGAGGTGAAGGGAATCGGAGTCATTTAGGTTAGGAGAAAAAAACAAAAACAGGTTTAAACTGCGGGCAGAGGGCCATTTCCTGCCAGTTACGTAAGGGCAAAGACAAAAGATGGTGTCGTGAACCAGACACCTGCCTTATGTAACCACCAACCAGTCCAGAGAAGTATTAATAAGGCTTTGTGGGAGATTACAAAACAAAGGCGCAATCGACTAGACAGTATAAAGAAAGCTGAGGTTAAATAAGGAAAGCCGTCGTGTGCAAAACGTTTGAAAGTTTGGTTGGAAGCGAATGGCAACAAAAGCATATGGGCTTGGACAGCGGCAATTTCGGTATTGATGAAATCAGAATCAGTTCGATTTGATTGAAATGACCAAATATTTAGCGCCTATCTTTTAAACCGTTTGCCCTAAATGCATTAGATGTGTCTTTTTAAACAGATGATTGACTTGAAATGGAATGGAAGAGCTATGACGCTAAAGTGTTTGCACAATCATTAAAAGTGTAAGGTTTATTTCTGTACATTTTATTACAACTTGATTCCAATTTGACGGCATTCCTATTGAGTTTGAAATCGTGACACTGTATAGACGAGTATCGGTTATCGGCCACAACAGCAAGAACAATTTCAGGTATTGTTATTGGAGTGTACCTAGATTTTAAATGTTTCAGTATGGATATGTTTTCACTGAATTTGACTGATACTTCAGCATTGGAGGACAATTGAGACCCTTGATCTGATCAGAGCTATGGATCGTAAGAACTGGAAAAGAACATGCAAACGTCACACTCTGGAGTCCCCACATTTGAGCAGAACAATTTAGGCAAAATATCTAATTGTGATATTTCAGACCAGCCTTTAGATTTACAATTAACACGTCCAGGAGTAACGTTTAAGAGACGACTTTGTTAGGAACAGCTTCACTTGCGCACACTTGTGAATCCACTGAATGTATTTGACAATTCTCTCGCTGTATTTTTGTTTTAATTCTTTGCAGTGTTAGAAAATTCCACAACATTTATGAACTGCTCAAATAATCAAACAGACAAACATCAAGACATTTAATGATGTCACATAAATAACTGCAGTCTTTGCAATTTGGTAATTGAGATTGAATTGTTTGTGATAAATCTTCATCATGCCATCAAACTAACTTTATGGATAACCAACCAACCCACAATCTGGATACAACTTCAATGCAACTTTCTGGACACTGATTTAGATTTCAGCTTTTTGCATGTGTTTTAGCATCTGTATAACCCACATAAAGATTACGTTTATCAAAATAAGACAATTTGACGAGTCACAACTAGTCCACTAATTGTTTCAGTCCTGCATCTAATCCAATAGCATTTGTACTTTGCAAAATGTAATATTCATATTTGATCATGTCGCTAATCCAAGGACTTTCAAGGTCTACTTCTTGCTGCCTGTCTATTACAAATTAATCATTGACCTTCGTATCCATACCAATACAGTTCAACTATTATGAATACGTAAATCATTTCAAATCTACCACTAACTTTAACATTTCAGAAGTGAAGTTAATGTAATATACAGTCACAAGTTTCAAGAATCACATAGGCTTAAAATAGGTTCAGACATGGTGTACTTGCGTTTTACCGAGTACATATAGATAATTTGGTTTTCCAAGTAGATTATGGTTATATAAGCTTCGCAGATATGTGAGAGGAGTTGGAACAGAGTGAGCATGGGGTGACGTGAGGTAGAGCCATTGGTTTGTAGGCCACTGTGTCAGTCTGCAGCTGCTAAGGAGAGCGCAAAGGAGAGAGAAAACAGAGGGAGGGAAGGAGAGAGGCGAGAGGAGGGTTATGTAAAGCGTTCGCACAGGCAACCAACAGGACACAGTGTACTCTCTGAAAGACCGTACCAGCCCCGCATTCAAAAAACAGGACGGTTATTAAATTGGAGAGTTAGGGGAATTTGGAGCTTGATGACGTAAAGTGACAAAATTGGTCCGTTTTCGTAGATTCACAGGCTAAACATAGAGCCTTGACTCTCCATCTGCGTCACCTGTTTCTTGTTCCTCAGTTTTGGACGCTGACCAGGAGCACCCCACAGGAGCCCCATGAACTCAGGTCTAACCCAGGACTAAACTTGGACTAAGTCTCCTCTGATTGCCACTGCAATCCTGGGAACACCAAACAAGTTCTGCAGTTTTAGAAATGCTCTGAACACATAGACATGCCATGTGGTCATAAATTTTTTCCTGATCGAGGCAAAAATCGAGCTTTGGTGTTTGTATATTGTTTATTTAAAGGTACGAACGACCAGACTTAATTCGTCTTTGCCCTAAAACTGGTCAGGACTGCTCTCTACAAATAGGCGTTAAATAGAGACGTTCAAGGTTCAAGAAGTAATAATTTAGTATTAGCACTAAAACAGAGTAGCGATAATTGCTAATAAAAAATGGCTAACATACATAAAACCACACTGGCAAACATAAGCAACAACTTATTTACACTGAGCTTTTGATTTTCAGACATGCTCGGAAATGCGCTGCTCACAAGTTATTTGCTCTGCGCAGCGCAAATAAACACACTGAAGCTCTGTTAGTTTTTACTTTCACTTTAACACAGAGGACCAAAATAAAACAAGTGCTAGTCTGCGGTGGTTGGATCAAAGCTTGTCATCTCTGCTGGTGTCTAATATTTTCCTGTCTGTTTCTTACCTGGTGCAGTTGAATGCCTCTCGTAGTCGGCTCCTAGTGTGATCAGACTGTACAGTTACAGCATAAATGTGCAAACAAGATGCAGACCTCTCCAGATGTGTCGTTGGGATCTTTGAGATTCGAACCACGACACCTCAATTGTAGTTCCCGGGTTTACATGCATTTTGAAAAACTGGTTTAAATCGGACTAGGCCAGTTATCCAGTTTCCTTGGAGATGATATTGCTTTAATTGGAAGACGTAATGGAAAAGACTTCATCTTGCATTAGGTGTTTTAATTGCTTGTTTTGCTTGTCTTTGTGGCATTAGGCAAGTTCAATGTAATACTGTGGACCATTCTCCATAGTAACGAGCAGTTGAACCCTCCACCAGGAACGCTGCATAGTAATGCGCCTTTAATTAAATGTTCTTTTGGTTATGGAGAGAAGAAAGTAGTGAATGTTGAAACATAGGTAGACTCCGGAGATTATACAAGATTGTTATAAAAGGTAGGCTCATGTAACAGCAATTACACTGTACCGGACATGGCTGTATAAACACTTCAGCTTTACTTTGAACATTGTGTAGCTCTATATGTACTTAGCAATTATGTTGTTCTGATTTGCCATTGACAAACAGATGGTGAATCTTGTTTTACAATAATGAAGCAGTTAAAGGTGAGCAATGTATCAAATTATCAATAATAATGTGACTGTTGTTTTAAAGATATTGTTTGTATGGAAGGTTATCAATCTCAAAATGCTCCTAAAAGCTGCTTAAAAATTAAAATGGAAAAAACTTCGGTTGAAATCTTTCATACAAGAGAAGAAAATATATTTCTGCATTTTAGCGAGTCATTTTACAGTTCTATCAAACCTCAATACATTTAAAAACAAGTTTTGCACATACTTGGTTCTGATCATGATTTTGAGATCTTAATTTTGTTTTAGTTCAAGTTTAAGCTTTGGTTTAGTCCCAGCATTATCCTCGTCTAGCCCTTGAACAAAAGCAGCTGTACTTTCACCTCAAATGACTTTCAATCTTATGGGGGCTGTTGTACATGACTATCTTACATTTCCCTTTAGTAGAGCTATTTGGCAACACACCTAATCTGAATCTTCATCCTCTTCTCTTCGCTTAGGCACAGGCTGTCCCAGACTGATATAATGATTTCACTCCTGCTACACACAAATGCACAGCGCGACCCAGGAACACACTGTACTTTTGGAATTTTTTTTTACAACCACTGACTCACTGCAGCTACGGCAATAAAGACAAAGCATAACTCTGTTCCAAAAATGCTTCTCAATCACCAGACTATGTTGGGAGGTTTCAGCATCAAATTTTTGACATTAGCTTGCTAGATGCATGTAGAATGACAGCCAAAATAGATCAAAATAAATCACAACAGTTAGCAATAGCCCATTTATAAACTAGCTAAATAATAACTCATTTTATTTGAGTGTCAGTGTAAAGACTAATATGCCGACAAGCCAATGGATGCAATTGCAGGCTTGTGAGTCCAATTTATTCATCCTATCAAGTAGTAGCAGTAAACTAAAGCATAAATAAAATAAATTCATTAAATCAAGTAGGCCAATTAACTCCAAGCTATGGAGTGGAACCTTGCACTTGGTTCAGGAAATAAAGTTGCCAATAATTTTAAGTTTGATTTCTTGCTTGAGCGTAAGACCTATAAATGTAATTAAAATTTCTTTATGAAACTTTGTAAACAATCACTTATGAAAAATGTTTGACAAATGTTAAGTTTAACATGAGTTATTTTGTACTGAAACAATAGCTACAATAAACAATAAACTTTTAATATTTGAATTGTTCTAAAGGTCTATGGCAAATGTGAACTGAAAATTTACTTCCGGAACTGGAAACTGGTGGCCAACTCATTGACATATTTTGACTATTTAATCTTTAATTTACTGAGCTACGTTCCATTTACGCAATAAATAACCGTGTCAAACAAATACACACTCGCAGTAGATTAGGATTTCATTCAAGATTAGACCGTGAATGTCCAAATTCGTGTTTTTCGTCTGGGATTACGCTGAACTCACGCGTCTCTGTGACCCACTGCTCTCGTGAACCATATGTGTTTTTTCCTCCAGACGCACGCGTCCTCCGGCCGCGTGGACGGAGCCTCACCCAATTCACCAATCAGCATCCAGCACAGTTTGACGCATACGTCAAAGCAGCCAATGAGAGCACGGCACCGGGGACCACAACAGCACACACGTTGGAAGCGGCGAGAGGCGAGCCGGGAGCACAACCAGCAAAAAAAGTCGGTGAAAATGTCAGAAAATGCAAATAAACAACGCGATTTGAGACCCAAAATGGAGTTTCATACGCAAACATATGTAAAATGTCAAATGAATCCACAAAAGGTGAGTTGTAAAAGCCGGCGCAGCGAGACTGTTACACAACCACGTTAAGTAACTTCAACAATCAAATGCACGTTCAACGCAATTCCACGAAAGAGGCTTTGACCGACAAACTCCCTTGTTAATCCATCTACTTTTCCACGCTTTAATCTTTCATTACTTGATATTTTATTGCATTATCTGTACCAAAAACGGGAAGAAAAATCTCGGCGAAACAGTAGCAACCATCTCTTTGTGTCACGCTTTCGTAACAACATATCGGGGCAGTTCCAGCCAGACGAAAACTCAAACTATTAATAAAAATCAAGCTTAAAACGAATATGTCCAATCGTGCCGTGCTATTAAAGCGTCACTTGTTATAACCACAGTAGCATAAGAAACATCAACGCGTCTTTGCATAAAACATTTGCCTTTATAGCTTTAAATTGGTATCACTTTGAACACGTTTAGGTCGACATTTATCGTTTTCTTCCACGTCAGATTATGTTCAATCACGAACAAATACAAGAAAGTGGAACCGACTGTTACCTAACATTTTGGTGCGGTCGTGTTTCTGTGTCCAAAAACAAAGCCATGTCAAAACAAATGGACAACTTCGCTTCTTCTACTTCTGCGCTTATTATTACGCATTACTCCAACAATTTCGAGCCAACTTCTGCATCCAAAACGTCGCATTTACTCGTTATTATCACGTACCTGCAAACGTCTCCGTCTCGTCCAAAAGCAGCATGGTTTTCACTGAGCTGCCGTGCGTCCCCGGTGCGTAATATCAGTTTAGTCGCGCAGGACTTACGAAAAACTAAACTAACGTGCACTTTTTATTGTTTTGGCAGGTCTGACCGGACCGGACCGCTGTGGATGTTCTTCCTTCGGAGTTAAAACGAGTGAATGCGAGCGGAGCGGCGCGCAGGAGGCTGGCGCGTTCAAAAAGCTTACATAACCTCTCACGCTGGAGCTGGGGCCCTGTGAGGGGGGACGCAGACGGGCGCAGTGTCCGCACGGCAGCAGGGACTATACTGGGAGGTCCGGGCTGCACTGCTCCTACACATCCGCACAAATTCGCCCACGCAGCATGACGTTTGGGAGTATGTCGGTCATATAACACGCTTTGAGGTACGTCGAGCGAACGCAGCGACCGAACAGGCGAGGTGCTTGACAAAAAACAAAACAGTGACTTGAGAAGACAGCCAAATGCAGAGAATGGGAGAAAGAAATTATTTTAATATTAATATTGGTAAATACGGTTAACGCTTTGAGATAGGCCTAATGTTGGGGAGAATACTTTTAAAGTGTGTTTAGTAAAATGTATTCTGTAATGTACTTTTTCAACTGTATTCTGAATCAAGGGCGTAGGACTGGGGGGGTAAAAGTTGCTTGTTTCCTGGGGTCCCAGAGCAGGGAAGGGCCCTCAAACGCATCAATTTTTTTTTTTCAGTCGCATTTTTACATGCTTTAATCTATTTTTGTTGTAATAAAATGCATTGTGGTGGTCCAGGTCCTTGAGAGACTGAATACAAGATGCAAGAAATCTGAGAGCACCATGACTACATGAAAGAGAGGAAATAATTTTTCACACATTAGCAAAGTCGTTAACAAATAAAACTAGTGATTGTAATTAATGATTGCTGTTAATGTTTTGACATGTTTGTGAAGATGGTCTGCAAACATAAACTGTATCAGAATATAAGACAGTAACTACACAGGAAGCTATAAATAAGTGAGTTTTTGTTAGATTTATAAACCATAGGGTGTATATTCTAGCAAAAGTGTATTCAAAAAAATTACATTTGTGGGGATAAATAAATTATACACAAAATGATGTATTAGGGGCCCACTGAATAGGTTTGTACTTGGAGCCCAGAATTTGGTGCTACGGCCCTGTTTTGAATCCATATAATCCTTTCATAATTGAGATTACATTATGGTGTAAAAAAAAAAGTGACATACAATAAAATAGAAAATAATAAAATGTTGCATTTATTTATCACTAGTTTGAAAAGGCACATGTTTTCACCACAAGAGCGGCGTTTTCTATTTTGAAGAATAACTAACGTCATCAAATAGCGCAATATATTATTTTGATTTTGGTAAAGTAACTACCAAAAAAATGAAGGCGTGACTATACCTGAATACAGTAACTCAAGATTAGTACCGTAGACTATTCTGAATATGTATTTTCGGTACATATATTTAGTTGCCGACCAACACTGAGAAGGCCTATAAATTATCCATCCATAAAATAAATATGCATAAGAAAACACATTCATAATTTATAATAGATCAATACAACAAGTTAGTGTTCACTTTCAAACCCATCAGAACACCTCCAGACAAGGACTCCAGCAGACAGTACACAGACATAAGGAACACTATTGACGTAATGCGATTTTATGCCAGATTTATAAAACGCGTTGATAGATAAAGCATTATTTTCAGTGACATAGAGATGTAAGTAGGCTTACACCGGCAGCAAAGTCAATGGTTACACAACTGAATTTCATAAGCAACTGTGTGAAGTGTGTGAATACCTAATGATCTGCCATATGCAAGTTATTATTACGTTATATAAATTGTTAAGTAAATCTGTAAAACAGTGTCAATCATTTGTTTTGTTGTTCAAAGAGAACGCAGAAAGAGCCTGTTATGTATGAAAGCTTTGGCCAAAATGATGTATATAGTGTATATAATGTAAGTAGGTCAATGCAAACTTTATTTATCTAGAGCAACATTTGATAAATAACTCGAATGCATTATGTAATCAAATTTGGCAATTGTAAAAAGTAATTATGAGCTTTATAATAAGAAAAAAGTAATACATTAAGATCGGTAAGTTAATCATGGTAGTCAAGCCAAGTTGTCAATAAGCATTGGATGGATCAGAAAAAAAAAACCAACAACTGATCTTTTGCAAACTGTGACTCGACATCTTTGAAAATGGTTTTGTTTCCTTTTTACTTAGACATTTTCAAAAACTAAGGGAAAATCTAAAATGGGTGGGGTTGAAACAGCAAGATTACAGTGTGTTTGTAATAAAATGCCAAGTATTTCAAGAATCCCAATCACTCCCCTCTAATCTGGCACAAACAACAAAATAAACTTCTGGAAATAACACCAGATGTTATGTTTGCACTGTATCCTTATGCAAGTCAATAACCCACATAACAAAATATATAGCAATTTGTGACTTTGTTTTTTTTCCTTTTTTTTTTTTTTTTAATCACAAGAATTGCAGGATGTGGATCAGTTTCTGCAGACTTAACAAGGTTTGAATCACATTTATTTTTATTATTGAAAATGATTGCCATTTATTACTTGGAGATGAATTCTTGTCTTTCTAGCCCCAGTTACAATGAACACTGTTTTAATCTAAGCCTGGTTCATCCTAATGGGCCCTGTGCACTGCAGCACTTGGCTAGTTAACCTTTCTCACAGTGAAGGCTAGCTTTTATTAACACGTAAAAACATCAAGAAAACCAATAATAATATAAAGCACTAACAACCTAATTGTTTTTATTCATAGATACATTCAGGTTATTATTTTACTGTATTTTTTTTTATGTTTATTATGCCTTAAAAAGTTTCTAACATCCACCCATGCTATTCACTGCATGAAGTATTTATTAATTTTTGTGTGACTCGACAAAAACCACATAGAGATAGAATTGGGCAGAAGTACTGAAGCTACCACTAAGCTAGCCCGGCGCTGTTGTGCTCAGTCCATTTAGAACCATGTTAGGCTTTTAGAATGGCACTTATCAATTCAACTTAAAGAAGTTATGAGATCCTCTATACATTCTGCCACTCCCAATTTTAAGGTCAAAGTTATTTGCTTAAAGAGATAAAGATGAATCAGTGTAAAAGGCATACATAAACACACCATTGTTCAAATGGTGTCGATATCTTCAGCGTCCTCACCGCTTTAGGAATCAAACAAGTCGAAGTTTGAAGTGCAAATATGTCACTTGTTCTACCGAGGCCCATTACGCATTTCCCAGGAATGTTGGGGACAAAACAAATAACTAAAATCTAAAACAAAGAACTCAAGGACAGTAGAGAAACTCAAAAAAGAAAGAAAAAAAATATAGTAAATATAGTAATAACAAGATAAATGCATGAGTGAAAAAGTAAATGTAAAAAAAAAAAAAAAGAAAGAATGCGTCACTTAACCTTTCTATTGGGCCTGGTGCTTGTTTCCATGGTTATTGCTTTGCTTGGAATGTTCTAAAGTATGGCATTATTGGGGGGATATGCAAAATCAACTTTAATGAGCTTTTCACATTTTACAAAGTTGTTCCCTCATCATTAGTTTATTCAAAGTACTTAGTTGTGATTATATTAATGAATGAGGACTCCAGGCGATATATATATAGGGCTGTAAAATGTCACGTAGCCAGTAGCCACTTTTGAAGATAAAACATGTAAATGAAAATCTGCTGCTTGTTAAGGAGAAATGTCACTATGAAGAGGGGGGCTTATCAATTCTGCAGTTTTGAACAGTCAATGGACCCGTTTCTGTTACCAAGTCGATTTAGATCAATATTGCAGTTTACAAAATGTAAAATATTGATCTACGTATGTTATAAGAATCAGAAAATTTAAAATATGTTATGGTTCAATCCTAAAGAAAAAAGCAAGGTATGTCTCCTTTTAAAATCTAAAAATCTGTCTTTCATTTATTGAATTCCAGGTGTTTATTTACCTTGAAAAACATGCATTCTTTTTGTGAACAGGGTCTCCACAGATCTGACCTGGAACTTGACCTGGAGTGTTAAGCCATACTGTGGAATATTCCAGGCTGGCTCCACTAGAAAGGTTACATAGAGCAGTGATTCTTAACCATAGGGCTGGGGCCCAAAGTAGGGCCGCGGGCACCTCCTTGAGGGCCGCATAATCACTAAAATATAATACATTTAATGTGAGGTTGGGCCTCAAGTTACCTTATACGGGAGAAGTCGGGCCTCAAGGTAAAAAAGGTTAAGAACCCCTGACATAGAGCACCTTTATAGAAAGAACCATAGCACTATTCCAGAGCTAGTCCGGGATAAAGTATTAGACATATTTTGACAAAACTACTCCGAACGAGAGACATGAAATGGTGTAAAATCTAAAGCAGTTTAATGATTGTGATCCAAAGTCCAACTACACAACTAATCAATATAACTCTTAATGTAAACCTAAACTTTAACAAAGAATTAAAACTGTGTCCATTAAACATAAAAAACAGCGCTGTTACATTCATTTTTCCGAGAGGAGATTGAAGATGAATTTTTGTCAAATAGAACTGAATAATCCTAACTTTTCTAATACTACCAAATCGAAGAGTATACATGTAAACCTAAACTCAGCATTAAAACAATACATTAAGATGAATTCACTGGGCCTTAAGTGAACGCATTCAACAGCACATCTCAATTTGAACCTAATCTCACGCTTATCCCCATCATTAGTTACAACTTGTCTCCAATTAGGACACTTAACAAAACATGCCATCTATCACAGTTACTAATTCAACCAAAATATAAAGCACTAAATAATCCAGGCACGCTGTATGTGACCAAAATGTATTCCAATACCGTTTAACTTTTAGAAATCCACACAACTTTCCCTGCTCAAACTCATCCAGCGTTCATTTCATAACCGTCTCATTATCAAACCTCCGACTAGACCGGCATCGCTTTGGATATAGGTCAGTGTGGTAGAGAGACAGTCAAAAAGCTCATTTGAATTCTCTTAAAGTGCTAGCTACGTGTGGGTAAGGGATAATCTTAACGTGCGTGGAAAGGTTGTAATAAAGGAGGTTTTAAAAGAAGTCAAAATCTTCACTCACCCATGGCATGTGCTCCTCAAAACTTTGCTGACTTACAGTGATCCATCTGTGACGTCCAGCGCGAATGTTCCCCTCACACAACAAGTTTAAAGTCTTATCCACCTTTGCACGGCGTGGCCATGCCTGCGCTGTGCAAATTGCGCTTGTTAAGTGTGTCTAAACCCTGCCTAGCCGTGCGCTAAAAGGGACTGAAAGGCCAATGGGACAATTACAAAACAATACGTCCATGAAAGCTGCCCCGAGCCGGCGTGCGTAGAGAAACCCCCGCTCTTGCCGCGCTGCACTTCCTGCCTCCCTCTCCCCTCCCCCTCCCTGTGTGACAGCGCTGTTGTCACTGGCCCCGCCCACCACAGAGGCTGCCTTAGGTAACAGGGTAAGGAGGTGTAAGCAGGAGAACAGGAGCAGGCCAGACAAACCAGGGCAAAGGACATGAAAGAGACGATTGAGGCCATGGATTTGGAATGAAAGCAACTAATTATTGTTTGGATGCAAGCATAGCATAAGTCAATAATAAGATGTTGCTCGCTGTGGCTCGGTCGGATCAAGAGTAATGAACATTAAAGAAATAGCTTTACTTCAAAATAATTCAACTTGTTGCAGAATGCAGAAATAAAAAGTCAAGTAAACAAACTACAATCATGGCATTACTTTGCAAAAGAAAATTGAATTCTGTTAACTGAACAAAAGTTTCAAGAGTGACGTTGTTTTGTCACTCATCCAAGTAGCTTCTTCAGTTTCTCAGGCCTACACTAAAACAAAGGAAACATAGGGATAATCAGAGTATGCCAATAGGAGTTCCACGACCCATTAAGAGCTGGAATGATTATGCAGATGTCATTTTACGCCTTAGAGTAGCTCAAAATTAGAGTTTTATTATAGAAATAAAACAATATTTCTTTCTGTGCTAGATCAGGAAGACAGATTATACATGCAGACAGGGGCGTAGCAACAAATTCTAGGCCGCGGGTACAAAGCTTCTCAGTGGGCCCCTAATACATAATTTTGTATATGATTTATTTTTCCAAGCAAATCCGTTTTTACCGTTATTTTTTCATTCACTATTGTTGAACACCCTGTGGTTTCTACACACACTTAACACGACTTGTTAATTTATAGACATCCTGTGTAGCTTCTGGACGATATTACAATACGATAGTGTCACAAAATCTCGAAACATATTATTACTATTGACATTATTCTGCCCCGCCCACTTTTGCAGTTTTTTGCACTTTTGTTGTAAACGCACTCCCGTTTGACGAGAACTCCGTTAAAGCTAATGACGAACGAGGGAAAAGTCTTGCCGCTAAAATGTTACATAAAGTAGATTGATTTGTGTAAAATGTTTAATGAACACGAGCAACAACAAGTCAACAACGCACCGATTTCCTGGTCAGCCTGAAAACGGCTTTTTAGTCCATGTAGAACTTATTTTCTGTTGAGCTCGTCTGCTCCATGTAAACTACTACAACGGAAACAAGACGGCGGCGCGTAAGGCAACTTCAGGAATAAAGTGAATATGAAAATACACTAAATGCTAATGATAATGGGTAGTTTGATTTGTGAATGACTTGGCTAATATGTGAGCAGTGATTTTTCTCTTTTTTTAAAGGGTGATAGGGCTCTCAGATGTCATACATAACTGCACTTAGCCTCTCACTTTACTCAACCAAATTGCATTTTATTACAAGAAAAATTGATTATAGAAGAGTAGACAAATACAACTGAGAGAGAAAATCCACCGCATGCTTTTGAGGTCCTTCCCTGCCCTGGGTACCATTTATCCCCCCAGTCCAACACCCCTGCATGCAGAGTTCAGCCTCTACTTCGTAAACATTCGATGCACTCGTTCACTCAGCTCTTGGTTTCATAACCGGTGGTGATTACAATACTCCATATGAAAAAGTAGGTTGGACTTCACTGTATATTAGAAGAGAATAACACTGTATTCAGTTTATTTTAAAAAAGACTTCTCGATTATCTCACACGTTTGTTGAACTTTAATACTGACACTCTTAATACAACATCTCATGACTGTTTACTTCTAAAAACTAGCCGCACTAGAACCGAAGCAGGAAAAAAGGCCTTTGTTTTTTTGCTTCCCATAAATGGAATGGTTTTCATGCAAAGTTGGACACACTGGTGCCGCCATTTCATTTGAATAATCTGGTGATATAGATTTATTATGACAATCCCACCTCTTCTTAATGTTTGAAATGTCAGGTTTTGTATTATTTTTGCTTCTTTTGTTAAAGCGCCTCTGACAGGTTGGACTACACATTTGACAAAAATGCATTTAAGATAAATATATTTAAAATTTTGTTAAAATTCTTTACACATTTTATCACAGTTTGGCTGTTTTTTAGGTTTTTTGTTTTACTTCCTGGTTGTAAATGATGACATCACACTAGGAAATTACCATAGTAACCACAGTGTACACTGAGCCAAAACTCATCTAATGTCACTGATTTTTTTCTTTTACAAATAAGAATACATGCAAAAGCCTTTATTTTGTTGAATCAATGTTTAAAGGATCAATAAAAGTCATTTCTTCTGTGTAAATCATGCGTAACCTTTGTCTCCCCAGCGTGATGTCATCAGTCTGTTTACTTCCTGCAATTTTCAACATATTTTTCAACTTTTCTCCACAAATGGCTGCCTGATTGGTGTAAAACTAACATTTATATTTACAACTGGAATTAATACACCAAATAAAGTCAAAATTAGAAAATCACAAAAACCTGTCATACGCACTTTAATGTCTGGAAAGGGCGCTCATGAAAAAGAGAGGCTGTTACTCTTATCGAGCGTTCCCTGTATAAATAAATAAAGATAAAATAGGTTAGCAGCATATACTCCTGTAAATACATGTTAGTTTCAGTGTATTTAGCTCCTCCCTTCAGACATATATAAGGCAGTGACTCACTACTCATAATTTTGTCAGAGATAACTGACGAAGCTACTTGAATGAGTGTCGAAACAACTTCACGCTATGGAACCTACCTGGATGACTGCGGGTTTATACCAGAACTAGGACTCAACTTAAGGCCCGGGGTCCAAATCAGGCCCTCCAAGGGATATGATCCTCAACCAAGCTTCCAAAAATATAGAAAATATTTTATCTGTTTAGTCTTGGTTTGGTTCCGGTTTAGTCATGGTTTAGACCTGGTTCTGCCGATGTTGTTAAAGCCTTTTTATTACATGTTTTCTGTATTTCAAAGGCGTTCAACAGGTTTCTGGCCCCGAGGACAAAACCATCTGAAAAATCTGGCCCTCGGTAGAAGTTGAATAGCCCTGGTTTATGCTATTACTTGTCTTTTACTAGTAATCCTTCTGATACAAAAAATGTAAAAAAAAAGTTACGCATTGTGCCTTTAATTACTCCAACAAAAGTGTTTATTACCGTTCCTTTTCTGACGTCTGCAGGGGTAGACTGCGCTACTGTGGCGGTTTGTATGCCCACGTCACTAACAGGAGTCGATCTATGTGACCCAGACAGTAACCCGTGGCCTGATTTGATCTTAGATAATGCTAATAAAGGTTCAATGACGTTTAATTTTGAAACATTAAACTAAATATTTGGAATGTACTGTGCTGTATTAAACTTGGGCAATTCTGGTTATGTAACAGGATTTCATAATTGAGGAAGCAAAAATAGCTAAACGTTGCTGCTGCTCCTCAGATAGTTCCTGTTACACAAACAGATTTACAGTAGATAAGAGTGTAAAAGCTTCACAGCTTGAGACTTTTTCAGTATGATCTAACAAACACTTGGAATACATCTGCATCCGCAAAACCATGAAGCTTGTTGTTGTTCATGTTATGAAAGTCCATCTTTTGTAACATAGATGGTAAAAACACAGAATGATGTACAGTTTTTATGAATTCTCTTTTTCAGTCTTAGCTTTAGACGATAAGGGGACATAAAATAAACTTGGGATGATCCAACCACTGTCACTCATTTGTAGCGTCTGTCTCTCAAATGCGGAAGACGTCTCCATTTTATTATTCTCGTAACATTCAGAGCAAAATATGTAACTTCCTCTATCTCGCTTGTCTGCAGAAATCCATGCCATTTTACTACTGTTACTGTTATTTTTGTTTCCTTTTTTCCTTTTTTTTTTTAAGTCACCATGTTTGTTTAGACACGAACAGCTCAGTCCAATTGAAATCATGGAGATTATTCCAGACCAAATCATGATTGGCAAAACTGGCAAAGCGTTTTGGTCTTTGCTGGTCAGGCAAACTCGGGACTGGAATAATTTTTGCTGACAACCCTAAAAGGACTAATTAAAAAAAGTTTAGGTTATACATGCTTGGTTTAAAAAAAAAAAAAAAAACATCAACAACTACTGATCAGTTGTGTTTAGTAATGACACAGTTGTCTTGCTCCAGCTGCAGTGATCAGTGGGTCTGTAAAGCTGCTGGTGTTAAGAATGAGTTAATTATTTTATGATGTGTGATCTGTTCACTTTGGGCCAAACAAGCAGTTTACGCCGAACAAAACCTCAGACACTGAATGGGATAGACAAGGTTATAAGACTTCTAAGATTTATAAGATTTCCTAGTAAGTCTCACAGCCAGCAATCTATCTAAAACTCTTCAACTAAGAACGAGCAATGTTCAAAACAAAAATGTATAGTTTGGAGCAGCATTTTTCAATATATATATATTTTAAAAATCTGTAATCTAGTAAATTTTCTGTCTAATTAAACACAACACAGAATTACATAACTCCAAGGGAATAAATGATGATGCGTTAGTGAATTTGCATCAACTGCAGCATATAGTAGGCAAAGTGTATACTATTGTTCAAAAAGTCCAATATTAAAAGGACAAATATTATGCATACATTTGTTATTGGCCTTTAAACATGCTCTTGAGTACCTCTGCTTTGGCATCTCATGTTTTGGAATTGAATAATGCATCTACTGAAAGCAAACATGACTTTATATCTGAAGTGTACACTCATCAGGAGTTGTGTTGTGTGTGAATTCCATCTACTTGCAGCTGAGGAAATCAACATGGAGAAATAAACAAAGGTTTGCTTACCCCGACATGCTAATATAGGCATGTAGCTGTAAAAAATGCGATGTCATGGAATGAGTGTGGCAATGATCCCAGAACTTAAAACCTGCACAGAAAAATCTCTACCTATGACGTCTCAAAACTGGGAACAAAGTGTTTTCTGAGACTCAGATGGGAGAGGACTTACAAGAAAGAAGCAAAATAGAACTCCAGGAATGTTTTTGATGACAGAACACAGCAATAACATGGTCTAAAGCTCAAAAAAGTCAAATTTTCATATTGTGCAATGCACCTTAGGTTGGCATTTATGTTGTGTAAGAGAGTATCAGAGCAGAGGTCGAAACTAGGAGAATTATGACAAGACAAAATATTTAAGGATTAGCATTTACAGTACTGGTATATAATTTCTTCACGATCTACATATTTACTGTACATTTCACTGATACATACATTTCATTTAAAAACAATACCTTATAACTTTTGGCTTCATACAAGACGTATTTTCTGTAGATTTGGCACAGCTCTGTGCAGGAACTTGTTATTTCTAAAATTATCTTCACACTTTGTCACTTCATATGAACTGAATGTTCTGTGAGCAGTGAATGTACAGATCTCTATGGAAACCCAAACCCACATCTTTGACGTACTCATCTACTGCACTACATCATGTTCAATTGCTAATTGGTCTATCTATAGAGAATGTTTACAGGAGAGGTACAGAAGAAAATTGTTTACTTAGTGGGGATGGGACAAATCTCGAGAACAATCTTGCGATTTGATTGTCACAAGGGAGGTTGCGTTTCATAGGACTCATTGATTGCAGATTTGGATAAAATGATGTGGTTCTCCAACTGTGGTACACGTAACCACTAGTGTTGTGCAAGCTTCTGGTGGTACGCAGTAGATCTGTACTCAAAATATTGATATGGTACAATATCGTGACGGACCTCTGGGCAGTTTATACAGAGATGCGTATTGAGACACTTTTAAATAACATACATTCATTATAAATTGCAGAGTTATACAGCTATTAATCTGCTGACTTCTGCATTAAGAGTAAATGTGTTGAGCTGAAACGGGACTTATATGTAGAACAACTATATTCTGATAAGGACATGGAGACCATTACATTCCAATGCATTTTGTGGCTCTAACTCGGGGGTCGGCACTTTTTTGCTTCGGGTGCCATTTTGAGAAGTTCATGACTCTGAGTGTGCCACCACAAGACACCATCCTAGTTTTTATATTGTGCTTTTGTAGGAGAGTCATTCACAATTCCATTTTAAATGTTATCGAATTATAACACAAACTTTCCCAGTTTGTTCTGTAATAAAATTAAGAAGGGGTTCGATTTTTCCCCAAGAAATTTTGAAGTAAACTGAGGTAAATCCCTGCATTCTGGTGCCTTTTGGTGATATTTTGTTAATATTTAATGTTCTCAGATGCAGGCTTAATCTATTCCTAAAACATAACCTCTTTAAATTAGGCTACTTAATTACAAATATAAACATTTTACTCCATTTTAGTTTAAACTTACTATCATCAGATGGGTCTTATGAGGTGAACCCAGAACTTTACCTTCTTCTTGTCAGTATATTTGTGTTTAATGCTGTGTCGCAGTAAGACTTGTTTAGCAGCCAGAATACAAACAATTATTTATTTTGAAAGGGCCCAATAAAGAATTTGGCTGCTGTTGGCGACACCTTGACAACACACAGCACCGCAGCGCTAAAGTTTCCCCACGACTTTTTACATGTCCAGGATAAAGTCACGCAGTTCATTATAAGCGAGACGTGGAGCTGCAAAGGCCCGCACGATCACATGAGACAAGCAGCTCCTCTGCCGCTTAAGAGCACAGCGCGGCACGTTAAACCTCAGTGCGTGCTTCCAGCGCTCACACCAGGGAGAAAACCGCAACGCTCTTGTGGGCACTGAGGCTGAATGAACGAGGACGGTCACAGTGTCGTAGAGAAAAAGCTGCTGCGAGCTGCGGGAGCGTGGAAGTTATTAACATACGATGCATCAATGAGCGCAGCTGGATATAATTTTTTTATAATAATATTTCCTTAGACCGTTTCGCTGCATGTGCCACTCAAAATTCCTCTCTGTGACAAGCTTACCATGTTTTTTTTTAGTAAACCTTTAACACCGTTTAAAGGAATATCCATGCACCAAGACATGTATCGCATCAAACTCCGAGTATCGGGATGTGGATTGTACCGTGAAGTACTACGCAGTACCCAACCCAGAACACGGACACCTCTTCAGTTCTAGCGCTTACGTAATTTAGAGTACATTTTATCTACAAGCTTTCTTTTTGAGGTAAATTCTTTGTTAAAACCAGGGCTGTAAGATTAATCGGAAACTGAAAGAACAGGCAGCAATGTTTGCAGAACTGTATTTTCGGTTCTAAAACTGTTACCCCAGTAGTTTAGATCTGCACAAACATGTTCTGAAATACATACAGTTGTTTTATTAGTTCAGTGGTTCCCAAATTTTTTTGTCTAGAGTACCCCCTAAGCTTTGTCTCGCAAGTAAAGTACCCCTTTACATGATATTCAGGCAAATAAATGGGTTTACTGGTCGCATATTGTCCATTATTACTATTATCTAAATATTTTCGATTTGATTTTTGGTCCAAGATACTCCAAAAAGATGCTAAATTTACAACTAATAACACTTCATAATTCAGATAAAGTACATTTCATCTTCTTTTTAAAACCTGTACCCCCTGGTAACTCCTTATGCACCCCTTGGGATCCCCGTACCCCTGGTTGGGAATCACTAATATTAAAACATTAATCGCAAATTGGGTGGTACTCGGAAAGCCAAATCTTTTTGTTGGTGGTACTTAATGTGAAGAGTTTGAGAACCTATAAATTCCAAAAATCATAAGATGCAGTAATGTATAGTCACGTTTACAGCTGCAACATTTTCTCATTGCAGAGTTTTCCTTTTTCTTCCTCCAGCAGAGTCTACACATCTAAATTGCCTATGCTTCTCTGGGCTTGGACGTAACAAATGCTGATGTACTGGGACATTTTAAAGCAGGTCAAGAGCAGCACCCACCTTCCTCTAGTGCTGTCCCAGAAACAGCACCGGCAGAGGTAGCAGGTGTCTGTGTATTTGAGGAGCCATTACTCAAACAGCGACAGTGAGAAATGAACAGGGAGCCCTGAAAAATCCCAAAATAAAAACTGCCTCTTCACAGTTCTAGGTCAGACAGCTTTATTTATTTCTCTTTGAAGGTTATGGTGCAAAGTCCTGACCTCTCTGAACGGCTAAAAGATGTATTACCATTTTCTTAGGGTTTTTAGATTTCAGTTTCTTAAAACAATACATCACACATGTTTTGCGTTATCACTTTAAATTACTCTCTTACTTTCTCTTCCTCAAAAATTCAACTCAAAAGTGGACAAAAATGTCTTCCATAAAAAGTACACAGTTTTAAATTTAAATTAAATTGTAGTTTTAACACAAAATACTAAAATGTCCTGCGGTGTGACACGTTTCTTCAAAAAATTTTACAGTCAGTGAATAAAAGCGATGGCATAACGATGAGCATGTATAGAGTCTACTACATGTGTATCATTACTTCAAGGGAAAATATCATGCATTTTTTGTTATTAGCCTTTACACATGCTCTTGAGTACCGTACCTTAAATTTGCCATCTCATATTTTGAAGAAAAAAAACCTTTGTTAAGTATATGAACATGTTTCTCTGCAGTTTGCCCTAACACGTTATCACTTTAAGAAACTGTGTGACACGCAGTGATCAAGCTAGTAGTTACAGTGATCGTGTTCAGACGGTAGAGATGCTTGAGTCTAGTGAGTCTAGTGAGTCCAGCGATGATTTAAGGACTTAAAACAGCAGAAGATTCTCGGTTAAGGGACGTCTACAATCGGAAACACACCACCGATCAAGGGAGTTCAACAGGAAGTGTTTTTGACGATTGGAGGGGAGAGGATTTTCTAACCAGCATTCCTCAGATTAGGGTGAATGAAGCTAAATGCAACTTCAGGTATGTTTTTGATGATGGAACATTGTAAGAATATTGTTAAAAGCTCAAAAAAGTCACGGTAGTAGAATGTGTGTCCTTTTGTGTGAGAAGTTTGATGCTGTAATCCAAAGTGTGTCCTGCAGTGTCACAAGAAGAATCACATATTTAAAAAGAGAGTTAAACAAAAACCAGAAGGAGCTCATTTGTCATTTCTGCTCCAGGACAAGCTCTGGGGTTTAAGGTTTAAGCTACAGATCAAAAGAAATAATTAGTATTTTATCACTTTTGAGAAAATCCAACTTTTATGAAAAACTTAGAACATGTGCCAGTTTGATGTCCTGCAGTGTAACAGCTGTATTTCCAAAGAAAAATACAATTCTAATTATTAAAAAATACCCTTTAGGGAGGGGATAGTTACATAATTGTTAAACTAACTTTGTAGACATATTAGTTCATTTCTAATGACTTTATTTTTCACATGGCAAGCTATTTGTTAATGTCTAACATAAATATGTAAATAGGATGAGTGAAAGGGGAAAAGTGAATGCCACATATACCGTAACTTTGTCTGATCCTAGAGCTGCATTATACAGAAAAAAAACCAAAATCACTATAAAACCTTCTCTCCAAATAAATCGTCAATGCAACTCATTTCAGACTGATTCCGTAAGTAAGAGTGAATTGCTGACGCTGTGACTAAACTAGCTGTTTTCCAGGAAAGTTATTTTTTTGAAGGCCTCCCACTACCCACAGCAAGGAGAACACATGGAAGAGAGGAATAATGAATGACAAATCACCATCAGTCGTGTACCAAATGTTGTTCCAGTCCTACAGAAGCAGATGGCAGTGTTATAAGTACAGTTGGACCGGCCCCAGACTTTAATGCATCACCTGTTGTATTGGAGTTCACATTGTGCTGGCAGCGCTGAGAGGGAAAAGGAAGTGACTACATGTTATATACGGAGAATTTAACACGAGTCAGGGGCTCGAGTAAATGCACTTATATCAGACACACGTGGAAAATATTATGTTTGAGGGATGGATTAATAGGTTGAAATCAGATACAGTGCTGCTTGATTTTAGTTATTAGTTCATTTATTCTGACAGGTCCATAAATAATGCCGCAATGTGAATTAACCTTGTGAATTAACCGCAATGTGAATTAACCTTGACGAAAATCAACTCATGTGTGACAGAATAATGACGTTATCACTGTACAAACGGAGAAAATGGTGGTGAAAAATAAACTATAGTGCAAGTAATTGACATCAGCGCAACCAATAGTCTACACATTTTAAAGATTTTTTTTTCAATACTTATATCCATGTAATAGCGGGGATGAAACTAGGGCTGAAACTAACATTTATTACAAACATTTATTACAAAATCTGACCCAGATGAAGCTGAAGTGAAGCCGTTTTGAGAATCCTGTAGAGTCCATTTACGGATCATGAAAATATAGTTTCCGTTATCATTTCTGTCATTTTCATGCAATCGGAGCTCAATTTGAGTCATAAAACCTATTTTCTCATCTAATGGCATGTTTTGTAACCTATGTAAAGACCAGTTAACGATTATTCAATGACTAAAACAGCTGATGACTATTTTAATAATCAATTTCTTATGATTAATCAATTAACTTGTTACAGCCCTAGATGAATCTACCTCAACCATGAATGTGGGTTCAGCATGACTCAGTGGTTAGAACACATGGCCATAAACTAAAAAAGTCAGCAGTTTGAATCTCACTCATATTTTGTGTGTCCTCGGCCTAAGTTTGAATTTTTTTTTATCCTTAAAGTTGAGCTTAATACATTTTTTCCCCACAACCTACAATACTTATGCCGCACAACTGACACTGTCAACTGGGAAGTCGATTATTTCCAACTTGAAAGATACGAGTTCCGACTTTAGAGCATTCCAGCTCAATTAACTCGTATGTAAGCAATTTAGCTAAGGCTCATGATTTATCCTATAACAAGCGTTTACATGATTCATGTGGTAGTTAATCGCTCAGGTGCTATTTTTGTGGCGATTATTATTGCTGTAATATGTCACTGTTGATCTCGTACGTGAAGTGGGAGTCTAACAACCAGTTCCCAGTTCACAAGTAGGACCAGCGTTCCAGAGCATTTTTTCAAGTTGGAGGTAGGAAATTACCTGGAAAGCACCATAATCACAGAGCCATTCATTTTTCTAAAACGAGAAAGTGTGCTGTTAGATAGCAGATAGATAGATAGTTGTTGTTTGCGTCATCGTGATGGAAATAACTTTGACTCTGGCCTCTGAAATTTGCATATGAACTTTGTGGTGAAAATTTTGTGAAAGTGAGGAATACCTTTAGACCATTGCAGGCCGTTTTAAAACGAACTTATACTGTTTTTCATGTTTTTTAAGAACATAAAAATGTGATGTATTGGTCGTATTAGTAGTTGTAATGTGCCAGGTCGTCAAAGTAGAAAATATGCGAAAAGAATGAACTGTTTTTGGAGCTCATGTGATGGTTGAGTGGTTTGTTATGGTGACTTAATCTGTCCCATAATTCCATAATAATTATTTGCGGCTCTCAGAAAGTTCTTACAAGTGAGTGTATGCAGCCAGGGGGAAATGAGCAGGTCAAAGTGTGAAAGTGCTATTGTGACTGAACAGTGACATGTTGATAAGTTGATAATGACTTCCTGTTTGTGGTGGAGGTGGGCGGAGTTAGTAGCGTATCTGTGGTACTGTGTCAAAGGTGAAAGTCTCCGGCCCTCCCCCTGTGTGGTGCAGTGGCATGATGTGGTGGTATGATGTCGAGATGTGGGCCAGTGATAAACCCTAATGGACTTCCTGCAAGAGATGGAAGGAAAGAAGGAAAGAAGGAAAGAAAGAAGGAAAGAAGGAAAGAAAGAAGGAAAGAAGGAAAGAAAGAAGGAAAGAAGGAAAGAAGGAAAGAAGGAAAGAAGGAAAGAAGGAAAGAAAGAAAGAAAGAAAGAAAGAAGGAAAGAAGGAAAGAAGGAAAGAAAGAAAGAAAGAAAGAAGGAAAGAAGGAAAGAAGGAAAGAAGGAAAGAAGGAAAGAAGGAAAGAAGGAAAGAAGGAAAGAAAGAAAGAAAGAAAGAAAGAAAGAAAGAAAGAGTGTCTTTGGGTACATTGGTTTCAAGATGACCCAAGAAAAAAGCATACTGAACCCGATTAAATATAATTACTGCCAAGATTCCTTTGGTTTTTTAACTGACCTAGATTTAAAAGTGTCCATAAGGTCGTTGAGCTGTGTGCCAGACATTTTACTACAATCCTCCACTAGTCCATTTAAGCCAATTTGGTTCTATAGGTTTAGCATATCAAACCAGCAGACATAAGAAAATGTGAGCTCTGAGTCAATAAAGCAGCAATGAAAAAAATTCAGAAAAACACAAACATCAAAACTTAAATTTGCTATAAAAAAGTGCATTCTCTGGTGAGTTTTACCACACACAGGACAATGACAATGATGGGACAACAAGGGCCATCATTATGTCCTGGTACTTGTAATCTTGTACCTCCACCATCAATCATAACCGGGGGGAGCAGATTTTCTTAAATCAATACATATTTCTTTATTTTTAGACACATTGTTGTTCAGAAAGGATGACTGGCACCAGTCTTAAACTTCAGACCATGGTGTGGAGCATCCCCATTCCAAAGAGAAACTATGACTCAATCATCAGCACATTTTACAACTTAATTGTTCTTATAGTAACTTTGACACATATCTGTATGAGAGAGAATGCACTTGAACATAAAATCTTATGTTGAAGAAAATCTTACATTTCTCTAGTTTGACAATTTAGGTGTAGAAGTGTTTAGAATCTAATTTTACTTCTTGGTTGGCACGGGCAGCTGATGCGTTTTAGGTAATTCCACAGACATTCATAGACGTGAAATTCCTTATCTTTGCCCGTTGCTCAGACACAATCTCTTTGTTAGCCGATGCTACCTTGGTGGAATGGTGAAGGCGATCCCCTTATTAGATTATATAAACCTTTTATTTCTTGATGTTTATCCCATTTATCTGGTCTTTACACCAGTCACATATAAAAGTGAATGTTCAGTGGTCACTAGTTACTCAACAGAAGCGCATTGGTTCAGAAATCTCAACTTAAAGTCATTTAGCCTTTAGCTCAGATGACAGTTTTACAGGCAAGGTTTACACACTCAACACTGACTTTTAACAGGGCTTTGACCTTTTGTAAATGTGGTCGATGGGTTGGTACCAGCTGACGATCTCTGGATTATTCATAACTTGCATCTTTTGCAGCCAAATACATGACAGCTATTGACCTTATTCTGCCCCGCCCACTTTTGCCGTTTTTTTCACTTTTGTTGTAAACGCACTCCCGTTTGACGAGAACTCCGTTAAAGCTAATGACGAACGAGGGAAAAGTCTTGCCGCTAAAATGTTACATAAAGTAGATTGATTTGTGTAAAATGTTTAATGAACACAAGCAACAACAAGTCAACAACGCACCAATTTCCTGGTCAGTCTGAAAACGTCTTTTTAGTCCATGTAGAACTTATTTTCTGTTGAGCTCGTCTGCTCCATGTAAACTAATACAACAGAAACAAGACGGTGGCGCGTAAGGTAACGTCCGGAATAAGGTGGATAGAGAAAAAAATCTAGTAGCGTTGGCAAGTGGTCGATAGCATAATCATCGAACGCCGCGTCTACTTATTTATATGTCTCTGAGTAATTCCATAACAGTTACCAAGCAACCATATTGTAAACAAGTGCAGAAGATTTCCCCGTTGGTTGCACCAATATTTTTTCAAAGCTGCCCCAGTGTCTGTGTGACTAATTGCGTTCAATTTATCTCCAGAATTATCTTTTTATCTGACAAATAAAAATATGAAACAACTCTTATTTTGTTAAATTAATGTTAAAGTGTTACGTAAATGAATGAATTAACTGTATCCGCATTTTGTGTGGTATTTCACAAACAAATATCTATAACGACTAGTATCAATATTAATTTCTGGTCAAATAAATATCTAGGGCATTCACTTAAGAGGAGAAAAAAGGGGGAAAAAATGCAAATCACCAGTGTGAGGACAGTGGGATATACAAGGGATTATGGGATGACAGAGGGTGATGGAGCATTATTGAGAGGGAAGTGTCTCCGCGGCGACAGGAGACTAGTGCTCTGACAACAGTCGCTATGGGAAACAGACCAGAAAAGGGGGTGGGGGTGATGGCAGGTCGGTGAATAAACATGTTTTCCCCTTCTGCCAGAACAGAAGAGAGGTGCTGCAGAGGGCGGCTAAAAATACACATGAGCGATGTGATTGGATGACAAGTGATCATGGTGTCGTCATGGGAACGCTTGCGAAGTTTGGATGAAGTTTGGCAAAAGATGGAAAAAAGTATCTTGAGGATTTGTGAAGTGTGTATTTGTTGATGTGCGAGCTACCAACCATTGAGGAAAACCTAAGAAAGCTATTAAGCACTTAACAATTTAACAAAAGCATTACCGGCAAAAATCCATCATCTATTGTAAGCAGGCCAAACGAGACGCATTAGTCACAATAATATTAAACGACACGCATTATGAAGTACTTGTTGAGTTATTGACCTGTACACATGCTTTTGAGTACCTCTGCTTTGGCATCTCCTGTTTTAGAACTTATAATAATGTATTTACTGAGAGCACACATGGCCCCACATCAGGAATGGAGCTGAAGCTTCATGCACTGGCTGCAGAGGGAGTTACATAGGGGAAATAAACAAACCTAGCTTGCTCCAACATGCTAACGTAAGCACACAGTGGTAAGGAACACGATTTGATAGAAATGCTCAGAACGAGTCTGGCGACGATTTATGAAAAATCTCTGAGCTGAGATATTTGGAACGGAGTGTTTTTAAGGCTCAGAGGGGAAAAGACAAAATTCATTCATAAACAAGATTCATCAAGTGTGAATGAAGCTAAATGTAATGTAAATGTTTTTATTGAGGCTTTTAATATGGTTAAAAGCTCAAAAGTAAAAGTTGCATTCTATGTGCCCTTCAAATAGTAAAGAAAAATGCTGTGGAACCCCATTACTGCTAGATCTCTCAAGCATTATAACCCTAAATAAATTGTGTGGTGGTGTTCTTTTAAAGTCATTGTTTGTGGCTAACAAAGCTGTAAATTAGGTCTTATCTACAAGACAGGAAGTTCTTTGTTGAGTGAAACTCAGGGACCGGCCTCCAGCTGGTGCCAGAGTCAGGACCAGACGTGGAGAGTCAGCGTTTCATTGTTAGGAAGCAAAAATATAAAACTATCCTCCTGAAGATGTGGTACACGTATCTGCTCTGACAAGGGTCAAATCGAGGCTGCAAACAGATCTTCTGAGCTATGACTGAGGGAATTTTATCTGCATTTTACCCTTAAAAAAAAAAAAAAAAAAAAAAAGGTAATATGCAGGGATCCCAAAGTTAATTTAAAAACCTTATCAATATCAATAGCATATTTGACTTTGTGGTCTTAGCATTTACAATTTCAATTAAAAATGAATGTACAAATCATGTACAAAAAGGTGGACCACGACAAATAGTGGTAGTCTAATAAAGACATTCTCTTCATATATTCAACCCAAACTGCACTAAAAAGACTACAAGTGCACAGGGAATTATGCATAAACAACTATTTATACAGAAAAGTACTGGTAAAGAGTGTCTTTATATGTTAGAGATACATAAGTTAGATTAAACAAAATCATCAGATAACTCACTCCATATCTTCTCCCATATAAATCTTTTAAACGGTAATAAAATAAAGCTTTTAATCTACAGAAACTAATTAGTATTAGACCAGCATTTGAATTCACCAATCTCTTCTTCATGCAAAAGCCGAAGCATGAGCTAAAGACACAAGCAGCTGTTAATAGCTGCAGTGAAGAGTCATGTCCCTTAACCTCACATGGTGCTCGGCCAAAGCCATTACCTTTCCTCGAAATATAATCACATTTTATTTTGTGATGATACAGTAATATACAACAGAGATGGAAATTATGGATTGTTTAGGTCATTTTGTAATGTAAAACTTTATTCAGAAATAATTTAAAGTAAAACGGCGTAAGATTTTTGTCTTGTTAAACATCTCTGTAAGTCCGTGTGGTGGTTGTAAATGTATTTTCTGGGCATTTGAAGCCCCTTTCGTCGCCCCCTGCTGTCTCTGCACGGAAGCGGGGAGCTTTTAGCTTTTTTTTTACTGGTGCATTTTCACAAGAGACCTACTTTTTTACTTTACTTTTTTGACTTAAAATTAAATATATTTATGGACTTTTAAGATTTTTTAAAGGCTATTTTAGCCTTTAAACATGCTCTTATGTACCTTTATCTTCTCATGTTTTGAAACAAACAAACAAAAAAATTGTTTATTATCAAATAATTATAGCTTTTCTCAGCTGTCTGGAAAGACACTTACAGAGTGCATCCAACCAGTAGATGGGGCCAAGCACTTAGCTATATTATTCCTATAAGGGAATGTGCTACACATGATTATCAAGCTAGCAGCAGCAGTTATTGTGTTTAGACGGAAGAAATGCTCAGAATGAGTCTGCCGATGATTTAAGGACTTAAAAAAGCAGAAGCTTCTTTGATAAGTGACGTAAATGTCATCCTAAAACAAGGAGTTCAGCAGGAAGTGTTTTTGAGGGGGAAGGATTTTCAAGTGAACATTACTCAAAACCGCGTGAATGCAACTGAATGCTGATTCATGTAGATTTTGTATTTTTGATGACGGAACATTGTTAGAACATGATTAAAAGCTGAAAAAAGTCACTGTAGATGAATGTGTGTCCTTTAAGACCCGGCATATACCCTGAAAATGTATTTTATTGTTTTTATATGTTTTAATATGTGTGCACGCGTGTGTGTGTGTGTGTGTGTGTGTGTGTGTGTGTGTGTGTGTGTGTGTGTGTGTGTGTGTGTGTGTGTGTGTGTGTGTGTGTGTGTGTGTGTCCAATGTCTGCTGTAGAGAACTTTGAATTGCATATTGTACAAACTCTCTTATTATATGTTTATTGACTGGTTCCATTTTTCTAATTGTACCAATGGCTTATCAATGATATTGATTGGTTCCCTCAGATGTGGGTCCATATTGAAGATTTAGCAGATATTGGACGCCGATATTTCCTCTGTAGTCAGTCTGTGTATGCTCATGACTCATCCCCCGTTTGTCCTCAGATTAGTCTTTTTGAACAGACAATGAGCGAAAATGAAAATAGAGGAACAATTAGGCTAAAACATGGCTGTACATTTACACAACAAATGGCTTTATATCCCAGATGAATGCGTGGTTTTATTATTTTTGCAAAAACGAAATGTCCATTTGTGAGCTTTACGTTATCTCTGCATTAATTTGTGGGTCTGGCTATGGATTTGAAAATTTTAACGTGGTGTCTGCTCATCCTAAAACCTTCATCTCCACTCCAGCTCTGGCTTGGTTACACAATACGTTGCACAACCCATTGCTGCACCACTGCGTTTTATAAGCCCCGGACCCCACTCGGATGCATCCTTGCCTCCTCGTTTCCTCTCCTCCTCCTCCTCCTCCTCCTCCTGCCTCCTTGTGTGCGTTCCTCCTCCCTCCTCGGTTGCCATATGTAGGTTTCCAACACGGTCGCGGTGTTTTGAATTCAGACGTAGACGTGTGAGAATGTTCTTCACAGGTTCAGCGCGGAACTCCATCTGTCAGAGCGCACAGTTAATAAGGCCTTATACAACACCGGCTCAGACACCGCATCAAGCCGACCTCGAATCAATACTCTCAATAATTCAACATATGCTGGCCATTTTGTCATTCATTCAAGAGCCCCGGTTATGCTACTTTTGAGATAATGTACTACCACTGAGAGATGTAACACTCACTGAAGTTCATTCACAGTTGATGTGCAAATTTGGATCATTTCAGCACTTAAAGACAAGATCCTGTGCCTTGTGAGATAAAATTGCCGCAAGATTGTGCACAAAATGTGAAAAATGTGAACACAAAGTATACCGTTTATAGTAAAAAGGCTTCAAAGAGTTATGTTCCGAAACTTTCAAATAAGAGTACATGATGTTTCTGCACTTTTATGATTAATTTAAGACATTTCACATTTGTCTGATGTTTAAACCTCAACTGATGTGTTTAAAAGACATGTTTTAACACATTTCGGTTAACCAGGATACTTTACCTTTTGCATAGACAAAAATAATGTGATGCACTAATGAAGAAGCCATAATTTTAAAAAAGCAGAACTGCAATTACAGTAAAAAAAAAGAAAAAAGAAAAAAATCTAAAAATGTGTGGCCAAAATTGTGAACTGAACTGCAAAATGTATTAATAACAAATTATGTCAAAATCTTTTCTCTTTCTTGTGGAGCCAATCTTTTTATGTGGGAATCTTTCATCCAGCTCTTTTTCATACCATGTTCATTCATTTCATTTTCTACCGCTCTTTTTCATACCATGTTTTTTGTGGTATTTAATAATAATATATGAACTATGAAGATTTTTTTTTTTTTCACTTTAAAGTGTGATATTGATTTTAAACGGCACGGGCGGTAAGGGTCCTTTCTGTGTGGAGTTTGCATGTTCTCCCTGTGTCTGCGTTGGTTTCCTGCGGGTGCTCAGGGTTCCCACTACCACTAAAAACATGTACAATAGGCTCCTCCCCTCTGGGGCCAGGGCTCTCCTGAAAAACAGATTCTGAATCTCAGTGGGACTTTCCTGGTTGGATAAAGGTCAATAAATACATTCTAAAAATGGCTCCATGGACAACAGGTTCAGAGCAGAACTGCTCTGAACCTGTTGTTCACCTCAGACGCTGACAGCTCCTCGTACAGAGAGCAGCTGTGTAAGTACAGAGCAGTGGGTGGATGAGCGGTAGGAGAAAACAGGAATTTTCAAAAGCAGTGGCACCTCAAATACAGGGCAATAAAGATGACTCAAAAACACATAAATTACTCTAAATGCTATGAATGAGTTAATGATGAGGGGAAATAATTATAACATGGTTAAAACCACGATAAAAAATAAAACAAAATTACTGTTGGTGTCATGCTATCAATGGATGTACTGTCAGTTTGCCCTTTCATGATGATCAATTTTCCACTGTTTCCAGCAGATTGCTTCAGACACCTGATCCAAGTGTTCTTCTGAAAATGTCAGCCAGGACTCGAAACAAATTGATCATAAATATATTTGCAAGTTACCTATGGGCTTAAGATAGAGGCATAGCGACCAGTTATTTGCAGTGTTGCCCACAAGAAATAAATATTTGCTATAATATACATGACACTATTACTCTATTTGAAATATTTTTCCATTTTGGGAAACTAAGATCTTTCGATCAGTGTTATTTAAGCTCCCTCAATACATCATCCCAGAGCCAGGATGAACTCTGTCCCAGGCAAACTGCAAACAAATTAAAATTAACACAAGCTCACAGAAGAATATGTACACATATATCTACATATGTTAAAAAAAAAAAGGACAACTATTTGAAACCGAAGCCTTGTCCTTTCTATTTATAAACATTTTAGTGTTGTCAAAAAATAAAATACTTATTAATACTACAATATATTTTTGGGAATAAAATTAATATTGTGTATTGAATCTATTCCTTAGTAACAAAGTTTTAGTATTGTGACACCACTAGTACATTTACACCCTTTAATAATAAATTAGTTGACTAATTCCAACTTCGGCCGACTCTCGACCGACTAAACACCTAAAGTACTTGGGCTGCTTCTTTATGCTGCAACATGTATTTAGGCAAAGTAATATGCAAATCAAAATATTGTACACACTTATAATATTGTGAAATGTGTTGTACTCTTCTTACGGTTACATCCTTACGAGTATGTTCTAGTTTTAACATTATGACAATTTACCATTTGCCCACATCAAGTACATTCACAAACCACATCATAAAACTCTTCTCAGTGCTGCCATTGTCCTTCTCTCTCTCTCCTTTTCAGATTCCCCAAAGTGTTTCATAATGAGGTCAGTGTCACCCAAAGCCTGACGCCACAGAAGTTAGCGAGAGCCGCTAAATCTTCCTCCTACACCAATGCTAATAAAGCCAGAGATGAATCATGTGTTATGTAACCAATGACAATGGTCTGGGTTTTGGAAAGAAGGAGTAGAACTGTGGATGCGATGAGAGTTAGAACAGCTACTTTGGGCATGAGGCAGGGGCAGAGGTGAGGCGTTACATTTATTCAAGTGCATTTAATTGATTTTTTAAAATTTTCATTCATTTTCTACCACTTATTCCCGTTCCCAGGGTCGCGGGTGACTGGAGCCTATCCCAGTGACTTTATATATATATATAAAATTCATAAAATTGTTGTTACTTTGGGCCAATTCAGGGGACTTCTGGAGGGCCAACAAAAATTGGTCCAAGACCCACAAGGTTTATGGTTTATTTTCACTGCTCTGCATAATAAAAGTATAATACGGGAAAGATTCTATAGAAAATGCTTTTTGACATCCATATCCCTGTTTTACTACTTAGTCGTAAGGGAACAGTGTAGTGGCATTTTGTACAAAGTGTTTTGGCCAGCCCAAACCAAATATTGGTCTATGCTCGAGAATTTCTCTCAGAGGGGAGAAATTCTATTTTCTCCAACAGTTCCCTCCTTTGAAAAGGTTGCTACTTAAAAAGTAATTTCTTCAACACTGCAGAACACTCTAGGCCAGTGGTTCTCAAACTTCTCACTCCAAGTACCACCTAAGATAAAATTTGGCTTTCTGAGTACCACCATATCTAAACCAATTTTATATTTGTTCTAAATTAGGACTAAACCAGAATAAAACACATATAAAATGAGACAAAACTATGGATAATGTAGTTCTACATAATGATTAACCCAAAGGAAGGAAAAATGATGAATTGATTGTCTCTAAAAAACACAAATACTCCAACTGCAGAGAGCCCTGTGTACCATCAGTGGTACACATACCACAGTTTGAGACACACTGCTCTAGGCAAAGTAAGAACACCTCTATGGAGATGAGCAGGTTCCACCAGAAAGGTTACACAGTGTATCATAAAAGGACTCACATTATGCCAAGCTTTTAACCAGGTTATTACGTTGTTCCGTCATCAAAAACATACCTGGAGTGGCATTTAGCTTCATTCACACTTGTTTGATGAATTCTGTTCAGCAAGTCCTCTCCCACTGAGCCTCAGAAAATGGTCGCTTTCAAATTTCCCAGTTTTGTGACATCATAGGGAGAGCTCCGAGAACATCTGCTATTTTTAAGATCATCGCCAGACTCATTCTGAGCATTTCTGCCTTCAAATTGCGTTCATTACAAGTGTGTGCCTGCAGTAGCGTGTTGGGGGCAAGCTAGCTTTGTTTATCACCCCTCTGTAATTCCCCCTGAAGCCAGTAGATGGAGTTCTAAGTCAATATCTGATATGGATAACGCCTGACTGATTGTAAAGTAATGACAATGTTTTTTTTTTTTTAGTTCTAAAACATGAGATGCCAAAGCAGTATGTGTGTATGTGTGTGTATGAGTAAAAAAATGTCAAAAAGACTCACAGTAAAGCTCCTCCTCTTCCTCTTCATCGTCACTGATCTGAAAGACGTCAGCGCTCCTCTGCTCCATGGCCTCCTCTGCGTCACACAGCCTCAGACTCTGCTACCTCAGGCTCATCTCACCTGGAAATGTAAAACGCCAATAAGTTCATCTACATGCCATCTCGAATTGTACGTTTTCCAAATTCTGCTCTCTTTCAGCTCGTTGGTGGCAAACTGAGCACCACGGGGATAAACCAGTCGAGATACAGTATGTTTTCATTTAAGGTCGAGGAACATCAATCACAGACCCATTACGCCAACCACAAACTGAAGCTAAGAGGCAGGATTTGGCAGAGGCTGTTGTTTGTCAAAGAGCTGGAAAACACTTACATAAGATCTTGGACTGAGTTTCAGTTTTAAATGTTTGAATAACACTAAATAGTTAACCGTTTTGCCCGTGTGAAAAAGGAAACTGTGAAATAATTAGAGGTTGTAATTAATTGAAATGTACATGTAATTATGAATATTGTTTTGAAGATATGCAAACTGCAACTGATTCTCTCATGTATTGTTTATAGTAAAAAAGCTGAAAAGCGTTTTAAGACATGTTCAAACACATTTCTGTTGCGCTGACATAATGTCGTCTCAATATTATTATCGGGATATTTTTGTCAATCTTGCCGTACCTTAGTGCTAATTTAACGTAAAAACCTTTGACAATGACAGTGAAAACGGTTTAATAAATGCATATTTTTATACTGATGCTCAAATGTTTTTGTTTTTTTGTACAAAACCTCATTAAGGAACTGGAAATCAGAGCAATACCACTCACCATAAGAGAATACCCTATATATAACACTTTGAAAGATCCATTGGCTCAAATCCAATCAACGCTGTACTCACTGGGGAAGAGTGCCTGATGAACTCTGCATGTTTATGTCTTCTGTCTTGTGTGCAGTCTGTTCATGTGCATGTCTTTCCCTAACCCTATGTGCGTAATTCACATGTCTCTAAATGTTCAAATTTTTAAAAAAAATGTTCTCTTTTTTGTGTGGCGTTCTATTTTGGATTAACTTTGATTGTTACTTCTTATACTCATTTTATGTTTGTATTGTTGTGTTGTGTAGGATTGTTGATGCCACCTCTACACATAGCCCAGAGACTACAGTGGATTTGCAGCTAAAATTGCACTGTCCCTGCTCAAATAAACCAATATAAATCAAAGCAATCAGGTAAAACACTCCACAAATCGTTCCTGGACAACTTCACAAGTTTCACAGGTCTTGGTGGTTAAACCGTCGACAATACTATTCCATAAATGATGTTAATGTAAGGCTGTGCACAAAATGTTTACATTATAAAATACTTGGGTAAACGTTTGCATCTATTGTCGCTGCTGTTGTTACTGCTGCAAAGGTCACTGTAATTTAACAAACCTCATTTCAAACTCAATTCCAATAGTAAGGAATAGGTTCTGATACCGATTTCAATTTCGACCAGAATAATAATTTAAAAAAAATTTTTTTAACTATAGACTGTGATTTTCAACACACAATAATAGTAAGTCTTTACTTTAGGAAATAATTTCTGAGGTAGTCATCTGGACAATGTTTTAAAACCACAGATTCCAAAACCAACTTTCGGATGGAAGTCAAAATGCCTAAAATCTTTTCTATGATGGCTCACTCCTGGATGAATGAGGAATTACTGCGACCAGAATTTCAGAATTCTAATTCTGTTCAGGAAAGGTCCAATTGTGTCCCCGTGTGTGTGTTTAGTATTGATGCCTGTTCAAATGAGTTTTGCTCCTTTTACACTGCACGAATTGCCGGAAAAAGTACTGGCCGAAAATTGCTAGCATATTCTCCGTTATTATTTTCAGTGTTAAAATTAAGTGCGAATTAAGTGCGAATTAAGTGCGAATTTATGGCATACGTTCCATAAAATTTTTTGGGGGGAAAAACTGAAAGAGATTTTGTTAATTTAGCACTTACCCATCCAAATTATGATCTGTATTTAAACTAGTGCTGTCAAACGATTAAAAAAAATAATTTGATTAATCACACAAAATCACAAAAAAATCACAAAAATCTATGATTACAGTGATCCCTCGCTCTATCGCGTTTCATCTTTCACGGCTTCGCTGCTTCACGGATTTTTTTTACAGTGCGGATATTTTTACAGTGCATCCACTGAACTTCAGCGCACGCACAAGAACGGGACCCTTTGATGAGTCGTTCATTGCAGTTCTCAAATATAATCGAAGATGGCATATCCGTTTATAAAAATCTTCTTGCTCAGAAAAAGAAAGAGCGCCAACAACTAAAGAAAGAGTCGTGCGTCTTCAGTAGAAACAGAGGCTACAGCGGAGCGGAGTCAGGACCAAGAGGCACAGACTGTGAAACACGCGAGTGACAATGTTTACAACCTTGTATTACTATATTAAAATTATTGTTTTAAATACATTTTGAGCTTTAAAACAGGTTTTGATTTTTGGTTTCATTCCATAGTTCAGTATTGCATTGTAAAATAATAAAAAATAAAGCTGTGACTACTTCACGGATTTCACTTTTCGCGTGTTATTTTTGGAACGCAACTCCCGCGATAAACGAGGGATCACTGTAATCACAATTAATCGCATCGCAAGTGTCATAGTTTACATGTCTATTTTAAAGTATTTTTGCACGTTTTCTTCAGAAAATGAAATAATTTTATAATATAATTATCTAAATACATTATTTAGATCTGTCTAGACTTAATTAAGGTTTAGACATTTCCTCTTGAATCTGTGGCACATGTTTCAGGTAAATCTAGGCTACAAGACCAAACACAGGTTTAATGGATTAAGGGCCCTTCATACACTCGTAGAACTATACAGTAGTTACACACAGGTAACTGACATTCATGGAGACAGATGGAGCTGGTGTTGCTCTGGTGTCTATAAGTGCTCTGTAATAGTTTGGTGACATGTTTGGTCAGATGCGAGTTTTGTTTTCGTCACAGAGCACACGCGGCTCGACACGTGATCTCCGCCGCGTGTTTGGTTTGTTCTGTGGTGCGGAGCAAAACCGAACCGCTCTCTGCTGCTCTGCGCTCGTAAAAATCAGCCAACATGAAGATTCATGGATTATGTGTGTAAAATGAACCTCGTGACTGCAGCGCTTCCCCTGTACCTTCTTCCTTCACTCAGGTAAAGCCTCCTGCCTGATCTAAAAGAGCGTGTTTTGTGAAATCAACTTGTGTGATTAATCTGCATCAATTTTCTATGATTAATCGCATGAGTTAACGTTAACTTTGACAGCTCTAATTTAAACATAACTGAGCATTTCTCTGACAAAAACGCCTGCTTTATTTCAGACAAACCTATAAATGGATATCTGATTTTTGATACTTTTATTTATATTACTTCTGACAATCCTAAAATAAGCCACATCAGGGTACTGCACTTGAGCTATAAATATGACTTTGCAGTAACTTTGTATGACTCTTTTCTCTTCAGGGAACGAGCCTGGCCTTTCTTGTAAACTTCTGAAAGTAGGGCACATAACATTTGAGCCGCGTTCTCTACAGGCCCAAAACTATTTGATTCAGTGCCACTGTGATTTACATAACGTTGTATAGCAGCAGTGTGAAGGTGGACCAAGTGTGTGTTATGTAACGTGGAGTCAGAGCTGGCCCCATTACAACGGCTTTAACTTGACCCAAATTATGCACCTGCAGGCAGTAAACTTACTATAAGAGTTCATCAGGGTTGTGGGTTGGAACCCTCTTCTGCTCGTTCTCCCTGTGTTACTGTGGCAGAGTGGTTAGCCTGTCTTCTGCCTAGAAAGACAAAACAAACATAAATTAATTAATTTCTTCATGAAAAACAACACAGGTATGATTATTCACAATGACCGACAACATGACAAAAACAGTGAAATCTTTTAACTTTCTTTCATTCTTATTGTCTGTCATGTTACTATTGCTCAGGTTTGTGACCAGCTTTACAAAATTTAACTTGTATTATTTATTGTTTGGTCAAATACACAAAGCGCACCACAACAAAACCAAAAAAATAAGTAAATATGTGTTATTTGACCAGGTGTAGGCAGAAGCCAGGGCTTATTGTGCCTACCCTTCTCTCCACTTCATTCACTTTGGTGGACATTTATCAACATCAAATTACATACAGTTGATGTAATACATTACATCAACAACAACAAAAAATACACAATACTGGACTGAAATTTATATCAGATGTTATCTATAATTCCAGTCCAATATTCCAGTTGTCACAGCAATAAGATGCATTTTATTTGGCTAAATTGCATTCCATGAATATTTTCATTAAGACACTTTTTAACTGTAATAGAGATGTAGCTTTTTTAACAACAGTTATTCCATAATATAACTCCTTTATCTGAAGTCTGTGAAACATATATGCTCCTCTTGAATTACATTTCCTTTCTCTTTGAGTGAACTTTGTCTGCAATGATTTAGGGATTTAAATATGTCTAACTACGTACATAAACCTAGCCGTATACAAGTCTAATAAGTCATAAAACTTAGGTGAATTATAAGGTTCAAGATTGAACAGCCTTTTTTGGTAATATAAAGATTGGTTTGGTTCTAGTTTTGTATGTGTTTCCCCAGATTTCAATACCATATGTTAGGTATGGTGTGATGAGAGAACAATAAAGTAAATGTAATGCGTTTTTTTGTTCAAAATACAATTTACAATTACAATTTGTATTTGCAATAGTTTTTGATACGTTCTTCAGCACATTTTGTATATGTGCTTTCCAAGTCATTTTTCAATCTATGATCATTCCAAGAAATTTTATATAATCAACCCTTACTATCATTGTCATTCTCTATTTGTTTATTGCTAAATACCATGAATTTAGTTTTTTTCAGGTTCAGATAAGATCATTTATTTGTAGCAAACCAATTCTTTAGTTTATGCATTTCTCTTTCCATCACCATCAGCAGCTCATTGAGATTTTGACCAGAGCAGTAAACTGCGGTATCATCACCAAACAGGATAAAATTATAAAATAAAATTAATATCCTGACAAGATTCGGCTCCTTTAAAATGAACACATTGGAACTGATTAATGATTCTTTTTACCATGAGTATACGTTTCCCACACATACAACTGCCATTGCTGTGGATCTGTGTGCTTGATTTTTAATTCTTACAGCCGTTCACAATTTTCAATAGTTCATCATCATTTCCTGGGTTTCCAAAAAATGTATTCAAGCCATCATGTGTGACCCCAATTGCTGTATCATTTTATATGGGTTAAATTTTTATTGCTAAATTATGGCCAGTGTTCACAAAATAATCGTTAAACTCTTTGTATTTGTTGTCAGCATCTTGTGTTCAGAATTTTAGGAAGTTCCTATATAATTGATTTTTCTTTTTGCATGCCTTTATTATTCCTTTGGTAAACCATGGCTTCAACATTTTACTTTTACAAGTTATTGTCTTAAATGGAAAGCAATTTATAGGTTATTAAGTTATACATTTCTAATAATTTAGCTAAGAATATATCATATTCATTTGGATTTTCATACATATAACTCTCATCCCAGTTCTGCTCACTTAATTCCACTTGCAGTGTCTCAACAGCTTCAGGTGTTCTGTGTCTGCTCTTGTATTAGTCAAGCTGCATGGTATTTTGAATGCATTTTGAAAAAGGACAAAAACAGGAAGGTGGTCACTAATGTCTGCTAATAGAAGAGCTCCATCAATTTTACCAGTTTCATTGGTAAATGAATACCTGAATGACATAATAAAGTTCATGGGATAAAAACAGCCAAATAAAAAAGTACTTTAAATTTATATACAATTTTTGGGACTAAAGACCCTTTCAGTGTTTGTAAACAAAATGCTGTGTTCCATTAGCCGGGTGCCACTTTGTGTCAGCACTAATGCATTTTCAATGGGAGAGTTAGCATTAGCCTCGAAACGTCAACAACTATGAACATCCTGGGCTGTTTGGGCGACTGACAACCACTCGACCGCATGTGAGTAACTCCAGAGCAGAGTTAGAAAACATTACCCCATGTACAAGTGTTTTGTCTAGATAACTGCAAAATGAGCATGTATGCTAATAACTGCGTAATAAACACTTCTAAAATCTCACATTATTCCGGCAATAATGCACCAAAAACATGTTTTGTTTCACCAAGCGCCACAAATCCCACAGTAACAAATTAACTTTAGAAACTAGAGGTTGAAATTAGATATTGACAGCTATTACTTATTGGCAAAAAGTGATGAACACATAAACAATCTTGTGTCGGTTCGGATTACAAAACACAAAATTAAATATGTTTTCTATTTGCTGCCTCGTTAAAATGAATGTGATAGAATGTTCAGGCAAGTACACAGCTGGTCTAAACACACTGCTCCTATGTATAAAAGAATCACTCCTCTATTGAGAACTTCATTTTGTCACGATTATTATTTTTTAGTTATTTCGGTTATATTGTGACCTGAATAATCTTGATTCTCAATTAGCCTAATAATCGTGATATCCCTATTAAATGTTTTTTTATTTATTGTTATTATCTTAAGGACACAATTGTTCAAATATCTCCAGAAAAATGTAAACAAAAAGAGTTATCTTCCTGTATTTTTGTGTACACAGTATTTTTTTCTCTAAACCTAAACCTCTACTAAACCATCAACGTCATTAAATTGCAACTACTCACTATCACTATCTTATATTCCTGACATCATCATCTTGCATGTATAGACCTGGCTTGACACGTTCATTTGCATAAAGGAAAATAGACATCCACTTCAAAAGCACTTAAATCCAAACCGCACCAAGGACACCTGCTCCACTTTTTCAGAGAAAAGCACTTGACACAAGACAAGAACGGAAGCAAAACAGAAAAGAATGATATTGTATCATTCGGGTATTTTAAATGGGAGAGGGTCAGACAGGATGAAAGTCTGAAGGTAGGAGGCCGTGATAATATTCGAGGATATTATCAACAGGCATAGCAATTACAATCATTTGGAGACTTCTATAAAACCTTCCAAAATGAATCACAACCCAATTCAATCCACTATTTGAATTAGACTATATTGTATTAAAAAAGAGCCAAATGCAGAAGCACCTTTGTTTCAGTGTAGATATTGAATTATTCTAATATCACCTCACAGTAATGATCATTTTGTAATATATTGTGCAACACTAATGTGACAGAAGCAAGACAGGTATGTGTGGCACTTTAAGTCGAGCTTTACACATTTTATACCAGAGATTGTTTCTGTTGAACTGAATCAGGTGAAATAATCAGACAAATACTTTGAGCTGACTGGGTGAAGCACCACTGCAGGGCAAAATGTGAACTTTGTTGTAGGACAAATATTCTACATTATTTGTATAGTTATTGGCCTTTAAACATGCTCTTCAGTACTTTTACTTTGGCATCTCATGTTAGAGCTAAAATTCCATTCCATGTCATGAATTGGTTTTTGGCACCATCTACTGGCAGCACAGGGAATTACATAGGGGAGATAAACAAAACTTGCTTCTCCCAACATGCTAACGTCGGCACGCAGTTGTAATGATCGTGATTTGACGGCAGAATGCTCAGAACAGATTTATGGACAGAGGATCTCGGCGTTCGATCTATGACGTCACAGATCAGGGAAATTCAAAATGGAGTGTTTGTTGAGGCTCAGAGGGAGGGGACTGACTAAGCAGAATTCATCAAACGAGCGTAAATGAAGTTAAACGCAACTCCAGTTATGTTCATGACGAGGGAACAATGTTACAATAAGGTTAAACACTCAAAGTAGTTAATTTAGTATAATACGTCATTTATCTAGTTGAGAGAAAAGTACAAACATTGTTCCCATCCACAAATACACTGCGCTCTGCTCTTTTAACAAAAACAAACTGTATTTCAGGTAAAATAAAGTTAATAGCAGCCTTTGTAAGTCGGCGTTAATGTTTGTTTTGGTGTGTTTTGGGCTTCATCTTTGGCTTCTGTCCAAACCACAAAACTGCTCCGTGATTGGACGGGTCACCAGTGGCACAAGCCTAACGCAGCAGCTGGAGAGAATCAAACTGAATTCTCATGACTTTGTGAATTGATGATTCCTTTACAGCCGTGTTTCCCAACCAGGGGTACAGGGACCCCAAGGGGTACATGAGCAGTTACCAGGGGGTACTTGGAATGGTTTTAGGTTTTAAAATAATAGCAAATGTACATTTATCTGAATAAAAAAAAGTGTTATTAGTTTTACATTTTGAATATTTTTGGAGACTCTTGGACCATAAACATCATTACAACAAAAATATAATAGTAACACTTGATAATATGTGATTAATAAACCAATTTATTTGCCTCAAACTCAATGTCAGGGATATTCGGTGTATGAGACAAAGCTTAGGGGGTACTCGAGACAAAAAAAGTTGGGAACCACTGCTTTACAGAACAAAGTGACTGCATCCATGTTTCATACCAAAAACGTCTTCAATTCAACACAAGAATGAACTACAGGATGAAGTCATACCGAGTTTCCCCAAGTGTATATAACATCTTTAATAACAGCGCTGGTAGAAATAATTTCTATCTGTAATGTTCCGACATTTCAGTAAAGCCAGTGATCTAACAACATGCTTCCTGACTGTCCACCTCTATTTTTACATTGTACAAACTTCATGTCCTGTTCTCCGCACTTTCCCTCCATTATTTCAGCAAATTAGGTCAATAACAGCACATTTTATCAGGAGTGGTCAGCGCGACTCAGACGTGCACATGTAATAACCTGCAGGAAACAGCCATACAGAGGAATAAATGATAAGGCAGAGGGAGGGGCGGAGGCTGGGGACTTGCATAAGGCACTTACATAAGGGCCGGGCTAATAAAGAGCTTCAAAAACTTATACAAGAAGTGATGCCAGCATGCAGCACACTCCAGTACTCTGTGCTCTGGAAGATAGTAAATCAGATTCATGTGGAAAAGGGGTCATGGAGTTTGTGGTCCGTCCTAAACATGAAGTTTGGAAGAACATTCAGTGTTGAAAACTATAGTAAAACTAGGGATATCAAAATGACTCAGTTAAAGTGCGTATGACAGGTTTTTATGATTTTCTAATTTTGACTTCATTCAGTGTATTAATACTTCTTGCAAATACAAATTCTAGTTTCAATCAGGTCGCTGTTTCTGGCGAGAAGTTGAAAATTATGTTGAAAATTCACACAATCACACAAGAGAGTCAAAAGTTATGCATAATTTATACAAAAGAAACTACTTTTTTGACCTTTTAAACATTGATTCAACAAAATTAAGGTGTTTGCATGTATTTTTCTTTGTCAAATAAAAAAATCTGTGCCATTACAGGAAGTTTTGTCCCAGAGTACAGGATAGTTTCTTGGTCATTTCCTAGTGTGATGTAATCAATTTCTACCAGGAAGTAAAATTTAAAAAAACTAAAAGAATAGCTAAACTAGGGTAAAATTTGTAAATATTTGAGCAGAATTGGAAATATATTTATCTTAACTCCATTTTAGTTAAATGAGTAGTCCAGTAATTGTAAAATTTTGCATAAAGTACTTTTTTTTCTGTCTGTCTATGTGACAATATAGCCACTTTTTAACTGCTGGATCCTCCAGGCAGTGTCTCCCTGCAGAGGTCCAGGCTCGCAGGGGTTCGCTATGTGAGCAGATGACATGACACATGTTTTCTTACTAAATGAAATCTAAATTGTAACTGAATTATACAGAACGTTGTAATCACAAAGCTGATCTCAGTAATTTACAAAAAGATGGTGAGTAATTACAAGTTTGTGGTGCTGCAAGACGTGGCTAAAGCTAGAGTAAACAAGACACAACCTAGTCAGCTTTTTCTGCATGTATGTATTTCACTTCTCTGTGCCTCTACGCCACATTTTCACACGTCTTTATGAAATGTGTTTGATTTGGAGAGAGTTAGTCACATTATGCACAGCAGTCTAAGCAGGGACTCCCAGACTTCCTCCACCCCAGACACTTCCTCCAGCTCCTCCGGGGGGATCCCGAGTTCCCAGGCCACAGAGAGACATAGTCCCTCCAGCGTGTCCTGGGTCTACCCCGGGGCCGCCTCCCGGTGGGACATGCCCAGAGGCGTCCAGGAGGCATCTTGAACAGATGCCCAAGCCACCTCAGCTGGCTCCTCTCTACGTGGAGGAGCAGCGGCTCTACTCCGAGCTCCTCCTGAGTGACTGAGCTCCTCACCCTATCACACGAGTGCCGTTCGTCGATAAACAGCAAACAGCTGATGCTAACATGCGATAGCTTTGTTCTGTCAACTCTGTCGGCTCAACAAATAAAGTTACCATCACTGGAAATACGACAGTTTATCTGAAGATCAAGTCAGAGTTTGGTGAGAAATTATTATTTTATATTTATATCTCCTTTTCGCAACTCTGGTTCTATTTATGTTGGTGATTATCTTTGTTGGCGATTGTCACAATTACAAAATGTACCACAAAAAATGATTACATAAACATATTAAATAGCACATCACATTTATACGTTACGATTATGGAGTATGGATGACTTGCTATAAGTTTTATGATTATTATCGTCAGCATTACAGCTTGATTGTTGGTGGTACAGTGGTTGAGGCTGCTGCACATGTGTAATTACTGCCACCGCGAGGTCGGAAGTCCAAACCTTGACATTTGTTGACTATCTCTCCCCTCTCTCTTCCCCTTTCACACTGTGACTGTCCTGTCAAATACAGTTTTAGGGCCAGAAAAGTGTTTAAAAACATGAATAAAAATAGACATTTTCAGATACTGTTCAAAGTTTTACATTTAAACAACACAATTTAAATGCGTCCAGGAGAACTGACAAATAGACTGAACTGACAAGCTGGCAGTTATTATTCAGAATAAGACAGGATATTCTGCTGTTTGTGGAGCAAAGTATGGTACTTTAAAAATTGCATTCCAGCCTTTGCGGTTTACTAATTGCGTTCATTGAAATTGCTCTGACTGCAATTAATCTTGTTTTTAAATGTCAACAAAGATCAAAGAATACCTCTTCCACTTAGTGTATCATTAGTACTTTTCACCATGTTAAAATGTTCTTCATCAAAAACTCTGGAGTCGTTTCAGTTGTGTGTTTGTGGCATGTATGTGTTGTTACATTTAAGCTCAAAATACTTGGGTTCATCGATTAATGTCATAATTATCAGTATCAGTAATATTGACCCTTTGCATGTACGTCACATGATCACGTGGTGCGCCATATCGGACGGCAGACGAGTGTGAACGCAGCATTGCAGGGAGCGCAAAACTGACAAAACTCACACGGATTAAAATTTTTGATCAATTTGGTGACGCTAGTTCTAATACATATTCAGCTCAGTTGTCATGCTGTATTTTAGACGGTCAAAAAGCATTTTTTTTTGGGAGAAATTAAAGATTGCACGATTGGAGGCTGACGCAGGGGACTGAAAACTTTGTGCAGTTCTACAGAATCAATGAACGAAACACTAAATTCTTTTAATCTGAGATGAGAAAAGTTTGATTTAGATTATCTAAATTATAGAGGATCAATGAGCTCCATTAATGTAAAACTATGGGGTACTTGCAAAAAGTCACAAATAAATAATCCTTTTCACTTGAGTTTGCCAGAATAAAACTATATTCTGCGTGGGTATTTGTGAAAATATGTATAAAGCATTAGCTGCAAATTGGATTGTACATTCATACAAGTTCATTTTCATTCACTCGTCTTTTTATAAAACGGCCAAAGACGTGCCACGTCGTGTAATGCATATCGTTTCAGACATTCATGGTTGTTTTGTAACATTAGCATTACCTTGTTAGTCAATTTGTAAAGTTTTGTAAAGTCAAAAGTGCTCAATGTAAATCTGTGAGTACTTTGACTGCTTCCATTTACTTTGATTTACCATCGCCGTCTTCTGTCTTCATCAACAGGTTTACGACAAAATGTTACACACACGTCTGATAGTGCAGCCAATCGCACAACATTTTACTTGTAAAAATCAATAAAAATCAGCTGATTATTGAGCAGGTTTTCAACAGAGTTTCCATAATTTTACATACAAACTGCGCTTCTGCCGTCCATCATGGCAAAGTGGGCATTCAGTGATGACACGCGCAAAGGGTCAATTCAAAGAAGTGCTCCTCAGTGTTTTTAAAGTCAATAAAAACCTTCACCTACAGATTAAGCACTGCTAAGCACAATAAAGACGGCATCTAGTTGAATCGTAATGAAAATAAAACGGAGGTGATTGTGTTTGGGCCCAGTGTCAGCAATATCTCTTCTTTAGATCTGGGCCCCCTGATTCAGTGCATCAAACCCACAGCCACCAACCCCGGCGTCATTCTGGACTCGGATTTTAAACTGGATAAACAGATGAACAGAGTTGTGAAATCCAGTTTTTAAATCATCTTTGTCTTTCGTCATGTATGCTTTTATTTCGTCACATTTGGACTACGGCAATGCACTTTATGTAGGAATTAATCCACATGCACTGCATCATTTACAGTTAGTCGGGAATGCTGCTGTGCGGCTTTTAACAGGAAATGAAACAACATGAGCACATATCCACAATCCTTGCATCTTTGCACTGGCTTCCCTTTGTTCCTTTTAAACTGGTTTTATCTGTTAGACTATTTGTACTGTTTGTATTTATTTATTATTATTTATTTATTTATTATACTCTGTTTTTATTGTCCTATTTTCTGATTTATTTGTTGTGTTTATTGTCTGTGTTTGTAAAATGTGCTATAGAAATAAAGTAGATTGGATTTTTTGCTTAGTTCGAATGCACAGCTCAAATGTCTCTACAGTGTTTGTGTCAACCTTAATTTCTGTTCTCGTAACGCCATAATGGAAGAGCTTGAGAGGTTTTCATACAAAGTAGAGCCTTGACGTGCAGCGTGTTTGAGGGAATAATGTGAATTGTGTAAGCCTGCTGAGAGCTGCAGACCTGGGCTTGTGTAAGGATCTTATACAAGTTCAATGTGACTGCAGGGGGCTTTCACATCCAAATACATAAGACACTTCATAGTATGGAGCAGGAGGAAGGCTTTCATTTACCATTGTAATGAGCCACTTTCACACTTACATGTACAACAGGGAACTCAGAGCAGGTTCTTGATTCCTTTGTTGTCTCGTTTCTGCAGAGAAACGCTCAACCCACTCTTGTCCCAGTCAACATGCAGGTCAAAAGGGTGATTAAGGACCAATGGGGGGCAAAGAGATGTTCAGGGGCGCCAAGTAATTTAGCATTTATGCTTAAAAAAAGAAAAAGTTAATACACATTTAACAGCTTTTGTCTCAATGCTAATGCTGATGCTAATTTTGAAGCATAATAAATATAAAAATATAGCCGCAAGCAGCAATGATCGGCCATCGCCTGCACCACGCCACTCCTCAGCGCAAGAGTAGGGGGCGTTATGCGCCCCAATTTCCCTCTTCATAAAATACCTGCTGCCGAATCAGTGGCGCTGCTGCGCCTCCCACTTCTCATATTTCACTGAAAATTTCTAAAATTTGGTTAAAGTTTGCGGCTCTGCCGCACAAAGACTGTAATACTTGTGCTAAAATCCTGGATAACTTTTGATGTCCCACTCCTCAAGATCACTTTCACCAAATTTCAGGATGGTCGGGCTTACGCCCGAGGGGGAGTTTGTTAAAGTGCATAGTGTAAATTTAAGAGCTTTAGCCATTTCCCCATTGGAATAACATAGGATGTTACTGTCATTTGTAAAATTCTGGGCAACGAGACCATAATATTTATCAAAAAAATGTGGATATCTTTTGGTGCCCCACTCCTCAGGATGATTTTCCCCAAATTTCACCTTGGTCGGGCTTACGCCCAAGAAGGAGTTAGTAAAAGTACGTAATAAAGAAATATGCAAATTTTAGACATTTTGCAATTTTCCCATAAGAATAAAATTGAACATTTCTGTCATTAGTACGGCTTCGCTGTAAGAATATGACATTGGTCTGATTGGCTTTTTTGATCAGTAGGCCAAAATAGAATTTTGTGCAAAATTTCTAAACAAAAATTTTTTGCTCACCATATAAAAGTTTGCTTTGATCTGTAGGGGGCGCTAACACGCCAATTTTTATTTTTTCACATCAAGTAGGTTTCAGGCAGGGAGTTTAACAACTGATTCAAATTTGATGCAATTCAGACTTTATACGTGCAAATAGGAGCAAAATTAAAAATGTGAAAATTTCAGAAATTCTGGCCAAATTTTGCAGCTTCGCCGCACAGAGATTGTTAAACTTAGATGAAAAATATGGATATCTTTTGATGCCACACTCCTCAACTTCATTTTCACCAAATTTGAGCTAGTTCGGGCAAACCTAGGAGGAGTTTGCAAAAGTACGAGTAAAAAAAAACTGCTGAGTCATGTTTAGCAAATTTTGATCCAATATGGCCGACAATTGGTTGGGCGGACGCCGTTGTTGTAATAATATTTTTTTACTTTTCTTGTCACTATCTACATCTCTGCCAAATTTCATGATTCTACGATAAAACATTTTTTTGGAACTTTCCTATCCCATAATTCATTTTTTGTACACTTGGTGGCGGTTACGCGCCATATTTTTGAATTTTGGAAATCGGAAATAGCCAAACTGAACACACAGAAAAAGACAGAAGCGATTCATTAACACAAACTCAAGACTCCTGAATTAGTGTTACTTAGTTTGCAGTTCATTATGTATCAATGTCAGCATAAAGCCTTCAAATTTGCCATGGTATGGATTCTTTTTTTCTTAAAATAAAAAAAGAAGATTTAATTGGTGCAAAGCTTAATTTGACAGAACCGTAAATGGTGTGGAATGGGGAAAAATATCCAATTGCGCTTTTTCTGGTCAGTATTGTGAATTTTATGTTTTAATAATGGGATTCTGTTCAAAGTTCACATTTAGTTCCATGTTTGTCACGTTTAGTCGAATTTTTGTCATTTTTAGTCCTGTTTTTGTCACAGTCCAGACGGTTTTTGACATCACCATCTCACTTGCTTTAAGAGGTATTTGGGCCTCAAAACTCCTGCCATGGATACAATCAGTGGATATCTTTAGAGCAGTCTTTTGGCTACACAAAGAGATGGATGACACAAAATTTGCCAACAATCAGGGAATGGACTGACATTGTAACAGACATACTTAAAATGAAAAAAACAAACAAACAAACAAAAAAACTTTCAGACTTAATTTACAAACTGACAAATCTGAAAGACTTTGGATAAAAAGGCACACTCACTTTGGACTAAATATGCCTTCATTTTCTTTGGATCTCTTTTGCTACCCTTTTCAGTTTTAGAATTTTACTTTTACTTAATGTGCGCTCTCTTGTCTTGCTCTGTTTTTTGCGTGTTTTCGTTATGTTGCATAAAAAAGGAAAAAAGAAAGAAAAGAAAATGGACAAATTTGTCAAATTTTGGACTATTCAGGTTGAACAATGTGTGTCGTAACTTGATTGGACATCTTTTGTTGCCTTTTGATCTCCCTCTGTGCCCCTGTTCTGTGTTTTTTATTCAGTTTTCAACATATAAAAACTGAAAAATCATAAAAAAGAAGCATGCCTAACCCTCGATTGTGTTATATATCTGGTCAGGTCACTAAATCTCACCTTTATCGACCAACTGAAACGCAGCCTGTTTCGTCTCTTTGAACGAGTCACAAACCAGTAGCAGCGTCACGTGTTTATTGACCCCATTGTTGCCGTATTGGTTCCAGGCTTAGGACAAAAATAACCCTGAACCTGAAGCCAGCACCTGCCCTTCTGTATTTAGCCCTGCAGTGTTATCCAACATGTGTGTGACACAGAGAGGCACAGCAGATTAAGGACAGACATGGAAGCACACTGACCCCGATAAGTCAACAATAACCAGGAGCAGACATTTATAGACCTACTGTGAACCTCACCGAGATAAGCCCCGCTCTATTTTAAGCAATAAACATGTGTAACTGAATAAAAGATAAAAGAGCATGATGCCATACTGTGGAACTTTCTGGACAAAGCAATAATATCTCTATGGGAGCACATGGCAGACACTCAAGAAGTCCACTTTTAAGCTTTATAAATATCAGTGATAAATAATATATAGTTACTTTTATAGCTGAAATTCTTTTATAGATGAAAAGACATATGCTTTGTGCTACAAATGGTTGGCAACGTTTTTCGAAATGGCAAACTATTGCAGAAGCAAGTTATTGGCAATAAAGCTTTACTGATATGAAGGAAACTGCACTTACAATAAGCTCATAAAAGAAGTACTTGCAAATTCTGTGTAAAAAAAGAGAGATGACGCTCACAATTAGGCCTGAGCAATTAATTGACAGATGGAGTCATGTCTGATCATCAGTTATTTGGGTAAGGTTTTTGAATGGAGAGGTCCACAACCACAGTCTTCAGTCATATCAGGAAAAATGTGTAGTTTCAGAATTTGTACACTTTTTTGTGTTAAATGGCAGAGATTAGTCTATTGTTTTTGTTCATGGAATCATTACTAAATTGTTTTTCATTTTGTTTCTGAAAAGACCAATTAAAATCAAATCGAGCTCAAACTACATGAGGGAAAAAGAAAATTGTTACAGTAAGTGAACTTAAGACGTTATTCGAGGTTGAAGTTAGAAAATTATCACTTACTGGCAAATGCGACGAACATGTAAATAACAACAAATGTGTCTGCGTTGTCTACAAACAATAAAATTCCTTTCCTTTTTTCATTTGCTGCTCCATTAAAATGAATCAATAGAATGTAAACACAAGTACCAAGCTGCGTGTGCATCCTGGTACTTACCTCACTCCTGGGAGGGTCTATAATCTTAGGAACTAAAAAGAATAATGATGACCATTTAAGAAGCAACATATTGTCTTTTGAATTTAATCTTTAGTCCAAAAAATATATCTAATCGTAAAGAACTTTTTCATCTGGCTGTTTTTGTCACATTAACTTTATTTTTACACTCACAAAGCTCGATTCTTCACTTTCTTTTGGCGAACCTCCTCCTCTGCATCTTCTTCTCTCACACTAACAAGTCATCACTACTAAACATCTCCTTTTTAGTCTTCATCTGGACCTCAGCCTGATTCTACCTTTCCATTCACTCTTCCTCCTCTGTACGTGTCAAAACCATCAAAAAACAACCATCAAATCCATTCAAGGCCCCGAATCCTCTGCACAAACCTACACATCCTTATTGACCCTGTATTCTTGGGGGAGGTGCAAAGTCCACCGGGTCTATAGGTGCTGTGCGATTGGCTCCAGCTGGCGGCGCTCCAGCCAATCGGAGCGCGTGCGGCGGGGTCAGCGGGTTTGTGTGGGTTCGTATGGGGACGGCATGCCGGAGCGACCGCGTTGACCTCTGTAGAGTTAAGACTATATGGGGGGAAGGGACTGCTATGGCGTGTGTAACAGGAGGGAGCCGTACTGCTGGGTTTACTGGTTTAAAGGTACAAGGAATGGTGCAAAGAGTTCATGATCACAGGACTTAAAGGCTATTTACCTGGATTAGTCATGGTCCGGACCTGGTTCGACAGTTTTGACCTGGTGTATTGGTTGTATCACGGTCAAGTCTTGGTTTAGTTGAACTTGGTTTTGTCTTGGTTCAGCTGGATTTCAGAATCAGAATCAGAATTACTTTTATTTATCCCCAAGGGGAAATTCTTTTTGTTACATGTGCAACCGACCAGTAGTGACAGTAAAGTATTAGAAACAAAATGATATATATAAAATAAGAATAAAATACAATAGCTCTATAAAGATCAACCCCATTTAACTTAACTTATAAAGTGTCTTTATCAATCAACTAAACCCCCGACATGAACAATAATCAACTAAACCCCCAATATGAACAATATACAATAAGCTTAACTATACTATCCTTGTCCTGGTTGAGTCTAACTGCAACTAGTAATTGTTTCAGTATCATTAAAAGCATTACAATTACAGCACATCCAGTCCTACATTACAAGTCCAAAGTCTATTAAATACATCGATTTTCAAGTTAAGTCTGAATGTCATTTTTTAATACATTTGTCTAATGTCTATTACCAGTCTCTGTTGGCTAAGTTCGTGCCCCCCAATAAGGAGATCGTGGGTTTGATTCCCGGACCAAGACCAACATCGTACAGTCTCTCTGGGTGAGTGTGCGTGTCAAAGCTATTCATTGACACAAATGGCCCTATAAGTCTACATATAGACATTTCTCCCCCCCTTGTTCTCTCCATATGTAAAGAAAATACGAGCACAGGGGGAGGGGACTGTGGTGGTATAGAACAGCGGGGGAGGAGAGAATTTCACTGCAGAGAAAAAGGACATATAGTGATTTATTCTAGTGGTAAAAGGTTTCCAAAGAAAACCTGATTTACTGATTTTAATCGGGCTAGACAAACCAGTCTGATCATATGTTTTAAGGTTTATGGTTTAAAATTTCCTGCAGAGATGGGTGGCATCATAATTGTGCTTTGTTTTGCTTTTGTTTTCCACCACATCAAAATTGCGACTAAACCAGGACTAAAACTAAAACTCGATTAGATCAACACTAAAGGACAAGAATAAGACCAAATCAAGTCCGCACCAGGACTAACATTTGCTACATTTAAGACCAAATAACAAGTGTGAAGGCACCCTTAGCACAACATATTGTACAGTGTAACAGTCCTCTTACTTCTCCCTCAGATACGGTTTAGTTTTTCTAATTTTTGTGGTCTATCTTTTGAAAATACCATATTGTTGTTACTCTTGAGAAGTGGTACTTTTTACTTGAACAATTTCTTGGACCACCACTTATCGATATAACAAGTACTTTTACTCATTCATGGCTCGTCTGCCCATTTCTGCAGAGCAAACCTGCATTCATTCTGACATACACCTGTTTTAATGTCAGTTCAGATCTAATTTAGTCTTGGATTCTTAAAGGTCAACTTCTGCTTTACTCCTGGTTTATATATTTCTAATGAACAAAAATCATTAACAAAAGAGAGCTCGTTTCTTCTGCTGAACTGTTGACCCGCCTGTGGTCAGCTCTTACACAACTCTCCACAAAGTGAGCAAACATCCCGGGTCCATGAGAGCGCACACATCTTTACCTTCTGCGCCTGCACTTCTTTAAGTCTCTGCTCTTTTTGTCTACAGGGAGCACCAAGTATAGCATTAGTACATGGTTTTATAATGATAAATATGGAATATTGTACCCTGCGTCAGACTTTTAAAGAACACATTTTTAAAGGTGTATTATGTAACATTACTGCTCTAATAGAGTCTGCCACATACTTGTTAAAATTACCTTGAAAAGCACACATCAGATTTGGCCTAGCGGTGTCGTCTGCTTGAATAGAAAGACATGTTTTGTGCAAAGATGAACAGACTACACAGGGATACGGAATCAAACACAGTCAGAAATAAAAGATTATTCCAAATCCCAAACAATACCACAATTACCTACAGATTTTTTACAATACCGTGCTATTTTTTTCCTCTTTTCTCATCAAAAGGCCAGAGTCAGGGTTAACAAAAAGACACTTAAATTCAAATTCAGTGTAAAAAAACGTTATTTTCAATCTTGAAGTGAGTGTCTTAAGTCAATAAACACAAACCCGCTGATGCTAACGTGAGCTTGGGATGTCAAGATTATAAGGTTAATCGATAGTCGTGGTTATTCTGGTCACAATATAATCGTAAGAACTAAAAAATAATAATCGTGACAATTTTAGAAGCAAAATTTTGTCTTTTAATTCAATCTATAGAGCAAAAAATACATCAAAATGTAAACAACAGTTTTAATCGGGCTGTTTTTGTCAAATGAACTTAACTTAACACGAGGCAGGTCATACATTTGAGGAATACTAATGCGTTACAACAACTTCAATGAAGGAAAAATAAAGATTCCACCATTGTTTGGTCATATCTCAATTGTGAATAATCATTAAATCCAAGCATCTTCTAGAAATAATCGTATCACTAAAATTTGATATCGTGACCTCCTCGTGCTAGCTTCGTTTTGCTGATGCATGTGGGCTCAACATATAAACTCCAGTGGGAATACAGTGGTTTATCACAAGTCAGTGTTTGGTGTAAAAGTATTATTTTCTGTTTATATCTGCTGTTTGCCAGAGTCAGCGCTCTTTCACCCGGTCATCTCAAAATTGTCCTGGGAAGTAGAGCACAATTAACGCACCTGTCAGCAACATTGTTTGAGTTTTCGTTTCATTTCACCCGCACCCACCCACTTAAGCCCTTTACTCTGATATATTACCATGCACAGAAACACTTGCCTGGGATAGGCTCATGCCGTTGTTCCCACATGGTTCAATGTTTTCTCTCTCTTTAACGACAAGGAATCAATTGTCACGCAGTTGTTTTCCCATGATTCTTAACAAACAATACCTAGCTGGACAAAAACTGGTGTCCCTGTCAGTGGATTCTCTATTATTATCCAAACAAATGCTGAGCAAAACGCATAAAGCCTTTTCAGTCCCCAAATTGTTCAAATTATCTGCATTAAATTACACTATTGCTAATTACATAAAGGGGATTTACTTTAAAGAGACCAAATTAGTAAGTGCAAGCTCTTAAAGTGAGACTTTTTTTCACAAAACACTTGACAACAGTAGAAAAAACTAGGACAGCCCAAGTACTGCACCCAATGCCTCCTCGAAGAGAAACAAAATACCTAACCGCTCTGCCACTCCGCACTCTTACCTCAACGACACCAATCCTGTGACCCCACTTACCCATAATCCCCTGCTCCCCGCTGTAACCAACACTGTGATCTGGCCTCGTTCCCGTCTCTGTCACGGGCGCCTCAGATCACATTAAAATTCATAAATGTCAACTTAAAACAGAAAGCAGGGATGACGGGACCACGTGGATCATTAGCAGGAAGCGCTACACACAGGCTCTGAACGGGTCGATGAGGGAACTGAGGAGATAAAGGCAGATACAAGTGAGTTAACGGAAATCTTTAGTGGCTCTGGAAAGCCTTTGATTATCGATAAAAAACATTGTGTATATCCCATTAGCATTTTGAGAAGGATCTATTAAAACACTGTAACTAAGCAACTATGATCGTACGTAGAGAGAAGTATGATCATTATTTCAGTGTCACAAAAGATTATTTCCAACATGTATTCATTGTAGTGATTGGGGACAAAGCGGCTCAGGGGTAACCTATTCACCCATATACCAAATGATCACTGGTTAAAGTTCTAACCAGTTTCTCCAACCATTTCCACCTTTTGTCACACTCCATGGGTGGGCAGGCACTCGCATGTCACACTCTAGTCACACTGGATGTGTTAAAAGGAAGAACATCTGACATGAAACACTTGCCAGGATCATTCTGTGTATTCTTGTGGCAAATGGAGACAAATATTTTTTTTAAGTTGGGGGGAAGAGGAGGAAAAGGCAAGTTATAATGATTATGAATAGAAAACAACAACGCGCTAAATCTCAATTGAAAGTTGGTTAGTCTTTAGCTCAGATTCCTGTTTTACATTATCTAAAATAAAACGGCAAACATTTTACACGCTAACAAGGCTTTGGCCTCACGTGATCGATGGGTTGGTACCAGCCGGCACTCTGGATTATTCATAATTTGTGTCTGTCGTGGGCTAATGCTAATGGCTGTAGGAAAGAATGCAGGGTACTGGCGTCCTTTAAATCTTCCTGAACAAGCCGAGTTGCTAAATGATCAATAGCATGTGCATCAATCGCCGCGTCTACTACAATAATAATGTTTTAAAATACATTTTTTTTTTTTCATTTATAATCTTTTTGTTGCATTTAACAATATGCAAATTTTACAGGACACACAAAACAAAACATGATTATTTGCTTCATTTCAATGCAGACAACATGAAGACATAACTATATTTGGAAAGTTCATTCTGTCTTCTTGTAATTATTACCCTGTGAGCTTCTTCTAATAAGACAGTTTGAATGAAGACATAACTGTTGTTTAGCACTTTCATTCATTCATTTTCTACCGCTTATTCCCGTTAGGGGTCGCGGGTGACTGGAGCCTATCCCAGTGACTTTGGGCCTTAGGCGGGGTACACCCTGGACAGTGGCCAACTCGTCGCAGGGCTAACACAGAGAGACAGAGACAAGGACAGACAACCATTCACTCTCACATTCATTCACTAGGGACAATTTAGAGTTGTCAATTAACCTACACAGTCATGTCTTTGGACGGTGGGAGGAGCCGGAGAACCCGGAGAGAACCCACGGTAACACGGGGAGGACATGCAGACTCCACCCAGAGAGATCGTGTGATGTTAGGGTGGTCCCACGATCTCCTTATTGAGAGGCAGAAGCTCTAGCTGCTCTGCCACCGTGCACCCTGTTTAGCACTTCTTAATTCTAATTCTAAATCTAACTGAGATGTTTTCATGTCCTTACATCCCTAAAATACAATATGACTGGCTTCTTTTAGGACAGCAAAATTAAACAAAATCTACATGGCCGTTCCCAAGTCCTTTTAGCGCAGACCATTATAGACTACTGGGGTATGAAGTTGCCAGGTTCGGAGCTCAGGTTGCGCCTGGTTTGAGCGGAAATCTGATACAAGGTCAGATTTGTAAAACAATGAGCCAGACGGAACGAGAAAAGCGTCGAGAATATAATCTGCAGACACTTAGGCCACTCGAAGACGCCATCCTGAAATATGCATGCCGATATATTAGGACTTATCGGCATGCATACTGGACATCGCTTCGCAGAGGAATCGACAGAGCAGAAGCCATAGGTGTGTATTGATTTTAAAATACCTGAATGAGCTGATAACGGCGCTCCTCCTTTTGTAGAGATAACAGACCACGGCTTTCAGTGGAGCGGAACACGGCAGGGCTGCACAAGAATGACCAGGAGGAAAGCAGTTCAGTCGTCTGTCATATGTTAGTGCTTTGTAAGTCACATGTGTAAAACTAGCTGGATTTTCAATTTCTTCGCTCTTTTAACCGTGTTTTTAATGGCTTTCTCTCGTCATCAACTTTAGCAGAGTTGTGTTTTGATTGGTTGTCAAAAGTATAGAAAATCAGATACTCATTGATAGATATTAGACATTCATTTGAGCAAGTATCGATACAAAAAAATCCCTTTAACTGGACAAAATTTGACCTTTCGTGAACAATTTTAGAATGATCTTGAGCTTTATCTGAACTAGAGTAAGAGCACAATGTGTAACAAAGAAAGTATTATTATTTAGTGCTGAAAATGTTGGTCTATTGTCTAAAACACTGACCCAAAAAGAGTATTTGTAATCATCCTTGTGGTATCGGAAATTATATTGATAATAGGGTCTCTTTCTTAGTATTGAATCGCATTTGAAACACTAGATTGATTTATACGTACAGGTTTGAGGTTGGAGTTTTCAAAAAATGTCACTGATACCCAGCCCCTATCCCTGCACACGGCCATGGACTGACTTCCAAGGCTGGGCAATGTGGGAAAAATAAGAATGAGGATGGTTTTTCCTTTCATATCAATCGATCTTGATTTTATTTGGTCTTTTCAAAAACTATATAAAAATGGCTTTTAGTAATAATTTCATGAACATTAACTATACAGACTTCTATTCTGTGCATTTAAGTACATGAAAAATAAATAATTAAATACAATTTCCCTTTAAGTCTGAACTCTGCTCATTTTCCAAACAGCATTTTTGCTGATTGTCTGAACGTCTCAATTCAAAAATCCCAACCACATCACCGACAATCAGACATGACTGAATCTCGATCTCTTAAATCAAAAAACAAAATCATACACCGGTTTAAACGAATATGTTAAAAAATATGAGTCATTTTTTCCTAAATTAATTAAATGAAAACCAACGGGTCCATTTCTATGTAATTGTTTTAGATCCCCCCCAGAAAAAAAAAATTCATAAGCATACATCTATATCTAATCCCAACCTCAAACCAAATCTGATCCTGAATCTGATCAAAGCATTTCTAACTTTTTTTTAAATAGATAATTATCAGGAACTTATGGGAATTCACATGAATATATGGGAATTAATTGGAATAAACAGGAAATGAACACTTGAACACTGAAGATTGTCTCTTAAAATTGAGTACAGAAGCATAAAGGCCTGAATTTATGGAAATACACTGAAATATGTGTATTCTCAATCCCATCTGAGAAAGTAACAGCATCAAAAATTTGTCATGGCCAGATGTGACCTCTTGGGCTTGATGAGTTTCAAGCATCGAGACCAATGATCATGACATTTAAGGGGATAGACTTGTGTCTCAGGTGCTTCGGTCTCCAACGTCCTCAAACTAACGAACACGATTCACATCAAAGCACAAATTATATTAACTCTGGGATCACACACTCAACGAATGACGACAGAAGTGAAACGGTGAGCCAAGTGCGGATTGAGATGATTAGAACCGAAGTCACTGAGAGAAAAAGCTGACAGTTCAGACGCACGAGAAAACTTTTAAGATAATTTAGCACCAGCACACTTCAGGGATATTGTTAGCTATTAGTTTCACACAGTTAATGGAATCTCAGTGGTGGGAAATTGTATTAATTATATGAGTGGGATGTTAGAAAGTAATGGTTGTATAAAAAGGCCAGTGACTGTCATTCATCAGAAAAATCTGCAAAAATATCACGTTTTCTAAGAATGTTGATGTTTTTGTACTGCGAAAAATAAAGTTAAATTTCCATTCTATTTGGAATTTTTGGGATATTTTCAAGAACCTTTGCCGGACTCTTACCCCCCTTTGCAACGCTAATTATAATCCATCTAAAAATGTGTGTCAGTCTTGTTTTGAGGTTAGATAACGCTAACAGGAGGTGCTGAGTCACAGGGCTGTGGAGCAGATCTGAGTGGGAGGGACAGTCTCAGTCTCTGCCCACGCCACAGACATCTCATGGACTCAATGAGGTCAGTCTCAACCAGAGGGACGGCTTCAGGTTAGTCAACAACTAGTCACATAAGGGTCAAGTCATTTTTACTATGAAAAGTGGCCGAGGTCTACAGGGGTGCAAAAGCGTGCATTGCACCCTCATTTATGCACCTTATTCCGGAAGTTGCCGTACGCGCCGCCGTCTTGTTTCTGTTGTATTAGTTTACATGGAGCAGACGAGCTCAACAGAAAATAAGTTCTACACAGACTAAAAAGCCGTTTTCAGACTGACCAGGAAATTGGTGCGTTGTTGACTTGTTGTTGCTCGTGTTCATTAAACATTTTACACAAATCAACCTACTTTATGTAACATTTTAGCGGCGAGACTTTTCCCTCGTTCCTCATTAGCTTTAACGGAGTTCTCGTCAAACGGAAGTGCGTTTACAACAAAAGTACAAAAAAAACGGCAAAAGTGGGCGGGGCAGAATAAGGTCAATAAAGTTTGCAGCCTCACTCGGGGTGTGCAAAATAATGACACTTAATGGAAGAGTATCATCTTCGTACCCTTTTGTAACTCTGATGAAACCTCAGCCTGTGCTGTCTGGACCCAGGCGTGGTTGTATTATGTAGAAATTTGTATATCTGATAGTCTGACAGTATAAAAGAAAACTTCATCTGACTTTGAGCGCAGACTGTAGCTTATTTGTGATTTAATCCTCACTTGGGAACGAGGTGTTCACGGTACACCAGTTAGCCAGTACCCTTAATTAAATAATTAGGAAAGTAAAACCACATTTTAACTGTTTTTGCCTTCACTCCTGTATATTTGTAACATCTTTGTGCCACTAGAGAATGTGCAAGTTGTTTTGACATAACTTCAATCAAACTGCTCAATTCCAACAGCGCCCCCTGCACATTAGCGCTTTACTGTGTTGCAGCCTGCACTTTATCCTTTAATATGGTGCTTTTCATGTTTTTAATTAGTCTCTAGTTCATGTCTTTTGTTTTCTTTTTTTGTCTCCAGCAACTATGCAGCACATTTCCTCTTGATGTCACTCAAGTATTCTAACCTTGAAAATGTGTTTTACTGCACATGGTTTTGAGTCATGTGAAGTTCAGAAATCAGTGTGTCAGAGTTACTTTTACATGTATTCCATAGATAAACAATATTTTTGTTATAAATCATGATTCCAAGGTAAAAAGTTTGAAAAGCTAGAAAAGGCTTTATAGTGGATCTTAAAATTACAACAGCAATTCACAATTGAAGGAGAATGCAGGCCCAGTAGTGACCTGTGTTATGGTCCACACACTGAGGGTAGTTTTCTCTACTCTGGGGCATTTGAATAAACTACAAAGCGACTCTGTCCACTGTTTAACTCACACATTAAGTATACAATCTCCCAAATCAACTATTTCCAGTACAATGACATTATACCTTAGAAGGATTTACAGAAAAATCGATACCAGACACTAATCAACTAGTATCCAAATGAGATAAATCTGCTTGTTTCAACTAATAGTAGTAAACGAATATTAATAGAGAACTGTTTCTAGGACAAAGGTATCCTAAATATCCTTATCCTAAAGGTCTGAATGTAAATCAGAATAAGATCACATGGTAAGTTTTACTTTTCAGGGACAAAAATGTTGAAAAATCCGAATTTACAGACGAAACAATGACAACAATGCTAAGAAAATAATCCCCGACTGGGCACTCCTGTCCATAGGTTTCAGCTTTATGTTTACAAGTGATAATCTGAGGACCGCTGACCAAACAAAAGACATATTTTATTTTCAATTGATCATTTCTATTGCATTAAAGCTACATTTTCATCAATCAAACACATAGATAGGATCATACAGGCAAACAGTTTACAAGTTTAACTTTTAGGGGTATCAGGTAAAATATGTTTTAAATCAAATGTAAAGTGTAAAGCGACAAATCTCTACTCTTCCAACGAAAGACAAAAATGAGAATGTAGATCAATATGAAAGAAAATTAATCGATTAGGGCAGCACAATGAAGGCAAATGCAATCAAACTGAAATTAGGCGAGCTAGCAAAATGATCAAATCGCAAAGACTGCAATTATTTAGATAAAGAATGTCTTCAGCAAAGAACAAAATATCCTGCCTTTTTAAAGAACCTTCTTGCAGGCTACTTGTAGTTTAGACCTCTACAAACTGAAATGCACAGGATCCTTGTATTAGGTTCAGTTTATATGAACAGAATCTTATCTTCTAAGCAAACAAATCATCTCAATACTTCAATCACAATTATATTATTTTCCAAAACATGCAATCCCAGCCAAGAAATGTTCCTAGTGACTTGTTCATAGTCCATAAATCATCACCCCAAGCATAGATGCTGTTGTTTAAAGGAGAAATACTATCCTTTTTTCAAGTGCTCAGTATTGAACTACAACATATCACTTTACACGTTGATTATAAACTGCAATATTATAGAACTACAATAAGCAACTTATCTGCTACAAAATACTGAGTCACAAAATGAGTCTTCTCTGCCTCCTACCGAAAGCACAGGTCGGGTGAACGCGCTCCGTCCTCAGAGAACTCTCCCATTCGAACTGGCCGTCATATGAACGTGCAAGCAGGAAAACAACAGGAATGTGGGCGTGGATAAGGGGTAGGTGAAAACAGGAAATTTTTGAGCGCTTGAGCCTCAGTAGCAGGACAATACGGGATTACTCAAACATGCAAGAATCAATCAAAATACAACTTTGAGTAAACTAAAAACAGACTAAAAAGTTAATTCTGCATAATATGTCCCCTTTAAAAATCTCCCATAGAGATTCAATGAGTTGACAGTGCAATTGAGCACCCCATTGAACCACAACTATCGCTCCCGTGCATCCAACACACGCCTTTGAGCTGAAACTGTTCCAAATGCAAACACTGACGGTTAGAAGTTGCGGAGAAGAAGCCGTACCCGTGCGTCCGTCCGTCGTGCGTCTCGTTTCATAACACGGAAGTGAGGGACGGGGCACCGGGTGGTCTGCAGTCTACGGCAGCCCGATCCTTTTGTTCCACTGGACGCGACGCACAACCACGTACCCATGGATGTATTAAAAGAACTGGATAAGGTACGCCCCCTCTGACTGTGGTCCCAGATTGATTTGTGGCCGTACGAGGTACTGCAGCCTCTTGGAACCAGCCTTTTTCTAAAATTGCACATTATAATTGCAGACAGTACTGAATTATTATCTGTATTTAAATAAAATAGAAGGAAATGTTCTTTTTTACCGTTTCTAAAATCACCGAAATTACCGTTTTTATATGAAGTGGGGGATTGTCGTCACGTGGCGCCCTAAAACAAAGATGGCAGCCATCGTTTCAGGAAGTAAAACAAAGATGGCAGCCATCGTATCAGGAAGTAAAACAAAGATGTCAGCCTTCGTATCAGGAAGTAAATGCGGAAGTAAGAAACTTTTTTGGGGTCATGCGCCAATGAGCACTCTCCATAGGGATAAACAGGACGGCCATCTTGGATTCATCTTCCAGGTTTTATTATAGTTCTATGCACGTACCCCATACCGGTGTCCGCGCGCTTTATTAGGATACAAAACGTGTCTTCTTACCTCAAAGTCCGCCTCCAAACGTCAAGTTCCGCAGATTAATAAATTGCAATGTATTTTAATTTATTTTATTTTATTTTTTAAATTTATTTTAGTTTATCAGGAGCGGAGCAGTTGTTCTCGTGCGTTCGATCTCGCGCTCTGCACAGACCAAAGTTCCCGGAAGTGGCCCCAGCAGCATCAAACAGAAGTCAGGGCGCACATCACAGACACAACATCGTAAAAAAAAAATAAAAAATAAAAAAAAAGTCGTTTTCCCTCATTGGAATTACTTTTACAGGAAAGAAATTTCTAGTTAAATCAATGTTTGATAAAGAACAGTTAACATTTAAATAAAGAATGTTTGATTTGGAAGGATTTTTTAACGTATTAAAACAGTTTCAACAGTATTGGTGCGATCACGAGAAATATATATAAATAAAAAAATCCCCCCCTTTTCTTTTTTGGTTTAATCTCATTTTAGTTGCATAGGGAATTGCAACTGAACGTAACTATTGTAAGCGTAATTAGGAGCCATTTAAAGTTACGAGTGTTAATTATCAATCGTGATTTAAATATAGGTTGCATTTTTTGGACCTTATTCTAGGCATTTAATCCAAGAAGAGGCAAAGGTTTGGTGTTTCCAGTCTCACATCGCCCCCTTGTGGCCACTTCGTGCTTTGTGTAACACGGTTGTGCAACTTCGCTCAGACAGACCTTGAGTTGTACTGTGATTATACAACTGTGTGTGTAACCGAACTACAAAGTCATGGTGAGGATTTTATGCTCCAAACCAAAGCAATAATAGTTTTATGCAATACAGAAGGAGTGGGCGCTCGTTTTATTATTGCATTAAATAACTAACATTTTTTATTTTACACTTTTAATTGAAAGTTTGTGATGAGCACTGCTAAAATATTGATGACATATTTGTTTCAAGAGAAAATCATATCTTAACAAAGGATTTATCAATGAAAAAAGGGAAAACAAAACAAGCTGCTCCTTTAGTGATGTAGTGGTTTAAAGTATGCATGACAGTTTTTTATGATTTTCTAATTTTGACTTTATTTGATGTATTAATACCTGACGTAAACACAAATTATAATTTTATACCAAACAAGTAGCTGTTTGTGGAGAAAAGTTGACAAATCTGCAAGTACAAACAAATTGACTCCTTCCATCCAAAGGTTATGCATAATTTACACAAAATTAAATTAAGTTTTACCTTTTAAACATTAATTCAGCAAAATAAAGTTCATTTATTATTTTATTTGTCAAATAAAACAAATCTGTGACATTAGATGAGTTTTGTACAGTGCGGTCACAAGGTCATTTCCTAGTGTGATGTCATCATTTACAACCAGGAAGTCAAATCACAAACCTAAAAAAAAATGTCAGACCAGGATAAAATTGGTAAATCATTTTGGTAGAATTGATCCTGCATTTTAGTCACATGTCATAGGCACTTTAAGGCTGTATCTTTCAACCTTTTTTGAAACATGACACATTTAGACTCTGTGGTACAAAAATATTACCAAATCACACGTGTTAGACATGAAAAGCAGCATATAATGTAGCAAATATTGTGTTTGGTTCTGTAAATTGTACAGTGATTGATACGCTTTCATTTTTGGATCAGAAGTTTGCCCAAGACTCTTAATATATTTAATTCAACCCTTATGAATCATTTAACTCAAATTTAACCACCTCGACGTTGTGGGTTTGCTTCCTGGCCTCAATTGTTTGCCAGATGTCTCTGCCCTTTCTCTCCTGTCCCGTATAATAAATCCTTTGGGACTGAAAAACATTAGGAAAGAAAGAAAACAAAACAAGCTGTGCCTTTAATTTATTGTACTTTCCATACACTTTATCGTTCCTAAACTTGTCATTAAACTTTATTGTCCTCTTCTCTCAGTGTTTCAGAAGCAGCACCTGTCTCCACATGCACAGACACAGGGAGGACATGCAAACTCCACACAGAAACGCCGCACTCGAGACGGGAATGCAACCAGGGACCTTCTTGCAGTGGGGCAAACGTGCATCCCAAAATATGCAGCAGCTGTTTGCAATCCCAGCACCAGAATATATTTGTTTGTGAGTAGCATTTCTGGATTTATCTGGACAAATCTCAAACATATAGATATTTTAGAACTAAACCGTTAATCAAACCAGGACTAAACCATATGTAAAAAAAAGTTAACAAAGCGTCTAAAATAGAAATGTTGGGTGTGTCGCTCCCTTTTATTCTCTGTTGGCCTGGAGTCGAACTATTTGAAGTCAAAACATCATCAACAACAAATTATTTCAATGGTTGTACAGATGAGACATTTATATCGTCCACTAGAGGGAGCCACATACCATCTAATCTTTATGCATTCTCTTACATTTCTCTTACATCTTACATTTTACATTTTGTTAATTGTAAACCGACTTTAAAGGGCCTGTACCTGATTTTTATTTACTCTTGTTAATATAAATTCTCTTTACATTACTCATTATTTGATAGAAGCAACTTCATAGAAAGTCACTGGGTTTGTAATGTATAATCTGTGCATATTATATACGCACTTCGTTAGGATAGAACTAGTGCAGAAGGGTTTGCCAGGGTCACCTCTTTTCAGCCAAACAGGCATATCGTACACTATGAATCATGGGAATATAACTGCTTGAAGCTAATTGTAAGGAGAGTTAGAGAAACTATATGGAAACAACTGCATAAGACGATTCCAGACAGTCGTTGCTGAGTCATGGTACAATATTGAATGAAAGGAAGGACTATGTGGGCGGGGCTAACGGCTCAAACAACAACATGTTCCTGTATCACAGTTCAAAATCAGGTACAGGCCCTTTAAACTGAAAAACACTTGCTGCTGGTCTCACTTCTTCACGGTGGCGGATGTAGCAGCTTTTAACGCAACATTTGGAATATTTTGAGTTTGAACGATCTAAAATAACGCAAGAAATGACAGGGGTAGTTGAAAAAACAATAAATAAATGTTCTAATATTACACAGACACGCATTCGTCCCTCATCGAAACAAAAATAACAAATAAGCACAACACAACAAAACGCGTCTCTGTGTCAGACGGGTGCTGGCACGGACCTTCTTTCAATTCCGTTAAGTATTCAGCCCTCTCCGTGTCAATGAGCGCGGCCCGTCGGGGGGATCGATCCGGGGAAAGTCGCGGGACATTCATCAAGCCCCGCTCTCGACACCGGACCGACCAAAACGCCGTCCAATTATCTTTACATCGATTTTGATCTTTGTTTTTCGCCGAGAACCGGACGTGGCGTTTCCTGAACTCTCACAGATGGCCGTCGCTCTTGTCGCCGTGCGTTTGTCGTGAAGTAACAGATGATGGAGGAGAGTTGAAAGTTTGTTCAGCTACGAAGATGTAAAGTGAAGTCTGAACTACGTTTGAGATAAATTAGGAATATTTATCCTTTTCTCTTCTTATTCCGGAAGTTGCCGTACGCGGCGTCGTCTTGTTTCCGTTGTATTAGTTCACATGGAGCAGACGAGCTCAACAGAAAATAAGTTCTACATGGACTAAAAAGCCGTTTTCAGACTGACCAGGAAATCGGTGCGTTGTTGACTTGTTGTTGCTCGTGTTCATTAAACATTTTACACAAATCAACCTACTTTATGTAACATTTTAGCGGTGAGACTTTTCCCTTGTTCGTCATTAGCTTTAACAGAGTTCTCGTCAAACAGAAGTGCGTTTACAACAGAAGTGCGTATCTGTGGCAAAAAACGGCAAAAGTGGGCGGGGCAGAATAAGGTCAATAGTCTAGAAAATTCCCCTTGTGATATATTTTTTAAAGATGAAAATGTAAATGTGTTTAAATGTATGCTTTATTTGTTTTGTTACCTGTCAAGGGACTGTGGATGCAAATGACCTTAGTTATAATCATACAGCATATTTACATCTGTTCAATAAAGATGTTAATTAAAGGTGCACTGCGTAACTTTTCCAGTATGGGTCTTTGTCATTGCTTGGCCTGGAATGTTCCACAGTGCGGCATTAAACGTATATATCTGCGTTTATACAGATGTTTTTATTGCTGAAAGATAAACACCTTGAAAAGCGTATATTCTCACTCTGAGCGGGGTGACCTCTCCACACACGGATCTGACCTGTAACTGACCGAGTGGTGTTACCTGCTTGTCTCCGTGGCCAGCTTTAAAGTCACAACATCGCCATGGAGACCAGCAGAAAGTCTACATGACAGACCACACATTTCAATAAAACGTAGCAAACATGACTCTATTAAATATTTGTAATGTTTTTGTAATGTTTTTAATTATAATTCCTGGTTGGGCAGCAAATATGACATATGTAGACTTAATTCTACAACTGTTACCTAGCAACCGTTTTGAAAACAAGGGTAAAAAGCCATATAAACTACACAATAGTTATGTTATGTTATGATTTGACAAATAATAACACCTTTATTTTGTTGAATGACGTCAGTGTGTTTCAACGGCACGTCGCTTTTTGATCACAGAGGGATTCCGTTTTAGAACTCAGCACTACTTCCTGTAATTTTAAACTATTATTTTTCAAAATTGCAGCACCAATATCAACTTCACAAATGTAAAACTATGATAAATATTTACCACAGGTGCCCTCCCACCAAACTAAGTCAGAATTCAAATATCACGAGAACCTGTCATAGAGTTTAAGGTTAAGCTGTACTTTATTAAAGCCTCGTGAGTGAAATTAATTCTCTGCATTTGACCCATCCTGTGATGCCGCGGGGGGCCACCTGTCAGGGGCGGAGTGATGTTAATGCAGTGGTTCTCAACCTGGGGGTCGCAAAATGATTTCAGGGGGTCTCAAGATGATAAGGGGAAAACATGAAAATGAATGCAACAGACTTAAACAAGGCTCGATACCCTTTAAATGTGGTTAATGTACATTCCTATTCTTTGGTCTGTACTGCCTGTGTCAAAAAAAAACATTTGGCACGAGGTTACTTTATGATTTTGTGGTATAACCTATTTTTGTGTTTGGGATTGTGAATACCAAGAAATGTTATTATGGGGGTCGTGACTGAGAACCAGTGACTTAATGTACAGTGCCCAGGGACCCATCTCCAGATCGTGAGCTAGTCCTGATCAGCACCACTTTATCTGGATTAATTGACCGGGTGCATGTTTTGGGTTGACGGGGCAAACTGGAGCCCGGAGGAAACCCATACACAGTGAGAGAATCATCTCAACAGCATTTAAAGCGGAACTAAGTACTTATTAAATGTCTTTGTGTGCGTGTGGTGGTTGCAAATGTATTTTCAGTGCGTTTGAAGCCCTCATTGTCGCCCCCTGCTGTCTCTGTGCGGAAAAGCAGCTGCAGCATTCCTGACCCTGACCTGAAGACAACTCTCCTGAGAAAACTTGGCTCTTTTTTTTATATTTGGTGACATGAAATGTTTTGTATGTGATTGTACTTCCTTATTTCAATAAAAAGGAAAGAAAGAAAGAAAAAAAAGCTTCTGCGTCTTTTTGCTGGCAGTGTACTTTCACAAGTGACCTGCAGGGGGAGCTCTTTCACTTAAGTTACTTAGTTCTGTAACATTTTTGTCTTTGTAAGTCCGTGTGGTGGTCGCAAATGTATTTTCAGGGCATTTGAAGTTCCTGTCGTCGCCCCCTGCTGTCTCAGGGCGGAAAAACAGCAGTAACCTTTCACACACTGAAATGAAGTCAAGTATCCAGAGAAACCCTATTTTGTTTTTGTTTTTTACATATTTGGCATCGTGAAATATTTTTGTATGTGATTGTACTTCCTTATTTCAATAAAAAAAGTTTTTGCGTCTTTTCACTAGCAGTGTAATTTCACTCGAGAACTCTGTCAGTGAAGTTACTTTTTTTCTTTTTTAATGTGCACTGTAATAAATAAATAAACAAATATCGCATTCACAGTGATGATGATGTCATGGACTTTTGTTAAGAAAACCATAAGTGCAAATGTGATCTGACAATAAACTAAACACGATGCATGAAAAGGTAAAGTTATCAATAAACCTGAACACATTTTTTACTGGCTTGGGATAATTAGTGGAACCAGCCCACCGTGGCCCACGTGATCCCTCCACAGAGCGCGTGCAGCTCGCCCTCCGCCTCCAGCCCGTGACCTGTGACCCCTGAGGGAGCGCACCTGCCCCCCGCTGGTCCCCTCCGGTATCGACCACGAGTGAATGAGTCGGAGCCGTGTGTGAAAGTGCATTGGTTTGAAGGGACACGTGACTCCAACAGCAGCGCAGTCCGCGTCCTGACCAGTGGGCGAGGCTACCGCGCTCAAATTGAGCCGCCGACTGTAGGCTGCCATGTTTGCAATCTGCTGCTGACCGCTAGGGGCTGCTGCGGAAGTAGAATTATTCAATGCAAGTCAATGGGGAGTTAGACGTTTCAAAACCTACTTTAGAGCCTGGCTCAAAATACGGCTTTGGTCTCAAACGTTAGCTTACGGCTCTGTGACAACGCTGAGGAGGGTGAATTTTTTTGAACCAGGCTGGTTCAGCGCTGTGATTTTTTAAAGTTCTTGAATATCTAATGAGGAAGGCGGGCTTTACGCGCCGGAAATGTCACGGCGCAGCCAAACACCTACGAGTGGGCGGTAACTATAGAGGCTACGACGGCAGTACGTCAGCAAAAGGCCGCCCCAAAGTCGCCCTCTCCCCGCCTCCCCACCGAGGGGGGAGTGGTGGGGACTAACCCGCGGCCATTTTGAATTCTCCATGACTGAGCCGCATTTTCATGAATGGGGCGGAGCGACGACAGTCTGTCCTTTATTTTTTATGTCTATGGTCCTGACACGGCTGCGCGCTCACGGCTCCGCACGGCCACGCGCACGGTGAAGAGCGAGCGTGCACGAGGGGATGTATACGGGCAGAGAGCGTGCGCGCGCAGCCGTAAACGCACGCTCGTCTTTTAGTAACATGACACGCAGGAGAGTCTTTGTTGGTAGAGTGTATTTATGGACGGCAGCTTAAGTGTGTCTTGCATCAGTTATTAATGTGCAGCAACAACAACAACAACAACAACTACAACGACTATTGAAATAATCATTGGTTTCAGGCCTAAACACCCAAATAATATGTATTTCAATTGGTGTAAAACTTTGTGGACGGATGCTAACTTAAAAAATGTTAAAATATAATCCGATTTAAGTTTAAATGTAAACAAAAATTGAAATAAAAAATAATAAATTAATAATAATAATAATAATAATAATAATAAAAAGGAAATAAATTTTAAAAAAGAAAGAAAGAAAGAAAGAGTTAGAACCTTTAGTATTTCTTAATTTAAATGCACAATTGAAAAAAAAGAGGTTTATTTTGTGACGCAATTAACACAGACATGTTTTTTCCCCCATTATATAGCTCCTTTAATCAGAATATAAACGAGGCCTTCTTTCTTTACATTCTTTAATATATTCCCATAGCCTAAAAAGTACCAAAAAAAAAAAAAAGAATAAAAAAGAAAGAAAAAAAGAAAATTAATGGAGGGGAAAGCAGTCCTAATTAAAGCTTACATATTATACTTTTTTCGACATACATTTAATGTTAAATTACAACATCAAAGATCACGATTTTACATTTTGTTCATTGTAAACCACAATATTGATGTAAAATAGCTTAAAATAGAAACAGATCCATTGACTTCCTGTTCAAAACTGCCGAGCTGATAAGCCTCGCCTCTTCATAGAGACATTTCACAGCAAGCAGCAGATTTTTAAATGTACATGTTTTTATTGTTGAAGCATGGTTATGTGACATTTGCAAACCCTTTGTATAACCTTGAGTTAGATTTTTTAGATTTTTTACAAATATAATCAGAAGTTAACTCAGGGTAGTGGGCGGGGATAGGGGGTGAGTGAAAATGGACATTTTCTGAGCACTCAAGCCTTGAATACAGGGCAATGCAGGATTACTTAAAGACGCTGTGGCGTACCTGATTTTTACCTTCTTAAAATGTGAAAAACAAAATGAGTTATTAACTGTTTGCAATGGTCCATAGTTATTCCCCACTTTCCTAATGCATTCTTATTCTAATTATTCACCGCAATTACTTTATGAGCACTTTTCAAAACTTTCGGAGCTAAAGCTAACAAACATTAGCATGCTAACCAGCACTTCCTGCTTGATGGAGAATAAAACGATGATTAATTAGATGCTGACAGCACACTGGTCTCATTTGATTTTTGATATTTTTACCCCTTTTTCAATATGTAGTGTGGCAAAACAGATTTTTACTTATTAAACGAAAATATAAATCGGGTATAGCCGCTTTAAAAATGCATGAATGAATCAAAATACAACTCTGAGTGCACTAATGATGAGGAGGCACTGTTATCAAAAGTTTTATTTTTTATTTTACATATTACATATTTAAATTAATACGTCCCCTTTAAACATTCCGTGTAGGTACATCGCAAATTTACGGCCTACGTCTGCGCTCCGTCTCGGCTCGGTGCAATCATCAAGTGTCCATATCTCCATCTAATCGCAGCTCTCTCGCCACTTTCGTTCCCTTTCTCACCCCCCGTCCTCGCCGTGCTCGCGCAGCTCGCCCCCGACACCCTCCTCAGCCCCACGTGACCGCGAGCAGGAGCAGAGGAGTCACAGGGGGAGGGGGGCTGCTGCTGGTGCTGAAGCTGAGGACGATGGCGCGGACGGAGGAGCGGCGACGCTAGGTTTCCGCGCTCTTCCCTCCCTCAACTGACGATTTTCTCCCAGTTTTTCTTTCCCGCGCAAAACAACGACGACACTCGAGCCCGGGAGCGTCTTTTACATCGCTTTTCGACACACAGCGCCTCGTCTCCGCCGTCGAGACCGAGATGGGGAACGAGGCGAGCATGGAGGGCGGCGGGCAGCCCGGCGATCCCGCGTCCGGAGCCGGGATGATGGGCTCCGCGATGCCCGGCGGTGGAGTGCAGGGCATGGGACAGCAGCAGCAGCACGTCAAGCCGCTGAACGGAGCCGCAGCCGGCGGAGGGATGGCCATGGGAGGCCCCGGGATGGGCATGGCGAGGTAAGGCGCGCAAACATCTCTCCCTCTCTCTCTACGCAGCGTTTACGTTCACACACACGCCGCGCAAGTATTCATCACCGTTACGAGCCTTTTACGGTGCACATCTCAACGCCAGCCCCGTGACACGTCGCTAAATGTCAATTACGGCGCGAGAGACTAAAAATACCGCACGATCGTTTCCGTCGGCGCTCGAAATGGACCGTCCAGATCCCGTAGTAAAAGCGAGCACACGTCCTAGTAACGCGTAACTCACAACGTAAAGCGCTGGGCACTACGGGGAGACGAGTTTGTGGCTGGTTCGCTTGGCTTCGGCCGGCCGGGGCTTGCTTTCAAGAGGCTTCTCTGTTTGGCGCGCTATTTTAGACTCCAGAGGGCATAGGGGGGTGAGGAGGATGCGTGTGTGAAGTGTTTAGGGGAAGGGAGCGAGGAAGGATGCGAGGATGTAGGATTAAAGAGGCAATAAGGTGCGAGGAGGGAAAAGAAGTGGTGCATCAAATAGGCAGCCGTGTAGTAGTGAGTGGAGCCTACAGGGTATAGTGCACTGAGGACGCAGGCAAGGGTTTAGGGGGCACAGAAAGCAATTAGGCGGCGAGTGAGAGGGAAATATGCGGTACGGAAAATGTGTAATACAAATGTTGTCGTAAACGTAAGTGTGCAGTTAAAGGTGCTGCCAGTTTTTGTCGGAATGGTGGTGTTTGCTAGTGTTTTCCATCCGGGGAGTGGTTTATATCTTGATGAAATTGAACAGTATTTGGGTTAAGAAATGATCTTCAAGTAAATCGGGTATCCTTTTCAACGCAACCTAGCTTTCCTTATTAAACAAAATGTTTCTTTGTTTTACTGGTTTAGGTTAGCACTGGTTTATACTTTTTGGGTCCTTGTTAAATTCTGAAATAGATTGATAATGGGTTAGTCCTGGTTCAATTCTGAGTTAGTCTTTATTCAGTCCTGGTTCAGCCCTGGATTGGCAATTTTGTTTAGAAAGATGCATTTTATATTTTGTTTTTTGTCTGTGCAATCACTCAGTTGTCCAGACGGCAAAAACACTGAAATTCTGTCAAGCGGAGTTTTTTGAGTCTATATGTTTCACCACTCATCAAAGTAGCTTTTTCAGTTCCTTTGACAAGCATCTGGTTAGTCCACTGTTGTATATCTGTTCGGAGGGAGGAGCTAACGACACTGAAACTAACACTCCCCAGTTGTTTACAGCAGATGCTCCTTACTGTAAACAAGTAGGATGTTCGTTTCAGTGTAGTCAGCTCTTCCATTCAGACAGATATAAAGGCAGTGACTTACCAGAGTCCTGTCAGAGCAACTGAAGAGTGATTAGTGGCAAAACACATTCACTCTTAAAAACTTGTGTACAGTTGACTAAATTCAATTTTCCTTTGCTATCGTTGGGAGTGTTTTGCAGGATTAAACTAGCAAATGAAATCATAGTAATTGACTATTTGCGATTATAGTAAACACATTAATTTGCATAGTACTTGAGTTAGGAGATACTCGGAGTGTGAGACAAAGTTTAAGGGTTAGTTGAGACAAAAAAATGTTGTGAAAGTACTTCCTTTTTAGAGCACTGTAGGCAGTTGACAGAATGTGCCACTCTCCATGGTCCTGAAATCGAATCGCTGCTCCATAAATGGTCCGTAAATGGCATGAAGCATTAAGACCCTGTAACAGTAGCCTCACATGGCGATGCAAGGCGTTGTGGGTATGGTAAGGAAGTATTTCTGAGCAAGTATTCAAGTGTCACTACTGCTGTTGCTGCTGTTAGCCTGTAGTCTGTTCATTTTGTTCCATGTATGGCTGCAACGATTTATCAGAACCAACGTGACTATTAAAATAATTGAATTGTGATAATAGTCATATGGACTATACAGACGCTTCATGACAAAAACAACCACATGATTAATTCCTTTTTTACCAGTAACACTTTATTCATTGATATTCACTGTCTCAAAGCATATTTCTACCTTTATTTGGATATAATTATTTTTTTCGTTAATTGTTTGGCTGTTTTACTACTTTAAAAAATAATTGTTGACTCGTCAGCTACAAAAATAATTTTTAGTTGCAGCCCTACTTGCATGTCTTGAGTGTGCGAATAAATACTTTTTTTGCCATGAAACGGAATCATTGCTGGAAAAAAGCATTGAGAGAATGCAATGCTCGCCTCTGTCCATGGTGCTGAACCTTGACTTCAGTCTAAACCTGTGTTTGTTTGTGTTTCTTCACTCCCAACCCACGCTGAGCGTAAGTCAGGTTGGTTTGGTCAATATTCGGAAAGTGAAGAGAGTGTTTCCAGCTACTCTGTGTACTGTGTTCCTCTGGATCACATGACCTGTAGAGTAATTACGCCTCAGTGCTGCTGCCACACAGAGCTCCACCTTGCAGTATGTGTAGAATACCTATACTTTTTTATGTGATACAGTGTGTTTTCAATATATACTCTTTTAATGAGGACTCACACATTTAGATTGTTCAGTTAAAACAATGTTCTTGTTTTGAGAATAATGATATTTATTAAACTAATAATTGAAATAATCTTGATTCGTCAACTATTAAAATAATTTCAAATGTGATAATATACAAACTATTCCAAAACAGCTTTTACAGCAAAGACAGCAGCATTATAAATTAGAATAAACAGTCTCTGATTTGTATCAATTATACTCTTTCATTGTAAATAATCTATCTTGAAGTAGAATAAGTGTCAAAGGCTGATCTGATTAGTGTCATTTTCAAAATAATGTTCAATCTGAAGGAGTTCATAGCAGAACTCAGACTGAAAACGACTTTTGGATGGAAGTCGAAACATCTTGATTTTTAAAACATTTCCGAGATGACCACCTGAACTAAATCAAAAGCGAACATAGACAAGGCCTGGGCTGAACCACGACAAAAACAAAAAAACAACCAAATCAAACACATCAGAATCAAACTGGGCTCAAACCGAGACAAGTTTGAACTTACTACCACTACAACCGATCCTCTTCTCAAGCCACTCGGGTCAATTGAGGCATTTTCTTTTCTTTTGTAACGCTCTGGTTTTGAATGTAACATGATACTTGATCCAGTTGTCAGCAGCTTTGGAACTGAGGAGCGTATTCTGAGTGCGGAGGTGGAACGTGATTGATTGGAGTACAGCTACTATAAGCCCCATAATAATAGAAGCAATGTTGCAGATTGAATGTGAACCGTGGGACTCCTCCGAGCGCTGTAAAGTACACTGCAATGAACGGTTTTATGAAAGAAAGAGTTCTGCCGCTGAAAACACTCGTCCTTACAATGTGGCTGATTGCAGAAATAAATATAAGGTTAAGGTAGAGTCAAGTTTTCTGTCTTATTTTTACAACAACATGGCACCTCTTTAGATTTTTAAAAAGTTGGGTGCCCTTTTATGATAACTAAACTTTATCTAGCCTTTATAAAGCATGAACAAATACTTTGATAGATTTGATAGAATGATTCAAGCTTAGGATCCACTTAATTAAGGAGTTGACGCATTGAATAAATTATTACTAAGCCTGAATAATTCTTTATGAACTGCTTCTTCTTCGTTATCAATTACGTCTTTGTTCATGCTTTGTAGGGTTAATAAAAGTGCAGTTATTATAAAGTGTTTCCACAAGTTGTTACGTTAAAGGGGAAAATACTCTTTTACCTCTGAGGCTCCAAAAACATCCAGAGTGTACGAGGATTTCAAACTTGAATTTCGGTCGTATATTCGGCGCACGTTTTTGCACGAGCTTGATTCTCTTCCACGGGATCCCCCTTTGGCAAGCTCAGAACGCAATACTTTTTATGACTTGAGTGTGGAGCTTGCCAAGTGAAGATGCCCCACTTCTGCTGTTTATCTCAGAATGGATTACGGTTAAATGACGTAACAATATTCCAAAGGGCCAAGGGGGGACACGGAGGTGACAGTCTGCTAATGTCAACGGAAAATATTGCTCGATCTCGTCTACAAATAACTGTCATTTTCGTTAGTGGTGTTCGGTTTATTGCTTTGGTTTGTCAGCGTGGAGATCCCAGATTCGATTCGGCTTTCATTGTGCTGTTTATTTATGTATTTATTTGCTAATATTAACCCAGAGTGAAAAAGGATGATTGTTATATTACACATGAAGCATATATTGTTTAACGTAAACAAAAATCTTATAGGGCTGTCATTCTTGGACGCAATTAATTACAAAAACTGCTATAAATCTTCTGAATCATATTGGTTCTTGTCCTGTTCTTCTAAACTCGGATCAAGACCAATTGACTCTAAATCTAAATAATTTCAGTTATGATTATACTGAAAATCAACCACTACATGTGCTGAACTCAGAGTTTGAAGATTATTTCATCACATCCTCAACACGGACCTTGTAGGGAGTCAGAGGTGTGATATTAGTCCACTTTTAGTATTATGATTGTATCTTTTTCTGTGTTCTAATACCTCTTTTCCACCAAAGTGCTGGTTCAGGGTTGGTTCAGGGCCAGTTCTGGGCTGGTGCCAGTGCTGATCCTGCCACAGAAAGTGCTAACTATAATGTTTAACTTTTATGTTTAATAATCTACCGGAATTGGTTCTCGTTTCTGGCCCAACTCTTTTTTTTTCTCAGTTTTCTGCACCTGGAGCCAGCATTTTTTTGAGTGGAAAACAGCCTAACCGGTTCCAAAAAGGCACAGAACCGGCACCAGCATCAGTTTGGGGGAAAAGTAGTTTTATTCATATTGCATAGGAATGTGTATTTTTAACATTTTTCATTTTTTGCTTGGAATGTTTTTGTGCGTGCGTGAATATATATTGAATATATGATGTAACCCCACGTGCTCCAGACAAATTTACCTTACATATGACAGTAAAGTACACCTTACCTTTACTGACTCTGTTCTAATGCAGAAGAATCTGGGATCAGATTGTAAAGGGGGTTAAAAAAACTCTCCTAATTTGGGACAGTCCAACCACAGCTGCTAATTGGCTAAAGACCTTTGCTCTTGAATAATCTCACACAGAATACAATACATAACTTATTTTACTTCAGATTGACAGTTTAGGGTTAGAGTTTTTTGCTTGTTGACTCTGCAGAAATCTGTGCCGTTTCTCAGTCCTCTGTGTTCTTTACGTTTCCTTTTTTTCCCCCTCAGAAGCCGCCATATTTGTTTCGACACAAACGCGCCATACGTTTCTCTGACTGGTTAATCTGCCGCTCATTTGAAATCAAGGAAACAAGACGTGATTCCAGAACAAAATGCGTTTGGAAAGCATTGTCAAAGCATGTGGTCAGACAATTAATGGACAGTAATTCATTCTTTTCACCTATAATTGCGCCGACCTTCCTGATCTACGAATAAATATTACCACTACCTTTTTTTTTTTTTTTTAATATACTGAAACCTGACTGCAGCGTGTTCTTCGACGCCGCGGTAACAGTCTGCACAGTGGAGAGCTGAGTCTGCAGCTTTGAGTCCTCAGTCTAAGTGTGTGTGACAGGTGCCCGCTCAGATAAACCTGCGAGCAGAGTCTCCACACACATCTGGAACACGTAACAGCGTCTCAAACTGTGGGGCAGGTACCAGTCACGAGGTGGTGTCACGGTTGCTTCTCGGTGGCAGGTCGGGGACTCAGCATTTGTAGAAATTGCTGGTTTTATGTTTTTTTTAAGCTCTAGTTTAGTCCTTTTTTGGATCTGGTTTGGTCTGGTAATGTTTTCAAGCTTGTTTAGTGCTAGTTTAGTCCTGTTTTAGTCAAGTTTAACTTTTTTAAAATCTTGTTTATTCTTTCTTTTGGATCTGGTTTAGTCTGGTAATGTATCTGCATTTGTAGTTTAGTCCTACTTTAGTCCTGTTTTATTCCTGATTTAATCATGTTTTACTTGTCTGATTTTGTCATATTTTAGACCTAGTTTTGTCGTAGTTTAGTCCTGTTTGACTTCTAGTTTAATCATTATCCCTCTTTTGAATCTGGTTTAGTCGAGTAATGTTTTAGACCAAGTTTAGTCCTAGTTTAGTCCAGGTTTAATCATGTTTTGAATCTAGTTTATTCCTCTTTTGGATCTGGTTTAGTCATGTTTTAGACCTGGTTGAGTCCTAGTTTGGTCCTGTCTTATTTCTGGTTTAATTATGTTTTGTTATGTTTCCTCTTTTGAATCTAGTTTAATCTAGCAATGTTTTTTTTTTTTTTTTTTTTTAAACATACTTATTTTGTCAGAATACATTAAGAACGCGTTAGCAAATGTTTTTAGAGCTCCACAAATGGACAGGTTGTGACTATTTTAAATGTTTTGTGAACGAAGACTGAAGAAATGCTTTGGTTTTTGCCGTATAGGAACCTCCTTTTCTTTCCGGTGCAGTGTGTCTCTGCAGTCAGACCTCTTCATCCGTGACCCATCCAAGCTTCGGCCTGCTGCCTTCAGGGGCTATGGGAATAACTGGAGTCTCCACACATACATACATACCACACATAGACATACATATAGACACACACACACATACACACACAGGCTGCTGCATTCACTGTCTGCGGGAACAACCTTAAACCAAGCTGCTTTTTCAGAGTATGAGAAGAAAGGACGACATGTAAACGTATGTATCTAAAAATATATATGTGTGAGTGTTATTACTTCTCACAAAATACCTTGAAAACATTCCCGTAAAACATAAACATCTCCAGGGAGACAAGCAGGTGACGAACCCTTCACCAGAGTGAACCTTAGAGTAAAAAAAATCAAAGAATATATAAGAAAAAGTACCAGAACAAGTTGTGTTGTAAGCTCTGTCCATGGTGCTGATGAATGTTTTCAAAATGCTGACTGTGGGAAAGGTGCTGAAATGTTGAGATATTTTAGTTTTGTCGACTTCTAAATTAATTTTCGACCATTTTAATAATTGTTTCTTCATACTATAATTTTCTCTCCTCCTTCATCTTACCCTGTCTTTTCTCTCTTCTCTTTTGTCGTTTTTCCTTCTACACACTAAAATATATATCAAAAAGTCTTTAACAAAAACAGCAGCATAATTAAATCAAAATGGCAAAACATGTCAAAATACTTGCTGGTGACTGATTTATAATTAATAAATTCTTTCAGATTTTCATCAACAAGACTTTATTCATAAATATTCTCTATGCAAATGCCTTCAGTCACCTTTATTCACCTTTATTGGGGTAAAATGTATTCAAAAAAATCTCTAAATACAATAGAAATAATCATTTTTGTCGACTAATCGTAAAAAATAATTACTTCCTCGTCGACTACGTAAATCGTTGTTAGTTGCAGCCTTATTTGTAAACCCTAATCTATATTATTGGAAAAACATAAATAAATTCAATGCTTTTTTCTGTATGTAAAAATGCAGAATGTGCAGGGTTCTGTCCATGGTGCTGAAACCACATTTACAGATTTGCACACACATGACCACAGAGGCGCAGCATATATTTCCAGTGCAGAGTGAGGCAGCAGTGCAGTCGGTATTTATGAGAGTGGAACATGTGATCGCCCAGAGTCACGTGTGCAGCCTGCGCTAAGACCCTCCTCCTCGTCCTCTCTTCTGCTCGTACTGTGCTTTTCTCTCCTCCTCCTCCACCTCTCTTCTGCTCATACTGTGCTTTTTTCTCCTCTCGCCTCTTTTCTCACATCTCCTTTACCCCAGTCCTCTCCTCTCTCTCTCTCTTCTCCTTCATCCCCTCCTCTCCTTCTTTCTACCAGTCTCGTTTCTTCATACTATAATTTTCTCACCTCCTTCATCTTACCCTGTCTTTTCTCTCTTCTCTTTTGTCATCTTTCCTTCTCTTTATCCTCCCCCTCTTCTCTCCTCTTTTACAATTGTGCCTTTTCTCCTCCCTCCACCATCTTCTTCTCTCTTTCCTCTCTTCCTCTTTCCTTTCTTCTCTCTCCATTCCTTCTCTTTTTCCTCTTTCCCTTCTTTTCATGCTGTCCTTTTCTCCCTTCTTTCCACTCCTCTTGCTCTTCTCCTCTTCTCCTCCTCATCTCCTCTCCTGCTCCCAATTTCCACTCCTCTCCCTCATCTCCTCTTCTCTCCTCTCTTATCTTTTCTTTCCTCCCCTCTCCTCCTCATCATCTCTCTCCTTCTCACCTCTTCCCCTTCCTCAATTCTCCTCTCCAATCTCCTTTCCTCCTTTGTCCCTTCCTCTCCTCTTCCCCCTCCTTCACCTTTCCTGTCTCCTCCTCTATCTCCTTTCTTTCTCCTCCTCTGTCCTCCTCTCCTCCTCTCGCTCTTTCCCTCTCTCGTCCTCTACCTGCTGCCATCCATCCGTCACCAGTCAGCTAATGGTATAATAAACACGGCATTAGCTGTTGTTTTGAAGGGTTCTCTAATACTGAGTAATATGATTTTTTTTTCTTTTTAAACAGTTCATTCAATTTGGCTGATTTATTTAATACGGGTCCTAAAACGTTGGAGTTCCAGTGGTGTTACGCTTCTGTTGAGTACCCACGGTCTTCTGCACTTTACTTTTAAAAATAAACTATGTAGCTTTTCTGGTTGTCACAGGTCATGTCTGTGGAGAGGCCACTCACTCACAGTAAGAATACATAATCTTCGCGGTATTTTATAGCAATAAAAACACATGAAACTGAATCAATCAAAGACACATATGTTGTAATGCTGCACTGTAGAACATTCCAGACAAAGCAGAAACATTTCCATGGTAACAAACTGTTAGCAGACCTCCCATCAGAGGAGTTACATGTTGTTATGTTTTAGTCCTGCATTGAAATGAAAACACAGTTTAGTCCTGATTTAAATCTTTAAGTCCAGATTTAGAAGCCTTGGTTTAGTTCTGGTGTTCTTGAAACATCTTGATTGCATCTTTTCGACCGTGTTTTTGACATCCTCACATTCATATCCATTTTAATATTCATACTAATATCAGGGCTGTAGTCGACTAAAGAAAATTTTGGTCGACTAAAGACAAAAGTTATAAAAACTGCTCTCAAAAGACCACAACTGCGCAGGAGTTTAAACAAAAACAACTAATTATACAGAAAAACACTAGGAAACAGTGTATTTATACGTTAGAAATCACGATTCACTCTCTCCTTATCTTCTCTTTTTTGCTGTTGTTCCATATAAAACCTTTTAATCTAAATACATCTTTAGTCGACTAATAAAAACATTGATCGACTTAGACATCATCGACCGATCAATCGACTAAACAACTAAAGGATTGCAGCCCTAATATTCCTTTTAAACATTCAACCAAACTCTACAACATCTTCCGGTCTTCTAAGCCACCTCTTCCCTTTCCTTTTCTCTTCTCACCAGCAGTCCACTTTCTAAGGCGACTAGAATCTTTCCACAGACATGAACTTCACTGAATAATTCATGAGAACAAACCCCTTCTGTCCCCTTTGTTTTTACACTCGTTCACTCTCCCCTCTCTCCGTCTGTAGCTCCTAGATCTATATTTACCGCCTCTCTCGCACCTTCTAATGCTGCCCTCGCCTCCTCTCCGCCGTTTCCACTCGTCTTGCGTTCCATACGGGCCCCTGTAGACGTATGGCAGGGTGGGAGCGCTGCGATTGGTCGGGAAAGGGGTGTGACGTTAAGACAGTGCATTTGCAGGTGATGGATGGTGATCACATGACTTGCTACAGCAGGAAATTTGCATATATCGTCAGCCTCACAGCATCGTTCGTGCTCCCGTCGAGATAATGGGGCGTAAACTTTGTTGCAACAGTCAGAAACAGCTCTTCAGCAGGCAGACAAAACAATGTTAGGATTCATTTATGCTTAGATAAGGGAAGTTAATGTATTTTGATTGGTTTATTTCACAATTTTGGCTGTAGAAATTTTTGGTCAAAAGAACACAACTATAAAACTGCCGTAGTTGTTTTTCTGTAAATGAATACGGCTGCATGTTTTTGAGGCGAGACCATACAGGTGAATATAAAGAAATCTTAAATTTAAAGATATCATTTTGAAACTTCTCCTGTGGTTTACTCACATAAATCCAAGAAAAAAATATAATACAAGTTTTTCATCATGTCATGTTTTCATGTAGAAATAAGGCATTTTATGTGGAAAAACTGCCAAAAAATACACACATTTGGGACATATACATCTTAAACAGGGACAGAGCCAGGTTTAAATTTCTTGGTTCATTTTGTAACATATTAGTTACAAAAAATGTACAGAGGGGATTTTGGATTTCTTATTTAGTTTTTAAGTAAACTAGATTTGACTGAAAATTGTCCTAAAAATTCAAATTTCGCCAATTTGTATTGGACTTAAAACTTCAATAAATTATTTTTAGAATTAGATATCAAAAAGTCCTTGTGTACATTTTGTCAACATCTTGTTGAGTCCAAGATTGTACAGTTTGTTGTCTGTGGGATCTACTTTAAGGCTGATCCTTATGTCTATAGCTGCTTTTCTACTAATGACTGCTTCATTGAGGCAGCCGTTGTTGTGATTTTAGGCACTACAAAAATAAACTGAATTCAACTGTATGACCTAGGTCAGAATTTTTGTTACGATCTTTTTCCCCAAATCGTGCAGCCCTTTAAGCAAGGTTTGTTTATCTCCCCTTTGTAATCCCCTCTGCTGACAGTAGATGGAGTGGAGAACACAACTCCTGATGGGGGAACGCCACAGATATAGAGTAATGTATGCTTTCAGTAGATACAGTATTTCAAGTTCTAAAACATGAGATGCCAGAGTAAAGTTACTCATTAATATAAAAAAACACATGCAGGACTCGTGCACTTTCTCTTTTACATTCCCACTCTGCCCTCTCTCTTTCTGCTTGTTCCACTCACAATGGCTGGATCCTTGTCTCTGATTGGTCAAAAGGCTGCCTTTTAATCTTATCTTATCTTATTTTAATCTTAACCTGGTCACCAACAGGTTATGAGTTCAGAGCATGTTGTCATAGAGCTCTACAATAATAGAAAGTAATCCATAGTATTGCTAAACCAGGGTTAACCCCAGAGTAATGTCGCTAACTCTCTATTCCAACTTCGTACAGGCCTCGGAACACAAGAATATTTTGTCAACTCAACACATGTAGAATGAAAAAGAAAGAGACTAGACGACATGATTCAGTCCCTCCTGTCTCTGCTACAGTCGCTTTAAGTTGTTTTGTTTTTTAGTCCTGACTCAGAGCTGCTTCCTCATTCTGTTTACTCAGCCTCACCACACACAGATCTGAAGGGACCTGTGTGTTCATACGCTGCTTAAAATAGTCCCTAAACAAACAATGCCAAAACCACTGACAGGCTTTTGTGTGCGTACTCAAACTGACAACAACAGAACGGGAAATATGTTTACTGGCGTTCACTAGAAAGGGGAATTATTTCAGTTTTCGTGAAAGGTTCTCTAAGAAATACCTTTTTGACATTTACCACGAACATTTCTGGTTTAAATCTGCAAAATGAAGTGCTGCTTTTACGATTTCAAATAAGAGCCGATGCCTAATAATTAGGGTTTGCTAATGTGACTTAGCAGGGCTGTTTCTAGCGATGTGGAGGCCCATGGGAAAAAGCAGTTGGGGGCCCATAGTTGCCAAACTTCAACAGTGGTTCCAACGTTTTTCAGAAATGGCATATTATTCCAAGCTAATGATTTAGGACTAACAAAAAGGACAATTCATTTCCAGTTTTGAAAGCTTGATTATCTTGAAACAGCTATAAATACGCACTTTTCCAATACCTTACGAAGATGTGAGTCTGAGTCCGTATCAAAGGAAAGTATGGCTGCTTGAAAGAGGAAAAAAACAAATGAAAAAATATACAACGAGACTGAAAAACATCACGGATTTCTGAAGAATCCATGAGTAAATCACAAAACTCTGAGGTGAGAGGTTTGATTTTATTCTAGATCAGGGATTCCCAAACTTTTCTGGCCGGGACCCCCAAAATAGCCATGCAACCCACTCGGGACCCCCAAAGCGAAATGAAAATTACAGTAGCAATAATTTTAAGTGTGAAATCAGGTGTAATATTGGTTATTTGAATAGTTTATTGTCTTAGTGGACCCTATTTCTCTAAAAGATACTTTTTTTGATTAATAAAAAAGAGCAAATCAAATGTCATATTAATTAAAGTGTGATCTTGAAATCATCTCGCGACCCCCAGCTCACCTCTCGCGATCCCCCAGGGGGTCCCAACCCCCACTTTGGGAACCACTGTTCTAGATGATGGATGTTTATTGAACTGATCCATTTCAAATGTGTCACTGAAATAAAGAAATCTGATTGCACAGTTCTGCTTGAGTTTGGCTCGAGGTGCAACCAGACTGAGATCTTCGACTGAGATCTTCTGTATTTAGGGAAAATCAGTCTAAAAAAACGCAAACTATTAAATGATCTATTCTAGGACAATTCTGTGATTAAATAAGAGAACATTTTCAGTTTACATTCCTGCCCATTGGCTATAGAACCCTGTATACGTGAACAGTGCTTGGAAACCACTTCGCATTTTAGCTATTTCTTTACTCTTCCATCACGAGCTAAGCTAAAAATACACATACATCTTCACAGCGACTTGTCCCGTAGCATTAGACGAGTGTGGAGAACGTGGAGCAGAGCCAGTGCGTTGTATGTAGGTTATGTGCTCATACCCTCAGATGAAGTTCCAGATGGTTGAAGTGGAGCAGGTCTGGAGGAGGAGCAGAGTTACACGGGCACATATGGATCCCCTCACATGTTCTACTCACTCTCTCGCGCTCACAGCTCCAGCGTGGACTACAGACCACAGCCAGATCCGCTCCGTGCCAGACTGATCGCTACGTGCTGTAAAACTGGCAGCACAGGGCCGTGTTTAGAGTTTTGTGGGAGGCATGTGAAAGATGCGTGGGGGAACTTAGTTTGTCAAAATTGGGAGAAATCGTATTGCTTCGGTTAACCGCCAGCCTAAAACGAGACTTAGAACCAGGGGGGACAGGGCTTTCTCTGAAGTCGGCCCCAAACTCTGGAACGCTCTGCCTCCCCAGGTCCAAACGGCCCCCACAGTGGAGTGTTTTAAGACCCACTTTTATTCTCTGGCTTTTAACATGAGTTGCGCGAGTTGTGTGGTCCTCTGTGCTTTTTATTTATTCTAAATTTATTCTATTTATTTTCTATTTTATGGTTTTATGAGTTTGCTTGGATTAGATTTGACTGGTTTTACATGCAAGATCAAATTGAGTTGTTATTGTATATTTTGTTTTGCAGTTCTGTTTATAAAATGTGCTGTACAAATCAAGTAGATTTGGATTTGGATTTGAACCACATTCACGCAAGTCTATTTCACAAGTATCTAAATACAGTATAAAATACAGTATTGGAAAAGTAACTGACGTAGTCATCCGCATAGTTTTTTTTTAAGACAATAAGATGCTTCGAAGACGTTTGTTATAAAAACTGTGTCCACATGACTACCTTTGGACCTGTCCTTCACAAATGAGGGATTACATTGACTATTTTAGAGTAACAAACAATAAATTATACCCATTTCATGTAATATAATTGTCTGTGAAAGCCATTATTCAGACATCTTTTTAGTGTTTTATGGATGAATATGGCCCGTATAGTTTTCTGGACAAGCAAGGATATTATTTATTGGTTTAAAAAATGACCAAACCATTCAACCATCACTTGTTAAATCTTGTTACATTAAATAAAGGATTAGTAAACACATTATCCCATCATATACCCAAATAAAAATGTACTAATGTGGTGCTAAGAAATGGGCTTTAAACAGATAGACTGACTTAGCAAAAACCCCATAGAGACAGAACTAGACAGGAAGTACTGAGGCTAACACTATTAAAGCTAGCCAGGTGCTGTTGTGTGTAGAGCCCATTGACATTGAACTTTTGGAGGACACAACGCACATTTGGACTGGCCCCGGTCCTCTTGGCATGTTTGGCTGAGTGTGGCTCCATGCTCAGGGTCTGGCTCCAGAGACAAGGGTCTGCTACGTGAGCTTGAAGAAATGTTGTCTTAATAAATAAAACCCAAATTGTACCTGAATCATACTTTTTCAGAATCAGAAGGCGAGTGTCAGCAATTCACCAAAAGACGTTTAGTAATTCCAAGTTTGTGGCGCGGTGAGACTTGGCTGAAGCTACAGTAAGACACAACTTCTGATTTATCGTCAGCTTTTTCAGCAACTTCCTTGCGCCTTTACACCATATTTTCCATCTCTTTATGAAATACTTGGGCTTTGGATATTGTTAGATTTTGGATCTTGACACAAGTGCTCTGCATCAATAAACAGGAAATAACTGTTCAGACAAATTTGTTTGGGTTTGGTCATAGTTCTTACTTTGTGGGATGCCAAAACTTGATCGCGCTTCAAATAGAATTCAGCCAATAGTTGTTTTACACATAGTCTTTTATGTTAATCCAGAAACAGTGATGCGTTTACAAATTCAAACAACACGAAACACATTTTTCACTGTGAATGTAATTTCAAAAGACTGGACTGACACATACGGTACCAAAATAAGACAAAATAAAAGCATTGAAATGAAATTGAATTAAAAGTTCATTTTAATGTTTACGTGACTTACTGTAGTTTTGAAGGTAGTTTTATTTCTGTGTTTATTTATTAAAAGACATGCCCAGTTCTTTCACAACAAAAGGAAAAGAATAAGCAAACATTTGATCAATTTTTACAGTTTTGAGTAAAGAAAATCTATCAATGGATGCACTTCAACAAGATTGGTTTGGTAAGAAATCCAATCCCCAGTGGAGCGATACCATTTGGACAACGTCGACATTTTCCATCCATCCATCCATTTTCCATTGCTATTTCTTCCATATTTCCCAACTTTTCCAATTATCACATCGGGGTTTCGTGTATTGTAGAAGCATTTCAAGCCAATTTATCTCCTTTACCACTCGTCAGGCACTGCACAACTGTTACATCTCCTCCTCTCTGTCTCCTTCCGACATGTCGCCCACTCGAGACCAATTTACACTGCTCGTCTCCTCAGATGTTGCGCGTGCTACTTCGTGCCGTCGCCTCCCTCCGAGTACGAGACTCTAGCGCCGTCGAACATACAGGCTCGAGTGTTAGCGGTTAGCGTGTTTACCCAAGTCAGCAGCGTACATACCAAACGCTGAGGTGTCAAACGCCCGGGTCCGCTGGTTTGAAAGGTGTCGTGTGAGTTGCTGAGTGGGCTGTGTGAGCGCTGGTTGCGGCGGTTGTGCGATTCGGCAAGACATTCCCTCCACATGATTCCAACGCAAACGGTAAATACGCCGCTGCGATCTTGAGGACAGAAGCTGCTTGCTGCGTTTTGGATTTTACCTACAATAAGTCTCAAAAGAAAGTATCATTTATCTGGTGCGCACCCCCCGTTGGAGATAAAAATGTATCCACGCTCCTACAGCCTCGAAAAATTATGAAGTAGCCTATGATTAAATAATCTTTTTAAATGCAAAATAAATGCCTATTGGCCTGAAATAACTGTTATAATTAGAGCTTAAATGAATTATATTTAGTTTTAGTACCAGTGTCACTTGTCTGCAGTTGGGCAGAGCAGAATTGGCGCTTTATTGCGGTAACTCTAAGGCGCACTTTACGTTTGTGCATATTTTTCATATTCAATGCAAAAAAGCTACATGGGATCAAAGCAGAAATTAAGTAAAAGTACACTCTACATATTGCCTTATATCGCCAAATAAGTGGTCAGTTATCGTAGCATGTTTATTAGTTAGACTTAGAAAGGAGGTGGAGGGGCATTGAACAGAAGCGTGTGTGGAGGGACAGAAGTGTGGAGAGGGAGGGGGCCCATGCAGAGGCCCAGGACTGGATTTAAACCCTCTGCACATGCGTGTGAGACCGGCACAGAGTCAGGCTGCCTCGCTCCTGCTCCTGCTCTCTCGTATTTAGAGACTAACCTTGTGTTGGCGGTAGGTGTCTGGCTGCTCAAGATGTGTCTGTCTCGCACATTTCCCCGTTCGTCCCGCGGCCCGCTTGGCACGGCTTTTGCCCCCCACTTTGAGAAGCTCTGGTCTATAACATCCCAAAGACCCAGTTTGTGGCCAGAAATAGAATATTGGCATCAGGAGAGACCAGAGGAGTTAAAGAAATCACTCCAGACTGTGCAGTGAGCACTTTGAGTCAGAAGTTGTTGTTTTTTTTAGTTGACTACAGCCCCGTGTGTCATGATTTTCAAATGTATGTGTGTGTATATGCTTTTATGTGTATATATGTGTTTATATAAGAAGTGTTCACAATTTACTTTACTTTATAAGATTATTTATGTGTTATTTTTTATGTATTTATTTATGTTCAGTTAATTTACTTGATTTATTGTTAAAGTATTCTGGTAGTTAGCAGTTGGCTAATGCTAGTTTATATGTTAAACTATCACGTTAATTGCGTGGCTATGCTAATAAATCTACAGTCTTAAATTGAGCCTAATTTCAGGATCAGACAGTCACCTGGACGCAGAGTCGTGCTCTTGAGTGCTCTAAGGGCGTCTCCGGTGTGCAGAGTTAGTCCAAAGGCTGTGGATGAGATAAAGCCAAAGTTAAATGTCAAGTGTTTTTTGCTGTAAGTTTTTGTGTCTTCTAAGAGATGTCAGCGACTCGCCTGCCGTAGATGAGGATCAAAACCCAAAACTTTGGTGTCTCTTGAAGTATCACCCCTTTTCATATTCTGCGAGATGTGCTAGTTTTATGACTGTCTAACAGCAGAGGCTACAACATACCATCATTATGTTGGTGGCCTTACGTGCTGCCAATGCCCAATCCTGTCAGACCTTGGAAGCCATGCAGGTGGGGCCTGGTCAGTACTTAAATGGGAGACCTCTGGAACACCAGGTGCCACAGGGGGGCGCTGGAGGAGGAAATATCGTTGAGTCCTTAGGCAAGACACCCACATTGCCTAGTATGAGAGTGGTGTGTGCGTGAATGATGATGATCAAAGGGGCCGGTGGCACAGATTGGCCATCTCGCTTCTGTCAGAGCACCTTTAATTTGAATCGCTGGCCAACCCTTTTATAATACAAAACAAAAAAATAACAAAAAACAGAGCAAGACAATGAGAAATGGCAAAAAGAAAAAAAAATGCAAATTCACCGCAAAAGTGAGTCTTTTCATTTCATAAATCTCAGATCTTATTTCAATTTGGCCCTTGACAGTCGGCTCCGTCCCTGTCATCCATTTACTTCTTATTGCTTTTTTTTCTCTTCCCAACAACCAAAAGTACATTCCGCAGGTATCCATCTACCGATTCATCGTTGGAGTTATGAAGTGAAACGAAATATCCGCGCTGTAGACATTCTGCAGTGACTATGCAGCATTTATGAGCGATAGTGATGAGCGACTTGACAGTTTCTCCAACAACTACAGTAGTATTTCCCTGTGAATAATTTGCACTTTGACATGGTGTTATAAAATACAGTGATACATTTTACAGAATTCATCCCACAGAATTCTCTCTAACGGCTTTTTGTCTGAACTAAAAGCCATAAAACCCATGCATAACGGACCCATTAATTGAAAAATACTGTAAAGTGTTGGTGCTGTTGGAAGCTTCCCCTGGTTTGACTGGCCTGGTGGCGTCAGTGTGTGCCGTGTGTTATCAGGGCCCTGTTTACAGCAGCCTCACAGCGTCTGAATGAGTTTTGGCTCTGCAGTGAGAGATAAGAAGCAATAACACAGGCGGGGCCAGACTGGATCCAATCGCACTCACACAAAGATGGTGTCGGGGGCCCACTGCAGTGAGAAGGTGTGAAATGGTAGAGGGCTACACCGTATTGGACCTGAGTCTGCAGATGAAACAGTCGGGGTTAATGGATTAGAAGACAAAACAGGACAAAAGGGTTACAGTATGTGTGGTTAGATTCGCATTAAACTGGCAGGTTTTCATGTTTTTGCTCATCATGATATACATATTTATCATCAGTTACAATTACAGGAAGCAGCTCTGAGTTCTAAAAAGAAATGATTCCATCCAAAATGCAGGAGAAATTTAAGCGCAAGGATCATAGTTTTCTGATAATAATTCATTTTGCAATAAAGATGTCGTATTTTGTCGTATTGTGTTAATTAGATAAACATTATATGGCCTTAGCTACCAGGAAGCAATATGACCAACTTGTTTTTGAGTGAGTGCGTAAATGTTGTGAGGATCTTTTAAAAGACCAAAATTATTTAGGTGCACGCCGTCTGCAGCTAAGAATAATGTAATTTATGTCTCGTCAACTGAAAGCGGTGCTCCGATGGCTTGGGTCGTCCACCCCAATTTCGCTTTACTTTAATTAATGTGCCAAAGTACACACAGTTAAAAAGCCTTCTTCCTGATTTGCGGTGTGGAAATCCGGCAGACTAACTAACCACGTTTTAGTGAATAGTGCACTGCGGTCCAGCCTGTCATAAGCACTTAAAGTTTCCTGTGGAGTTACCATTGTTTAGGTCATTATGTCATCAAAGAACAATAGGAAATAACGATCCAAAATTGTGAAAGAGAGAGAGAGGTTGTTAGAAAAGAATAGGATACAATAACCAAAAAAATGAGCAAGTAAACAAAAGCAGGGTAAGTGTCAAATGTAATGCCTTACGTCAGGACTTGTCAAGCTCAGGTCAGTGTTCTCTACCCTCAGATTGAAAATGACTCAGATTGAAAATGACTTTTGGGTGTAAGTCAGAATGTTTCAATTTCAAAAAACATTGTCCAGATCGTTAACTTTGGAACCTTTTCTAGCAAGTAGATGAGTTGAAACATACCAGCCAAAGCACTGACCCGCCATGAGAAAAGTTATTTAATGCACATTGAAACATATTCTTTTGCCAAAAAAAAAGGTAAGTAGCATAGATTTCAGTAATATACCCAGGATTTTCAGGGACGTTAGAAACGCCACCAACACAACCCACGTTAATCCAAAAAACTATTCTAAAACATGAGCAGTAATAAGTAAACAGCAGATTGAAACACTTTAGTACTTTGTTTGTACCTTTAATGAGTCAAACAAGTTAGTCTACAGCTCAAATCCTTTTTTAGCACAGAAAAATAACAAAAAGTCCCTCACAAATGCATAGAAAAACTACAGACGATAAATGTTACCCGCAAAAGGATTGTTCCATCTGTCATTCATTGAACGATATGTCCATATAGTAATTATCATGACAAGCCAAATCAAAAAGATATTAGAAGTTTTGTAATCAAACTCTTCGGTGCGTTCATACTAGGATACACAATTTCAATTTATTCTTTAACCGATCGTTGGAGCTCTTCGCGGTCAATAATTGCTAAACCGGTAGCGTTAAGAAGGCGCGACAGTAACAGGTCTTTAAATTGCGCACAAAACAGCGGAATGAAAGCTCCTATAAATGCTGTTTTGATGCACTGTTGTAGTAATAATGACTAAAGCACTCTTCTTTTTAAAGAGTCACGTTGTAAAGTCGCTAACGTTAGCCGCTTACCTTAGCTTGTGCCGGTAAAAGATCGATAGTTTTCCATCTGAGGCAAAACGCTGTTTGTTTTCTCCACCAGCGTGAAATCCAAGTTAAAGAAAGCATGTAAGATTAATATTAGTTCATAAATAAATACAGCAGTGACACTCAGGTTTGCTCCGTCTTTATGAGATAAATCCACTCATTTGGAATCGTCAGCGAACTTGTTTCCACCGAGCGACGTCACTTTTGCATGGGGGTGCTCGCTCAGGCCCCCTCTTGTGGCGCAATTGTGTGTTACAACAGAGTAAATAAGGCAAAAAATGAAACATGATCGTCTTCAAGATGTCTTCACTCAGTTAAGCGTTTAATCGGTTACCCATGAACACCCCTAGTTCACACTTTTCAGTCCAGTTTGAGTCCTGATGTAGACCTGTTTTCGGTCACCTTCCAGTCCTGGTTCATCCCTAGTCTAGTCTTGATTTACTTCCAGTTTTAGATCCATGTTTAGTCCCATGTTTTTCCACACACACCCCCAGCCTCAGTCCTGTCCAGGTTGTGTTCAGGTTTTTGTAGAGTCCAGTCCGGAGCCCTGTGGGATTTGTAACACACTTCCCTCAGAGCTGACCCCTGCACCGGGCGCGCTCAGATCTGTGCCACTTAAAACCGGGGAGGCCACTTTACACGGAACACCACAGAGAGGGCCTGGATGTGAGCCAGAGGACACCCAGGGGTCAAACGTGGACTTAGGCACACTCGCAGATTGCATAATACTGTACTATTTGGAAAAAGACTGTTAGCGTTCGGGGCACAGTTCATCAAAGGGGCATGAACTAAGCGTTAACTGCGATTCCACACTTACAAAATGCGCATAGTTTCTAAGTAAAGCGCATAGCGAAGGTGAGTTTAGCTCTGTTTCCATCAAAATGTTTCAAATGGGGGTTTGTTTTCTGTCTGTTCTGTGTCAAAACGTCCAAAGTTTAACCGTTCGCTAACACTTTAATAATGCTATAAGACACGTTTTCCTACCAAACAAACCCAAAATGAAGTTGAAAGGAATGTACGCTGAAGTCTCGTAACGCTTTTAACGCTGGAAAAACATAAACTATCCCAGAGTTTGTCCTGTAATGAAGTTTAAATAGCGTGGCTTTGTTTCTGGCCGGGTTATTCGTTGACCCACATGCTTTGTTTTTAGCCCGAGCTTCAAACATTGTGCGGCGCAGCCATGTTTGTTTGGCTCTGCTTTTCTGAAGGATCTGGGGCAAACAACTAACCTGATCTTGTGGATAGTTTTGAGATGGTTTGCTTCAAGTTTTTATATGACTTTCAAAACACTGCTATGCGAATTTGAAAAAATCCACCTGAAGCAAGCGTATAAAGTTTTATGCAAATTCAGGGTTCAAAATGCGATATTTGTTTGTTTGTTTCCACCTCCTGTTACTTATTAGTCTTCAAAATGCGCCAAAAATATATAGGTGATGGAAAAGCAGTTATATTCTTATTACATCTGCATTCTATTTCCCTTATACTACTTTGTTTCCAAATATATCAAAAAGAAAATCACTTTATAATAACTACACCTTCATTAGCCTTGAAGGGAAAATATGATGCATTTTTTCATATTATTGTTAGCCTTTAAACATGCTCTTGAGTACCTTAAATTTGCCATCTCATGTTTTGAAACAACCAAAACTTTCTTATTCATTCTACGTGTCATCAGCCGCCATGAAATTACACTTACTGAATGCATCCAGCCAGCAATCTAGTGAATTTAGCTCTAAAAAGACGTCATTGTACGCATTGGCTGCTGCAGTTATCGTGTTTAGACGGCGGGAATGCTCAGCACGAGTCTGGCGATGATTTAAGGACTTCAAACAGCGGAACATTCTCAAATAAGTGACGTGTGAAGTCTGAAAATACGTCAGAAAGTCCCGGAAGTTCAGCAGGAAGTGTGTTTGACGTTCAGAGGGGGGAGGATTTTCAAATAAACATTCCTCAAACTAGCGTGAATGCAACTGAATGCAACTCCAGGTATGTTTTTGATGACGGAACATTGTTAGAACATGGTTAAAAGCTTGAAAAAGTCACTGTAGCAGAACATGTGTCCTTTAATAAAGCATAAGCAAAGACTTAATTCATAATGAACACAACGTTTATTAAGAATGATTCAGGCTTTGTAACTGCTTCATTAAGTGTTTAGGGTTTGGAGTTAGGATTGTGGCATTAATTAAGTAGAATATGCTTTACTAAGGCTGTTAAAAGTGTAGTTATTTGAAAGTGTTGTGGCTTTTCAAAGCAGTGTGTCGATATGTTTCAGGCCCCTCAATGATTTTACACTGTTCAGGTATTTCCTTTTATATTATGGCTGGATTTATCTAATGCTATTGCGCTGTTTCTGTTTTACCTTTAATATCCTTGCTCTTGGTTTATGTCCATTTATTCATTACATTGTTTCCAGAACTCTGAACAACAATTTTCAACAAAAAATAGTGCTGACCGGGCCAGCACAGCTCTGCGGCAGAGTGGTTAGCCTAGCGTTAAGAGATCTACTTTGAATGCAGCGCCCGGGCGAGTTTGGGTCAGTGAGCTTATGGAAAACTGCGCGGACTGTCACTTTATTAGGTGTGGCAAACCTGCTGTAGTTGAAACCAAGCACGGAAAGGTTAGTCTGAAATTTAAATCGTTGCTAGTCTTAGTTCTGAACTAATTAAGTCCGAAATTAGACATATTTGAGTCCTGGTTTATTCGTGGTTTAGTATAGTTTGAGTTAAAGCCTTATTTTACAATCAGTGTGCCTTAAAAAATGGTCACATTGATGGATTTAATTGACTAATTTGCCATTTTCAAGTGTCTGGAGTAACTTCTTGATTAAAATAGGAAGCAAAACAATCATCAAGACAAAAATTTAAGAACCAGACACAGCACATTGGCTATTTGCTACATTAAATACCTTTCACTTTTTTACCCTAAATTTTGTGATTTGATATTATTTCGGTAGGTGGTGTGTTGTGGAACAGGCTCAATACTCAATGCTGGTTTTTGTACCACAAGAATAACTTTTTCACTTTCACTTTCACTTTTTCACTTCAGGTCACCATGTGTCTTATCCTACTTCTGATAAAGCTCAAAATCATTTGAAAACTGTTCGGGATTTGTTTGTTTGTTTTTTAATCGATTTTGATCAAATGAGTATCTAGTTTTGATGCTAGTTTTAGTATTAATTAGTATCTGATTATTGCTACTTTTGACAGCCCCAACTACTACTACCTCTACTTCTGATACTACTGCAACCACTAATACTACTACTGCCACAACCACTACTAATTCTATTGATATGACTGATTCTACAACTGCTACAACTACTACCACAACTACCACAACTACCACAACTACCACAACTACTACAACTACTACAACTACTACAACTGCTACAACTACTACCACAACTACCACTACTAATACAACTACTACAACTACTACAACTGCTACTACTACTACCACTACTACTACAACTACTACCACAACTACTACAACTGCTACTACTACTACCACTACTACTACAACTACTACCACAACTACTACAACTACTACAACTGCTACTACTACTACCACTACTACTACAACTACTACCACAACTACTACAACCACTACCACTACTACTACTACTACCACAACTACTACCACTACTACCACAACTACTACTACCACAACTACTACCACTACTACCACAACTACTACAACCACAACTACTACCACATTTACTACCACAACCACCACAATTAATTCTACTACTTTTACTACTACTACTACTGCTTTTGAACTACTAGTACAACTATTACCACCTCTTTGTAGATGATCTTTATCAGTTATAGATGTAATAGCAGTAGTGCTGTTTGAAAACATATTTTACTCCAACAGACAGATTTGATTCATATAAAAGAGTGAATGATTGGAGACCTCTTGGTAATAATCCCAAAGTGTGTCAGTGGATTTTTATCGCTGAAAAGATGCCAAAAAAAAGTACACGAAGCTGAATGAGAGCGCCAAGTGCACAGCTGCTGCGCACACATCCTGTCATTTTGTCAAAGCAGAGCGATTCTTCTCTGGGCCACGTCTGAAAAATGGGTTGAGAAAATGGTGGCAGAGTGGTTAGTCCCACACCTCCAAGTGACGAGGGAATGGCTTTGTCATTTCATCATTTCTGCATTCACATTTTGTACCTTTTTGACTTTTTGATATTTCATTTTTGAGGGTGAATTGATTATTATGATGTTTATTGATTGGTGTTAAATATTCAGGTTTGTTAGTTAAGGCTCTGTGCACAATTTTGAATGTCTTAATGTCCTTTTGAGCATCCTAACTTTCAGAGGTCAAACCAGAGTGCTGTCAAGTTGCTAACGACAGCTAGTATGCTAACAGTGCACCAGCATTACTTCCTGGTTCATGGGTCAAAAACGCTTTCATTATATGCAGATAGCACACAGTGGACTCATTTTGACCCTGAATCTGGATTTGGGCAAAACACATTTTGCTCAGCATGGACAAAAATTGGGTAAAGATCCAAGTTTCAGATGCAAAAAAGTTAAGGTACAGTATGTAACTTTCGGGGTGTGGCACATCTGCATGACTCCAAAGCTTAAACCGTACTTCTGAACATTGTCCATGGAGATGGATAAGTTTAATATAGATACTGTAGAAACATACAGTATCTCTAGGTAAAGAAGACTAAATTTACCTTCTTTTCTAATCTTTTAGGATTTTATGAATAGGTTTAATGCCATACATACAGGAATATTACAGCTAAAAAAAACAACATTTCCATGGAAACAAGCAGGAGAAGGCTCCTCCAAGTAAGAGTCAGGTTTGTGGAGATGCAAGAACACACATGTTTTTAAACATTTTTCAGTGCATTGAAAAAATCCAAATTTGGGGGGAAAAAAAGCTCTATTTTTATTTATTTTACTCATATAAAAAGTTATGAACTTGGACTTTAAATAAGATGATTGAAATGTATATAATATTTAAAAATGAACACAAAAAATAATTGCCTATATATTTAAACATACTTGTTAAATGTTTACCTATAAATCTGGATACACAAACGGGGTGGCAGTGACTCAGTAGTTTGAGCATTCGCCCATAAACTCTGATTACTCAAACCCTAATCCTATATCCCAGTTTCTACTACTACTTCATGCTTTGGCTGTGTCCTTGAGCAAGACACTCCACCCACCTTGCTTGTGTATGATTGTATGTGTTAGATTAGAGCCGTGTTTGGCAACATTATCATTGTTATGTATTGTTTTACATTACACCCACGTTTTTCCACATCTTAATGCAGTTAATTCACTTTTCTTCCCTTGTCTCCTGTATTTGTTCTCATTTCTTTGCACAGAATCACGCCGTTGTGTTATTTGTTCCGCGCTGAAGGTCAGACAGCGTTTCCTCATTAACTCACTCCAACAAGAGAACGCTGCTATTCTTCCAAAGAGCGCACTTCACATGTGACTTTCCCCTTTTTTTTAACTTCTGATAAATGCACGTTCCAACCTTTTTGTTTACATTACTTTGACGGTGAGTCGTGTTCGTCCTTTACCTGCCCCTGACTGCGTTGAAATGGAGAAAAAGCGGGTGATTTAGCAACGGTTGAGACGTGAGGAACGGAGCAAATTGAAACTAAGTGGCCGTGGATTCAGGAGTGCTGAAGGTTAAAGCGTTTCTCTGTAGGATGGAGGCCGGGTGAGAGTGGAAGCCGCAGGTGCTGTGCTGTATATGACCGGAATATTACAAAGAGGCCAGGTGGCCATCTTTGTGTAATTGTAGGTGTAGAGTTTCTTAAAGATGAAGTTTCGATCAGTTAAAAATGATTCGGCCCCATTCACACGCACGTTAATCAACAAATATTGCGCATTATTTGTGTTGTTATTGACCTTTACAACATGCTCTTTGCACTCCATCTACTGGCAGCGAAGGGCATTATCATGGGAAGATTTACAAAAACCTAGCTTGCCTTCGACATGCTAATGCAGCCACACAGTTGTAATAAGCATGATTTGTCCACAGAAATGCTCAGAACAAGTTTAAAGATGAGTTACCGACTTAAAAACGTCACAAAAAGAGAGCTCAGGGGTGTGGAATTTGAAACTAAGTACTTTATGAGGCTCAGAAGGGAGGACTTGCTAATCAGGATTCGTCAAACAAGCGTGAATGAAGCTAAATACAACTCTAGGTATTTATGTTTTCGATCAAGGCGTAATGTTATTATATAGTTAAGGCAAGACACTTTTTTTTCCATTTGTTTTTTGGTCAGTTTGCTCTCTCAACATATCGGCTTTCATGTTAAAAAAAAATTAAACTTGTCCAATCTGCTCCTAAATATGTTCCATTATTTAATTTAATTCACTTCATCAATACAATTCTATGGTACTTTGTTATTTCAAAGGCTGTTTTCGCCTACAAACTCCAAACTTTACAATGTTGTACTGAGCAAGATTTTACTAATTAATTTTATTTTTAAATAAATATAATTCTATAATAATAATTGAAAAAAAAAAAGTTAAAAAAAAGTTAAATTTTTGGCCAATTTTCAGTCAGATCTAGTTGACTCAAAACCAAATAAGATCCACTCTGTCATTTTGTCACTAATATATGTACAAAATGAACCAAGGAATTTAAACCTGGCTCTGTCCATCTTTCAAATATGTGCTTTTTTAGTCGTTTTTACACATCAAATGCAACATTACATGATTAACGTGTAATAAAATTTTTTCTTACATCTATGTGAGTAAACTACGAGTAAACTTTTATCGCAGGTTTATCTTTCAGTTAAACCTGTAGTGTCTCGTCTTAAAAGCTAAAACAAAAAAGTCAATTTGGCCATAATATCTGGCCTTTTATCTTCATTTGGTCAGTGATGATTGCACATGTTGTTCTTGGTTGGCCTTGGTTCCTTGTTCCAGGTGGAAAGAGGAACTTTGGGGGATAAGGTCAGCTCTTGGACCACACTTTGGCTTCTTCTTTTCTCATAGAGGTCCTCATTGGAGATTTTGTTGGGCTAAAAGACACGACACATTTCTGAGGCAACCGCTGTAGAAAGCATCAATCTTGTGAGACTCAGCGAGACTGGTTTGACAATGCTATTATAAGACAGCCTTATCTTGGTCTTGACTGTTGGTAATGTGTGTTTACCAAAGAAAAGGGTTTGGAAGATACTTTTGTTTGTTCGTTTTGAAGACAAATTGGTTTAAGACAAATGTTTTGGTGAGCCCAATTTGTCTTAAAAATGAAAAAAAGACATGATGAATTCTATTAATGGTCTTTGGAAAATAGAAAATCAAAGCACGCCTGGTTAAGAACTGGTGTATTAGTCTTTGTGATTGTTAAAGGTCCACTCTTTTTAAAGACATTAAGTTAGAAAAAGAGCCAACATTTGTTGATTCATAAAAAGAAGACAAAATGAACGTTGTTGGTGCTTGTATTTATGTTTTCGCTTTACCTGTAATAATGTCGCACAATTAGAAATGCACTTTTTTTCTTTGCGGTCAATCGTTTTTTTACTGTACGAGTGATATCCGACCTCAGTGCATTACGTCGGTAACACAGAGCAGCGCCACAGCAACAGGTCTTTACCAAAATACACTATTTTGGAGTTTCAACGAACTTGTTTATACTCACAGCTAAAGCTGGAAATCTTTGCCCGAACCCAGTCAGTTTGGGCATAATTTCCATCATTTTACACGGGCTTTGACCATGCTCGGGCTCCGTGTGTGTCTCGTTCTCTACAAATTGGATGCGTGTCCGTGTGGCGTGCTCCCCATGGCGTCCGCTGTGTATACGAATAATGTCGGGCTTTCATTACGCTGTCAAAGTGGACTTGTCGGGTTCGTGACTAATTTTTTTGGGCTTTGGTGTCGGGCCTGACTTTTAAGGCCCGATTATGGCTCTACACAGATGCGTTGCAGTTGCATGAGTGTATAAGAACGTTGTAAACAAGGCAAAAAATGTGACAGTTAACTGAGCAACATGTCTTCACTCGGTTAAGCATTTAATAACGGTCAATCAGCGAATCACTTTTTTATGATTGTCTAGTTTTGACTTTATTTGGTGAGATAAAACCTGTTGTGAATATAAATGATAGCTTTTACCCAAATCAAGAGTCAGTTTGTGAAGAAAAGTTGAAAAATATGTTGAACTTTACAGGAAGTAGAGCAGAGTTCCAAAACATGATGACGTCACACTAGGGAGACACACCAGGGACAATTTACAACCAACAAACAAATTTTTCTGATCCTTTAAACATTAATTAATCAAAAATAAAGACGTTCCTATATGTTTTTATTTGTCAAATAATAATTTCTGTGACATTTGAGGAGTTTTCTACCAGTGTACGACATGGTTTCTACGCAACAGTTACAGAATTCCCTAGTGTGATGTCATGATTTACAACCAGGAAGTAAACATTTAAACCTACAAAACTGGGATAAAAATGGTTTTCTTTTTAGCAGAATCGTGAATATAATTATCTTAACTGTGTTTTAGTAAAATGAGTACTTCAACCTGTCAGAGGCACTTAAAGCATGTGCACCCTAACACACAATATGGCTTTCACATCCTTACTGTGAGCCAATGCGCCTCTCCACAGATATGACCAATGAACAAAAAACATCTTCCTTGAGACACAAGGTACATCTGTGCAACTATAAAACACCTCATGAGCTCCGACGCCAGCAGCCTTATTTTTATCTCGTATGGATAACGCCGTACATATCCACCTGCAAATATTTCCTACAAACGTTAATCCGCTTGGCACGATTCCCTTTGTTTATTTTGTTCAGATCTATACCGGTGCGCCTCCCACCAGGCCTTCTGTTTGTACGAGTGCACAGAAAAGCCCTGTTCTGCCGCAGAAAGCCAACGCCGCGTTAGTATTCCCCTCCCGAGTCTGTCTGTGAGTCCTGCATCCATATTCAAGCCACGCTCCGCTCCTGCTGGCTCCTCTCAAAGGTGTTTCCTCAGACCGCGCTCCCGATCCGACCGGACGAGACCAGCACCGAGCCAGGCGACGGAGACAGGAGCGAGACAGGGAGGGACGGAAGGAAGGAAGGAAGGAAGAGAAGGAGTTTAAGAGAAGGGTGATTAGAGTCGGAAAATAGCAGTCCACTATAGGGCGGTAATCCTTTGGTCGTTTAGTCGATTAAGCGGTCGATGGCGTCTTAGTCGACCGACGTTTTTATTAGTCGACTAACACCAACAAATTTATGTCGCAAAAACGAGAAGATTTGGAGTGTTAGCTGAAGATTTTGGAGTAAATCTGTAACTCTAACATATAAATACACTGTTTAGTAGTACTTTTCTGTATAGATTGTAATCTTTGCATGAACTCCTGTGCAGTTTGGGTCAGATACACGGAGATACTTTGGTAATGCTTTAGATTAAGGTTCCTTAGTAAACTATTTATAATGCATTAATAAGCACTTGTTATGTGTTTATAAGCACTTATAAGTCATTTACAAGCATTTATTAGCGTGATAATTGAAAATAATGCAATATGCAGCTCATTAATGCTCTGTACATGTGGTTTATTCACTCAAACATGTTTGGGCTAATGGATTATAAACCTGTATAAAGCGTTATACGTGCATAAACAAACTATTAGTGCTTATTAACATAAATAGTTAACTAAGGAACCTTAATCTAAAGTGTTACCAATACTTCTTAGTTTTGATGTATTTTGGCCACACCCCCTTTTAGTCGACTAATCGGTCGATGGGGGAGGTCTTTAGTCGACTACAGTCCTAGTCCACGATTAGTCTGATGTTTTGTCACCACCAAACTGCGGCATCCATCCAAAACATTACAACTGAAACTGATTATAGAACAACATGCAATTATTTTCACAGCTTTAATTGAAAACACAATAGTATACTACATCTCCGTTTGAATGATGTTAAGGCGTGACACTACAAGCGAATAGGAGACAATCTTTAATTTAGAGATATTAATTTGAAACTTTTACATTTTATAACAACTACACCTTCAGTAGCATTAAAGGGGGTGTACCGGATTGTTACTGTTTTGTAACATGAAAATCTAGTGAAGTTAGCACTGAACAGACGCTATGGTGTGGGTTAGCAGAAGCAGTTATCGTGTTTAAATGGCGGAAATGCTCAGAACAAGTTTAACGATGATTTAAGGACTTAAGGATTCTTCGTGTTCATGGAGACTTGCTGGTGACAGAATTTAAATTGTGCACCTTTAAAGTTACACAAAACTAAAATAGAGCAAATAGTCAAAATTATTTCAGAAAATGAAAATAATATTTACCTTTAAAATATTATGAATTGTTTGTATTGTTATTATATATATATGGCCTTTAAAACATGGCCTTAAGTCTTGAGAGTCCTTATCACAGCTTTGGGAGCCCTAGTGACTTGGCTTTGGCTCCACCTTCTGGCTGCAGAGGCAATTACACAAATCTAAAATACACATTTCTTCTTATGCTAGCCGTGTTCTTGTTGAAGCAAGTTGTAATGATCGTGATGAGACAACTGAAAATGAAAGACATAAAAACAGCACAGAAGATTCTTGTCACTTATCGAAGAAACGTCAAACATCGAGGAGATTCAGATCGTTTTTGACGGTTGGTGGGGAGAGGATTTTAAAACCAGGATTTATATAACTAGCGTGAATGAAGCTAAATGCAATTCTAGGCATGTTTTTGATGACAGAACACAGGGTTAAAAGTACGGTGGCAGAGCGGCTAGAGCTTCTGCCTCCCAATAAGGAGATTGTGGGTTTGAATCCTGAACCACCCCAACATGACACGATCTCTCTGGGTGGAGTCTGCATGTCCTCCCCGTGTTACCGTGGGTTCTCTCCGGGTTCTCCGGCTTCCTCCCATCGTCCAAAGACATGACTGTGTTCAGGTTAATTGGAAACTCTAAATTGACCGTAGTATGAATGTGAGAGTGAATGGTTGTCTGTCGGTGTCAGTGTCAGTCCTGTGATGAGTTGGCCACTGTCCAGGGTGTACCCCGCCTAAGGCCCAAAGTCACTGGGATAGGCTCCAGTCATCCGCGACCCCGGGCACAGGAATAAACGGTAGAAAATGAATGAATGAATGAACACAGGGTTAAAAGCTCAATAAGACAATTTTGCATAACAGTTTTCCTGTAACAATACAATTAAGTAATAACAAGCATCTATACAAATTATTTTAGCATCTTATTTTTTCAGACGAGTGTTTTGGACCTTGTCGACTCCTCACATGGTCATATGATGTTGCTGTGACGTGTCTAGATTTACTACTAGGACTATAAACCGGGTCGAGGGGGCCTTTTCACTCTCACATGCCTGTCCTGAAGAAGTCGGACTGCAGATGGCGCCGTTGTCCTGCCAGAACCTGACAGCACACGTCAAAGCGACATCACGTGACCTCTCTGAAGAAGACCGCGAGTCAAGTATGAAAACACAAACTCTGGTCTGAAAAAGGGATCTTAAATAAACGATCAGGCGACAAAATGAACCTCGTTGGACCATGACGTCTGCGTGAACGTTGCGTACGCTTCCGCTGTGAAAATAATGTGCTGTTTTCCTGTTTGCCGTGTGTCTGTGAGGAAACTGTGAGCGGTGAGTCAGGCCTATTTATAACCAGTGTCCCATTTAGTTCTGACTGCGAGCGGCACAAAATAATCCTTTTATTTACACAGCGAAGGCCCCGAGCGAGCGGCGAATGCTTTCAAGATGGCCGCCGTCTTCTCAGAGAGGAGACGAGTCAGGGAGGAACAGCTGACAGATGGACTCGCACAAAAGACAGAGCTTCAGAAGGAGAATATATGAATTATTAGTAAGAACAAAAGGGTGCCGAGAGGACTGTGGAAGTTTGTCTTGAGTTTTGGACGGAAGCGCTGTGAGAATTCTGTTCTTTGATTTCTCCAGCGCCTTCAACACCATCCAGCCACTGCTGCTGAGGGACAAGCTGGAGTCGGCTGGTGTGGACTGTGGCCTGGCAGAGTGGATCCTGGACTACCTCACGAACCGACCCCAGTTTGTGAGAGCCCGGGATTGTGTGTCTGACACTCTGACCTGCAGTGTGGGGGCGCCGCAGGGCACTGTCCTCGCGCCCTTCCTCTTCACCCTCTACACCTCGGACTTCAGACACAACACGGACAGCTGTGTTCTGCAGAAGTTTTCTGACGACTCTGCCATCATCGGACTCATCACGGACGCCCACGATGACGCAGGAGTACAGAGGAGTAACGCAGGACTTTGTGGACTGGTGTCAGCAGAACCACCTCCCTCATCAACGCTGGAAAGACCAAGGAGATGCTGGTGGATCTCCCGCAGACGCCACTCCACTGCCCCCTCACCAGTGAACATCCAGGGAAGGGACATTGAGAGAGTGGACTCATACAAGTACCTGGGTGTTCATCTGAACCACAAACTGGACTGGACTCATAACACAGACGCACTGTACAGGAAGAGTCAGAGTCGGCTCTACCTCCTGAGGAGACTCAGGTCTTTTGGAGTGTCAGGGCCTCTCCTGAGGACCTTCTACGACTCTGTGGTGGCATCAGCCGTCCTGTACGGTGTGGTCTGCTGGAGCAGCAGCATCACAGAGAGGGAGAGGAAGAAGCTGGACAAGGTCATCAAGAAGTCCAGCTCCGTCCTGGGCTGTGCTCTGACTCAGTGCGTGAGGTGGGGGACAAGAAGGGTCCTGGCTAAACTCACGTCTATGCTGGACCATGAGTCCCACCCCTGCAGGACGCTCTGTCTGCCCTGGAGAGCAGCTTCAGTGACAGACTGATTCACCCTCGCTGTGTGAAGGGAGAGGTTTCGCAGGTCTTTCCTTCCTGCTGCTGTCAGACTTTACAATGAACACTGTTAGCCCTGAACATGTGTCATTCACCCGCTACAATCATGTGCAATATAATTTATCATACTATTAATACACTTTTACCTCACTATAGTCACTTAACAATACACTTAAGCCACTTTAGTTACCATTTTTACTGTAAATGAGAGTGTGCACTTTATACTTTATATTGTATTTTTTATGACCATGTTTATTTATCCTATTTTATTGCATGCGCCTATTTCTTTCATTCCTGTCCTAAACTGTGTGTTGCAACAGTGGAATTTCCCCATTGTGGGACAAATAAAGGATCTCTTATCTTATCTTATCTTATCTTATCTTAATTGGAAGATGATTTTTTAATGCGAACTGAACTGGATGGGGAGAATTTAAAATACAGAGCAAAGACAGCGCGGGGCATCAGTGTTCTGGGACTAAACCAGGTCTCAATCCGATCTATACGAGGACGATATATGACTAATCAATACAGCAGTGGCTCAGGGGGTAGGGTTGTAGTCTTACAGTGGGAAGGTTGCTGGTTCAATCTCAGTTAGTCCAAAAAAGTGTATGCGCAGATACTAACTGATACTACATCTAATACAGAGAATATAATCAAGGATTAAACATCTTGGAGCAGTGCATTTGACTGTTTTAACGTCATGGAGTTGGTGTCACTCCACAGATTGCGTTAAAATTGTGTAATGCATTGCTCCGAGTTGTTTAATCCACTCATACCATGGTCTCATAAAGTAAAACAGCCAATTGGTGAATCTTGGTGTCTGTTTAAAAGTAACAAAAAAAAAATATTGAATGTGAATTGTGTCTAATATGAATAATAGGCTAATAGAAACAATAATAAAACAGTGAAATTAATACAAAGATAAAGGGAAAATAATAAGTAATACTGTAAATACACTTTAAATACTGTTACTTTAACAGTGTTTAAAATAACATTTCAAAATTACAGTAAAATTGTTAATTGATGGTAAAAATGTTAATTTATGTTAAAAATGTGGGTAACACTTTATAATAACCTTATTCCTGCCTTAGTAAAGCATCAATAAAGACTTAATTAATAGTGAACAAAGAATTTATTAAGAATGATTCAGGCTTATTAACTACTTAACTAATACTCTAACCCAAATTCCTAGCCCTAACCCTAACCTTAATGAAGTAGTTACTAATCCTGAATCGTGCTTAATAAACTATTCAATAGTAGTTACTTTGTTAATGCTTTACTAGTGAGCGTGACTGTTGGAGGTGCAGAATGAGCCAGGGCAGCTGTGGGTAGAACAGCAGCTCATGAAGGGTGTGAGGAGGTGACGAGTAGAGGCTCTATGTGGCACTTAAACCATGTAACGATAAACATCAATCCAAGCTATTACCAAAAAACCAAGACTAGACCCGGACAGAGGGAGCGTTCACACCACATCAAAACTGACCCGAAACTAGACCAGGACTCAACCAAACCGAGTCTACATCAGGACTAAACTGGGCCCTTCAGATACCGTATTAGAGCGATGCCACTTCCCCAAAATAACGACTTTTACCAATAAAGCCAACAACTACCAGTGCAATGTACTTAAAGTGTACTAAAACTCGGTTATGAATGAAATGTTAAGAGGTTGGAAGACGTTGTAGCAGTGATCAGCCTGTATGTTTGCACTGCAGGGCTCCGGCGGTCGCCCTGATGAGGGAACAGATGTGGCAGTGAGAGCGCCGACTTTAGCTTCAGCCTCTCGCCGTCGACTGTTTACTGTTCATGTAAATGGAGTCGTTATTCTCCCAGCGCCTCCCAGCTGCAACTTAGATTAGCACCGAGCGAACTCCACCACCAATCAAACCCCGAGGAGCCGAGCCACACACCAGCAAGGACCAGCTCCGGCACCTGTGGTTTAAACTAAAGAATATGGAAAAAACTAAACAGGACTATTACTTTTGACAATTGCGCTTACACCTTACTTAGCCAAAAGAATTCCAAAAGTCTTCATGCTTTATTATGGCTACTTAAAGAGCTTTTGTCTACTGATTGTATTAGAGATGGTTTCATTTGGATTTCATTTTTAATTGTGATATTTTTAGCCAATGCTGATACTTGGCTTGCTGCTGTAGCCGATAACCAATATTTGCCAATACTGATATTTTGATTTCAAAGTCTGTAGCAAGCCCTACATGATCACAGATTAACTTTCCACTTTAGTAAAAGGAAAAAAGGGAAAAAATGTATTTTTCTGGAGTGTGAAATCATTTTTTGCTGATTTTGACTTATTTTTCTGTTTAAAAAAAAAAAAGATCTGATGCACGGAGGACAATATCAGGCAATTTTTTAAAATATTGACTGTTAGAGCCATAATTTAATTAACGAAACAGTCTAAATTTTATTGCTAACATTCATTTCATAATTTGTTTAATAAATTTAATATTCTAAAAACATTATACAAATTCATTATTTTCTAATTAAAGAAAAGTCTATGTTGCGTTAAAATGTAAAAATGTATTAAGCCAGAGGAAGGGGGGCGGGTCTAGGTTTAGGTATAATTGGGTCACAGGAGGACAGGTGTGTGTGACAAACAATCTGAGTTGGAGGGTGACCGACACGGTCTTTGACCGCACCGCACCGCACCGCAACGCATGATCGTTATTCTGCAATAAAAGACATTGAACGATACAACGGAGTACGTGAGTTTTGTTCGTACATTTGGTGTGAGTCAGAAGAAGCGGACACCCAAAGGATGGCTATTGTACTGTGTTACAGTCTATAAAAGAAGCCATTACAAAGTCAAAGACCCGGCATCGCTAGAATCCATGGCCTCGCTGGATGGAGGAAGACGCTGCGCGCCGCGGATACAAGTTTACAAGTTTGGAATTATGAATGAATCAAGAGACGCCGCGACGTACGCATGCGCGGAAGCGATCGCGTGCTGTGAGTAATCAGTAGCGCTACCGCGCACTTTCTTGGACATTTGAACAATTACGCGCTGCATTTGGGGAATGCGTGGATTGTAAAGTAATCAGAAATACATTTGGAATTATGTTGTGCAAACGGAGTTGGAAAAATGGAGGAAACTGAGGAACTGGGAAACGAGGAGGAGATGACGCTGAACAAGGACAGTGACGAAGCGGATGAAGTTGTAAAAGACTTGAAAAAGCTCAGCGCCAAACGGAGAGGAAGGCTGGGTGTATGTACAAGACGAATGAATGAAATTAAAGACCTCCTATCTAATCCTCACAATATGTATTTTGTCACAAACATTTATGAACAATTTAAAGTGGCATTAAAGGAGTTTAAAACATGTCATGAAGCAGTGCAAAGACTATTGCCTCCTGAAATACAAGAAAATGAAACAATTGACTGGTATGAGCCTAAAATGGAAACATTTGATGCATTTATGATGGATGTTGAATCATGGATTATGTGTCCAGACCAACAGGTCGTAATAGAACCTAAAGATAGTGCATCTAATGTGTCAAAAGGATCTGTCAGATCAGGAGGAAGTTCAAAATCTGCTATATCACAAAGCTCCAGTTCTGCTAGAGAGCGCTTGAAACTAGCCTCCGAAAAGGCTGCTATGGAGGCTCGCATGGCAGTGCTAACAGACAAACATGCAATGGAAGTTGAAAAGGCCAAGATCAATGCAAAACTTGAGACAATGGAACTGGCAGCTAACATTGCTGCATCAGATGCAAAGTTAAAGGTTCTGGACAGTTTCACTCAAAGTCCTGAAAATGCAATGTCCCACAAAACACAGAGTGAAGTCAAACACGATAAAAATGTCACAAGTATCAGAGACTACAATGTGTCTATGGGTATTTCTGAAGGCCCCTCTGTTGTATATCCTGACATAGGTGCAATACCCAAAACCCCTCTTCAACGTTTTGTGGATCGACCCTCAGCTGAAAGGACTAAATCAAAAATGAATAAATCAAACTCTACACCTTTGCATGTTGAAGCTGTATCTGAACATCAAAGTGACTCTGAGAGTAACACAAGCACAGACTCTGACAAATCACTAATTTCTAAGGAGCTGCTCTCTGTTATTCAAAAACAAAATGACATCACAAGGATCCTAATGTCACAGCAGCAACAGTCCTCACTCCCCTCCAGACAGATACAAGTGTTTGATGGCAACCCTTTACATTTTCAAACATTTATGAGGGCATTTAAGTATGGCATTGAAAATAAAACAGATAATGATGATGACAGACTCTATTATTTGGAACAATACACAAGTGGACAAGCAAGAGAACTTGTAAGGAGCTGTTTTCATATGAATTCAAATCTGGGCTATAAAGAAGCACAAAAACTGTTAAAAACACATTTTGGAGATGAAATCAAGATATCAAATGCATACATTGAAAAGGCTCTCAACTGGAACAATATCAAACATGATGATGGAAATGCACTACATGCATATGCACTTTATCTGAGAGGATGTTGTAACACAATGAAACAATTAAAAGCGATGCAAGAGTTGAATCTACCATCAAATTTAAAGTTGGTTTTGTCAAAATTGCCATATAAACTGAAAGAAAAATGGAGAACTGTGACCCATGAGCTCTTGGAGAGAAACAAAACACGAGCAGGTTTCTCTGATCTGGTGGCATTTATTGAAAAAGAAGCCAGTATTTTACAAGACCCTCTTTTTGGTGAAATCCAAGATGTCTCCAGAAGAGTCTATCCAAAGTCCACCATGGCAGTAGAGTACAAGCCTCAGCAGCGTACACAGAAAAACAAAGGCAGTAGTTTTGTCATGTCCATAAACAATTATAAAACAGTGTGTTGTGTTTGTGGAAAAGCAAATCATTCTTTGGATCAATGTGAAAAACTAAAGGCACAGTCACATGACGAAAAGGTACGGCTGCTTAAAAACAATGGCATCTGTTTTGGTTGCCTAAATAAAGGACACGTTATTAAATTATGTAAAAGACGGATGACATGTGAGCACTGTCATGGCAGACATCCAAGTGTGCTACATATAAACAACTCAAGTCTAAACAACTCAAGTCTGCAACAAAAACAATCAGTCAGTGGCACATTATTTTCAATGGAGAAGAGAAAGAGCCACGATACTGGGGCTGGAAGTGACTGTAAATTGTCGATAGTGCCCGTGCAGTTGAAATCCGCAAAAGGAGATAAAACAATTTTGACATATGCTTTCCTGGACCCTGGAAGTACAGCCACATTCTGCACGGAAAATATTATGAAAAAGCTCAATATAAATGGAAAAAGGACAAAAGTTTTATTGCAAACAATGGGACAAAGAAAACCAGTTAACAGTTATGAAATAAATGGTTTACAAGTTGGTGATGTAAGTGGCAACAACTTTATTGAATTGGACAAAACATATACTCAAACAAATATTCCAGTGACAAAAGCAAATATATTTACACAAACTGACATTAACAAATGGCCTTACCTGAAAGAGATTCGAATCAAAGAAATTGATGCGGATGTGGAACTCCTGATTGGAGTAGATGTGCCCAAGGCAATGGAACCCTGGCAGATTATAAACAGTCAGGGTAAGGGCCCCTATGCTGTAAGAACTTTACTTGGATGGGTGGTGAATGGTCCACTCAATTCTGCAGCTGTGGACAGCCATGGTAGACCTGTAGCATCAGTAAACCGCATTTCAGTTGAAACACTAGAAACTATTTTGAGGCAACAATACAGCCATGACTTTCCTGAAAAGGAATATGAAGAAAGGCCCCAAATGTCAGTGGAAGACAAAACGTTTATAAATATGATGTCACAAGAAGCCACATTGAAAAACAATCACTACTACCTACCATTGCCACTCCGCAACAGAGACATTGTTATGCCTAACAACTATCACCTTGCAGAACAAAGAGCTCAGTATCTGGCAAAAAAGTTCAAACACAACAACAGTTTTGCAGAGGAATACATACAATTCATGGAGGACATCATAACAAAAGGTTATGCAGAAAAGGTGCCATCAAAAGATCTTCACATAAAAACCGGCAAAGTGTGGTACATACCCCACCATGGTGTTTATCACAGGCGTAAAAAGACTCTAAGAGTTGTATTTGATTGTACATCCTCATTTCAAGGCACGTCCCTCAACAAAGAACTGCTCCAGGGACCCGACTTGACTAATTCATTACTTGGAGTGTTGCTAAGGTTTCGCAAAGAACAAATTGCACTGATGGCAGATATCGAAGGAATGTTCCACCAAGTGAGAGTGAATGAAAGAGATTCAGACATGTTGAGATTTCTGTGGTGGCCAAAAGGAGATTTGAGCCAGCCACTACAGCAGTACCGGATGAAAGTTCATCTATTCGGAGCCGTCTCCTCACCAAGCTGCGCCAATTTTGCACTAAAAAAGACAGCGGAAGACAATAAGCAAAGTTTTACGGAAACAGCAGTTGACACCATCAAATCACACTTCTATGTAGACGACTGTCTCAAATCTGTCGCCACAGAAGAGAAAGCAACTCAACTAGTGAAAGAGTTAAGTGAACTATGTGCAAAAGGTGGATTTAAACTAACAAAATGGGTCAGTAACAGTCGCTCAGTTCTATCTACTATTCCTGAAGATAATAAGGCTAAACACATAAAAGAGCTTGACTTAGACAGAGACAAGCTGCCGGTTGAAAGAGCCCTGGGTATGACATGGAACATAGAGAACGATACATTTGGATTCCAGATTTCAGTAAAAACTACATCCTTGACCAGAAGAGCTATGCTCTCAACAGTGAGCTCTGTTTATGATCCCTTGGGCCTGGTAGCACCATTTGTTTTAAAAGCAAAACTTATCCTGCAAACATTGTGTCAATTAAAATGGGGATGGGACATAACGATTCCCCTGTGAACTGTCACAACGCTTATGAAAAATGGTGGTCTGAATTGGAACAGTTAAAATGTTTTCAAATTAACAGATGCCTAAACCCAAAAGGCTTTGGTAAAATAGTGACAGCTCAACTACACCACTTTTGTGATGCAAGCGAACAAGGGTACGGCACAGCAAGCTACCTGAGACTCAGCAACAGCTCTGGATACATCCATGTGGCGTTAGTTATGGGAAAATCAAGAGTAACACCTTTAAAGAAAATGACTATTCCCAGGCTGGAGCTCACAGCTGCCACTCTAGCTGTTCGCGTTGATCGCATGTTAAAAGCAGAGTTGAAAATGGAATTACAAGAATCGGTTTACTGGACAGACAGTCAGTCTGTATTGAAATACATTCGAAACCAATCAAGAAGATTTCAAACCTTCGTTGCAAACCGTGTTGTCATAATCCAAGCTCTGTCTTCAGTGAATCAGTGGAGATATGTAGATTCAAAACTCAATCCTGCCGATGATGCCTCACGTGGATTGAATATTGAGGCTTTCCTGAAATCCAAAAGATGGGTTAAGGGACCGGATTTCTTAGCACAAGAGGAAAAGCAATGGCCACTCACTCCAGAAGCACTTAAATATCCTGTATCAAATGATGACCCTGAGGTAAAAAAGGATGTCTTTGTAAACACTGTCAATGTTGTCCAAAAGAGTCCCACCAGCAGATTAATTGAGTACTTTTCGGATTGGAACAAACTCAAAAGAAGTGTTGCTTGGATGCTGAAATTTAAAGGACTACTTATGAAAACCTCAAAAGACAAAGAAAATGAAAATTTGGAGATGACAGTGAAAGATATTGAAAATGCTGAACTATGCATACTTTCCTACGAACAAAGACAATATTATAAAAGGGAAATTGACCTCATTGAACAGGAAAAGTACTGTCCAAAAGCCAGTCCAATCTACAAAATGGACCCCAGGCTGGACCAAAATGGTCTGTTGAGAATTGGTGGCAGAATCAATAAATTGTCCATGCCTACAGAAATCAAAAATCCCATCATTGTGCCAAAAAGGTCCCACATCTCCAAACTGATACTAAAAAACATCCATGAGCAAATTGGTCACACTGGACGAAACCATATGCTGTCAAAATTACATCAAAGTACTGGATGTCTTCTGCTAATGCTGCTGCACGCAACATCATAAAAAACTGTGTTTATTGTCGGCGAATGCAGTCTGCAGCTGGAGAGCAGAAGATGGCAGATCTTCCACAGGACAGAGTGTTACCAGACATGCCACCGTTCAGTACAGTAGGTGTGGACTATTTTGGACCATTTGAAACGAAACGTGGCCGAGCTACAGTAAAAAGATGGGGTGTGATCTTCACTTGTTTAAACACTCGTGCAGTGCATTTGGAAGTAGCAAGTAGCCTGGACACAAGCTCATGTATAAATGCAATTCGAAGATTCATATGCCGAAGAGGAACCGTTTTAAGCATCAGATCAGATCAAGGCACAAACCTGGTTGGTGCAGATAAAGAATTGAAAAGATCACTGGAAGAGTTAAATCATGACAAGATCAGTAAAACACTTCTGAACAAAGGCATACACTGGATATTCAATCCTGCAGGAGGGGCCCATCACGGAGGTGTATGGGAGAGACTTATTAGAAGTCTGAAGAGAATATTGAATGCTTTAACAAGGGAACAAGTTATGGATGATGAGGCTCTGCAAACGATGCTCTGTGAAGTGGAAGCAATAATGAATGACAGGCCCATCACAACTGTAACAAATGACAAAAATGATGTGGAACCATTAACTCCAAATCATCTGCTGCTGCTTAAAACAAAGCCTGTTATGCCTCCAGGACTGTTCAGTAAAGATGATGTATACTCCAGAAAAAGATGGAGACAAGTCCAATATATGGCTGATCTCTTCTGGAGAAGATGGGTCAGGGAATACCTCCCAATAATGCAACAAAGGAGTAAATGGAACAAAGTGAAAAGAAATTTACAACCAGGAGATGTTGTTATCATTGTGGATCATACAGCTCCCAGGAACTCATGGATCCTAGGACGAGTCCTGCAAACACAGCCTGGAAGTAAAGGATTAGTACGCAGCGTTTCAGTTAAAACTAAAAGTGGAATCCTTCAACGACCTGTGACCAAACTCTGTTTGGTATTAGAAAATGAAGATTAATGGACATTAAACCCGTCTCAACCTAGAACTTGACCTACTTGACCTGACTTAACACTATTATTTTTTTTCTTTTAATTAAGAAAGGGGGATAGGGATGAGAAGTAAAATCCTAATTTGTTATTAGGCCTAGAACTTGAATTGTTGTTAGGCCCAGAACTAAAAAAAAAGGAAAAGAAAATTATCACTGTAATTGCTAGACCAGCAATTAGGGGCTGGAGATGTTAGAGCCATAATTTAATTAACGAAACAGTCTAAATTTTATTGCTTACATTAATTTCATAATTTGTTTAATAAATTTAATATTCTAAAAACATTATACAAATTCATTATTTTCTAATTAAAGAAAAGTCTATGTTGCGTTAAAATGTAAAAATGTATTAAGCCAGAGGAAGGGGGGCGGGTCTAGGTTTAGGTATAATTGGGTCACAGGAGGACAGGTGTGTGTGACAAACAATCTGAGTTGGAGGGTGACCGACACGGTCTTTGACCGCACCGCACCGCACCGCAACGCATGATCGTTATTCTGAAATAAAAGACATTGAACGATACAACGGAGTACGTGAGTTTTGTTCGTACATTTGGTGTGAGTCAGAAGAAGCGGACACCCAAAGGATGGCTATTGTACTGTGTTACAGTCTATAAAAGAAGCCATTACATTGACTGATACTAATACAAATCAGTCGATACTGGAATCAATGTATTGTTGATACTATAGCCTATTTACTATTATAATTTTAGCTTAGTAAATGTATCAGATTTGTAAACAGTATGACTGGATAATTTGACTTGGAAATGCTAAATTATGCAATAGGAATTAGCTTCAGTTTTGTTTTGTAAAACTGTATATTAGAATATTCCAGATTGTAAACAGTTTGGCTTTATCATTCATGTACAGGAAGCATATTCAAAATGTATATCATTGAGAATAGGTGGGAGTCACTAAGTATTACTTCATCCGACTCCTTTTTGAACAAAGAACATTTTGTGAAGCAAAACTTCAAGTCTTCTATTTTATTTTATACTTTTTTCTTCATCTTGGCATGTTTAAATTCTTTATGTACAAGAAATGTATGAAAACGATCCTATTACTACTATACTATTATTAGTCCACAATTAATACTACTCAGGGCTGTCAACAGAAATTGGTGGCCCTGGGCAAGAAGCCTCACATGGGGCCCCTTTTAATACTAATTAGTAAGAAGAGTGTCCAATTCTGGGCCCCTAAGACCCTATGGCCCCTGACAATTGACCCGTTTGTCCCCCCCGTCTACTCCCCTGCCACTACTTCTAATTTATGAATAGTTCAACATGGAATTATTCAGCTGATTTCTGATATTTTCAAATCTGAAGCAAGACCCACCAATCAAATAGTTCATAAGTGTACTTTTTATGACTGCGCAAACATACAGACACTTCTTTAGCTTCTTACACTTCCATTTCCATTGTAACTGACCTGTCTGTTTAAAAATGCACTTCTGAGAACGACACATGGACAAACAGAGACTCAGACAGCTCAGAAACAACAGAGTGAGGCTAAAGAACCCCCTGATATGGGCCTCATCGATAACGCCACCGATACAGACTGACTACAGGGCAGAGTCCACAAAGGCAAATCAATGGGAAACTGTGCTTAATGGAACTGGAAGTCTGAGCAAGTCAATCATATTAATTAGTTGTGTCCCGGACTCTACTGTACAATCTAATTCAATTTAATGTAGGTCTACTATGGATTAAACAGTACGACTTCATAATGACTACGCCTTAATTGACCTTAACAAAGCATGAACATGGACTTTGTACATGTTTGTTGAGAATGATTCAGGTTCAGTAACTACTACTCCCAAACTTTTTACTTTTTGTGCCCCTGCATGAGCCTGAGACTCACCGGGACATCACATGATAATTCCTAACAAGCCTTTAATTCAGATACATAAAAAAAAAAATTCAATCCAAGTTTATTAATCTATGACACATTTAAAACAACTTCGGCTGACCAAAGTGCATCATTTAAAAGGAGGTTAGAGGACAATACAGTACAAAAATGACAAAAGTAAAAGTACTGTACTGTATTTGTATTTGACTTAAGTGGTTTTTACAGTGGATACTTTTTACTTTTACGTCACGACATTTGAGACCAAGCAGCTGTACTTTTTTACTCCACTACATTTTTTTAACTGGACTGAAAAGAAAAGTAAAAAGTACTTTTCATTTTGTTTGAGCAGGCTGATTATGACATTCTGCCTGAGCAAGCAAAAATATGTACATTAAATTCTCTACAACAATTAAGACATTCATTCACAGTTGAACAAAATTAAGCTAAATTCTTTACCAAAATTACGACATTTACGTAAAACAGGTCTCAATCTGCATGAAATACTCTTACATTTTACATTTTCAAATGGGTACTTTAACAATGTGATACTTTTACTTTTACTTGAGTCATTTTTTGCACACACATCTGTAATTTTACTTCAGTAACAAAATTGAGTACTTCTTCCACCACTGGAGATGGGTCAACTGGGCGCAGCAGGGCAGGGCAGGGCAGGATGGGTCAAATGCGGAGAACAAATTTCCTGAGAGGACAATAAAGTGTACTTTGACCTTAAGAAATATCTTCAGACATAAAACGTAAACATAAAAAATACATAAAAAATAAAATAAAGCAAAATAAGCATTCACTTGTGCTGTTTATGTTCCCAAACTAATGTTACTATCATTTGTTTGGGCTTTATAATTTTGGCTTTGAATAAATGACCTAACCCTCTGGTCAGCTCTGGGGGCCCTTGCAATCTCTGCTACCCTTGCTCCTCAGGTTGGGAACCACTGACAGTGCCTTAATACAAATGTGTCTTTTAGTAAAATGACATATTCTAAAAATACCTTTACCCAGGGACAATCTTTAAAAGGTACAATAGAAAGATAGATAGTATATAAATAGATCTGTCCTTCACTGTGGTTCTCCCGGAGGTTTCTACTTTTTCCCACAGGGTTTTTTATAGTTTTTCCTTGCAGAGAAGGACGGTCAGGACAGGGGGCGCTCTGGGACAGTTATCCACTCGATCAATTCTCTTGAACATCGTTTACTTGAACTGCTTTCTGTGGCCCATCAAGGCAGATAAATTGAATTGATATAATGTCTTTTTCAGGTTTTTTTCTCAGTATTTCAAATTAGTGTCTAGTTTCTATGGTCTTATTATCGATTAGTATCTGGGTGTACATTTTTTTCCCCAACCCAAGCCATTGGAGGTGTGAAGAATACAAATTATTAAAGAAAATAATACTTCCTCATTGGCAGTAGGTGTGCGGTGAAGAAGAACCCAGAACCTTCTCACCAAGAATCTTCTGCAGTACTAACCACATGACTTTGCTCACATACGCGTTTGTATGACTCATCCCAGGTTTATTTACCCACAATTCCTTGCGCTTGTCTTATTATTTGCCTTAAGTGTGACGTGACAACCGCCGCCACAATTCGGAGCTCCTTTTGAAGATTCACGCACACAAAAAAAGCGCATAAACCGACCCGAATTCAAACGTTTAATTTTCCATAATTTCATGCTGATGGCGGAAGCGCGGCGTTATTCTGTGACTCGCTGCCAGACTCCCGCTGGGCCACGCCGAGCTGCAGAGGAAATTTGTGGCTCAAAAGTGTAAAAAAAATGTGTTGGAGATGTGTTAGTACGAAAAAAAAAAAAAACAGCTGATGTCCTTAAATGAACTGGACCACACACGATGGTATAGAATGCAGTCAGACATGATTTTGAGCAAGCTTTTATTAAAATATCATAGTTTGGATTTAGTTTCCTATTTTGTCTGGTGGAAGGTTTGAATGTTGCAGCTTTTTACACTACAGGAAGGGCATCTGACATAAAATCCTGACTGGTTTGACAACCCTTAGCATGAAAAATGTAAGCAAACAAATGAAGAGTTCTTTTATATAAACAGATCTTGTTTTCTTTTTCTTCCTTTTCATCTCCTTATTAAGTATACATACTATTGATTTGCCCAAGAAGGAATGGAATCATCTTTTCGATGTCTTTTAATAAGCAAAGAGTGAGAGTTCTATGAAAATGATCTATGCTTTTAAATGTAGTCTCTTGTTTAAATGTCTAAATGTTTTTTTTTTTTGTTTTTTTTTGTTGGATTGTGCTAAGGTTTCGATCTCATTGGCTTTTTACCAGGTTAAAAATAAATAAATAAACATTTCACAAAAATAGATTCAACTTTTGAAAACACTGTTCAAATTCAGAAGCTTTAACTAAAAGTTAAGTTTTTAAAGTTATTTTTGTGCAAATCAACTCTTCAAATGTACTTATTTATCATCATTTATTAGAATTACTTCATTATAAACTGACTGCAAACTCATTTCTCACTTATGCGATGAGTTTATGAGTGCGTTTCACAACTTTCAGAGGCCAGAGCGGAGGCTGGGCATCAAGCTATTGCTAACAACAACTAGCATGCTAACAGCGCACCCGCATTTGTTCTCGGTTAGCGATTAATGAACCCACTTTCTAATTAGATGCATTCAGAACACAGCGGTCTGTTTCTAACCTTAACCCTTGTCCCTGATGGTGAAAAAATATATTATAAAAAAAAACAAAAGAAAGAAAAAAAAAAAAATTGCGACCAAAGCCACAAATCCAAAATGGTGGTTGTATGTGTCGAACTGGCGTGTGAAAGACCAAGCGTGTCCAGAGATGTGGAAGTATCTAACGTGTGAAAGTCATCATCTAAACGCATTTATGTACACAACGGCAGCTTGAACTTTACGTAATCCACATAGAATTGTATTTGTGCACAAAACACAGCTGTTTATCCGACGGTGGCGATGAAATTATAGCTCACACCTGCTTCTTCTTCGCAACCCTCTGTGTACCTCCAGTTCACCGCACAGCATGAAACAGCAGAATCCACGCTTGTCCTAAAATAACACACACGACCGACACAGCAATAATATTTGCCTGTTTAAATCTTGCTATTAGCTCCTTTAATACCATTTAGATGCGCCGTAAGTGGTTCTCCCATTAACTTGAAGGGCCTGTATCATGGAAAATCAGCTTAAGTAGTTAAATGCACAATATAGGCCTTTAAAAACTGCACAGCGGGACTAATCTTCCTGAACGTGTCTCTCCTGTCTGTCCTCGTCAGCCTAGAGGACACATATTATGCAAAATCGACTTTTGTGTGCTTTTTTCCACCATGTTATAACATTGTTCCCTCATCAAAAACATAACCGGAGTTGTTTTTAGCTTCATCCACGCTTGTTTCGTTAATTCTGTTTAGGAGGTCGTCTTGCTCTGACACCCAGAAAGTGCTCCGTTTCTATTTTTCATGGATTGTGATGGTAAAGGTAGAGATTAGCGATGGGTGGATGGATGTATACCAATACTGACGGAAGTAGTATCGAAAGAGGATTGAATCGATGCTAAAATAAAATCAAATTAAAGGGGCAGTACCTGATTTTACTGTTTTGAAACATGAAAAACAGAACTAGTCCATTTTAAAGTCCTTACAGCAGTCAAATGTATCATTCACTTTCCTAATGCAGTTCCAGCATCCTAAATATTCACAGAAATTAGTTTTTTAGCACTTTTCCTGAGTCTTTGAGACCGAGTTTTGCCATCCTGAGTAATGCTAACAACATTCTCGTAGAATAAAACGCTCCATAAACAGACGCAGACAAAGAGCTGTGTTCTCATTTTCCCCTGAATAGATGCTTTTACAATTTATCTGTACAGGGACAAAACTGATTTTACTTTATTACATTTTTAAAAAATTGGGTAAATGAACTAGTACTGTTTTTTCACATTTCAAAATGGTACACTGCAACAAAAGAATTTCCAGATCAGTAAAAATGTCTTGATTTAGGGATATTAATCTAAATTTCAAACGCTTTGACAAGTTAAGATTTGTTAAGACTATTTAGTTGATAGAACTAGATTCATTTTATTTGTTTCAAATCGTTTCTAACTTGTTTCAGTACATTACTTCTTACTTCAAGCCATATTATCCACCAATGGGTTAAGATCCTTTTACTTATCTCATTGGCAAACTTATTTTAAGCTAATTTATCGCATTATCAGTGAGAAATACCATGAAACCAGTGAAATAGTCTCACCACATAGGCAATTAGATGAGTCAAAACTCCTTAAGTCCTGATAAAAATGATACATTGAATGCATTTTAAGCTCTAAAAATCAGGCACACCTTTAAACAAATGTAGTTTTTAAATCAAAATTCACCCACTTCAAAACCATTTTCAAACTGTGGCCGAGCAAATATATGAACAGCTTCTATATATCAAGGTAAGTTCTTTTAGTAGAGGAATTTCAATGCATTTTAATACAAAACTCACTGGTATCACATCACTATTGCAATACTTCAAGATAATAATTGCAAAGAGGACACGCAAACTGATGCAAATGTATAGGTATTTTCTCTACAAACAAGAAATGTCAAAGCAAAGGTACTCAAGGGCATGTTTAAAAGACAATAACAACACAAACAATGCACAATACACGTCCTTTAAGTCAAACAAACTCCATTATCCTGCACGGAAACACCCGTCTGTTCAAACGTCTTGTGGATAGAAATGTCTAGAGAGAGTCTGGGCTGCGGAATCTCCCTTCACCGGCCGGAACTCCTCAGTGTCACATTGTAAAGCCGTCATTAAGCCTAGATTAGTGACACGGGCTGGAGTGTATGTGTTTGCGGTTTATGCACGCTCCCCCGCTCCGTGCGAGGGGAGGAATTACTGTCCCGGGCCTCAGCTGTATCGCACACTGCCCCCTCCGTGTTACGTAAGCGCTCTCGATCGGCTCTCGTAGTCCGCGGGCTGATGGAGTGTACGAGTTACTGCATAAACTGTTGACGTGTCCCTGCGAGACACTTCTTCACCATTGCTCACTCCAGTCGGGGCTGAAAAAAACATTTATTTTTCCCTCATATTGATACGTTTTCTTTTAAAAACAAGATAAAAATGGTGTTCAGTGTTGATTTCATGAACACGAACGAGACAGAATTAGTGGCGTTTCTTCGTAGAAAGTCCAAACTCTGCTCCAAGACACATTTACTGACAGAGGATTGGTTGTGGACTTCTCGATTAAAAAAAACAAGAATATTCTGTCCGTGTGGTGGTTGTAAATGTATTTTCGGGAAGTTTGAAGCCCCCGTCGTCTCTCCCTGCTGTTTCTGAGCAGAAAATCAGTTGCAACATTTCCTGACGCCGACCCGGAGACAACTCTTTTTTTTATATTTGGCAACGTGAAATGTTTTTGTATGTGATTATACTTCCTTATTCCTTTATTTCAATAAAAACGGATGGGAAAACTCGCCAGGAGGAGGAAGTTTGTCCCGTAGGAAGTAGTGCAGGGCTATTCAACTATTTTGCGCTTTTCAAATACGTAAAAAAAAAAATAATAATACGAAATAATTTAACATTTGCAGAACTGCCGAATCTAAACTGAACCAGAATTTACTAAACCAGGTCTAAATCAAGATTAAACCAAGACTAAACCAGGAGAAAACCACATCTACACCTGGATTAAACCAGGTATGAACCAGGTATAAATCAGGACTATATAATATTTTCTACATTTTTGAAGATGGGTTGCTGGGCCTAATTTGAATAGCCCTGGCGAAAAAGCGAAAAGAAATTCAAATGTTTGTTGGCCTACATTTTTCATGGAATCTGACGTATGAAGCTGGAGCTATGTTTAGCTCAACATGTAAATGCATTTTTAAAAACTGTCTGCCCGTCTGCTGTTTTATCTTTACATTATTTCCCACATAAGTCTTTAGTATGGTCTTTTGATGCTCAGGAGCGCTTCAGGAGAGCTGTGGAGCTAAAGCGTACTGCACTGAGACTTCTGATTTCAAACGGGCCAGATGTGCACTTGTTTGGTGTGAATCTGGTTTGACAGCGCGTTCACGTCTCCACAATTGAAGCATACTTAGCCGGAAGCACACCTCAGTCACATCGAGTATGAACAATCCCTTAGACATAAAAGCGACTGGAAAGCACAGCGGAAATGCTTCTGCAGCTTCTTCACGGATATGTTGATTTTTGGCCTGGTTTTTTCTACAGTCTTGGCTTGAAAATGTCATATCTCCTTGGAGACAGTCACAGTTAGAGATCAGGTGTCTCATTTGCAAAACTTCACGAGGAATTCTTACTGAAAGTATATGTACGGACAAAACGCAAACTTTCAAAAACTTGTTGCGCACTTCTTGTCTCTCTGAGCTCAGATCGTCCTCTTCCTCATTTCTGAAAACCTTGACGTGCAGACTTTTTTGACCGCACCACTCATTTCTTTCTTTCAAAGCTGTAATTTGATAGATCACAAACTTAACATTTACTCACGCTTTATAAATGAAATGAGACCCCAGATTTGTGGAGAGGCAAAACCACTCCCAGTAAGAATGCGTACCAAAACGTAATCGCCCAAATTCTTCACAGAGACAAGCAGTTGGCCGACCAGCACCAAAAACGCTCCGTGGTTCGCCTTTAAAACTGCAAAGTCTACAAGCGACTCTCTCAAAAGGCAACTGGACCTTTGGGAATCCTAAACTGTTAGCATTTTCACACTTACAACCTCATTGTTTTCATCTATTCACCTTTTATTCCCCGAAATCCAATAAAACTACACAATGGATCAGATAGCATTGGACCTCCGGCTTGTGTTCGTGTATTGATGCTTGTGCGTGCCTCAAATGAGTCCCCCCTGACCTGCAGCCATAGAGACAGTTATTACTGCGTGTGTTTATCAGAAGGACTGGGACTGTTCGGAGGAAGATCAAGACGTCTTCCCGGTATTTTTAGCGTGCCGTTTGCAGAGAAGACGAGATGAGTTTCTTACCGTGTTTGTGGAGCGATGGAGGTGTTTTTGTCAGAAGGAAAGTGGTGGTTGCAGAGAGGAAAGAGAGGAAGAGCAGGTAAAGTGATCGAAAACGTTGTGCGGGGTGATAATATTGCTAACTGTTCTCTGTGTTGAGCTGTGTTGTATGTTTCTGGTTCCTGAACTGTGCCACCAGTACAGACAAAGGAAAAAAATAAATAAAAATAAGATGGTTTAATCATGGTTTTAGTTTGAACTTAGTCTTGGTTTGAAACTGGTTTAGTTTATTTTAGTTTAGTTTGTTTGATTATTCTTAGTGGTGGATTTATGCTGGTTTAGTTATGTTTTTTTTTTCTTGTTTAACCCCGGCGGTACATACATTTCCCATCAATTTCACCCATAAACCTTTGGGAAAATGAAAAAAAAAAAAAATAAATAAAAAGAACAAAAAAACCAAACAGCTGTCAAAACATTAAGCCAAATTTAAGGTTTTAAATGTGTGTTTTTGCTGCTTTTGTAAAAAAAAAAAAAAAAAAAAATCACACCAAAACTAACAAACTGCACATTCTTTATTTCAACAAACAGCTTTCGTCAGATAATTTTGTGGTCGAAAGAAAGAAAGCGAAGAATGATCTGAGGGTATTTGCCGAAACATAATAAAAAATAAAGTTCTGGACATATACCACCTGATTGTGATGTGCCGTTTTTATATGTCCCTCCAAAAGTGTCTCCACTGTCTTAAGTAAACATTACTGTCTAATCCAAAGTAAACCCTGCAAGGTTTAGCTGCCAGTGGTCTAGACCCAGGTCGGCTTCAGTTAAGGAAGTGCTACAAACCTGAGCGAGTTGATTTAATGATTATGATTTGATGATAAGTGAGAACACAGACTCAAGCGCAAATAAAAGTAGATGTAAACAGAAAAAATATGAAATGCTGACTTGATCTTGTGATAAACCTTTGTATTTCCAGTGACTGTAACTTTATTTGTTGAGCTGACAGACTTAGCAAAACAAAGCTATCACAACTTAGCGTCAGCTGTTTCCTGTTCATCGACGCACGGCATCCACGACAAGTCCCAAAAGATTACATTTCCATTGCATAATGTATCCAACATTATCCCAATGTACTACACAAAAAGACATGAAAATGTGGCATAGAGACGTGGAGAAGTGAAATAAATGCAGAAAAAGATAGCGATAAATAGGAAGTCTCACAGTGCTACGAACATGAAATGATTTAGATTTCATTTTTTAAGAAACAATTGTTATGTTTAGGTGCTGTCATCTGCTCACGTAAGGTGGATCAAGTACTCCATTTGAAGTAAAACTCAAGTAAACTCAAGTAAAAGTACAGATACGACAGCAAAAAAATACTCAAGGAAAAGTATCACATTATAAAATCTACTCAAGTAAAAGTATTAAAGCACTCCTTTGAAAATGTTCTTTAAGAGTAAAAAGTAAAAGTAATTATTTTTTGTTTGGAGATCTATTAAAGCATCAAATTGTAGTCTTTATTGATTTGCTCTGTTGAGTTTTGGTCATTAAAAACATCTTTCCAGGTTATTTTTCTCTACGGAAGCTTTTTGTTTGTTCAAAGGGAACAAAGAGAAAAAAAACAGGCATGTTTTTGTCGCAATAAATACACCCCTCAGCCTTTTCAGCAGGGCTAAAACCTTCAGAAGATATACTTTTACTTTTCAGTCCAGTTCAAAAATGTACTGGAGTAGAAAGTACAGATACACGCTCTGAAATGTAGCGCAGTAAAAGTAAAAAGTAGTTACTGTAGAATATACTTAAGTAAAGCACAGATACCTAAAAAATTCACTTTTACTTTTGTACTTTGTTACTTTCACTGGCTCACGTACGCCTTGGACCCAGAGCATGAAGACACACCCCTGCATTAAAAAAGAAAAACGTGCCAAACTCTCCTAAGCAAACCGATTTTTTTTGTTTTTTTGTTTTTTCTTTAACTACAGGTGTCGTTCTTGCGTTCTTCGCGGTCTTACAGCCCCAGCAGTCGTCGCTTACAGTGCGCACAATCATAAATTCATCTCTCAATTGATTTTACATAAAGGTTAATTGTATTTGCCAAAGCCTGATACGTCCTTTTTGCCGTTTACCGAGTCAATACATCTGTCCGTCCTGCAAAGATTTCACGGTTGTGAGTGAGGAATCATGGGTAATTTGGTGCTTGTCCGAGTGAACACGCGCGGCTCGTACACAGTGACGTTAAAACGGCTTCGAAACACAATAAGAAGAGAAGAGAGGCTGGAGCAGAAGGAGGCAATGGACCGAACCAAACCAATTCTGTCAACAGCCGCGCGCACAGGAGGGAGATGTGGACCGGTGGCTTCCTTAAAAACTGCAGTAATTGGGGTATTTTGAGTCTGGGAGGGAATATTAGACAAGTTTCCGTTGCATTGTCGACACTGAGAGGAACTGAGAACTAATAAGGACAAAAAGAATGTCACAAAAATATCTTACATTTGGAGTAATTTTACGTTTTTGAGTCTGGAATAGTAGGAGTAGTAGCAATATAATAGTAGTGGCAGTAGCATGACAAAAGTTGAAGTGCAATAGATTAAAATACGTTATAACTCTTGGTAACGCTTTAGATTAAGGTTCCGTAGTAAAGTATTTATAATGCATTAATAAGCGTTTGTTATGTGTTTATAAGCACTTATAAGGCATTTACAAGCATTTATTAGCGTGATAATCGAAAATATTGTAATATGCAGCTCATTGATGCTCTGTACATGTGGTTTATTCACTCAAACATGTCTTGGCTAATGGATTATAAACATGTATAAGGCGTTATAAGTGCATAAACAAACTATTAGTGCTTATTAACATCTTATAAACAGTTAACTAAGGAACCTTAATCTAAAGCGTTAACTAACTCTTTTGGTACCACTATAACAAAGTCATTCTTTTTGCCTTAACACTTTTAGAAGGGTGGCACCAATCTGTAAGACTTAATGCAAACAGAAAATTCAAGCATTTTTCAGAATTCTGATGAACTCGCATGCATCAGTTTGTCTCATTAATTGCAAAATCTTTGTTACGGCCGGGTAATGTAGGACTTGTTTTTGGTCTGCCCTTTAGAAACACCCCTGACTCAAATGTTCGCGCTCCATCGGGAGGACACACACAAACACTTTATGAGTGAGAGAGGCCCAAACTAATAAAAGTGAAGACGAACTTTGAAGGACTCTTTATCTGTGCGAGAATAATAAGCAGGACGAAATCAAGGTCTTTGTGAAATACAAGTAAAATATCCAGGACTGATGGCCGTGATGGAGGTTACACAGGAGGAAATGTGATTCTAAAAACAACTTAAGCTTTGGGACATTTGGCTCATAAAACAAAGTATAAAGTAGGATTTAGATGGTAGCACTAACAACAACTTTACGCCAAAATAACTTTTTATTTTGTTGCATGATTCATCCAGTACTCACACTGGAAGGTTACCATAGTCGCCCTGGTGCAGACTGATGGAAGAGTGGCTGCCCCTTCACCATCATGTGTCCAGTGCAGGTAGTGGGGACTGAACTACAAACCTGCCAGTTGGTGTGTATTTACTAACTGTAAAACCATTATACAGCACTGCTGTATATATTCAGCATTTTAGCCAGGGGCGTAGCACTAAATTCTGGGCCCAAGGTAAATACCCTCTCAGTGGGACCCTACATCATTTTATGTATTATTTATTTATCCCCACAAATTTTGGTTATTGCTATTTTTTTCATTTACTATTGCAAGAATACACACCCTTTGGTTTCTACAGACGCCGAAAAATAACTCATATAGACATCCTGTGTAGTTACCGGCTTTTATTATGATACAGTACTGTTTGTGTTGTTTTTGTAAAAACAATAGGTAAATGCACTACCTGCAAATTCTAATTACTAGTTTTATTTGAAAACAACTTGGCTAATATGTGAGCAGTGCTTTTCCTATTTTTCTTATATATTGATGGGGCCCGCAGATGTCTTAATTGTAAGGACTTAACTCAACCACATTTTATAACAACAAAAATAGATTTAAAGCTCAGAAAAATGCACCTGAAATGTACATGCTTTTGTGGGCCCTGCACTGGGTCCCGGGGAAACCAGAACTCTTCACCCCCTCAGTCTGACGCTCCTGATTATAGCTAAGCTTTGCCAACAGGACACAGCACTTTTAAACCAATACATAGTGCTGTGATTCCCCAACTTTAAATCACCATTACATAGAGCACAAATGTTTGTCTCTTGACTTATCTATTAGTATATATAAAAGTTAAAAATTAGCTCAATGTTTGTGGAAAAAACATAGTAAACCTGAGCAAACAGATCAGTTCAGAGAAACACTGAGGTTAAATGGTTTTATATGTAGTATAATATTTAATGTTTTTTTTATATGATTATGGCAGGTCTGAGATTTTATAATATCATGACAAACTTAGATGACTGGCAAACCAAAGCTACAATAAACCTTTTTAATCGTTTCTGGTTATTTAAATGTTGAAAATATAGTCAAGCTAATGTCTAGCATGACTCAAATTCGGCAAATGACTCAAATTGTGGAATGATAATTGTTGTGGTCTATGATCATTGCTAAAAAGAAATAGCACTGTTGAAGCCTATATATTCAACATTTTAGCTTTAAACTATTAAAGGTTAACTATATAACTTCTCTGATGTAGAAGAAGTCACTGCTTACAATAATTACAATTTAAAGTGCCCCTGACAGGTTGGATGACTCATTTGACAAAAATGCAGTTAACATCAGTATATTTCAATTTTTGTTAAAATACTTCACACATTTTATGACGGTTTAGCAATTGTTTTGTTTTACTTCCTAGTTATAAATGATGACATCACACTAGGAAATTACCTAGCAACCATCTTATACAGGGGGCCAAAACTCATTCAGTGTCACTGATTTTTTTTATTTTACAAATAAACATACATGCAGAAGCCTTTACTTTGTTGAACCAATGTTTAAAGGACCAAAATAAATTGTTTGTTTTGTGTAAATTTTGCTTAAACTTTGTCTCCCCAGTGTGATATCATCAGTCTGTTTACTTCCTGTCATTTCTCCACACATGGCTGCTTAGTTGGTGTAAAACCAAAATGCATATGTACAAGTGGTATTAATACACCAAACAAAGTCAAAATTAGAACATCATGAAAACCTGTCATACGCACTTTAATGCCATACTCCGGAACCTTCCAGGAAAAGCAGTAACATCTCCACAGAGACGAGCGGGGAACATACGCTACGCAGAACAGTTACATAGTGCACCTTTAAATCGCATAAACATTTAGCGTTTTTAGCAATCACAAAATCCACCATAGTTAGTTCTTTCGGTCGTGTCTCGGTGCAGCGGTTGCAGAGAGCGGCGCATTTTTCTCCGTCTGCCATGACACTCGGGCTCGCTAAATCAACATTTCCAATTTCAGCACCCCGAACCATTTAGAGCTAGAAATACAGGCTCCCCAGACCGATTCAATCACTGACACAGGCCGACACCGCAGAGGACACAATAGTCATTCTGCTACCACTGGAAATGTCGTCAGCACCAGCCAAGAGAGATGATTTATATTCAAAACATTCACGGACAGTTGTGCTGTTTACAAGGAAAGAAACTTAGGGATTATTCAACTTTTTGTACATTGTATTTTTCACAATGTGTTGGGTGTGTTTTAGTAAAAAAGCTGGAAAACTAGGGATCGTCCTGCAATTTAAAGTTTGATTACAACCTTTTATCATTTCTGCAACATTTGAACTGACTCTTTTTCCATATTTCCAGTTTTGCCACAGTCATAGTTTCATTGTTTTGTCGAGTGAAATATTTTTGCTGTAGTTTTTGTCAATGTGTATTTTTGCTAAATAAATAGAAATAAATAGAAATGAAATAATAAAAAGTAATTATATAGACTAAAACGGTCTAAAATGACATGCATTTGACGAATGACGAAAAGTATATATTTATAAGTGCTGATACTTTTGTTGAAGACCAAAAAAAACCCAAATATAAAGAATGAAAGAAGCTTCAAACAAGTCCAATGAAGTAATGCAATACAATACTTGTTTAAAATACTGTCGGTCTAAATTAACATGACATTTTACTTCACAAGTAAAGTGTACAAAAAAAACCTAACCCTAACCCTAATACAATTAACATGACATTTTACTTTACAAGTAAAGACAACAATAAAACACTTAAACTCATAGTAGATAACTATGGCAAAAAAATGTAAATGCATTGCAAGAATATAATAAATAACATAATATTGCCACTAATATAATTGGATATTTTGTGGAAAGTAAACAGACAAATAACTGAGTAAGTGTGATGAACAATCCTAACATTTTCACAGACGAGGCGAAGCGAATAGGCGCCGAAAAGGTTGCGCAGGCTGATGGTTCTGCTGCAAACAAACAAAAACAATCATATTTATACCATTGACTCTGCATAGCTATTATCTTGTCGAAAAAAGTCTCACCAAAACAGCAAACTTTCTTTTTCTCCGCTCTTCAAAGTCACCCCGTTTGGTCATTTCCAGCCGGCAGACAGTGACGCACATTCTTCCACTTTAGGTTTGATAGACCTGAGTTCAGGGAGCAGTGAGGTGAATGAGACAAATGACAGGACCGAGACAGCAGAGATGGACCCAGGGCTCTCAGGTCTAAAAGTCTTTAAATTACAGAGAAATATCAGGGCAATCAAAAGTCTATCTAAAGGCTATAAATGTTGTTTAGATGGTCACATAGAGGTGTAATAACTAACTTTTCTGGTGCGGGTTTGATACCTGTTTTGGATCTAACACCTCTGGAAATGTTGTGGACCATGATCCTTTGCTCCTATTCAGTACAACCAACAAAGAAATGAAACATATCTCTCCATGATTTGAAATAATATGACATGGCATTTTAACAGAAAATGTATCATTTCAATCTATATGTATAATCTCAGTCTTAAATGTATGGTATCAATCAAATGTATAATCTCAATGCATGTGTAATCTCAATCTAAATGTACAATCTCAGTATCATAATCTAAATGTATCATTTAATCAAGTTTAATCTCATAATCTCAATCTATATTTATAATCTAAATGTATAATCTCAGTCTAAATGTATAAACCCAATAAATATCACAATCGCAATATGCCATAGCACTTTTTCTTGTTTGGTTTAGGAAAAATTACAATAAAATTAAAGGAACATGACATAACTTTTCTGATGCTTTCAAGACAGAGCTGTAACATCTCTTGTGTTATGAATTGTGATTTCCCAATTTGAGTCAGTGCAGAATTAGCGTCAAAATGAAATCTGCAAATGATGAAAATATGGTCAAGCTAACAACTAGCTTGACTGACGCAAATTTGGCAAATGACAAACTATTACTTACCAACTAGTGCTAACATGCCTTGTGATTTACTTTATGTTCTCTTGCCAAATGCCATAGTTTGGTCGTAGATGATTCACTGGAAGCAAATTAAAATGTATTCTGCTCAAATATACAATAATATATAGCCACCAAAATAGCGCTAAAAGGAATCTCGCAGGCTTAGTCGTTCCTGATAGAGAGTACATTTTCGATAATCATCCTCTTAGTTGATTGCTTAAAATTCTACCTCTTCACTGTGTTGCTTCTAATCATTTGTAGGTGTTTCCTGGTCCACACCGTCTTATATTGAGTGACTGGGTAATTATCTCGTGCCTGTACCACTGCACCTGCTGTGGTTTCACTGAGAGCGCCACATAATTGAGTTTGTTCATATGGAGTGACATTTAGCTGCCGCCTATAGCTCTCATTCATTCAGCTGCTCTGCGGTAACTACGCGTGGCACTCATCTGATTGAGCAAGAGCAGTTCGGATTATTTATTTTCTCGGGTCACGTGTCAATGAAAAGGTTGCTTACCAATCTGCAGTTTACTATAGTGTTGGTAATAGACTAGAAAACCATGTTTATGAAGTGTGATATTTTCATCGAGTGGAATCTTAGCAGAACCAAAATGCAATGGATTCCAAGTCATGAAAGCAAATAATAACAAAAAGAAAAGTCTTCACCCATAGTAAGCAGGGCCAGTTCTAGAAAAAGCAAACATAGTACAGTAGTGTAGAGCAGTGACAGGGACCCCAAGGGGTACGTGAGCAATTACCAGGGGGTACTTGGAATGGTTTCAGGTTTTAAATGAATGATGAAATGTACTTTTATCTCAATAAAACGTTTTATTAGTTGTAAATTTAGCATAGTTTTGGAGCAACTTGGACCATAAATAGAATTTAAACAAAAAAATAATAGTAATAATTGACTATATTCCACTAATAAACCCATTTATTTGTCCGAAACTCAAGTTCAGGAGTACTTTGTGTGTAAGACAAAATTTAGAGGGTACTTAAGACAAAGAAGGTTGGGAACCACTGGTGTAAAGGACCCCACATCTAAACATATGTATTTTAATGTTTATTTATTGTATAATTTTACAATTGAAGACCCTGTAATTTCTTTTATGTAGAGGCCCTACAAAACTGGAAATAATCCCAGTTTCAACAACAGTGACTTTAATAATTCAGGTTTTTTGTTTTTCGATGCAACATGAAAAAAGCATTTGCTAGCTGTGTGACTACTACCTTGAATCCCATCTGTAAAAACTAACTCAAGTGAACTATCTTGACATCAACTCACTCTCTAAAAATGAATTTCCTCTCCTCTTTTTTTGTCTCTTGCAGGGGTCCGATGGGTCAAATGGGCAGCCCCAAACCTGGAGGAGGAGGAGGCATGGGAGGAATGGGGATGGGTGGAATGACTGGCTCCGGCATGATGGGAGGAGGGATGGGCGGGGGTATGGGTGGCAATATGGGTGGCGGTATGGGTGGGGGCATGGGTGGCAGTATGGGAGGAGGCATGGGTGGGGGTATGGGCGGGGGCATGGGTGGTAATATGGGAGGAGGCATGGGTGGTAATATGGGTGGAAATATGGGAGGTGGCATGGGTGGCGGTATGGGTATGGGTGGGGGTATGGGAGGAGGAATGGGTGGTAGTATGGGTAGCGGTATGGGGGGTAATATGGGTGGTGGAATGGGAGGAATGGGTGGCGGTATGGGTGGGGGCATGGGTGGTTATGGAGGAGGGATGAGCTCAGGTGGTATGGGAACAGGAGGTATGGGCGCCGGGATGGGCATGAGCGGGGGGATCGGGTCTCGAGCTGGAGAACCGTACCGTTTGGCCGCCCACGACAGCCCCAGCTCCCCCCGGCACATGCAGTCCAGCCCCACGCCCATGTCCCAGGCGCAGAGCCACAGTCCGGGTATGGGTCACAGTCCAGGGGGGGCATCCACAGGTATGGGCATGCACGGAGGGCAAAGTCAAGGACAGCACGCCTCCCGTCGCAACCTCCAGGTGGACTTCAGCGGATCGGGCGGCGGATCCAGGACTGGCCGGTCTCCCTCGGTTTCCCCAGATCGCGGTTTGACGCCCACCTCGCCGTACGCCCCGTTGCCGCAGATCGCACCAATGCCCAGCAGTAAGCTTTGTCCTGTCTGCACCACCACAGAGCTGTCCAACCCTCCTGCGGTCCCCAACTACAACACCTGTACTCAGTGTAAATCCACGGTCTGCAACCAGTGTGGTTTCAACCCCAACCCACATCTCACTGAGGTAAGAGCATTCATCAATTATTATCTATTCATATTATGGTGGCAATTCATGTTTTATTGTCCCCACAGCGAAATGTATCCTTAGATGACTTCAGTGTACCAATGATGTAGTACCTTTCTACAACAGCAGAAGGCGCTAGTGGCTAAACTTTGTGCAGCGGACTTTTATAACTAAACTAGTTAAAAGCATATAGTTTACAAATGTAATTATCAATCAACTTATGTACTGCGACATGAGCGCATGCCACATACAAAATGGATTATGAAAGCTTTTGGCCAAAGTGTTTGGATTTACACAAGGCTAAAATTAAGATAAGCTAACTGCAGTGCATTATTGATAAAAGATACTTGCTTGGAGCCGTTTGATTTAAAGCTGAGTTAAACACGAGTGAAAAGAGAATTTTGTGAATGGAGCAGGGTGCTCCTCTTGTGGCGACTGTAGACTGGATTCTATAAACAAATCCTCCAAAAAACACCATCCAAAAGCTCCTCCACGCTCTTCACTAAACACACGCAACCTGCCTGTCGCCAAAACTTGCCTGAGCAGTTCCGACTGAGGTTTATCTCTTTAGTGTGAAAGAGCCTTAAGACTCATGCCTTCAAAGCAAAATACCCTGCCAACAACGCCAAGTGTGGCACTGTCAATTATATGGCAAAATTTAAGATTCAGCTTAGTGACTCAATGCTCAAGTATTTCCAAATGTTGTTTTATTATGAATGAAGCCTTTAGATTGATTATTCTCAACATCTTTCTCTTTTCACCAAACCTTACTTACATTACAAGAAAATAATTACATTCGTTTTTAGAAGCACACCTGTCCAACTGCTATTATTAGGCCAACTCTATTCTCTGAACTGGTCCCATTTATCAGGATAATAATGACAAACAGGCTAGCACATACAATCACAGTTCCCTCACCTGCTAATTCATTCACATTGGCACGCTTTTACTGCGATTCCTGCCAAATCCAGGTTATTTCAATTGTTCCCTCGCAGCAAACAGTGTCTTCTTTTAAATAAACCTTGTATTGGGTAATTAAAGGCCCGTGTTGGCTGTGATTCACGTGTTAGCCCTGTCGCTAACCTGATGCAGCGTTGACAGACACATAGTGAGTCACTCTGGGGCTAGAACCATGTGATGTTTGTTTGCTTTAAATATACTCTGGAGGAGCAGGTGCAGGTGAATGCAGGTTATATATAGGTCCTTTCGGTGCACAATATGAGGAAGTTGCATAGCGGTAAAGCCGAGGAGGAAGTATTTTACTAAAGTGCATTTGAAGGTATTTGAAGTAAGTATTACCTGCACAGCGGCTTATGTCACAGAAGTACACCTTTTTAATTTAGTTGTCTTGTTTTTTTTAATCTAATATTTTAACGAATGACCTAAAAGTTGGCGTTTCAATCCTTTTCCATCCTTTTACCAGTACAGTTGTGTCCTTGGGGAAAATTTCTGTTTATCACTTGTTTATGCATGAATGTATGTATAAATTGGTGAGTGGTTCAGAGCTGTAAGCGTTTTAGTCGCTTAGTCAATGGTCAGTGGAGTCTTACGCAACTACGCACTATTTATTTTGTTGGGGTTATGCACAACCACAGAAAGGAGAAGACTAGCTGGAGTTGTTGCAGTGCCTGATCAATCATTTCTGCGATTTTGGGCAGATTTTAGTATTTTTCTTGATGCAAAGTTGAGATTAAGTAAATGTACGTAATTATATGATATTTTATGTGCATTTTGGGTCAGATATAGGGTCAGATTATGAAATTCATCCAGTTTTAGTTTGGAGAGTTCTTACATCTTTCTTCCTTTTAGTCGACTAATTGATGCAAAGAGTATGTCTTTGGCCGATTATAGCAGTGGTTCCCAACCTTTTTTGTCTCGAGTACCCCCAAAAGTTTTGTTTCACACTCCGAGTACCCCTTAATTTGAGTTTCAGGCGAATAAATAGGTTTACTAGTTGAATATAGTCAGTTGTTACTATTGTATGTATTGTTTTATTTATATTTATGGTCCAAAATACTCCAAAGAGATGCTAAATTTGCAACTAATCACACATTTTTACAGATAAAAGTACATTTCATCTTCATTTAAAACCTAAAACCATTCCAAGTACCCCCTGGTAATTCCTCCAGTACCCCTTGGGGTCCCTATACCCCTGGTTGGGAAACACTGGATTATAGCCATAGAATGGTTCCTTGATGTCATATGAATGCTTCCATGTACAATTTTTCAGTATTATATAGTAGGAAGTTAAGAAACAAATGGCTATAATGAGTTCCGAGCCAATACATAACAGCCAAGCCATCTATACATTTTAATCAATTTACTTCTCGTTTTATAAGACGCCAACTCAGTGCTCAAACCCAGACCAATCCAATCAAATGAAAGTTGTTTATTAGCTGCAGACTGACTGAGGGATTTAGATGACTGTAAATCACTTTCGAGTAGACGCAGCTAAGCATACGGTGGTCTAGAAGGGACATAATTCACGCAGCAGGACTAAACGCTGAAGTTAATTAAATACATGAAATGAGTGGGATTTCCCTGGAGGACTGGCTGATAAACACAGTCACACAGTCGAGTACGACAAACCAGAGACTAAACCAGGGAATTAGAGACGCATTTATTAACATGTTTTAACAAGTAGGATTATAAAATATGACCAAACATTAATAATCAATTATAGGAAAAAATTTATCTTAATCTTTGTGCATGTTTGAATGTTTCTTGTGGCTGACATTGTTTAAAAAAAAAAAAGAATACAATAAGACGAGGTAAAATAAATAAATAACAGTTAAACAGCGAGGGTCATTTTTTAAGTGCAGTTGAAAATGCAGAATAATTTGCATCATTTTGGTACCACTTTGTAATAACTACACCTTAATTTGCCTTCACAGAGCATGAATAAAGACTTAATTCATAGTGAACAAATAGTTTAATAAGCATAATTTAGGCTTAGTGACTAGGTAATTAAGGTTAGGAAATTAGGGTTAGAGCAGGGCTATTCAATTTACGGCCCGGGGGCCAAATCAGGCCCTGCAACAGATTTGATTCGGCCTGGTTTAAACCTGGTTTAGACCTGGTTTAGTCCTGAATTAGACCTGGTTTAGACCTGGTTTAGACCTGGTTTAGTCCTGAATTAGACCTGGTTTAGTCCTGGTTTAGTCCTGGTTTAGTCCTGAATTAGACCTGGTTTAGTCCTGGTTTAGACCTGGTTTTGTCCTGAATTAGACCTGGATTAGACCTGGTTTAGTCCTGAATTAGTCCTGGTTTAGACCTGGTTTAGTCCTGAATTAGACCTGGTTTAGACCTGGTTTAGTCCTGGTTTAGACCTGGTTTAGTCCTGAATTAGACCTGGTTTAGTCCTGGTTTAGACCTGGTTTATTCCTGGTTTAGACCTGGTTTAGTCCTGAATTAGACCTGGTTTAGACCTGGTTTAGACCTGGTTTAGTCCTGAATTAGACCTGGTTTAGTCCTGGTTTAGACCTGGTTTATTCCTGGTTTAGACCTGGTTTAGTCCTGAATTAGACCTGGTTTAGACCTGGTTTAGACCTGGTTTAGTCCTGAATTAGACCTGGTTTAGTCCTGGTTTAGACCTGGTTTAGTCCTGGTTTAGACCTGGTTTAGTCCTGAATTAGACCTGGTTTAGTCCTGGTATAGACCTGGTTTAGTCCTGAATTAGACCTGGTTTAGTCCTGGTTTAGACCTGGTTTAGTCCTGAAATAGACCTGGTTTAGACCTGGTTTAGTCCTGAAATAGACCTGGTTTAGACCTAGGTTTTGTTGATTCTGGTTCAATTACGGCAGACGTTGTTAAAGCCTTTCAAATTACTTTTTTTAAGCATGTTTCTGGGCCAGAGGACAAAACCATCCAAAATATCTGGCCCTTGGTAAAATAAAGCCTGGGTTAGAGTATTAGTTAAGTAGTTACTAACCTTGAATCATTCTTAGTAAACTATTTGTTCGCTATGTTCATGTCAAGCCAGGAATAAATATACTTAATAAAAGTGTTCCTAAATTGTAAATCTAGTGTCATCTAGAAAAGTATTTCAGCCATTTGCAAATATAGGTAATATTGCCTTGGACAAAATACAAAAGGTCTATCACTGTCGCTATCTTTCAATTGTATTTTATGCAAATACAAAGAAAAAAACAACAACAACAAAAGAACATGAAAAGTTGCAGCAGAGAATCGTGAAACTTACTAAGGTAACTTATTTCCATAATAGCCTCAACTAACAATCTTTCCCAAAGGGTCAAACATATCGTGTTGATACAGCCACATGCAACAAAGCAGTATCGTATATCAAATTTATGTATTTACAGTGGGATAACCAAAAGATTTTCAATACATACACACAAGGTCCAATTCTGTTTGCCATCATTCTCAGAGCGTTCATTGTGTGCATTTCTTGTACATTGTTTTACTCTTTAAATTGACAAGTTTTTATTGACGGTTCCTTTCTCTTTTTCTATCCCTCTGTCTCCTCTTGTTTCTCTAATGGACTGCGTATGGTTCTTGTTCATATGAATTATGGATCCGCCTTTCACTCAGGGACATCCAGGGGCCGCTCTGTTTGTGTGTGTTTCTGTGCTAATCAATGTTGTTAACCCGGTAAACAGACCATCAGTCAGTAAGAAACAATGGGGATTTATAAAGTGATGTTGTTGTATATTAGCATACAGTGTACTTAAATTAACCAACACATCAAGTTCAGGCATTTTACTTTTACTGTGATTTATATCTGTTGCTATTAAACCCAATAACCCATGGGAAAAGTGTTTTATTGCTCAAAAATACCTTGAAACATGTATTCTTACTGTTAGCTGCATCGCCTCTTCACAGACTTGACCTGTAACTCGGCCTGGTGGCATCAGTAGCTTGAATATAGACAGCATTTATGTCATGTTGGATCATTTCAGTGATGATTGGTTGAGAGGCAAAGACAGCAGGCTGTGATTTCTTGGCAGCAACACATTAAAAGGACCGGGGACAAAGTAAAAACACATGTCCTGCTTGTTGAAATTACACTACTGATTTTTGATACAGCGGCTGTGTTTACAGGCACACCTAAAATCTCATAATTGTGTGATTTCTGGAAGGGAAACTAATGTGGCAAAAACAAAAATGAAAGAGTAATAGTTAAACGTTGTAAGAGTTATTTTGAAATGTGTGGTACTTTGTCTTCAAGTATTCTTCAAATACAACAGGTACTCTAAAAACTCATTGACAAACTGACAGAGTTGGGCAGATTACTTTGTAAAACTAATTGAATTTCTGTCTAGTTATTACTAAAAATCATATATTTACTACTCGGATTACTTTATTTCATCACTCATTTATTAGTATAATAATTTTGAGAGAAAAGACAACATACGACTCAGGGACTAACTTATGAAAAGCACACAAAAAAGCACTCATTTATCTTAACCTAATTTTAAATAAACATCAAATGCACAGTAGTCCGTAAATCAAGTTGCATTTGTTTTGATTCACAGCTGATCTGCACCTGTCACCAAAAGATGACGCTTGGTGCTATGACACAATTCTATGGATTACACATGTTTTTGGAAAGGATAACTAAAAGTTACTAAGGCGAGTAACTATAACCTAACTGCTCAATAGTTTACTTCACTACTGAAAAGTAATATGATGAACACTGTTGACCCGTGAAAGTGTATAAGAATCAGATTTCTCTTGCATGTTAAAATAGTAAAGAATTATCTGATTATTCTAGTGATCTGACTTTGACTGGCCACGTAAATGTGCCCAGTGTTGATGTGCTGAAGCCAAAACTCACTCCAGCAAACATGCAGAAAGTTTACCACAATTATATTATTAATTTCCCCTTGTGTTATCGTAGATTTGGTTCTGTGTGTGAACATAATCCATTCATAAACACAGCCCGTTTATTGGCAGCACTTTTCTGTGTTGGGTCTGCGTCAGATTAAACTCCACATGATCCTTATTATCAGCGCTAATCACAGGCACAAGCTAATTCAATAAGGGCTGTACATTCACAACGCCAGTGCGTTAGCTTCAGAGCGCTAGCCAGACTGAGCTAAAGGGATTATGTTTATTATCAGGTCAGATGTTACGTATTTGAGTACATTCATTTAATAAGAGGATTCAATATGAACAGTTTGTTGCCAGATACTAGATTACTGACAGTGTGTGGAAGACCACTTTTACTAGGCTGAAATGTTGCCTTATTGCAAAAACTGATTTTTTCAGTTTGGAAAATGTGAAAAACAGAACAATTTCATTTTAAATTATTTCTAGCAATTCCCATGTATTATTATTCACTGTGATGTGTTTACAAGTGCTTTTCACAGCTTTCAAAGACCAGAGTTTTGTCATCCAGTAAAGCTAGCACACATTAGCATGCTAACGGAGCACTTTCTGTTTTGCAGCAAATAAAGTTCTCTAATTAGATTCAGACAGCACACAGTGGACTCGTTTTCACATTAAGAGCTGCTTTTATATTGTATTTGTCTTGGAGAAAAATAGCTTTTACTTTTCAACAGTGCAGTTAAGAAATTCAACTCCAAGACGTTGATTTGCTAATGCTAAATTTTGGCATACATTTTATTTTATTTTATTTATTTATTTAACAGGACCATGTACAATGACATTATGCTCGGGGGCAAAGATGATTGCACCAGATTATAGCTATGCAAGCTAATTTCCATCTGCAGTCCTACATGAGGCAGGATTGATGCTGCATTCTAGTTGTCCTCAGAGATCGGATATTTCTGTTCCAATTTGTAAATTCACACTGGAACACTCTCACTTCTGGGAATTCCTATTTGGAAACTCGGGCAACATTTCAGAGCCCCGAGTTTATCCGAGTTAGTCAATCCAACATGGCTGCACCTTGAGTTTGGATAAAGTTTTTCATCCGACAGAAGATTGATAGTATTGGTGTTATTTTATCTTGAGTTACTCTCTCCTGCCCCCTGCCGTCTGTGAAGCTGCTCCTGTGCTGTCATTGAACTTCTGCAGTTATAAATACATAGTTATGTTGCTAATGTTGCTAATATGTACACGGAGCAAATGTTGGTTTATAACTAACAGATATAATAACACTGTCTGGGTTCATAAATGAACTTAATTGGATCCATATTTTTGTTGATTTGAGCACCTTCTTGGGTTTTATTGTGTGATTTTAGTTGCTACCATCAATACACTGTAATGTGAGGTCGGGCTCTCCAAGTTCCGACCGATGAGGACAACTGGAACGCTGCATGAATCTTTTGTTACAGTCCATTTCAGGGAGTTTACAATTATGAAATTATAAACTGGGGCAGCTTGGTTTGCAGTGTAGCGTTCAAAGATACGGACAATTAGTTAAAAAAGAAATAATTGTGCGACCATTTTACATCATTTAACTTACTTAACTGATGTAAAATTTGTTTGCATGAGTGTCGTGCTTGCTATTTTCCCTCACAAACATGCACTTGACTGAATTTAATGCTATGAATCATATTTACCACCACTACAATCCCATCCCCAACAAAAATGACAGAAAACCTGCTAAATTCTCTTTAATTTCCTTTTCCTCCTTATTGACCTTATTCTGCCCCGCCCACTTTTTGCACTTTTGTTGTAAACGTTTGACGAGAACTCCGTTAAAGCTAATGACGAACGAGGGAAAAGTCTCGCCGCTAAAATGTTACATAAAGTAGATTAATTTGTGTTCAATGTTTAATGAACACGAGCAACAACAAGTCACAACGCACCGATTTCCTGGTCAGTCTGAAAACGGCTTTTTAGTCCATGTAGAACTTATTTTCTGTTGAGCTCGTCTGCCCCGTGTAAACTAATACAAAAGAAACAAGACGGCGGCGCGTAAGGCAACTTCAGGAATAAGGTGAATAGTCAAGTCAGTTTTTACATTCAATTTTGCTACCACTTTTACTGTAGGCTAATTGTCTTGGTTAAGTTAGCTAGGTTATACATCCCCTTTAATGTCCCACTGTAAGAGCACCAAAAGCCGGCGGATGAGCTCCTGTGCAAGTTTGACTGTAAAACGACCCTTTTATCAGCTACACACAGTCCACCGGCGCAGCGCTCCTGTCAATGGAACCCGGTTTAACCCCTTCCCGACCACGCCGCTCCACTGCAGTAGTATGAACTGTACATCATCCACTCCTCCGCGCTCTGTAACAGCTTGTGTGTTCTCAGCCTGGCACTTTTCTCTCCCTCCTCCTCCTGTTAGCTGTTGATGAGACTAATTTTAGACGCTGCGTTCATGTGGAGAGATAATACGGTCTCTTTCTCTCGCTCTTCTCATCCGTCGCTCCTTCTCTTTCTCTGTCTTCTTATCTCAATCTGCACCCGTCGCTCCGTCTTTCCATAATCCCTGTTCTAGCCGTGTAGGTGCCTGTGTTCCATTCATACATAATGGTTTGCAATCACTGATAATCGACTGAAGATTTCTTGAAGATGGCATAAGAAAATACGCGTACGTTCGTTTTGGGTGATCTTTGTATTCACTTCTCTGAGGATGTAATAAGCATTTCTTCACAGTAATAGTTTTAGTGTATGTGGTAAAAGTTGCAGATAAATAAATGTCCTTTCTGGTACGCTTTATTTTGTGTTAACAGGCCAATTGACCGTTGCCTCTGAAACTTTCTCAATGAAAAAGTCATAAAATTGCGACATAAACAGCCAGTTACAAAAGTTCATAAAGTCTATATGACAGGTAAGATGTCACCTTGATGATTATATTTAAAATTTTACTAAACATTTTGCCCATTTGTCCCCAGTTTGACATTTTTTGTAAAGTTTATGATGTTACTTCATGGTTGGTCATGGGCAGCAAATATGACATCATTAGAGGTAATTCTACAGCAGTTACCTAGCAACCATTTCCAAAACAAGGGCCAAAACCCAGATAAATGACACAATAGTTATGATTTGACAAATAACATTACCCGATAACAACTTTATTTTGTTGAATTACGGTTTAAACTGTCAAAAAATTGTGTCTTTTGTCTGTAAATTGTCTTTGTATTTTTAATGGCACGTCACTTTTTGATGACATCACAGAGGGATTCCGTTTTAGAACTCAGCATTACTTCCCATAATTTTAAACTTATTTTTCAAAATTTCTTCATAAACTGCAACTTCATGGCTGTAAAACTATATTAAATAATTACCACAAGTGCCCTCCCACCAAACTAAGTCATGATTAGAACATTTTGAGAACCTTTCATATAGTTTGCCTTCGTTGGAGTGTGGATTGAACTGAAATTCTCCATTATTGCTGCCTATGAGTCTCACAAATATAGTTTTTTTAGTCTTTACGTTTATACTGCGACTTGAATAATCAATTGACGACTAACCATATAATCTTGACATCTCCACTACATAGTGTCCAGTTCACCCAAAATTGTCAAATGTTTGTGCATTTTTGTCAACATTTTGTGCACATGTTTTTTACTATATTAATTGGTTAATGCAGTTATGTGATAGTTTTTTGACAGCCTTATTAGGATGGTAATTTATCTTTCAGACTATTGCAGCCCTCAGTAAGCTGTTATTTCTTACAATGTAATAAAAATAACTCTTCTGATTCGATACTTAAAAATTTTCTTTTGTGTGTGTATTTTTTCCTTTTTGTCCTTTAAAAACTATGAGGAACACAACAAGATAAAGACAGAGCTTGCAAAGATAGTTACATAGTCCTGAACATGTAGTCCGACATTTGATCCAAAGTCTTATTAAATTTGTCAAGTTTAAAACTTAGTATGAATGTCATTTTCCCAATTTTTCAATGTCAATTATAATGTCAGAGCAGTCTTTGGTTGTTAGTTCAGTTTGTGTCATATCTTTTCCCAAATTACCTTTTTCCTGCTGTCAAGATTACGCTCCAAAGATATCCATTTATTGTGTCTATGCAAGAGTTTGAGGCCCAGATACATAGTCAAAAAAGTCTATCTATGACCAATATCTTTGAACAAAAGGACTGTCCCAAAACACATGGTAATGGTGGGCCACTTCATAATCACAGTATATTTGAGTTTTTAGACATACGTTAATGTTTCTCTAGGCTTTACATGCATACATTTGTTTCTTACATTCATCTATAGAATACAAAAGTGAATAATGCATAATATCGAACACTTATATTACCAACTAGACAGATAAAAGATAGAAAAGAAATAGAAAGTTCTGTCCCAGTAGGTGACAGACATTCTTCTTTGACATAGCTCAACACACGTCATGACAAATAAAAGTACCTGAAAGCATATTCATTTTGGGAAAAGAATCTTTAAACTGTCAGAAAAATGTGTAAATTGTCTAAGCATTTTGTAACGCACAGAGGGATTCTGATTTAGAACTCAGCACTACTAATTTTCTTCACAAACTGCAACTTAACTGTTTTTATCAGCCTTGAATGAAATGACACTTACTGTACTATACTGAGTGCATCCAGTCAGTAGATGGCGCCAGCGCTATATACAATCTAGTGAAGTTATCTGTCAACAAACACTATAAGGACGATTAGCAGTAGAAGTTATCGCATTTAGAAGCAGAAATGCTCAGAACGAGTCTGGCGATGATTTAAGGGCTTAAAACAGCAGAAGATTCTCACTTAAGTGACGTAGATGATCCGAAAATACGTCCCGGCTAGATAAGTTCAACAGGAAGTGTGTTTGATGCTCGGAGAGGGAATGATTTTCTAATGGACATTGCTCAAAACAGTGTAAATGCCACTGAATGTTACTGCAGGTATGTTTTTGATGACAGAACATTGTTAGGACATGCTTAAAAGCTCAAAAAGTCACTGTAGAAGAATATGTTCCCTTTAAGGCCTATCGAAACAATAGTCCTTCAACTCATTCACAGCTGAGCCTCTGTCAGTATCTGACAGTATCATGTCTGTGTGAGTGGGTGGCTCCTTTTACTGATTATAATAACAGTTCTGGATTTAGTTAATGACACAGCCCTTTGGTGAGACTCTACTAATTACAATGTATAGCTATTATAATCAAGTTCTTATCAAATCAATTTCAGACTCCAGACAGGAACAAAGTATGCTGACATGTCACTGACCCGATGATTGCATTTAGTTTCTCAGACTTGGACAAAACTTCATTGGTCCACGAGGGAATACATAAGCATAAAAACAATACTTTCTACTCACGCTTCAGAGATATTGTCTTGTTCTGTGGAAAGACATAGTAACGCTTTAAAATAAGGTTCGTTAGTAAACTATTTATAAGGCGTTAATAAGTTATTGTTTTTAAGCACATTTACTAGCATGTATCACTTATGTTATGTTATGTTATTGAAAACAGTTTAACAAGCAGTTTATTAGCACACTCTAAAACTTTTTGTACATGGTTTAATAACACACAGCATTCTCAACATTTATAAAGTATTATAAAACATCTACTAATGTTAATAAATGTCTAAAAGTGCTTCTAAAGAAATAACTAGTACTTCTTTATTAGGGACTTTGTTTAAAAGAGTTATCAAAGGAGCAATATGCGTAAATTAAAGAAATGAACAAAGTGTTTTAGAAGGCTGGAAGTGCCACTTGGATGTTCAGAGATTGGGCAAAATTGTGCTTGACCGGTCACAAATACAGGCACTCAAAAAGATCAAACTGATTCATGCGCCTTTATCACCACATGGCAAATTAGGATAAAAATACGCCGGCAGTTGCTAAGACAAATCTACCCAGCTTGTTAAATCTGCTTTTGTGGCTTGAATCACAAAACATTGCTATTAAATGATAAGTCTTTACATATCATTTGATCGCAGTTGTAATGAATGCAGTTTGCGAGGATTTACGCAAAATAACGACCTAACCGATGTCATAAAATTTGAAATTTGTGTTTGTGCGAGGAACAGATGAGAGAGGACCTCGTAAACAGGGTGATGAAACAAGTGGGAATGAAGCTAAAAACAACTCTAAGGAACAACATCCATGTTTACACGTTTAAAAGATTAAAAAAATCATGATTTCATCCTAATCTGGGGAAGGCTTTTGAATGATTTTTACCTTTTTGAGTGCCTTGGTTTTTTTTCCATCTTTGTATCTGCAGCAACTGAGTATGTTTTTTTGAAGAGGGAACATTATGAATCAGATAAAAGCTTAAAATGCCAGTCCAGAATAACTGTAAACACGGTGTCTATTCTTTTTATTTATAAGTATTTGGCGTTTTTTTTGCAGGTGGCACACAGAACAGAGCAGCGTGAGAGGAGCGGGTAAATTGCCCGTGATAAAACTGAAATAGCTCAGAGTGAAATGATGTGGAACGCGATCAAAGTTGGGCGCGTGATGCACAAGATGACGTTGACGCACCCAAAGATGTTTTTCTACAGAATCCGACATCATTCATCCGTTTTAGATTGGACTGAATTTATTGCAGACTGCAGATATTTCAAATATCGACCAAAAACAGGTAGAAATTTGTAATGAGTTGGAAAAAGGAAAACACAATCACAAAACTTGTGAAAATATATATATTATGCTTCAATTATAGGTTTATTTTTGACAGTACTCAAATAATTGTGTCAAATTTCAAATTTTATTTCAACCCAAATCATTTTGTGCTTCATTTTTTAAAGTTTTTAATTTTCCATTTGAGCATTGTACTTTTTATTTGTAATATTTTTTGTAACTGTCCTAAGAAAAGTTAACCATTATATTACAGTTCAAACTCGACCCAGCTCAGAGTAGCCAAAAATAGTTCAAATATGGTACTGTTACTAAAACAGTTTTAGTCAAGAAATGACTCAAGTATATGTAAAAGTATATGTAAGTGTAGTCCTTCTTGAGTAGTACTATTTACATATACTTGTAAAAAGTACTAGTCAAGAAAGAGTAACTGTCAGAGTAGCATCTAATTTATATGAACTGAAAGGACAATTCATTAAAGAAAGCACAAAATCTGATATTTTCGAAGGATAAAGCTCAAAAATTAGAAAAACTAAATCATATCTGATGGAACAGGCGAAATGAAAATACTCATTCTGTCAACATTTTGTCACTTGTAGACTTAGAGTGGGAAGTTTAATTCACGCAAGACTACAGTTACTTTCATTTTTTTTTTTAAAGTTACCAAAGTAAAAGTTACCATGGCCAGCAACGTTTGTGAGTTCACAAACCCACGAGAATCCATCTGGCCAAACTCTAGCTGCTGCCAGACGCTCTCAAACTAAACAAAACAAACCCATTTTATCAACCAATCAATCAAAAGATGTCTGGGCTTTCCACTCAACTGGATTTTAAGTTTTGATTTCTCGGTCTGCTCTGCTGTTGCGATGCTTCAAGTACTTGTCTCTAACGATTACAAAAAGACTACTAAATATATTAAACTTTTTAAATACATTACCAACTAAATAAAGGTTGAAATATGGTGACTGAAGACTTCTAGATGAAGAGCATTTTTGTATAAAGTGTATTATTGATAGAAAGCTGAAATAATCTATACTTTTTTGACATTTTGATGTATTCATGTCATAGTCTTCATTATAAAAGGTTTTTGACATGTGTTTTAGAATCTGTATCTCTATCTATCTATCTATCTATCTATCTATCTATCTATCTATCTATCTATCTATCTATCTATCTATCTATCTATCTATCTATCTATCTATCTATCTATCTATCTATCTATCTATCTATCTATCTATCTATCTATCTATCTATCACAATTATAGACTGATGCATTCACTCGCACACAGATCTCGGTAAACACTGCAGATCTGTTTCCTCTCTCTGTCGCTGCAGTGCATTCTGTGTGTGGAGAAGAAAAGGGGGATTCTCCTTTTCATGAATAAAGCATGAGGCTCGTCGCTCTCCCACCCCAGGCACTAAGCGCATCTATATCTCTCTCTCATTCCTTTCTCCCTCCCCCCTCCTCTCCCCAACACCTCCCTCTCTCACTTACACATAGACCATTTCTAAACGTGTTTGTACAGACACAGCTCTTGAACGTGTGACAGCCACAAACAAACAGTGGACCATTGCAAACATATGAATTATTAATGCAGTGATGATGTGGGCAGCTCAGGCGCTCACTCTTAAGCACACTTGACCAAATGGAAAACACCGCATGGAAGTTAATACAAAGATAAACGTACAGTAAAGTAATCTGTGCTGTATGAGCGAGTCGCAGTGATGGAAGAAAGAGGGATACTTTGAAAATATATTTAGTTAGAACACTGAATACCTGCATTAAAATGTATTTTGTGATGTATTGTGTTGCATGGTCCATTATTGTATTATGAGTACAGAATGACTTACTTTCAGTCGAATTCCATGATTTTGAATAACAACAATTTTGAGAATGTCACAAACAATATACATATATCAAGACATTTTGAACAAGTGTATCTTAAATTTTTCTGTAGTCTGTTGCATTGTAGACGTAATATTATTAGCAACTATTTGTCGCATGCTGTTACGTTGATAAAAAACATTTGTAAGGACCACTTTGGCTTTGCGTGCTGTGGAGTCGGCGCCGCACTTCAGCTCGACAGCTGAAGCATTGTCTTGTTTCATTTGCTCTTTTTTACTGTTTCTAACTGAATATGAGATTGATTTTCATCTGCTCAAAGGCTGTAGTGCTGCTTGTGGATCGTAGGGTTTGTATGTGGACTCAATACTGCTCCCACACTGCAAAAAATACATTTCTAGATGAGTTAAAACGACTTGATTTTAGGATATTAATCTGAATGTCATGTTTGGACTCGTTAGCATCAGTGGAGTCTACTTATTTGATGGAACTAGATTATTATGTTTTAAATCCTCGTTTTAAAAACTTGTTTCAATAAATTATTTCTCACTTCAGGTCAAATCATCTGTCAGTGGGTTAAGATAATTTTACTTACCCTACTGACAAATGTATTTTCTTATTTTAAGATAAATTATTGTATGATCAGTCAGAAATACCTTGAAACCAGTTATATATTCTGCATCACATCAGCCATTAAATCTCGCTAGTCAAACCTACTCAAATCCAGATAAAAATAATAAATTACAACCATTTTAAGCTTGGATAGATTCACATTTTTTGCTGTGCAGGTAGATAATTTGGATTGAAGTAAGAATTAATATATTGAAATAAGTCAGGAATGGTTTGAAACAACTCAAATTATATAGTTCCATCAACTAATCACTAATCTTAATGAGTCAAAATTCAGATTAATACCCTAAAATCAAGGCATTTTAACTCATCTAGAAATTCATTTTTGCAGGTCAACATTCCCCCTGATCTGTTTAAACTGTGGCTTGTGCAGTAAAGCTGCTCGTGCACATCTCAAACTCGCTATGTGAGCTAGAGTCATGTTTAGTTTTCAAATGATAAAGAACCACAGGCAAAGTAGGACTACTGTAAGCTCCCTGTTTAATTGCAATTATGTCTTTCAATCCAAACTGGCGGGTCAGTGGTGCCCCTCAGCACTCAATGTCCTACGCACTGTGTGTTCTAGCAGTGGTACTGGCATTAAACCTGTCTATCTTTCATTTCTTCTATTACAGGTGTTTTTATAGACAAAAAATACTGTACAGGCAAAACTACATCTCCATGGAGAAAAAGTCTTGGCCCCTTCACCTAAAAAGTTCCATAGTGCTCCTTTAATCTTGTATTTGTAAATGTAGTTTATGCACCAGTGATTCGACATTTACATTCTGTGTGTTGTCACCTTAATATACCTCAATTTACGCCCACGTTTCCGATGTCCTACTCCAGACAAGTTCCTGAAGTTCAGACAGAGCGAGGAACTGAAGTGTGGTCGTTATCAGCTAAAGCAGGTCCAGTCCAACCTTTGTCACATCCTCGGGCAGTGCCATCTTTCACACTTTTATCTCTACTCCTCCTCTCTGCACTTCTGTGAAGATAGAACCGCTTGGAAGGACAGATCAAAACTCAAAAAGCCAGTTTGGAAGATGGACTTTGCACAAATGTGACTGACGGGTTTGCAAGTCAAGGAAATAATTCAGTTCTAAGGAGATAAATAGTTCTAACTCCAGATTTTGAAGACGGTAAAGTGGTAGTTTCTGCGCCTGGGTGGGTCCAAGTTGGTGGTCCAGTCCGTCGATCCTCCAGCTGTATGTTCTCCTGACCAAGATCCTGGCTGAAGAGACGAAGTGAAATGCAGAGAACTAAATTCATTTTTATTATAGGGGCAATAAATGGATTCAAGTATATTAAACGAAAGAGACTAAATAAGAGAAAAGGACTGAGAAACAACAAAGTCTGTAAAACATAAAATCACAAATCTAGTTACATTACGCCAATTAAATGTTTTATTGAAATTGACCTGTATCACAAATGCTGTCAATTTTAAAGGGGCAATAGACAATTCTCAGTGATGTCACATTCTTTGTGTTTTAGCCAGATTTTCCTATGATTTTCAGTCGTGCCTAGTCACTCTCAGTCACCTCTAGTTTAAGACAGTCGCAACTGCTTTAATCTCATAGTGTGAAGCTGTTACGACTGGACTTTAATCTGAATCACAATGTGTGGACCATCGAGAGACACGATAAGACCTCAATAGCCGTCATTCAAACATTTGAATTATAAAGCCGATAATAACAGCAGACTGTTCACTGTTTACTGATAGCAGCCAATGAAAAGGAGCATAGGAAACACTGGAAACAGTCTAGGCCAGGGGTGTCCAAACTTTTTCCATCGAGGGCCACATATTGAAATATAGACCAAGCGGAGGGCCACAAATCAATCGCGAAACGTTGAAAAAAGCTGCATTTATCTGATGTTTTAAGCACCACCACATCTACATTCAGTCTCATTGCCTTAATATCAGGTCTGTATTGCGGCAAAATGTTAGTTATTTAGGTTGGAATTGTAGAAAATCTGAAATGTGCTGTAAAAAGTACTTCTCAGGACAGTGTGGGCCAGTTCACCAGGAAGCCTAAGGGCCAAGAAAAGTTGGTCTGAGGGCAGCTTGTCCAAACTTTGGCCCCCGGGCCTGAGTTTGGACATGCCTGGTCTAGGCTAAAACTTTTTTTCTTTTCAGGAGAGAGAGATGCACAAACAATGGCAACAGCAAGCCACATAGTAATATTTCTCTCTCAAATGTATAATGTAAAAATTGCGGACAGTCTACTTTTACACAACAGCCAAAGCTAAAGCTCATCAAACGTAAATCACTAATGTGCCCTCCTCTCTTCATCTGGTTTCTGAGGTCCTTATCTATTTAGACACAGCTCTAAATTACATAGTTTCCTCCTCTGTCACCTCTTTCATCACTTTAAACCATTTGAGACAATCCAGAGAGAGTTAGCATCACAACTAACACTAATAACTTTCTGTTTTAGTCGGCATGTGATCACATGACGCCGTTTAACCAATGAAAAGTCAGTAAAAACGTACCAGCCTCATCTGTTTGCGCTCGACAATCACACATCGCACATCACAGGGGCAGAGACGATGGGTTTTAGGTAAAAAAAGTGAACTGTAGCAACCGGGCATGGTTTATAGCATTTCCATTGCTACGCGGATGACACCCAGCTCTACCTCTCCTCTAAACCCACTGCATCACTTCCACCAGCCTCTCTTACCCTCTGTCTGCAGGAAATCAATTCGTGGTTCTCTTCAAATTTCCTCAAACTTAACAGCTCAAAAACCGAAGTCCTACTGGTGGGCACCCTTTCCACTCTCTCAAAATCAAACAGTTTCACAATTTCTATCAATGACTTCACCGTCCTCCCCTCCCCCCAAGTCAAGAGTCTGGGTGTCATCCTCGACAGCACCCTTTCTTTCCACTCCCACATCAACAACATCACCCGTTCTGCCTACTTCCACCTTCGCAACATCTCTGGTCTCCGCCCTTCTCTCACTCCTCACACCACAGCCATACTTGTCCACAGTCTAGTCACCTCCCGGATCGATTATTGTAACTCTCTCCTCTTTGGTCTCCCCAATAAATCCCTCCAGAAACTGCAGCTTCTCCAAAACTCTGCAGCCGGCATCATCACCAGGACGCCCTCCCACCATCACATCACCCCCATCCTCCAACAACTTCACTGGCTCCCCATAAAACAACGGATTCACTTCAAAATTCTCCTTACCACTTTCAAAGCTATCCATAACCTGGCTCCACCGTACATCTCTGACCTCCTCCACATCTCCACTCCCTCTCGCTCCCTCCGGTCCTCCTCTTCTCTCCAGCTCTCTGTCCCCTCTTTCCGTCTTGTTTCAATGGGGGGCAGAGCCTTCAGCCGCTCTGCTCCTCAGCTCTGGAACTCTCTCCCTCCTGACCTCCGCAACATAGACACCCTTCCACTTTTCAAATCCAGACTCAAAACAATCCTACACCACATAACTCAGTCACTCCAACACCATCATCCAGTTCTGTTTGTGGGTTTTATTCTGTTGTTTTTATTACTTGTTGTCCTGTACAGTGTCCTTGGGTGTTTTGAAAGGCGCTTATAAATAAAATGTATTATTATTATTATAAAAGCACCTGTAAGGTAATAAATACAAAATATATATGTTTAATGCCATACTGCGTAACATTTAAGACAAAGCATTAACACTCGATGGAGAAAACCAGTTAGTGGATATCTCTCTGACATAAAACTCGCCTCTTGTCCAGTGGTTCTCTGTCTGTAGATCGATCGCACTGAGCTATCACCGCCTAATGCACGATTCTTAATTAAAATCTGCCTCAGCACTTTGCAGTCGTGTGATCGTGGTCTTTACATGAACTTGCCACCATACATGAACGCACCACGAGGCCGGCATGAATATATTCAACGTGCAACAAAATACTGGCTGTCTGATCACAGCGAGATTTGAAATAGAGACAGGAAAGGGTTAAATATAGGCCTATGTTACATAATCATGCAAAAATACAGTATTACATACATATTTGGAACTATGGTAACATGGGAGAATACAGATAAATGAAGGTCCGATGTAACATGACATATCCGTAGTGCTATTTTGAGGATGCTATGCCATCTGCTTGCTGTGCGATGGATTTTACCAACAAGACAAAGGAAAAAAAAGGATTGTTCTTCTATAACGTCTCCAAAGACACAGTTTGTCGCCAGAAATGGATTAGCGCCATCAGAAGGGACCAGTGGACTCTAAGAAATAACTCTGAGCAGTGAGCAGTGAGCACACTAGTTTACACATTAAACAACATGGTAATTGTCTGGATATGCTAATAAACATTAACTGCAGACTTAACTTCAGCCTATCCAGGTGGTACAAATCCCCCACAAAGACTGACACTCCCACCAAAGGGTTTTAATAATAGCCTCTTTTCATCACACTCAAACATTGGCTTAGAATTTTCACTTGCCGCTTTAAAGCCCGGGCAGGAAATCAAACTCCTCAACGCGCTAAAAACTCCACTTATAATTTCATATTTCATCTTAACTCCAAATGTCTTCATTCTTGTCGCATTCGATTCATTGATTGTCCTTCACGCTGATCCTCAAGAGTTGTTTTGTTGTTGGCAATCCTACGAAAGTTACACCCATAGCCCAAGAACACATCTTGTCAACGCTGGGATCGGACCGGCAACTTCGTGGTTCTAAGATTTGCCTACGAGTGTGAGTGTGCTATTTTTGTCATAATAAGAAGAATGAGACGACAGCCTACAACCTATTGACTACTTTTAGCAAGCCTTGTGCCTTATTTCAGCAAGCAAAAACAGACAAAATCAATACATTCGCCAAAGTTTTGTAAAGTACCAAACGGTTTGAAGTTGCGAGTTACAGTATTTGACGGCCTTATTCAATCCCCAACATGCCAGTGTCAGTGCCCTGCTGGTCTTTGTGAAACGTGATCCCTGAAGTCAAGCTGTTTGTGGTCAGCTTGCGGTTTAACTCAGTAAGGAAATGGTTTAGTTCCTGGAACATGCAGACAGGATCCATACATTCGCACGGGAACATGGGCTTTAATGGAACTGTCTATCACCTGAAGAGACGTGAGGCCCGAGGCAGGGAGAAAACAATGTAGGAACAAGAGTGTGTGAGTGGAGTGATGTACAGGAATAAAGGTGTTTCAAAGGCAGGGAGAGTCTGAAGTGATGTGGAAAAAATAACAAGCCGTGTATGTAAATGGATGTTTTGAGTGCAATTTTATAGCTACATTCTATCATCTCAAATTTTAGAATGTTAAAGAAGATGAAGCAAGTCTTTGTATTTGTCTTATAGTCCTTTACATGATTGACAATGACTTTTGGATGAAAGTCGAAAGGTCTCGATCTTCAAACAGCGTCCGAATGACAACCCCTGAAACCTTTTCTACGATGAAGCACACCTGGACGAATGAGGGATTACATCGACAAATCCTTTACATCTTCTTATAGTCCTGTACATAATGTTAGTATTAGTGGTTTATAATAATTTTGAAACTAGAAGATTAAATTGTTGATGGTAAATGAATGCATATAATGTATTTGTTTTCGTATTTTATGTTGAGTAAGACCAACTGAACACTAGAGGATTTTCAGCCCCATTTTCAGTCCATTTCGCTTCACTATATATTCGGGAGGGCGTGGCCCGATTAGCGCTTCTCGTACACCATTATTTGTCGTGGCACTCGTCATGTCAGTGTGGGCAGTTCTATTCTGTTACCACTATTTGAGAAAATATCTCAGAATAATGCAGAGGTGGAATAATAAACCAACCTTAACCTAGCTCCAAAACTTTAAATTGTAAGGTTCTAAAATGTTGGAATTGTACTATTGTCGCTAGCGATCAACTGTTGCCTAGTAACAGGTCTTAAACTGTAGAAATAGTGGAGGACACCATCATGGAGTTGCAAACTTTTTCAATTATCATCCCTGCCACAGTGACTGCAAAACCTCCTGTGAATCTGTGCTCATCTGTGCCTTTACAAATGGCATTTTATTGACATATTTTTGCTTCACTTTTGCTGCACATGGAAAGGCAGTTGCCACTAAGAAATTGATGGAACCATAGCAAATTCTGTAGGTAAACTCACCAACTCAATCAGGAATCAGCCTGGAACCTTTTTGCTCTGAGGTGAGGGTGCTTGCTATAGGGTTGAATGGCATGTAAATTGGACACGCTGTTTATATCTCGTCCAATTTACAAATCAAAGTCAACGTATTGGTAGCATGTATTTCGTGATTATTGCATTTTTCAGCAATCTTAAAGGGCCTGTACCTGATTTTTTCTTACTCTAGTTAAGATAAATACTCTTTACATTGTTTGAAAGAGGCAACTTCATGGAAAGTCATCGGGTTTGTAATGTATAATCTGTGCATATTATAAACACACTTTGTTAGGAAAAAACTAGTGCAGTAGCGTTTGCCAGGGTCAACTCTTTTCAGCCAATCAGGCAGATCGTACACTATGAATTATGGGGAAATAATTGCTTGACATTATCCAAGACATGTGATTCTCTCATGGTGCAGTTTCAAAAGTTCTAAACCAGGCATGTCCAAACTCAGGCCCGGGGGCCAAATGCGGCCCTCAGACCAATTTTTCTTGGCCCTTAGGCTTCCTGGTGAACTGGCCCACATTGTCCTGATAAGTACTATTTACAGCACATTTCAGATTTTCTACAATTCCAACCTAAATAACTAACATTTTGGTGTAATACAGACCTAATATTAAGGCACTGAGACTGAATGTAGATGTGGCGGCGCTTAAAACATCAGATAAATGCAGGTTTTTTTAACGTTTCGCGATTGATTTGTGGCCCTCCGCTTGGTCTATATTTAAATATGTGGCCCTCGATGGAAAAAGTTTGGACACCCCTGTTCTAAACGCTAATTGTAAGGAGAGTTAGAGGAACTTTATGGAAACAACTGCATAAGACTATTCCAGACAGTCGTTTCTGAGTCATGGTGCAATAATGAGTGAAAGGAAGGACTATGCGGGCGGGGCTAATGGTTCAAACAAAAACATGTTCCTGTCTCATGGTTCAAAATCACGTACAGGCCCTTTAAGCACTACCTATATTGTTGGCAGATTGCTGACTTAAAAAAGGGAAATTGTATCTTGTTTGTTCTTTACAACCAATGCCACACTGTCCTCTCATCCATTCTTTCTTCCATTATCTTTATGAATGCAGTCATACCTTCTCAGTCCATTACAATGAACAACGCCCGTAAATCTGACATGCTAACTCTTCCATTATCACACATGCGACAGAGGACGGACATGTTCTGCTCCTGTCTGCTGTACACTGTCACCCCGACGCGTGGATCGATATTCCGAACGGGGAAGAGAGAGGGCGGCGTTTCCGGAAATGTCTGGTGATGGACGGCTGAATAATGACAGGGAGACGTGAGATGAGATCAGCAGTGTGGGATGTTTACCTTGACTTAGTTTAATGTCGTCGTGGATGCATGTCAGATTTAACCTCCTAAAAGCGTCCTGTCACTACACTGTCTGCTGCAGTTTACATTAGTGTAATAGGGAGGGCATAGGTCTGCAAGGGAGAAGTGTATCCTAGTGTTCTACTATGTCATTACTGCTATTACATAAGCTAGTCGGGCATACAAATGTGTTTACTGTCCTTGGAAAGGAGAATTATTCTTGTTGGATAACTATTACACTAATGACTAATGAAAAAGCATAAGGATAGCATGTTAATTTATATCTCAAAATAGCTCTTTTATGTCTCAAAATTGCTCTCCAACTGTATCCAGGAGCGGTTCAAACTTAGAAACCCAATATTAAATGTGTGAGTTTTATCAAAAATTCTGGAATTTCTCAATCGAAAGAGTTCTTGTACCCCAAAGACATCTTCTCAAAACTTAATTCAGGCTTCAGAAAAAAGTACAGTACTATCACCACTACTATGAAGAATTATATTATTATTATTATTATTATTATTATTAACTTTTAATTTTATACCAAAGCTGTTACCACTTAGCCTTGGATTGCCAGTGGATCGACAGTTTTGTTGTTCTCAAATTATCTGAATAACGGGACTCAGTGCATTAAATATGAGCATCTTTGTTCAGAATTTGTTTTTGTCCACAAGGGTTGCCACAGGGCTCTGTTTTGGGGCCGCTCCTATTTATTATATACATGAATGATTTGGGACACCATGCCTACTTATTTATTAAATACTAAGCTTGAATGATTCTTAATAAACCATTTGATTCTATTGATTCATTATCAATAAAGTCTTACTGTATTAATGTTCAATAAGGTGTAGTTACATGTGTGAGTCTTAATTCATTATTATTAATTAGTTTTTCTTGGTTATAATCTGAGTGTTCATATTTGCATAGACTAATTTGTCGTAAAAACAGTTCTTATCATGTACTTGTGTGCTCTAGCAAGTCTGCAATGTTTTTTTTTTTCAACGTCTGTGTGATTAGCTTTGCCGCACAGAGGAGAGCAAAGCATGGATTTAAAACTGCTGACTGCATGTGGTGCTGGTGCTTCTGCTGCCAGATCAGAGGGAACAAGCAGAAATCATTCAAATCAGCTCACATTCACATCCTCCCAGCCCTGATTACACAAGAATGATTCAGAGAAGGCTGCGGAAAGGTTGTTCATAAACTTTGCGGTATTGTGGAATGAGGTGTTTTTTCAAATCACTGATGCTGTGTCAACTTACTGAAAATGCACAGTTATTGAAGGCAAAAGTTGCACTCAATATTTCCAAATAATACTCTGGTAGAAAGGAGAAATGGTTGAAGTTTTGCGGAAACGTTCTAAATATTTGTAAAAGCGACTGTCAGGACGTGATATTTGATTTTTAATTTGACACTGAATGAAATTGCAAAGACAAAAGATTAAAGGGCCTATGATACACAAAATTGAGGTTCGTTATCATGTTGTTTCTTCATCCAAAACATATCTGGAGTTGTGTTTTATTTTATTCACACAAAGTATGCACATTTAGGTTTGTTTTCACTTCAACTAAAAACACTGTTCCACCTTGTGATGTCATTCATTGAAACAGGAAGTCCTCCACTAGGTTTTTAAACTCTGTACACTTTAACTTGAATCAATAGAATAATTTCAACGCTGCAATTGCTAATTCTGAAGCTCTTGTTTTAGATATTAAAGGCCTTCTCTAACAAGCTCATGGGTAAAACTAAAATATTCCAAAAAGATGACAATTAGTGTATTATAGACTAAAACAGTTCAAAATAGTTTCACTTAATTAGATTTGGAGATGTAGACAACCTAATAATGCAGGATTTCAACATCTGTGAATGATGAAAAACTCTGGGTCTTTTTTTGAGGCAACAACATTCTAACATAAATAAAAGCTCACAGGAGTCGATTTTGCTCAATATAAGACAAGTGATCTGCAGAAGTGGTGCAAACAACACAAATGTTCACATTATTTAGCATGGTCAACTTTAAACCTTTTCTCATTAGTAGTATTAGCACCGTTAGCTAGTATTAGCACTGTTGCAATATACAATTTAATAAAGTGGAAAACTACTCTGCTTATTTCAAAAAGTTGTATTTGAAACTATCTATAGTGCTAAAAGTAAATACGTTCCTGTACCTGTCACTGTCAGTCAATAAACACCTACTTTTTATGACTCCCAACCAATCACTTCTCAAGCCATTCAGATATAATGCACTCTCTCTCCCCGTTGTTCTCTCCCATTGCCTCATCATTGATTCATCTTTTCGATGTATCTATAAATCGCGACTTGTTTTCTGGCATCCTGGTGCAGATGCAGCCAAGTGCTTTACTTTAATGAACCCCTAACAGATTTTGAACCAGATGTGTCATTAGCCAGATGTTTGGAAGTGGCTTTGACTCAAATGGAGCATTATTTTCTTATATTCTATTCAGTTATTTTTATTTACATTTTAATCACAATATCTGAAGAACTACACAATCAAGACAGTTATATTGTATTGAACTTAAACATACCTAGATTACCATATTACATTTTGTTTATTGTAAAGCGCAACATTGATCTAAGACGACTTAATAATTGAAACTTCCTGTTCAAAACTGCAAACTGTTTGGGTTTTTTGAACAATGACAAGTACAAAGGAGTGGGTGAAAATAGTGGGTGGTGAAAACGAAAATATTTTCTGAGCTCTGGAATGCAGGACAACACAGGATGCCTCACATTGATTCATGAAATCGGTGAAAAGACAACAACTTATGATGAACACCTTTACAATATAAAAGTTGATTTTACATAATATGTCGCATTAAAGTTAATCTTGCCCCAGCAATTAATAAACAAAACTTAGTGCCACTTTATAATAACAAAACAAAGCATGAACAAATACTTAATTCCTAATGAACATATATGTTTATTAAGATTGAGATGATTCAGGCTTAGTAATGACTTAATTAAGGTTAAGGGTGGGGATGGTTAGGGCTAGGATTTTTTTTTCTTGTTACCCAAATCTTCAATTGTTTTATTGCTATTTTCACTCATATGACTATTATATTTCTAATTTCCCTCAGTGCTGTCTTCTCATGTCTATGTTGGAAATGTCACTATTTGAACCATAAGCTTAGACCAAAGCTTTTCTCACATTTGCAATACTGTCTATTAGCGCAATTCAACTCCATCCAACTACTTTCCTGCATTCTTTGATACAGCGGTGACTAAGTGCGTTCAGGCAGACTTCCCTGAAAGCTTCAAGTATTTAAAATGCAAAGGGTGTCTCGTCTATGCAGTCGCTGAGTTGACAGTACGCAGATTTATAGCAATAATCCCGAACACGGCAGACAGCATCCAAGCAGCTGCAAGAAGCTAGTGAGCGAACTGGCACATCTTCTCTTCTGTGATGGAAGGGGAAATTAGGGGTTCCGACTTAGATCCAGAGAGGGAGGAAGGAGGAGGCGCTGCTGCCGCTCTGTACTGTACCGCAATGCATTCTGGGACGTGGAAAGGGATGGGGGGAGAGAAGCATGCTTAGATTTACAAGCTCCGATTGCTGAGCTAAATGCGGTTATTTGTAGCAGCTTGCGGGTACAATGCAAACGCTAACGTAAGAGATGTTCCGATGGAGGATTTTGCAAAGGAAGAAGCTAATCAACCAAATGAGTGGGTATACCGTAGCTAGTATTCATTTCAAACTTTGTCAAATCATTACCATTCACATGCCCATTTACTTCATCCTCTACATCACTCATCCACACGTTGCGATTTACATTTTATTGACCGTTCTTTCAGCGGCACAGATCGGGTAGGCATGTACGTTAGCATGTGGTGCGTAGCCGTCCGGATGCATGGCCCAGTTTGAAGGCTTTGAAGTGGAATGAGGGATGGCTACAGTGGTACATGTCCTAGCGATAATTAACGATATTACAAGAGGAGTTGGTGGTTTTAGTCTGCAGCCATGCCATTTAAAGGGATCAATAGTAATCAAGAGAGCAGGAATGAACCAGTCCAAGGCAAAGCCAAGGAATTAGACTCGCCTAGCTTACTCTAAACCATTTGTTTTTGGTATTTCCCATTTATTATTGGTGCTTTAGCTTGCCCAATTGGTGCTGTAAAGTGTAGCCTATAGGAGTGGCTTTCAAAATATGTATTGGGACCAAGGGTAACGCATATAATTCCATTGCAGTTGATTCGTTCTTTAGAATTTAAGTCAGCTTTAAATTATGGAACAATTACTTTTAAGAGCTTTTAACAATGCTCTAATAGTTTTTCAGTCTCATTTAGAGTAGTATTCTACTGCATTCAAGACGCCATAGCACTGAAAATTTACGTTTCCCCTTACCCCCCATACACGCCCAATGCGCTTACTTTCTTTTTACTCTGATGTTCTTTTCTCAATCACTGATACATGTAGAATTTGCATTGTTGCAAATCTCCTAATCTTGTAAAATCCTCATCTACATCCATTTAGAGCCTTTTGTTTGTATATTATAGTTATGCTAGTTGAAATTTGCCCTGGTAAAGACTTGTTTTAAACCTTGCTTTATTCTGATGGTAGTTCTAGTTAAGCCGTGTGTGTTTGTTCGGTTTTGACTTCTTTTGTCATGTTTGTTCTCATAATGAAAGGCTAAATTATGACCACATTTAGCATTCAGCTAGGCTAGGCTAAGTTATGTTAGATCGGTCCTAGAGAAATTTGGTTGAACTTCAGTTTTGTATTATAATTATCCATTCTTATAGGTTTTGTAATCCGTCGAGAAATGTCCTATGTTTAGTGGTTAATGGGAACACAAAGCAGTGGACAAAAAAGCGCAGTGTCACGGTTGCATTAAAGTGAATGAGTTGGAAGCCATTGCTTGGAAAAATGCCACTCGGCTTATACTGCCAGGAGGATGGTCATTTTAAGACTAAGGTCAGCTCCAAGAGAGGTAAGGTAGTTGCAAGTCAGCGGTTCCCAGTGAGAATAATTACTGAAGCTTGATAAGAAAGTAGATTGTTTTCTGTTTATTGTTATAGTTTTACAATAATGCATCAATATACAGTATATATATGCCAACATCCATGTTTATATCCAAAACCTATTGTGCACTGCTATTGATTTAGTTTTGTTTAGATTTGTGGTTATTGATATAGTTGTGTATTCTTAATACAAACTAAACAACAAAAAAAACCTTCATACTAGTGTTTCTAATTGAATGGATTGGAACAGGGGTAATGTGGGTTTAAGAGGTCGTACCCATGTGACACCTTCGTGTCCCAGGCCCCAGCAAACTTGTCAACTGGCCGGGTTTAGATAAAAGAACCACTTCCCGAAAAGATGACAGTTTCCATGAAAACTGTAATGGAACTTTAAATTGAATTATTTCCTGCTCTCACTTAAAAACCTATCAGTGAACTGTCTTCTTTCACGACCAAAATTAGATTAGGTGAATCGACAGTTTAGGCAAATATTAAGAAAGTAACCATTGTGCTTTTCTCCCTTTTTCTTTATCAGCAGTTGTTACACTAGACCTTTATGAGCTTTTTTTTCTAATACCACTATTCTCTTTTCCTCTTTGTCTCCTCAGGTGCAGGAATGGCTCTGCCTAAACTGTCAGATGCAACGTGCTCTGGGCATCGACATGACCACGCCGCGCTCTAAAAGCCAACAGCAGATCCACTCTCCATCGCACCAGGCCAAACCTATCGTCCCACCGCAGCAAGCCCCTGTTCAGCAACCCCCGGCCCAACCTAAACCCCAGGCACAACCCCAACAGCAACCCAAGCCAACTCCTACCCATCAGCAACAGCAGCAACAACAACAACAGCAGCAACAGCAACAACCCTACTCACAATACCCTCAATCCAACCAATACGCCCCGACACAGCAGCAGCAGCAGCAAGCGTACCCACAACCCAGCCAAGCGCACCCCTCCCCTGGCTTGCAGCGCCACCCCCAACCTCAAACGGGACCACCTCACCACGCGGGACCTCAACAAAGCGGTCCGCAACAAGGGTTCAAGTCCGATCCTTACTCCCAGCGGGGTCCAACTGCTCAAGGGGGTCCAAACCAACCTAGAATCCCCCATCCAGGAGCGGTCCCACTTCCAGGATTGACAAAAGCGCCGTCGCAACCGGATTTGGGTCGCGGTTCGCCAATGCATCAACAGGTACCGCGCCAGCCAGACCACACACGCAGCGCGGGGTCGTCTCCAGCGCATCGGCCGCAATCTCAACCTCTTCCACAGGCGCAAGATGGACTTACAAAGTTGTTCGGATTCGGGGCATCGCTGCTAAACCAAGCTAGCACCCTAATTAATGTTGACCCGCTGCCAACACAGTCGACACAACCTAGTCCAGCGAAGGGGAAAGTGGTGTTTAGCAATGCAGGGCCGGACAATAGGGGGCAGCAGCCGCAACAGCAGCAGCAAGGCCCTAAGCAGTTTGGGATGGGTGGTCTGCAAACGGGGCCATCGAGTGGACCACATGCGCCAATGGGTCACGGTCACATAGGAGGGCCGGCTGGTCAATTTGGAGGACCCCAAACAACATCCCTGAAGCAAACCCAACAACAACCTCAACAGCAACATGGCATGCAGCAGCAGCAGACAATGGGAATGCAACAAAAGGTACATCCACAGCCTTCCCATCTGGATAAGGGGCCAGTAAAGCACCAGGAGGCCACACCCATTCCACAGCAGCCGCAGCAGCAGCCTGTATCTGTAGCAGCGCCAGTGGTAAAGGAAACCCCAGCTCCGCCTCCACCTGAACCAGAGAAACCTAAAGTCAACTGCCCGCTGTGTAAAACGGAGTTGAACATCGGCAGCTCGGACCCGCCAAACTACAACTCATGCACCCAGTGTCACAGCCAGGTGTGCAACCTGTGCGGATTCAACCCCACGCCGCACCTGGTCGAGGTAAGATGACTTTTGATTTGTTAATGTAGATACACGCAACATGTGTGAACTATAGTCATGTAATGATATAATATAGTATTGTTAGCAGGGTTTGTCACAATGACTTGAATTTGAAACAGATTTGAACAGTGATAGAAGAAGAAATCCTAAAAGTTATACGTTTTGGTTTTGGAGCTGGTTTGACCTGCTTTGACCAATGATTATCTGGAGTCCTTGTGTATTCCGTCAGATCTATTTGTACCAATATCAGTTTTTGTAGTCATGTCAAAACCTGAAGTCTAACTACTTCTGTCATAGGACAAAAATTTCAAACTCGATTTTAATACCACAATGGCTATATAAACAGACTTTTTTCCACACCAGCTAATAAATGTTTCTCTAACATTATCATGTGGTCTTGCTCTGTTATAGATCAAGACATTGTAAAGCAATTAGGTCATATTCTGTCCTATTTATGTAATTTTGATTCAGAGTTGTAACCTCGTTCAATTGAGCATCTTGTCTAAATATTTTGCATCTGCAATTATCTTTTTTTTTTTTTTTCTAAATAGGGCTGTAGGTCATGGGGTAATCTGTTTATGTTTTTTAATAGTTGACTACTTATTTTACTGGTATGACATGTATTAAGGGATGACATTTTTATTCTTCCATTCTTATATGAGAGTTCCTAGTTTACAAGCACTTTATTTATAAAGTATTTTATTCCATCCAAAGAGCCTGTGGATATGTGAGCGCACTATGGGTCAGATATTTGGTCAGATCATTGAGTCACTTAATACTTTTGAGAGCCTTTTAGTAAACTAATTGATACACCAGGCTTGTCTATGGTCAAACATTAATTACTTAAGTTGACCCCAGCTCTTACTCTACTGTAAGTCTTAGTTTATTCTATGTTTGCTTCTGGATTCATCTCTGTTTTCCCGCGTCCTGCCCTCTTCTGTTTCTCCCAGCCCTCTTATACTCAACACAGTCTTGCTATATTGCGCTTCTCTTTTGTTTGTTGATCCTGATACATATTTGTGATGCTAGCAGCCGCCAGCTCAGCCCTGGTAGAATACACTGTTGGCTCTCACTCAAACTCTTTGGCAGAATCTCTCCTCAAACGATCGATATCATCCAGACGAGCTGAAAAACCCTCTCAGACCAGCGCTAGTCTCTCCTCCTCTGCTGTGGGCCCTGGAGGACTCGCACCGATTCACTTACACAGTACGAGATTATAAAAAGCCACAGTTAAACTAGACATTGCATCATAGACTTTAACAGGAGTAACTTGACACTTTCGAGTACAATCTTATCAGTGAGACTTTATTGTAGTAGTAATAGTGGCAGTAGCAATATTGTGGTAATAGTTTCATGTAGTAGTAACCTTTAGTTAGTGTGTTCTGACTGTTACCTACTGTTGCAAATTAGTCCAGGAATATTTTTTTCTTTGTAATTTTAGTATTTTTCCTAGTTTTGGGGAAGATCTTGGTTTTCCTATCCAAGTTCCTGGCCCAAATTAATTAGAATTCTGTGAGGCCTTCAGGGACAGTGGGTCACTCTAACTCTGTGATATCTTTAAAGAACAGTGTTTCATTAAAGGGACTGTACCTGTTTTTTTTTTTTTTTTTTTTTTTTTGGTATAAAGTAAAATCTTCTTTGCAGATATATTGTAAAACCTGCTCTTAGTGTCATAGTAGCAGGAAGCTACCAAAGCAGGAAGTGTGCAGTTCGTATTAGTATTAGTTTTGTTGTTAGCTTTACCAGGACAACAACAACTTGCTCGCTCCCTCTGAAAGTTGTAAAAAGTGCTGAAAAAAATAATAATTAGGATGCTCTGACTGCAGTAGGTAAGTAAGCAAAACACATGACCGCTGCAAAGACTTTAAAATAAACTAGTTCTGTTTTTCATGTTTTTAAATTGGTAAAAACCAGGGACAGCACCTTTAATCCAGTTTACAATGCTGTCCCGTCTGAGGGCACAGAAGTATTGGTTTGGTAAATCCGAACACCAAATCCCAGTATAAGGAATGCTGCTGACGGAAAAGAAGATATATTTCTGTGGCTGGCATTATTTCAAGTTCTAAAACATGAGATGCAAAGTAAATGTACTCAGGAGAATGTTTAAAGGTCAATAACAGTACAAATAATGCATGATATGTGCCGCTTAAGAACAGTGGATGATTTGTGAGTTGTTGTCCAGTGTGTTATTCCATCAGGGACTGCTCTTAGATGCCTTTGGAGATGGCAAAGAAGTTTTACTGTTGAGAGCTGCGATGCCTTAAGGTACTGTGAGTGATTTTGACTGTTGGACTCTTTGAAACCTTCAGGGACACTGGGCAATTCTGACTGTCCAACTCTGTGATGCCTTTAGGGACTGTGGGTGATTTTGACTGCTGGCCTCTGTTGTGTTCAGGCACGTTGGGTATAACTGTGATAGTCCGACTCTGTGATGCCTTCAGGGACTGTAGGGACTCCGGCCGTTGCTTTGAAATGTTGATGTTATTTATATCTTGGGCTGCTGTTGTAAGTGGGGCAGTGAATAATATGTGGGTTTTGGACCGTGAGTGTTACAGAGGATTATGCTGCGAAAAGCCTTGTTTGTGTGTGTGTACATGAATGCATCACTGACGCCCAGAGCAGAAGGAGGAGAGAGTGAGAGACTGAAGCATGAACAGCAGCTGATCAACTACTTAACGAAGCAATAAGTGGAATGAAAATGAGTTTGGGGCGGCAAGATTTATTGCCATCGCTCGCAAATTGCAGTCTTCATGGTCACAATTAACAAATCACAAAGGTGTTATTCATTAAAGGGTCTGTACCTGATTTTGAACTGTGAGACAGGAACATGTTTTTGTTTGAAGCTTTAGCCCTGCCCACTTTGTCCTTCCTTTCAGTATTGCACCATGAGTCAGAAACGACTGTCTGGAATAGTCTTATGCAGTTGTTTCCATATTGTTCCTCTAACTCTTTTAGCACTTTTGAAACTGCACTATGACAGAGAATCACATGTCTGGGACAGTGTTAAGCAATTATTTTCCCATGATTCATAGTGTATAATATGACTGATGAGGTGACCCTGGCAATCATTTCTGCACTAGCACTAGTTTCGTAACAAAGTGCGTTTATAATATGCACAGGTTATACATTACAAACCCAATGTCTTGCCATGAAGTTGCTTCTATCAAACAGCGTGTAATGTAAAATGAATTTATCTTAACTAGAGTAAATAAAAATTATGTACAGGGTCTTTAAGTGAAAAAAATATTAAAAAAATACAGCTAACCTTTTAGTTTAGACCTCTTCTGTATTATATTATGTTCTGAAATGCATGTGATTCTGTTGGTTAGTTTTGAACGTCTAATTTCAGTCTTCAAACATTAATGCTGCTGGACATGTTTAAAAGTACTAGTCTACAAATTTTTTTTTTTTGTAAATCACAATGTTTTGTACTTGTACTTTTATTTACTAGTTCAGAAAATATATTGTAAAATCATCTATTTGTGAAAAAGATGCCTATACATATTATACATTGAGCTTAACCATACAACATTTTTGTACCATGTTCCTCCAGTTGTATTTTGATTTATTCACGCTTGTTTCTCCTGTTTATGCATAGCCATGAGCCTCAGAAATCGTTCCGTTTCAGATTTCCTAGATTTCTAATGTCATAGCTAGAGATCCAGAGGTCTCCTGTTGTTCTTGTTTTTAAGTCCTTAAGTCATCGAGCATTTCTGTCATCAAATTGCGTTCATCACAACTGCGTGATATTATCATGCTGGCTACGTTGCTGAAATAGCAAACTTTTATTTCTTTCCCTGTGGTAATTCCCGCTGTTGCGAGTAGATTGGCACGCTAACACCCAATCAAGACGAGGAAGCACAAACTGATGCAATTTAATGTGTATTTTCTATACAGTACATCAGCATTATTTTAAGATACAACAGAGATAATCAAGAGCGTGTTTAAAGGACAACAACAGTATAAATAATACTTAGCATGTGTCCTTTAAAAGAGGATGAGAACCAGATGGTAGCAATTTAAAGGGTTTTTTGCTTTTTTGTCCAATCAGAGACGTTGTTGGATGAGAAGTATGGAGCAAATCACGATTCAACATCAGAGTGCACTTCATTCTGAAACATACTGCATGCTCTTGATTCAAAACTGAGCACAGGCCTTTTAGTGCGTTTTGATTGGTCAATTCAATCTGCTCAAACTTCCTCAATTTATCTTTATTTTAGACGTGCAGCTTAATAACTACGGTAATCCTAATAAATAGTTTGCAGCGTAAAAACGTCCAAACTATACAACACTGTGTGCACAAACCATAACCCTTGTCACATTGAGAGTGAATAGACTCCGGTTATTGCAGTGAGGTGCAGTGATGCAGAGGAGAGTCCAGTATCAATAATTCACACAAGTTTTATTCAGAGCAGAGGAGGCTGGGCCGATGAAATATGCAGCGTGTGCCCTGCAGAGGAGTCAGCCAGTTTGTTCTCGTTCTCCTCTCTGTATCATAACCGTCCTCTGCAAGGCTTTTATTTTCGTTCATTTTACATGCAACTCTGGTTTTACTGAGCCAACAACTTTCCGAGTGAAAAAAAAAAAAAAAAAAATGCTGATAATTCTGTTTAACATCTTCTGTACAGCGTTAAGGGTGGTCCTGAGCCGCTGCAAACGTATGCGCTGCCAATGTGGGCCGACCTGACCTGCCTGGTTTTGGAGGATAAATCAATGAGAGAATTGTGAGTCCTGCACTACAAAGTCTTTGGGTCAATTAAAAGATCAAAACCGGTTTGTTTTAGAGCTGATTTATACGGTCCGCAAGTGTCTTGATTGTCTTTAGTGAAACATATTGGCCCATTAAAGCAATCCAAAGTGAACCTAAAGAAGTCCTAGCTTCCAAAGAGGGCTAGCTCGCTTTTGGTTCCCGATCCAATTTAGCACGAAATAACTGGATCAAAGACAACTTAGACGGCAAAAGGAAGACAGAAACTAAACCTTACAATTTCTCACCAAACACTGACTTGATCTTTGGTGAAAACTACTGTATTTCCTTTTATGTTGATCTGATGGACTTAGTAGAACAAATCTAGCGCACATTAGCATCCGTTGTTTCCTGTTTATGATGCATGGCACTCGTTTTAAGACCGAAAATATGATATTTCCTGTGCATAATGTATCTAACATTATCCAAACCAAATACATTACACAAAGAGAGACGTTAAAATTTGATGCAGAGAAGTGAAATAAATAGAGAAAAAGCTGACGATAAACCTAAAGTTGTTTCTCGTTTACTCTAGCTTTAGCCACGTCTCACAGCGTCACAAACTTGGAATTGCTAAATGTCTTTTTGTGAATTGCTGAGACCGGCCTCATGATTTCAAAGTTCATGTACAATTTAGATTTTATTAATTAAGAAAGTCACAGCTGAGTCCGGACGATGGAAATGCGTTCACCCTTAACACAACTGGAGGCGACCAGGGCCAGTCCAAACGTGGCAATAGATGTTTTCCAAAATATGAATCATTGTTTACCTGCAGTGAATAGATGCAGACGATGGGAATTAAACCTGCTATATTTAACTTGCATTAGTTCTCGGTACTATTATGAGCTCTGGCAGGTGGAGACTGAATGAGAGAATGAGGACGCCCCTGTCTGTACGCCTTACCCGCCGTCATGGCCGCCGTCCGCACGATTACGCTAACCTACGCCGTCACTTCATCTGCCCATCTGAGTCCACTGATTACAGAGCGTGGCATTTACTTGACCGCGGTGCGTTTGTGTGTCAGAGGACTTATGAAAATCCTGGCATTTCCCGCGTCCAGGTGCAGGCTGTTATCTCTCACTTCCTGTTTGTTAATACTGGACATGAATGGCCTTCACAGGAAAACAGGAGGAATAAATCAGTTAAACAGTGGCTCTGTACAGCTTTTAGGTTTAGATGCTGCTCATTTAAAATAAAAGATATAAAAAGTGTTACTTATTGTTTGTAGATTAGTGTGTCAGTAGGAGAAAGTGGAGATACCTGATTTTCAAAATGTGTAAGGAGGAACTTCTTCCTTGCTCTCATAAATCCTTTGGCACATGGCTAGTATTCACACGCATTTTTTGGGCCCTAGCACAGTTTTAGCAGCAGCAATTTCCACACGGAGCAGAGTTTAGGTGTATTCGCAAAAATATTTTATCTACAGCATATATCACCCACATGAAGCAGGTGTTTCATGGCTTTGTAACAAGGTCCCAGAGAGCAAAGAGTTCAAAACACTGTTTATGCTTCTCTGTAGTTACGGCAAATCCAGCACTAATTTTGATAATGATATCACACCCCAGCAGGGCGTCCGCTCTGCATAATTTACTGACCTTTATATGATGTTTACTGCAGAATCCTCGCTCCTCCACAGCACCATGAGCCACAGGTGACACCGAGAAATAATGAAAATAAATCCACAACAGAGTTTGTCTCCATTAAGTCCAATCTGAAGTCATTATATTCCAGTGAGATTTGAAGCAGAAGTCCACTCTCTATCCAGCTGTACATTCAGAATCTTTACTTGGTTTAAAAAAAAACTCTATGCATGCTCCCAGTACTCTCTTCTTCGAGTTTCTTTTTTTTTAAATGTACTCTCTTCTTCTAGTTTCTTTTTTAAAATGTACTCTCTTCTTCTAGTTTCTTTTTTTTTAATGTACTCTCTTCTTCTAGTTTCTTTTTTTTAATGTATGTAATGTAATGGCCAGTTAGGAACAGAAATAAAAACCTACAGTTTTAGCTACGCTGCCCTTGGAGCAATTCTGCTGGGGGAAGTATGGCAGCTTGAACACTATCCTCTGGTTCTTCCTACTTTATCTATCAACAATATTTAATATTACTTCAACTGTAGTCTGTTCATTGCTGTTCACATGTTTCTCTTTCTCTCCACTTCCCCCGGGGAGTGGAGACTGTTTCAGACACTGCGGCTGCTCCAGTGACGACCCCCCCACCCCCACCTGTCTGGACGATCTATGCGCCACCCGCCTGGACAGCTGGATTAGCCACACCTCGTCTGCCTGGACGAACTCCTTCTACTTTAGATGAACTGTTCCTCATCTCCTGCTGGAGGATCTCTCTACACTGGGTGGACTGCTCCTCGTCCTCCTGGAGGAACTCTTTAAAGCCACCTCCCTCTTGAGTGGTTCTGGCTCCACAGTCCAAGTGGATGCGTCAGTCCTAGTTAATCTGCAGCCTGTCCGTCCGTGGGAGTAGGATCTCTCCTTCACTGTGGTTCTCCCCGAGGTTTCTACTTTTTCCCATGGGGTTTTTTGTAGTTTTTCCTCGCCGCGAAGGAGGGTCAAAGGACAGGGGCATTCTGGGACAGTTATCTGAACTGCTTTTACCTGTGGCCCATCGAGGCAACTGTTGTTGTGATTTTGGGCATTATAAAAATAAATTGATTTGATTTGATTTGACTCTCTTCTTCTAGCGTCACAGTGCCACACACAGGCCTGGAATATATATTACAGCAGTTCTGATGCATTTTGAGTGCTCCATGTGGACGTTTACTAAACTAGCTCCATCTTTAGTTTTGGAAACTGTAGCTGTTTTGTCTCTGTGTGGACAGGGCCTCAGAAAGGCAAGTGCAGCAGGGTGGACCACCCTTGCACAGCCAATAAGGCTCTCATCCTAGAGCGTTATAGTGCAATACACAGCTCTTTCTTGAGTTTGCAGTGCATAAAATAATTTGTCCTTAAATGCAGCCACCACACAGTGATCTGATTTTTACAATGCACTTCATGCACGTAAAAACAAAATTTACTCATTTGGATCATGCAGCTTTAAACAGACACAAGTGGAATCCCAGGGAGGTGGAACTTTAATGGTGGAATGAGATGATGCCAAAGTGGTGAAGAAGAGAGCAATGGAGAGGCTGAGGAGGTTGATTGTTGTACTGCTGCAGTAGAACAGTACAGTAACAGGTGTAGAAGAAACAAGACGACAACGAGAGCATTCATATGAATGGGGAAATACAGTCTCTCCTGATTGGATTTTTTTTTTCTTCAACTTCAATAATTGCACATATCTATATTAAGAATTTAGAGTCCTACAAACCAAAATTAAAAAGTTTTGAAATTTAAGTAAAAAAACATGTAAACAAACAGGTGCATTACTCTCCTGTTTCCATACTAATCCACTTTCTTTAAAAAGACAATATGATGCACAGACGACAAACTGGGGTTGACACATTTTCAACATCAATATCTCATTTGACTTAAAAAACATGCATTTGGGACATAAAACTCCTGCAATGGAAACAACCGATGGATACCGTTATATCTTCAAAATAAATATAAATAAATACATATAAATCATGGGGAATTGAACAATATCAGACCGATATCGATACACTGAGAGGAAAACAACTATTTGCACAAAAAGTTCAGTGATTTCTTGTCATAACAGCAGCTTTCTTGCGAATATCAAACTGTAAATTCACACAACAATAAAACAATCGCTCTCATCTCTCACATTTTCGTCTCCCTCTCGCCCTCGTAGCTCGTCTCCCCTCACGTCTCACCCTCTCGTCAGATATTTTTACCCTCCTGCGAGCCTCTCGACAGGGAAGCCGTCACCGCGTTTACAACACGTGCGTAATGATGATGATTAAGCGGCTATCTGCGGCGCGGCCGGGTCACGTGACTCCCAGCTCGTCGCGTGATTGGTTTAATGTATGTAATCTGAGAGAAGTGGGCGGGGACGTGTGTGGGGATAAGTGCAGGGCTGACGCTGGGAATAGAAGACTCAGAAACACGCACCCAGAGCAGTCACAGTACTTTTCTTTCTATCGGTTGTGCAAATATTCAGTCGGTTTTAGACCTATTGTGCTTTTGACCGCCATATGGATATTTATGTTGTATTTGGATCTTTTACATTGCAAAACTGATCTAAAACGATGTGCCGTAGTTGACAAAAGACATACATGCCTTGCCGCTCGATTAGTCGACTAAAAAGGGGTCGTGGCAAAAGATTGACTAATCGATCTTTAGTCGACCAAGGATGTTTTTAGTCGACAAAAGCAGGACCTGTCTTTTTAGTCGTGGGTCGTTTTAGATCCATTTTGTAAACTTTTTATTTTCTTTTATGAGAAGCCAAAGCATGTTTAAAAGCCAATAACAAGACAAATCATGCACAATATTAATAAAAATTCAAATTTCCCCCTTCGTTTTTTTTCCTTAAAACGTCAATAAATCAGTTTTAGAATTAGATTAAAAAATCTTTCCATATGTTCCGTCAAAATCTTGTAAAGTACACGATTGTAAAGTTTGGTGTGTGTAGGAGCTACTTTAAGGCTGATCGTTATGTCTTTATGGGAGAAAAATGCAATTTTAAGAAAACATTCTTTGAATTTATAATGTCCCAGAGAAATGGATGAAATTAAATAAAGTCATAAAACATCTTTAGGAGCAGATTAGACATGTTTTTCTGTTTCCACATGAAAGCCGATATACTGAGAGAGCAAACTGAGCAAAAAATAAAAAAGAGTTTTTCCTATAGTTTCTCGCCTTTAACTTCCAGCCCAGATCGATATTTTATTTGGGCCAACCAGCTGCCAAAAGATTACACATAAAGCTTTATTTTACTTCTTTTGTCTGGAGAGGGAACTGCACAAAACATGACTACACTACATTCTTACCCAGTTTGCAGTAAAACAAGTTTTTGTAATGTGTTTAGTGTTAGTAATTTGAAATGAGATTTGGGGAAAATAATCAAAATCAACAAAATATATTGATTCCAACTTTATTTAGCACTTTTAGCACTTAAAAAATTACATTCCAAATTAGGGCTGCAACAAGTTAATTGATTATAGAAATGGTTGACAACTAATTAAATAATTGAGTAATTGTTTGGTGTATGGTCTATACACAGACTCCAAAACAATCTGTGTGCTGAAAGTAGAGGTTTTATTCCTCAGACAGAGCAGGAATGACACAAAAAACACACAGGGAATAGGTAAATTAATTTGCTACAAATATTCTCCACCCAGGTGTCAAACGCTTTCCCTTCAGCTTTGTCTGGGTAAAATTGAATACATTTTCATATTAAAGGGTCTTTCTCGTTTTAAACAACTAATCGATTAAAACGAGAAACTACAGGCAGAACTCTTTTTTTTTCGGCTTTCATGTAGAAAAACCAAACCCAGAGCAGTTCAATCTGCTCTTAAAAACGTTTTAGTCTTCCATTGAATCCACTTCATCCATAGAATTATTTGTACATTTTTACACACAAAATGCCTTATTTCTACATGAAAGTATGACATGATGAAAACTTGTCATATATTTTTTTCTTACATTCATGTGACTAAAGTATAGTGGAAGTTTCAAATTGATATCTTTAAATTTAAGATTTTTTCCTATTCAAATGTAGTGTCTTACTTTAAACGAAGGAATAATCGCTAGACTAATCGATAACCAAAATAACCATTAGTTGCAGGCCTATTCCAAATCGTCAAAAAGCCAGAGAGAAAAGGTGCATTTTAAAACAAACAGAAAGTGACCCAAGTTGTCTAAGGTGCACAGGGAGCTCATTCCATTCCATAAATCCCCCCAAAACACAGGCAGAGCTTATCGACCTTCTGTTTCTCTGGATTCAGAACTATTGCAGCATCGACCATGAAAATACTCTTATTTATCTGTTATTGTTTGCGTGCATGAATTTTTTTTACAGCTTTAGAGCACCTTTTTTTAGACTTGCAAGTGAAACTGGGACGGACCACCAAAGTTCAGTCAATCAGAGTGCAACGTTCAGCTCTCGCTTTCAGGTTTACAAAAGATCAAAGACTTTACGAATGCGCACAACGGTCGGAACTTGAAGTGTGGCTTTTACGAGATACTAAGAGGGAAAAACAAATCATACTCATTTACAAGAAAAAAGCTTAAGAGTTAAAAGTATCAGGATCCAAAGATTTCTGAAAGGAATCTGAAAACTTCTCCGTGCTGTTTTTACACTCAAACCAAGTGAATTTGATGAAGACGTTCCTTAACAACAGCCAAAGTACATTATGACACATTCCTGCTTAGACGTTGCTATGGTGACCTCCTAAAAAGCAGGGAAACCAACTCAAATATGACCATTATTATTTACCAATTCAGATCCAAGTAAACATCCAGAGAAGAATCAATGGAACAAACGAGTGTAGCTTTATGAATATTCAATTTCATCAGCTTTTATTCAACACAAAATCATTCGAGGAAGTATGTGGACAAGTTTTTACATTTTGGAGACAGATAATAGCGCTGTAATTATGTGTACTTTACTCGCAGAGGATGCTTTTTAAATTGTCTGACGTGAAATCCACTGACAATTCTCTGAAATGTTGTCGTCGGTCGCTATTGATAGAAACGTGTCGTGCTGTTTTTTCGCTTCGGAAAAGAACTGCAAGAGAGAAAGTAATAGAAACAAATTGGGGGTGAGTCACATATCTGGATTTAGAAAAAAGCCTGGACGAAAATAAAACAGTTGCTAATGGACGGCATGGTTTGAACATGAATAATACAGTGCAGCTTTTCGAATGTGGATCTGAAGTCTAGACTTTTCTTTAAATTCTGTTGAATCTTTTGGGTTTGGGAATGTCTACTTCTGAAATGTACTTCGATACGTTCTAAACTAAGACGCTGGTCCTTTCTTTTTCTTTCTTACTCCGATGTGAGTTCTTGATTTATTTAGCGTCGACCTCCGCTGAGTCTTTAAACAATTCATGAAATGGTTTTTAGAATTTCTCGGTTTATTTTAGGCGGCGCAAAACTCACGTGAGATGTTCTTTCGGGATTTTGGAGGGTTTCATTCAGTATTCAGACGTTCTTTTCCCACGTTGGTTCTGAATCCAACGACAGAAAGAAACAAAAATACAAGAATTACAAGAATTATATGCGAATGAACAGGATAATCCAAACGTTACCTATCTGGAGGAATAATGCTGCGTTCCAGTCGTCCTCGGAGGTCGGAACTGAGACCTCGGGGAGCCTTTAAATCCGAGTTTCTGTGTTCCAGCGTCGAGTCGGACAAAACTATAAGCAATAGATTATAGTTTGTGGACTGTAACGCCTCAAATCAAACCATAAAACCCAAGAATGTGCTCAAATCAACCAAAATATGTTATAAATCAGCATTTGAATGTCAATTTTCGGCTTTAGCTCCGTGTAGATCTTGGCAATATTAGCATAACCATGTATTTATAACTGCAGAAGCTCAACGGCAGCACAGGAGCAGAGGCGATGTTACGAGCTGTGGACCAGACACGCCAAAGCAGCATCTCATGACACTTCTGAAATAAGAATGAATAAAAATATACCCAAAATTTATTAAAATCTGAAGACCTAATGGACCTGATCGGGCTTGTGGAAAAGTGCGCAATGTTAAGGCGAGACACTACAGGCAAAGCTCAATTATCAGTTTGCCCTCAACATATATAGCCTTTCATGTGGAAAAAACAAACTTGCTCCTGAAGATGTTTTATTACTTCCTTCAATCCACTTCATCCGTAGATTTCTCTGGGACATTGTAACTTCAAAGACCGTTTTCTTGAAATGCATTTTTCTCTCACAGAGACATAAAGATCAGCCTTACAGCAGCTTCTACACACACCAAACTTTACAATCTTGTACTTAACAAGAATTTGTGTGCATCAACAGAAAACACAGAAAGACTTGTTGACATCTAATTCTAAGCCTGATTAATTAAAGAAAAAATATGATGCATTTTTATTTTGTTAAGTTATTAAGTTTGACATCTTATGTTTTAGAACCCCCCCCCCCCCCACACACCCAAAAAAAAAAAAACATGTTCATGGAACAAACAACAAAATGAACATCTGTATCCTGTTCTGTTTGCTCTGGCACTTACTGAGTTTACGTACCATCTACTGGCAGCATTGCGCTTATACAAGTATAAACAAACGTTAATGACAAATGGGAGTTAGCCTAGCAGTTGTAGTCATCATGTTTAGAGGCAGAAATGCTCAGGACTTAAAGGACTTAAACAGCAAAAGATTCTCAGATAAATGACGTATAATATTTAAAAAAAAACGTCATTGATCAGTGGAGTTCAGCAGGAAGTGTTTTTGATGCTCGGAGGGAGAGGATTTTCTAACCAACATTCTTCAAAACAGCGTGAATGAACCTAAATGCAACTCTAGTAAAGTTTTTGATGACGGAACATTCTTAAAAGCTCACTGTAGCATAATATGGTCCCTTTAAAGTTTAAAAATTAGGCAAAATTTGATTTTCAGGCCAAATTTTAGTCCGATCTAGTTTACTCAAAAACTAAATAAGAAATCCAAAATCCCCTTTATATATATTTTTGTAACTATAATAGTTACAATAATATAACAAAATTTGTGTACCAAGAAATTTAAACCTGACTGTTTTTCAGATTTAAATGTCCCAAATATGCGCAATTTTGGCAGTTTTTACACATAAAAGGCCTTATTTCTTTATGAAAACATTACATGATTAAAAGCTTGTAGTATATTTATGTGACTAAACTACAGGAGAAGTTTCATTGATATCTTTAAATGTAAGATGTTTTCCTATTTACCTGCAGTGTGTCACCTTAAAAACTCTTCAACATGATACTTGTCTTTGCAGATTAACTGTGGAGAAAATGCATTATGATATTTCTTCAGTTTACCTCAAAAGCCACACACACACATGCGGCTTCACGTACCCTTTTCCAGACTGGAGTATTTCACGTGTCGGCGCGTGTCTCCGAGGTGCAGTTCTGTAAAGTGGTTTCCTCCCGGTTGAGTCCCCTCTGTATCTGCAGTCCCATAAAACACAGGAGCACATAAAGAAGCCAGTCTACACCAGGACTAAATCACAACAAGTCTTTGGAGATAAACAGGAGGGGAATGTGGAAAGTTGTAACAGCGATATCGCTCGTTAGTGTCTGATAGTCCCCGATGAAGGCCATGTGCTGAACAAAGAGAATTACACCAGTTTTAATGAGAATTTACATGAGGGACTTAGAATGATTGATGTAATTTAATGATTTTAGAATGTGTTGGCTTTCTATACTTTTTTATTTGATTCAGTTTAAGTGAAAATTCTAATGAAAATGTGCTTGAAATTTGACGATAAATGAAAAATAAAAATAAACCAGTCATAAAAATGTAGAGCAACAAACAAGCAAAAAAACAACTAAATGACATATATTTGGATGGTATACGATGTGTTGTAAGTTGTAGGTCATTTTTTGGTAGCATTTGAACCCAAAACCCAATATACTCTGGCAGTTCTTTGGCACTTAAAGCTGGGGTACCTGACATTTTTTGGGTGTAAATTTGTAAATTTTGTGTTTTCCATCAAAGAGTGTCTTGTAAAAGCAGCACTTTCCTGACGAAAATGAGACTTCTGCACGCTGTCTGCATCTAATAATAAAATAGTTTGTCTCAAAGTAAGAGCTGAATGCAGTGCTCTGATTGGCTGCGCTCAGGTGGTTCTCCCCAGTTTCACTTGTTGTTTGAAAAAAGCTGTTGTAAAGATGTGCACAGAACCAAAAATGAACGCGTGTGCATTTTAACGATGTGCCACAGGGTTTGTGAGAGCAAGGGACAAAAACCTACTTCTGGTTCCGCAGTGTGAAAACCAAGTATCCCAGCTTTAAATAAATAAAAAAAAAAAAAAATCTATATATATATATATATGTGTTTACTGCAACATCCAACTTTTCTTGAGCTTTTAACCCTGTTCTAGCATTTTTCCCTCATCAAAAACCTACCTGGAATTGCATTTAGCTTCATGTACGCTTGTTTTATGAATCTTGTAAGCCCTTCAGAATACACTCAGTTTCAATTGTCCTACATTTGTGAAGTCATAGGTCGAGTTCTGAGATTAATAAGTCTATGAATCATTGGCACACTCATTCTGAACCTTTCTGCCGTCAAATTACAATCATTACTACTGTATGCTTATATTAGCATATCTGGGCAAGCTAGCATTTGTTTATCTCCCCTGTGCACTTCCCTCTGCTGCCAGTAGATGGAGTTCTCACTGAATTTCTGATGAAGGGACAACTCACAAAAGTAATGTGTGCTTTCAGTAGATGCATTATTTTAAGTTCTAAAACATGAGTTGCCAAAGTAAAGATACTCAAGAGCATGTTTAAAGCGAATAACGTTACAAAAAAATGCAGAATGTGTCCTTTAAAACTCTTAATTACTGTCCTGCATGAAGAAAGTGAGGTGAAATATTTAAGCAGAATATTAAAAAGACTGGACCAATAACCTGTTTGAGATGAAAAAGTGAGAGAAGTCAGTTTTGGATGCAGATTTAACTCGACTGGACAGAATAAGGACACATGACTCAGCTGCTTTTACGTCTAAATCATTCATACAAGTTTAAAAAAAACGTCTGCAATAATCAGGTCATTTGTGCCGTCTGCTGCTCACAGAGAGGACAAGTTTTGTGGCCCAGTTTCAAATATGGGTTAGAGCCTTTACAATTTTGACAGATAGTAGTACAAAAAAGTAAATAAATACATTGTTAAAGCTACTGTATCTAACGTTATTCTTGAAAGTTAGTATTTTATAAAGGTTATACAACATCAGATGAAAATGCTAATGATTTTAAGTCTTTACGACAACAAATATAGTAACAATTTTGTATTTCCTAAGTAGACATGTCAGCTAGTTTGCTTTGCTATTAAATTAATGACGGAAACAATACAAATTTCTTGCCTTAAACTCATATTTGAGCTTCACAAAATTATAATTTCTGTCAGTATTTGTCCTGTCTATCTTTGTCTGTCTTTTGCCTTCATCAAAATGCTAACTAAATAAATAAAAAAATCATGTAAAATACAATAATAGACTTTTATTTGCCAAAACCACCTTGATTTTTCACACTTTGTGGTATTCCGTGGTTAATCCGCGTTACTCAGTCGAAATCACACTCTGTTCCACTTCACTTTTGCCTCCATTGCAGAAGTTAAAAATGTTTTTCTTCACAATCTTTAAAAGAGTCTATTGTAAAAGCTGCAATCTGTCTGCCTCTTATTGTTAGATTGTTAGAAAGTTACATACTTCCTTCTTTTACAGTTTGAGAATCAACTATAGTCGACGTGTTTTTCCCAACAGCATCGTGCGGGAAAAAAACACATTCAAAAAGTGTTGAAAGCGTAAAATGTGGGTCTTTCAAAACACGGACCATTAGTCTCAAAGTTGGTTCAGAAAGACAGTTGATATTTCTCACAGTAAACTCTTGCAGGTCAGCTCGGTCGTCCTACTTTGTGCGCCTCTTCTCTGCGGGCTCTATGTAGGTCAGATGAGCTGGTTCTCCTCAGGGCGGCTCTGACAGCGCCTCGTACGCCACACATGGACACACCAGAGCGGGGCCGGGCCGGGGCGGGGGCGAGCAGACTGGAGCGGTGGGGAATCCCTCGGAGAGTCAGATGAAGCCCTGGACTAACACTGGAAAAGTCCACGAGCAACGCAATGAGCAAGGGTTTGTTTTTTTTGCTGCGTAACCAGGGGTGCGTTGACACTTGTCGTAGTCGGGTCCTGGTTTGAGACCCGGTCCTGTTCTAGTCCTGGTCTAGCGCAGAATTCGTTTCAAATGTTTATGTGGTCTAAAGTCGAGTGTGAATGCACCTTAAAAGACAAATATTATGCATTATTTGTATTGTTAGTGGCACTGCGTTGAGAGATGGCATTTTGGCTTTGCTATGGCTCCATCTACTGGCTATAAATATATACCTAAAGTGCATTGCAGTATGTTGTGGATCTGACGAAGTTGCAGTTATCGTGATTAGACAAAAGAAATGTGTGATTTAAGGACTTAAAACAGCAAAAGATTCTGGGATAAGTGACGTCGGTGATGATCAGTGGTTCCCAACCTTTTTTGTCTCGAGTACCCCCAAAAGTTTTGTTTCACACTCCGAGTACCCCTTAATTTGAGTTTCAGGCAAATAAATAGGTTTACTAGTTGAATATAGTCAGTTATTACTATTGTATGTATTGTTTTATTTATATTTATGGTCCAAAATACTCCAAAGAGATGCTAAATTTACAACTAATGAAACGTTTTATTGAGATAAAAGTACATTTCTTCTTCATTCAAAACCTGAAACCATTCCAAGTACCCCCTGGTAATTCCTCCAGTACCCCTTGGGGTCCCTGTACCCCTGGTTGGGAAACACTGATCTATGTCACACATCGAAGGAGTTCAGAACACAGAGAAGGAGAGGATTTTCAAAGAAGCATTCATCAAACAAACGGGAATCAAGCTAATGCTGCTCCAGATATGTTTTTGATCATGGAACAATGTTAGAACATGGATAAAAGCTCAAAAAAGTCAATTTTGCATAATAGTTGTTCTTTAAAGTGTTTTATATTTACATTTTTCAACTACTTGACCTTGTTTTAATTCTGGTTTCACTGTAGTTTAGAATTGGAATAGTCCTGGTCATACACGGACGATAAAAATTGCCTTAGTTTCGAGACAGTGGCGTACCTAGAAATTTGGGTGTCCAAGGCAAAAGGAAGTACAGGCCCCTCCTCGTCAAGTGTAAAGTATCACTTTAATTGTTCTTGAAAGGAAATTCTCACTTTTTGTGGTTTTGGTTGACTTTATTTTACGTGTGGTGGCCGGACAGATTCATACATTTGGGATGGTAAGTAAACTATTGGAACATTCTTATTCATATGTGCAAAAGCTTACATGTGCTAAACAGCTTTAAAACAGAACCAAGTAACTTCAGCGACAGAGCTCCTCCTGCAAGTCTCCTGTGAAAAGTAAACGTAAAAAGACACAAAAGCTTTTTTTCACCCTTCCCTCGTTTTGAAATAAGTAAGTACAATTGCAACAAAAACATTTCACATTGCCAAATATATAAGATAGAGAGCCAAGGAGAGTTGTCGTCGGGTCGGCGTCAGGAAATGTTGAAAATCTGGTTTTCTGTGCAGAGGGGGGCTTCAATCACCCTTAAAATACATTTACAACCACTACACAGACTTACAAAGACTTATTAATAATTAAATAAGGTAAAAATGTTACTTAGTTCTAGTTAAAACAGGGGGGTTGGGAGGTCCTTCCCCAAAAGAATACTTAAGAAATCAGACTATATTTCTCATTTGTTGGTGCATTTTAATACATGTTCCAGCTGATTTAAATAGACATTTTCAATTTTATAATATTTTATTTACTATTTAGCATTATTTACTATTTACTATGTTACTGTATTGGGGGCCCCTTCAGGTTGGAGGCCCAAGACATTTGCAGCCTATTGCCTAATGGTAGATCTGCCACTGCGTAGATGAGACTTAACTTGCTTCTCTGAACAAGAAGCACTTTGACATTTATATCGGTTTCATTTATACGGCTGTTTATTGGCGTTTTGTACAGATTTTTAAAGGGTTCTGCGAAGTGTCTAATTTTTATGCATGCAAAAAACAACAATTGAGTGTTGATGATGGGTTTCTGAAAGGTTTCTGAATCCATTTGCGCAAAACGACTTGAAAACATCTCGACAATACAGTAGAAGTGCACAATACTTTGCTCCTAATAGCTTTCTAAGCATCCCTCCATTAGCATCCTAGCAACAGAAATAGCCGGTTTTATGAATGAGTTATATTGTAGACTCTATTCATCCTTAAAAGCGAACAAATCAATTCTCCTCGGGGGCCTGAACACAGCTCCACCTCCCGTACACTTAAATACACACAGACGAAACTAAAGCGTGAGTCACCGGCCTGTTTTTTCGATAACCTCTTTGGCACGGCTCATGTGTTACTGTAGATTTTACACAAACGTGAGTCAGACTGCAGGGTTGGACTTGTGTGAAAAGAGGAGCGATCAGGAGACGGATGAGAGAGAATTACAGTGAGTTGTGTTGGCGCAGTGATAAAGCGGGCTAACCTCAAAGCTAGACATTCCCGGTTGGCTAGTGCCGGAAAGGTAGTCGGCTCAGACGTGACGACGTACGCAGCTCGGGTTGCCGTATAGTCGTGTAAACTTTGAATTACACTGTGTGCAAATTGTGCTCAACAAATAAGAGAAGCGTCACCTTAGTATTGGAATAGCGTTTGAAGTTTTAGTATTGTGTGACCATGCAAGAATTGGGATGTTTTCCGCTTCCAGGAATTGTGCGCAGATCCTTGCAACATGGGGCCGTGCGTTATCTGCCGCAACGTGAGTGATGGGATGATTGGCTCAACAATGGACATGTCGGCCATTGAGGATGTTCGGACGCTCTGAATCGGCGTATACAACAGCGTGATGCAGTTCCTCCCCGGCTGCCCCAACCCAGACCCTCCCAATAAAGCAAAACTGAATATTTCAAAGTGGCTTTTTATTATGGAAGGCAAAACTGTGCGATATTTATGCTTTCTCATCAGCATCTTGATATGCCACATCTGTGAGGTGGTTTGGATTATTTGTATCAGTATTATTTTTTGGCAATCGTATACTGTTAGTAAATGTGGGGCGTCTAAATAATTCTGTTACCATAAATCCAAATTTGAGATTTTCTTTTCTACCTTTTTAATGAAAACATTGCAGTGCTGATGAAAATGTGCGCATTTTTATGTCCACAGTGATATTTGTGGCATAGAGTTGGCAACACGTCGTAGTGGGGGGTGTGGTCTAATGTGGGAGAAAATACATTTATTCAATAGTAAACACAACTTTTAAAATATTTTTTATGACAAATTATATGTATTTTCAGGTCAAGTCACAACTGAATCTTAACAGTCGTTGCTAACCTGGCATTACCGTAACATGTTGTTTGGTAGATTTTGAAATTCGGCAGGCGTCGCTAGCGTTGTGGAAGCATTTTGCGCAAAGCTACCATTAGCACTCTGGGATATTTACACAGTTTTTGGCTGTTCAACCCCTTTATACTTCCCCATGGCTTTGCGTCTGTATTTGGTACAATATAACTCCTAAAGTCTGTGTGTGCTCTGATAGTTGTTGAACAGTGAGTTGTAGAGCAGTTCTTCTACATAAAATTTATGGATTGCTTCCCCCACAGACTTGGCTGGTGGATCCACTACTCCCGCCTAAGATCGTGACGCCTGATCTGGATTCACAAGTCCACGAGCGATCCACCTGTACCATATTTATTTCAGATGTTTGGTGCACCTCCAGATCTTAAATGTGGAAGAATCCCGGTCAGGAGCACCAAGCTCCAACAGTGTTTGTTTTTGCTTTAGCGGAAAAACCTAAAAATATCAAGCCAAAATAATCAATCAAATGAAAAATAAATGAATCTTACATATCTCTTTATATTACACTCAAATGGGACTTGTACTTCCAGCAAAAGCAACATTTTCTTATCCGGCTGTATTAAATCATCGAGCCCTGGAGACCGAAAATGTCGTTATGAAATACTGTCTCCGCTCCACTGCTGCTTGTACTAGATGTATTTTTATTTACCACAGATCTGGAGAATTCACTCAACTCCTTTCTGGTTTCATATTTCAGATTTATTGGTAAAAGATCACTTTTTTGTTCTAGACTTTACTCCGTGCTTTGTTGTGCGGTGCGTTTACATTCAGTTTGATTACGCTAGGATTCTACTTTGAAGCTAGCTGTTTTTAGCCTCCTTTGAACTGCTTCACGCTGGAGTAAGCAAGGAATGAGTCGTTGCGCCCTCTGCTGGCAACCATGACATTTGTAAGTGCATAAATGAGAAAAAAGTTGTCGTAAACATACTGTAACGCAGATTGGTAGGAAAGAATAGAGAGAAATACACCAAGTATTGCAAATTTGGCGACCTTTTTCCAACAATGACCTTATAATTTGTAAACTTTCTGTCTGAAAATTGTCACCGTGTCAAAAAAGATCTGTTATGCTTTGTTTTCTCGAATCTGTTCGTCTAAAATACTTGTCACCATGTACAAATTGTGGGATCTGTTTTCGATAATGTTGCATTTTAAAATGCTTCTTGGTGAACTGTCGACCAATCAGGTGTCAGCTTCTTTGAGGGCATCGGCCAATCAAATATCAACGCTTGTGAGAGTCAGTCTGTCTATATTATAACTAGGGCTGCACAATATATCGCAAAAGTATTGACATTGCAGTACTGGCTGATGCAACAACGATATCGCAAAAAAAAAAATATCGCAGTAACACCAAAGTCTTCCATCTGATAGAAATGTTCTGTTTTTAAAGAGAAAACATTGAAAATCATGAATAAAATCTAGCCTTGTCAAACTAAATTAGCAGAAAAATGGCAAAAAAAAAGAATAGCTTATTTCTGATTTTCCTCAATTAAACACTTTATTCATAAATATTCTCTCTCTAGAAGCCTTCATTTACAATATTTCAACATTTATTTGGTTAAAAATGTTAGTTTATTCTAAGTCTCAATCTACAATAGAAATAATCGCTGACTAGTCGACTACTAAACTAATCATTAGTTTCAGCCTTAGTCAAAAAGTGTATTTAAATATGGCAATAATATCGATATCGCAGCTCTTAATAGCCATATCGCACATTACAATCATTTCCAATATCGCAATTATAACACTGCTTTTTCTGTAATACTACTGCTATTTCTAATTTCTACTCTGCTAAACCTAACCTTGGTTTGGCAAACAAGTAATGATATAATCAAAATATAATCATAACAGACAATAAAATGTAACACTTTATAATGAGTACACTTTTAATAGCCTTAACAAAGCATGAATAAAGGCTTAATGCGTCGCAGTGTGTGGGATGAAAACTAGAACAAATGAAATGAGCCGGTATGTTTAGCATCACACGTAAATAGATTTTTTGGAAACTGTCTGCTCATCTACAGTATTAATTCCCCTCACATGCTCTTGTTAGTGTTTTTTTAATGCTATTTCCCTTGTAAGTCTTTAGTTTGGTCTTTGTTGTGCCCAGGTTGTTTGGTGCGAACAAAGCGTATTTAACAGGAACCGTACTAGAGTTAGCTTCAATAAATTTGGTGTCTGTTCGTGCCAGGGTCCCTAACGCGTTGTACCTGATTTTTACGATCTTAAAAATATACCGAAAACCAAACGAGCAAGTTCATTTTCAATTGTTTACAGCGGTCAAAATCATACCCCTCGCTTTCATAACAGATTCAAACTAGATGCTGTTGCAAAAGCTGAAGCTATTGCGAGTGACTGCGCAATTGAATTCGTGTGATGTTGGTCTGATCCGGGATTTGAACCCACGACCTCCTTATTGGGAGGCAGAAGCTCTAGCCGCTGTGCCACCGTGCACCTGCCTAAATCAGTTTAAACACCAAAGTTTCCTGTAGAGGACCAACAGAAAGGCTCCCACTGTAAAAGATAGGGAAAAACTGCTCGGCAAATTATGAAAAAACTACAAAAGGTACATGTACCAAAAGTAATAGCAGACATTAGAAGACTAGGAACTATTGAAAAATGCAAAAAAAATTAAAAGAATCGAAAAACTGTGGCCTGTGAAACGTGCCGAAAAACCGGAAAATACAAGAACAAATAGTGACTGCCTATGCATAGGCAGTCACTCAATTATTCACCGTGATGAGTTTATAAGCGTGTTTCACAACTTTCAGAGGCCAGAGCGGAGTTTTGCCGTCACGCTAATGCTAACAACAGCTAGCATGCTAACAGCGCATTTCCTTGTTCTTGTATAATAAAACGTTTTTTAATAAGATACCATTTGCAGTGGATACTTTTTTACTTGAACTCCACGCCAACTAAGAGCACGTATCTGTACTTTCTACTACATTTTTGAGCTGGACTGGAAAGTACCCAGTATTTTTTAATAACTTGAGACCGTCCAAAATGGCTGAAGGGGTATTTTTCAAGTCCCAACCACAAGCAGGTAAAAATATACATAAAATATCAAGAAAAAATAAGAAACGTATCCATTTAGTTGCTTCTGTAAAATCAAGATCAGTGCGTTTGAGGTTGTTCTAAAAAATCGGTGAAAGTCTTTTGCTTTTCTAATAGTACAGTTTTTATCGTATGCTTCAGTACTTCTACTTAAGTCGTTTTTTTGTTTTTGTGATATTGTTTCTGTGTCTCATTTTCACCCTAAGAGCTGCATTTACAATAAATCTGTACTAGGACAAAACAAATTTTACTCAGCTACAATCGGGTACAGCCATTTTAATCTATTTAATCTATTCAATATGTTATAAATCACATTCAACTAATTTTGCGAAGAAAAAGAAGCGACGGTGCAATTATACCAAACGTGAACCTAAACCCATTCGTTGCAGCGGCCTCTTTCAGTCCGAAAAGTAATTAAGAAAACTGAAACGTTGCTTAAAAAAGGCATTGATGGCGGAGGGAGGAGAGAGCAGGACGTGGAGCAGATAAGATCCAAACGCAGAGATAAAAACAGCGCAATGAAAGGCCCGCAGTCGGAGAACAGGAAGTGATTCAGAGAGGCAGAGGTGAAAGGTCAAAGTGCATTGAGCCGCTGCTGAGAATAGACCGTGTCCTGAGAGCTGGATTTGCAACATGTGATTATGAGGACTGTTAGCCATGAACTGCTTCGAGAAGATAAAAATATATAGTATGAGATTAAATAATTAAACACTACAGCTTAAATGTTGTTTCCAGAATTGCTGAAACCGTATTTAATTAAGAATTAATTAAGAATAAAACACTTGGATTTATTTCATATTGATCACTGCAAATTATCTTCAACATTAACAACACCCTTGACATTAAAATTTGAGACAAAACTCTCGCAATGGAAACAATATGGATGATTTTTGGAATGTATTTTGGCAGCATCAAAAAAAGAAAAGAAATGGACGACACGGAATTAACTCATTGTCAAGGATTTCAACATAAAAAGCAATAAACAGATGCTTCTAGGATTAGAGTTTGTGGTAAGGATTAGTGTGCTGTACTTTTTTAGTTTAAAATGAACATAAACATTAAAGTCAGTGACAGGTTAGACGACACATTTCACTAAAACGTAGTGAACATGATTATATTTAAGATTTTACTGAACATTTAGTCTATTTCTCCGCAGTTTGACAGTTTTCATAATGTTTATAATGTTACTTCCTGGTCGAACATGAGCAGCAAATATGTACAACACAACTGTTACCTAGCAACCATTTTGAAAACAAGGACCAAAATCCATTTAAAAGACACAATAGTTATGATTTGACAAATTACAACACCTGATAACATCTTTATTTTGTTGAATGACCATTTAAACTGTCAGAAAAATGTATCAGTTGAGTGTTAACTGTCTCTGTATTTTCAATGGCACGTCGCTTTTTGATGACATCACAGAGGGATTCCATTAGAACTCAGCACTACTTCCTGTCATTTGAAACTTTTACTTAATTTCACAAACCGCAACTTCACAGATGTAAAACTGCTCTGATATTTACCACAGGTGCCCTCTCATCAAACTAAGTCAGAATTAGAAAAAAAAACATGAGAACCTGTCATATAGACTTTAACATGAACATTTAAAACACATTTCCTGTTACTACGAGAGACCAAGAAAACAAAACTGTATGCATTTCTTCCACTAACTGTACACATTAAAATATAAACTACATACATACATATTTCAGTTTCCTTTTAAAAATGAATACCAATCAGGAAGCTTTAATGTTTCTATGCAATTTATTCCAAACTTTGTGAGCCTTTACACTTCTTTTCAAGCGCATTTTCTCCAGATATTGTGGTCATGATTAGTGTTAGGGTCTCAGTAAGTTTCTTTTTTTGTGCATTTGTATAAACACGCACATCAGATGTAATGATTGGGTTTCTCATTTCCACAAGCCACGTAAATGCACTCACTATATATCCAACCGTTTCTCGTAATAGTGTTTGGTGCTGTATGTATTCTATTCATTTTCATCCCAATCTTAAATCAGTTCAGCGTTACTCCCCTCCCCCTTGCTCCCCGGTGTCTCACCCCCTGCTCTTGCGTGTGACTTATAGTTCGGCCTGTGTAAAATATAGCCCATGTAAAGACAGACTGCAGTCCTGTGCGGCGCATTCGCTGGCTCAGCTCGATCCCACGGCAAATGAACGGCGGAATTATGCTGAAATCGACATTTTTTTTCGTGTTCATATCTGATAGGGGCCGTCCTAGTGTGAACCGGACCTCGCCGAAGCTATTTTTGTGCAATTTCTGTCAATGGAAGTCTTATATTTAGAGGAGAAATGTCTGTTTTCTATTACACCGGTCAATAATTCTTCACTGGTCGATGGGGTCACATATCATTAAAGCCGCAGTGTTGATTACGGTTTATTGGTTATTGATCCAAAGGGCTGCACATGGCACCTGTTTTCTGCCTTGGAGCTTGTCTCAAAGGCACAAAGGTAACACAAAACCAACAGACAAAGTGTTCCTATGCAGTCTTTTATTGTGTTTATGTCGGTAATGATTTGCTTTTGTAAGGTAAGGTAATTCATTGACTTTTAAGTAAGATAGATTCAGTGAAAATGTCAATGATATGATTTTTTTCTTTTTTCATAATCAAGAGATATGTAAGCATGTAGTTTGGAGCAATGTTTTGAGTAAGAAGTTTCGGCTTAGAATCATAATCAGAATCAGAATTACTTTTATTTATCCCCAAGGGGAAATTCTTTTTGTTACATGTGCAACCGAACAGTAGAGGCAGTAAAGTATTAGAAACAAAGTAAGATATATATAAAATAAAAATAAAATACAGTAGATCTATAATGGTCAGCCCCGTTTAACTTAACTTATAAAGTATCTATATTAATTAACTAAACCCCCGATATGGACAATTTACAATAAGCTTAACTATACTATTCTTGTCTATTTACTTATTCACATGATCATGTAGAATGTGTTAAATGGAAATGATTAAAAGTCAGTATTGAGAAACATTTTTATTTTGTTTTTGAAAAGAAAATTGAGATCAGTCAAAAGGAGTAAAACATTTTGACAATTTTGTTTTTACTTTTTTGTTATGTATTAGTGTTAATTACTGTTATATACAATTTGAAGCTCTGTTACTCAAGTTTGACTTTAGTTTGAGCTTTGTTTTAACACCAGCAGACCATAAAGAGCTGACTTAGTTGAAACTACGACAGGTGAATTCATTTCTACTGTTAAAGAAGTTCCACTTAAATAATATCACAGTCAAAGCTATCTAACATTAGCCAGCTGTATTTCAGTGTTTGTCACACTCATCGTTGCAAAACCTAAACAGGACCATGTGTGCTGTTTAAATCAATTTAGTATGTTGTTGTCATGAGTTTTTAAACTATATAAAACAAAATCTAATAACCATCCTAAAAATAAATCGTCATTGTGTCCTCATTGTAACGGTGGATACACGGTGATGTCACTGCAGAGTATCAGATAAGAGATTAGATAAGTGGATTTTTATGTATTTGTCCCACAATGGGGAAATTCCAGCAGTATCAACACTTATGTTATGTTTGTGAGCAACACTTTTAATTGTTTTGTTAAAATAACAGAAATTACCGTGGGACTGGTTTTGCTGTGAAACTCCAGGTGAAAAAGATTTATAAAGGTGCATATTTGTTGATTACATGTTGTCAAAATGCAAATACATAGTTAGAATGGCTAATGGTGAACTATAAAGTATTATTATCATAGTCAAAGCACTGCACTCACCATGGAGATAATTGTTGTGGTGTGGCTACTGGACTTGCGACCACTCCTCGAGGGTTTAAAGATAAATCATCATCAATTTTATGTACATACTATTCCATGTGCCAGTGTGTCTTCGCAAGATTTTATGGTTTGGACATGAGCTGAACAGAGAGGACAATTAAAATCGTAATCACACAAAATCATCCCTCATTAATGTTTATGTGTGCGAGCTGGAGGAGTGTGCAGCTGTTGTTTGGAGAGGACAGGGGGAAAGAGAGAGGAGCGGGGAAAGAGCTGAGGTCAGCACCACGGATAGCGACAAAGGGTTGAGGAGAAAGTAAAGCAGCGCCACTGACACAGGGACAAGGGGCAAGAAGGTCTCTCAGCACCACGGACAGCGGTGAGGAGAGATGAGAAGGTAGATCAGCACCATGGTCAGTGACGATTGGTAGTAGTTGTACATTTACAGAAATTATTACTGATCAATGTATACTGTGCCTGTAAATTATACCAAATAAATAAAATAAATACATGGAGAGAAGGTTGAGCAGCACCACGGACAGCAACTGACAGCGTAGTCTCATACCAACCAAGAGGAAGGAAACTCAGACGCATCAGCACCATGGACAGTGGCTGAGGGGTGGACCAGGGTTGGTGTTAGATAGTTGCTGTGTGTTTGGTCAATCATAGTAAGGGCATTAAGAAGGTTACGATTAAGGTTTAGGACAAGGTGTTAACTGTTCAGAGTAGCAACTTAAACAAAACAAAAAAAACAATTTTGTCAGGAACTTGCCATATTAAGAAAAAACATACAAGACAAAAAAAAAGTAGGACATGAACAGTGGCAGAGGGTGTTGATCCAATTACAAGCAGTGGGGGAAAGTCTGTATTACCATCCACAGGAGACTTTTGAGTACTCCGCCACAATCCACCGTGTATTTGTGTACTTTCCACCTTACACCATCAGCCTCTCCCTGTAGAAGATAACCTGACTGTATGTTAAAGAATACATATGCATTATTTGCAGTACCTTTACTTGGCCATCTCATGCTTTTGAACTTTAAATAATACATCCTTTGAAAAGCACACATACTTTCTATACGTTAGGCATTCCCTCCTCACGATTTGGTGTTAGCACACAATCTACTGACAGCAGGTTGTACGTTTTTCTCTCCGTGTTCATTTTTGGTAGCGCGGTAATATCTAATGAATATACTGTGTTAAATGCGGTACGTTCACAAATATAAGAATGGCACAGATATATTGTGGACTGAGACAGCCGCAGAGCAGGAGAATACAAAGCACTCTGGCTCTAACTGGATTCAGCTAGTTTCCCTTCCACAGTCACACCAGTCTGATACCACACTCACAGAGGAGCAGGAGGGGCCGGCTCATGGAGCGTCTACTGCTGGTTTTCATCAGTTTCTTATTCATACAGCAACCAAAACGAGCAGTTACAAGTCCACCATTACATTTAGAGTTGTTGTAGTAATAGTTGTAATGTTTGTTGATCCCGCTCTAGATCATGGAATTACTCACAACCAGCTCCTCCATGTGGCAGTAATAGTAGTGGCAGAATATGTAACATGGAGCATACTGGAACATATATCAACAAAAAGAAAAGATTCAAAACAAATACTGCAAAAATCCAAGCTTTTGCAGTGAGAGTATTGTGGTTACTGTTGTAGTAGCCGGCTGACTGAGACCAATTCTGACTGTCACTAAACTGAGCATGCATCCAGTCTCTGAATATGTGCTCACGGATTTATCACTCTGTGGAAACTAAAATCTGCATGGGGGTCGCGAAAGGATTTCTGGGAGTCCCCAGATGACATGGGGATGAAATGTTGTAATTGATACAATAGTCTTGACACGCTTCAAATGCAGTGGTTAAAGTAGATTCTAATTTGTTGGCTCACCTATTCACCTTATTCCCAAAGTTGCCTTATGCGCTGCCGTCTTGTTTCCGTTGTATTAGTTTACATGGAGCAGACGAGCTCAACAGAAAATAAGTTCTACATGGACTAAAAAGCTGTTTTCAGACTGACCAGGAAATCGGTGCGTTGTTGACTTGTTGTTGCTCGTGTTCATTAAACATTGTACACAAATCAACCTACTTTATGTAACATTTTAGCGGCGAGACTTTTCCCTCGTTCGTCATTAGCTTTAACGGAGTTCTCGTCAAACGGAAGTGCGTTTACAACAAAAGTGCAAAAAACGGCAAAAGTGGGCGGGGCAGAATAAGGTCAATATTCTCAAAATAAAATCCAACATTTGACATAATGCTACTTTCTCACTTGGGGGTCGTCTATTTTTTGTGATCGGGGGTTGTGAATGCAAACTGTGGGTATTTTGGGGTCGCGACTGAAAAAGGTTGAGAACCACTGGGTTAAAGGGTGGCAGTTGTGTTGTAAATTGTTCCTGCATTTTTGATGGAATGTTCCATATTGGTGACATAAACGGATACAATTTTCATCTTTTTTCAAACGTTTTTCAAATGTTCACAAACTGCCACTTGACTGATGTAGAATAATCATTTTATAATTATTTATCACAGATTCTATCCTCATGCATCATAATTAGATGATCAAACTGTCATTTATAGTGACAACCAAGAGATCAGATTTAGAATACAGTGTAATTTAGGGTGTGTAGATACATTTTTAGAACAATACGGTGCATTTCGATATAAAACCAAATTACACGATTACAAAGCGATATTTCCCTTTTTTCAAACTATTCAATTTAATTCTACACAGCTCCTTTAAAACAGTTTTTCAATTCAGTACTGTGAACTTTGCATGTGAATTAAATCATTATGGAGGCTGTGAATGATTATTAAGAATCAATCAACACAAACATAAACACATTAGACGCATTTGTCTTCAATCATCGCTTCTTTTGGTTTGAGGAGTTAATAAGACCACTCATGACTTTTTAGTTGGCGGTGGTTTTAACAGAAACAGCAAAACTGGAACTTCGCATGAAAAAGTCGGCTTCTTAACCATCAAATCTTCTTGTGACGAGAGCTCAAGCCAGGTCTGTGCTGAAGACGCTCTCCCTTTTCTTCCTCCCGTGTGGACTTTCAGCTTCAGGCCTACATTTATGGGCACAGCGTGATCTGAGATGAAGTCTGCCTTTGGTGTCCGCGGCTCACAGGTAGAACACGCCGCACACACCTGCCCCCTGTCTTCTCAACATGGTACGGTCCCGCTCTAACCTTTTCCCTGCACTGGAATACCATTTATCATCTTCTCTCCTCTCGCTCCCCTCTCCTCTTTCCACTGCCTAATGTGTTTATAAGGATCTCTGTGGGTCTAATTTGTCAGAATAATGGTGGCCGTGTGTAGGCGAAGTGAGAGCTAATCTTCTCCATTCTCTGCTTACACACACGGGCCTCTTCTCTTTGTTCAGCGTATTTTTGGACAATCTGGAGCGTTCTACAGTTTGTAACGTGGAAAACTGTCGAATCAGATGCACGGCCGTGATGTGTTGCGTTAGAAATGTCGAAAAAATAAAAGCATCTTGCAATTTTTCAACATGCAACACGCCAATAACATAACAGCAAGCAATAAAAAGGTAACGCGGTGTATCTTTAAAGCTGTGGTACCTGATTTTCTCGCAGCGAAACCGGAAGTAGGTTTTTAAATCTGTGTAACTCTCAAGCTCTCCCAAAGCCTTTGACACAGAGGTAATATCCACGTGTTTTCATTTTAGGCTCGTGCACAGCTTTAAACCTGCTTTTTCAGTCGGTGAAGTGAAAGTGATTTTTTGTCAGTGGCATGAAGTAGTCTCAATATTATCGTGTATCGAGAGACACAGCAGTTCAATTATTTGCTGAATTCGAAGTCAATAAAATTCACATTTTTTAGGTGAGTTTTTTTTTACTTTTTTAGAACTGGTATAGCAAAAGAGTTAGACCTGATTTAGCCATTGTTTAGACCAATATTTTTCAATATTTTGCATTTTGGGTTTAAAAGCAACCACGGCACGCCACCTACCACTAAAACATCACCAAATCAGATCATTTAGTTATAGATATTGTATATAATGAGGTAAATAATGTCTGTGGCATTGTCTAGTTCCTTAAATTTGGTCATACTGATGGTTTTGCGTTCTTTCTTTGGTGAAAATGTTGCTCAGGACACTCAAATGAGTTAAATCCGCATTTGTGAATCTGTTAACTCTAACTGGACATTTTCTTAAGGCACACCTGGCACAACCTCAAGGCGCACTAGGGTTCTCCGGCGCACTGGTTGAAAATCAAGGGTTTAGACGAGGCATGTCCAAACTCAGGCCCGGGGGCCAAATGCGGCCCTCAGACCAATTTTTCTTGGTCCTTAGGCTTCCTGGTGAACTGGCCCACATTGTCCTGATAAGTACTATTTACAGCACATTTCAGATTTTCTACAATTCCAACCTAAATAACTAACATTTTGGTGCAACACAGACCTGATATTAAGGCAGTGAGACTGAATGTAGATGTGGTGGTGCTTAAAACATCAGATAAATGCAGCTTTTTTGAACGTTTTGCAATTGATTTGTGGCCCTCCGCTTGGTCCATATTTCAATATGTGGCCCTCGATGGAAAAAGTTTGGACACCCCTGGTTTAGACCAATGTTTTTCAACCTTTTTTGAGTCATGGCACACTTTTTTGGTGGAAAATATTCTGCGGCACAGCACCAACTAAAACGTAATGTTATTTACGTCGCAAATATCGTATACAGTATGTTATTATGCAATGGTGGCTGTTCACCTTTCAGGTTTTTGTGAAGACGTTGCTCAAAACACACTCAAATTGTCGATTATTCATTTAAATCCATGAATATGACATTTTTTCAAGGCACACCTGGGAAAACCTTAAGGCACTCTAGCATTCCCCAGCTCACCGGTTGAAAATCAAGGGTTTAGACCTAGATTAGTCCTGTTTTAGACCTGGTTTAAAAATTTTTTTTTGCGGTACTTGGTGTGAAAAGTTTGCGAACCACTTCTTCCATAAGTCAAATCAAAGTCTGTGTTTGAAAAGTGCATTTTTTAACCGCCTGTGTTTGTTTCCGGTCGTTATTTGGACTCAAACAGATGTGTCCAGCGCGTGTAGCGTACGAGCGCGTTCATGTCCAAATCAACGGCAACAACAGAAGAGCACCACCGCCGTCGCCTCTCTCTCGTTCCGTTGTCTCTTAAAGGAAGATAAAGACGCGATTGTGCCCGGATTGATCGCCGCAGACGTGTGGCACATACTGTACACTGTAATTATCATCCCATTGTCGCCGCGAGAGGAGCAGATGAAGCTAACGTTAGCCGCCGAGCTAATTGTCGGCCCACACAAGATTACGCCGTGTCTGTGCGAGGCAGATAAAAGGATTTTCAGTGCTCTGTGGTGACGACGACGACGTACAGCACGGATCAAAGCACGAGCCGCCATTTTGGTTGCAGTTTTTAAAAAAATATATAATTTAAATAATGACTGATTTCAGTTTTACAATAAAAAAGTGTTGCCGTCTGAGTGCACACAGTCAGCTGGAACCGATTATGATTTGAAAATGATTGTCAGGACTTCCACAACAAATTCAATTACTTTTTCCACAGATTAATTACTTAGACTGAATCTCCATTTTTCATTTTAATAATTGCATTAGCCATTACCAGTGTGTGGGTTTAATAATCTATTTCCACTTTTATTTGTTGACTTAACCAATTTTGTTTTCGAGGGTAATAATGAAAAAAGTTTTAAAACTAACCATAGAGGAATATCCCTTGCACTTTTTGTACATCTTGTGTAATATACATTCTGAATTGTATCTTTTGTTTACTTTTTAACTGTGTTTTTGCAGCTGCATCTCTTTTTGTTCGTGTGGCAGAGATGTGTGAAATGTTCAAAGGTTCATCTGATGCTCATGAACACATCAGACTTGTGCTGTTTTGCACAGACTGTAATGTGTGAGTGGCAGCTGTAATAGTAACTTTTAATTACTACAACGAAGATGTCCACACATGAAATAAAAGGTCACTTTTTCCCACTTCTAATACTATTCTGCTACAGTTCAATGTCTCCTCTCTCTCTATCTTCCTCTTTCCCTTTCTCTCACTCCCTTCCTCTCTCCCCTCCTCCCTCTCCCCTCTCACGCTGTTCTCTCTCTTTCCTTCCTCTCTTCCCCTCTATCTCTTTCTCTTGCTCTCATCCTCTCTTCTCCCTCTTTCTTCTTCTGTCTTTCTCTCTGTTCGCTCTCTCTCTTTTATCCTTTATCGCTGTCTCTTCCTCTGTCTCTGTTCTCTCTCTCTCTTGATCCCTCTTTGCCTCTTTTCTTTCTCTCTCTCTTCCTCTCTGTCTAACGTTACCCTCTTCTGTCTCTCTTACCCTCTCCTCTCTCTCTCCTCTTTCTCTCTGTTCTCTCCCTCACATCCTCCCTCTTTCCCTCTCTCTTTCTCTCACTACCTTCCTCTCCCCTCCTCCTCCCTCTCCATCTTTCTCTCCCTCCTCCCGCTTTCTTCTACCTCTCCCTCTCATCCTCTCTTCTTCTCTTTCTCTTCATTTCTCCCTCTGCCTCCCTGCTATTTCTCCATTGATCCCTCTCTCTTTTTTCTCTCCCCCGTCTCTTCCTATCTCTCCTCCTTTCTTTCTCTCTCTCTCTCAACCCCCTTTCTCTTTTCCTCCCTCTATTTCTCCTTCTCTTCTGCTCTCTGTTTTCCCTCCCTCTTTCTTCCTCTCTCTCTCACCTTCTCCCTCTCTCTCTCTTTCTGTCTCTGTCATGGTTCTCTCTCATTCTCTCTCCCTCCCTCTCTGTTTTCTCTCTCTTCGTCTCTGTCCTTCTTCCTCTCTCCGCCTTCTCTCCTCTCGCTCTCTTTTCTCTCCCTTTTTCTTGCTCTCTCTTCCTCTCCCTCTCTGTTTTCCCTCCCCTTTTCTTTCTCTCTCTTCCCCTCTCTCCTTACTCCCCTCTCCCCCTTTCCCTCTCTCTCTTCTGTCTCTGTCACGGTTCTCTCTCATTCTCTCTCCTCCCTCCCTCTCTCTGTTTTCTCTCTCTTCCTCTCTCTCCTTGCTCCTCTCTCCCCCCTCCTCTCCTCTCGCTCTCTTCTCTCTCCCTTTTTCTTGCTCTCTCTCTCCCTCCCTCTCTTTTTTCTCTCCCTCTTCCTTCTCTCTCTTCCCCTCTCTCCTTCCTCCTCTCTCCCCCCTTCCTTCCCTCCCTCTCTCTAAAGGTCACAGTGGTGTGTGCTGGCTCCTCTCTCCTCAGGCCCGTGCACTGTGCACACTCCAGTGTGTCTGTGCACTTTTACATTTCTGTGATATTTCAGTGCATTTGACCGTGACTTAATGCTGACTTGCTTCATGTCACTGCTAAAATTAAACTTAATGCTGAGGTTAGCGGTGGGCAGCGCAAATATTTGTGTCGTTCTGGACTGACAGGGTCTGGCAAGTTCCTTCAAACGGTTATATACAAATAAAATCTTCCAAAATTGTCATAGATACAAATGAGCTCATCAGTGTTGTACTGTCTTCAGTGTCAGCAACGGCCTCTTCCCTCCATCACAAATGACCTCACACTGTATATACTGAAATCTACTCAATCTATGCAAAAAATGTGTATCTAGTCTAGCTTAAAATATCTAGAAATCAGAATTTTAATCTTGATTTGAATGTTTGTTTTTTTTGGTACCACTTTATAATAACTACATCTTATTTTTCCTTAATAAAGCATTAACAAAGACTTAATTAATAATGAATATATAGTTTATTAAACACGATTCAGGCTTAATAACAACTTAATTAAGGTTAAGGTTAGGGTTAGGGTTAGAATATTTACTAAATAGTTACTAAGTCTGAATCATTCTTAATAAACTATGTGTTGATTATGAATGAAGTCTTTGTTCATGCTTTATTAAGGCAGGAATAAGTGTAGTTATTATAAAGTGTTACCTTTTTTTGTAGATGAGATTTAATTGCTTGTTTGATGTAGAATATTTCACTGGTTTCAAGGTCTTACTGACTGGTTATAAGATAATTTAGCTTAGAGTAGTAAAAAAAAAAAAGAAAAACGAAAACGCAAATGGGGTAAGGACAATTTTTGGTAACGCTTTAAATTAAGGTTCCTTAGTATACTATTTATAATGCATTAATAAGCATTTGTTATATGTTTATAAACACTTATAAAGCATTTATCACCTGATTACTGGCAAAAAGACAAATGAGCAGTTATGTATTTACAGTTCATAAACACAGACATGTTTTTTGTCAATGGCTTATCAACATTTATAAGGTGTTAAAAGTGCATTAACGAATAACTAGTGTTTATTAACTCCTTATAAATTGTTTACTAAAGAACCTTAATCTAAAACGTTACTCAATTTTCAGTCATTGGCAAATAATTGGGCTTGAAGTTTTAAGAAATGTATTGAAACAAGTCAGAAACATTTTGAAACAAGTAAATATAATATAGATAAAGATTTATATCCTGAAATCAAGAATTTTTAACTAATCTAGGAGTATATCTTCAAAACTCTGAAGGTATAGCTTTTGGACTTATAAAAACTTTAAGACTAGACTTTCAGCTCAACTTTGCATCCTTCTTTGTTGCTTTGTTCTCCTTGTAAGCTCCTTTGCGCTTCCTCCGAGTGTTATTCCTGTCTCTTGTTCTGCTGACAGCTCAGTTTAACTACATTTCCTCTCATGTTACTGTGGACCAGAGCCTTTTATCATTAGAACCCCGTCTGAACTCCGGCTCCAGTCTAAATGTCACAAACTGCTCCTCTTTAAACTCGGCGTACATTAACAGCGCGCAGTCTGGAGCTCTGGAGACGTGGCCGCTCTCTGGAGGTTACTGTTGATCCTCTGATATCTCCGCGCACTCGCTTCAGAACGCCGCCATTTTGTGCTCGGTCGGACGTTTAGTTTGGTGTTTTTTGTGTGTATTGTTTGCGAAATGTTTCATGTTACACTTCCTGGTGGATTTTTCAGTTGCGTGATGTGTTACCAACACGCAATATTCCAAATCATCAGTGGTTGGTTAGCGTAAATGTTGGAAATAATGGCATTTAAAGTGCCTATGACAGGTTGACGTACTAATTTTACTAAAACACAGATAAGATAATTATACTTAAGGTTCTGCCAAAGAATTAACTATATTTATCCCGGGTTGGCCATTTTTTAGGTTAAAATCTTTACTTCCTGTTTCTAAATCATGACATCACACTAGGAAGTTCTGTACTCGTCACCTAGCAACCATGTTATGAACACCTCTAATGTCACAAAAATGGTTATTTGACAAATAAAAATGTATGGCAACAACTTTATTTTGTTGAATTAATGTTTAAAGGATCAGAAATTGTGTTTCTCAGTTGTAAATTGTCCCTGGTGTGTCTCCCTAGTGTGATGTCATTGTGTTTTGGAACTCTGCTCTACTTCCTGTAAATTTCAACATATTTTTCAACTTTCTTCACAAACTGATTCTTGGTTGGTGTAAAAATATCATAGTATGTACAGGTTTTACTCCACCAGATAAAGTTAAAACTAGAGAATCATAAAAACCTGTCAAACGCACTTTAAAGTCTAAATTATGAGTTTTCTTGTTTTTCTAATTGTGAGGGCACCTGTGGTAAATATTTATCATAGTTTTACATTCATGATGTTGCGGATTGTGAAGAAATTTTGAAAAATACAAGTTTAAAATGACAGGAAGTAGTGCTGGTTTGGAATCCCTTTGTGATTTCATCAAAAAGCGACATACAGTTGAAAATAAACAGACAGTTAACACTCAACTGATGAGTTTTCTGACAGTTTAAAGGGTCATTCAACAAAATAAAGGTGTTATCAGGTGTTATTATTTGTCAAATTATAACTATTGTGTAATTTATATAGATTTTGACCCTTGTTTTCAAAATGGTTGCTAGGTAACCGTTGTGGAATTAGCTCTACCTGTGTCATATTTGCTACCAGGGCAGTAGATAGAGGGGGACAAAGGGGTCTGTTGCCCTGGGCCTCAGCGTCTAAGGGGCCCAGAACTGGAGCCTCTTCCTATTCATTTATATTAGAGGGGGGCCCATGTGAGTCTTCTTTCCCTGGGCCTCCAAATTTCTGTCGACGGGAGTGTTTGCTACTCATGTCCAACCAGGAGGTACGATTATAAACATTACAAAAACGGTCAAACTGGGGACAGATGGGCAAAATGTTTAGTAAAATCTTTGATATCATCATAGTCTAACCTGTCATACGGACTTTTAAAAATAACGGTGTTACTAATGCACTTACTTTGATCAGTAACGAGTAATCTACTGAAGTATTTCCTCTGCCATAACGCCGATCAGACTCTGCTTCTCGTCTCGTTCAAAGTTTGTTTTGGGAAGTCAACGGAAGCGACACGAAGAATTAGAGAGAGTCAGATCGACGGTGGCAGTAACCAATCAGAAACAGCAGAGGGCGGGTGTGGACACTTTCCTGACATTTCATTGGTTTAGCAGACACGCGCATCTTTCCAAAACACATAAGGAAATGTGTCAAAACATGTGGATTTTATGGATTATATATTTTTATTTTGCGACTCTAAACAGCAGGTTCAGCGTGTGTTTGTGTAGTATCCTTGGTAATAAGGAGGACGGACAACATTTAAAAGGTGATCTTTTCTTTTATATAAACCTTCAGTACCACACCAGGAACATGGTAACACATTACTTCTCTCATGCCCAAGTTACACTAACTTTTTAACCATCCTGCAGCGCCCCTACAGGACACCATTAGCATCTACTACATTCCTTCCCCCTTAAGCTATTACATTCCTAACGACCCATAAATCAAAACTTGTCGTACTGTCACTTTACCAACTATCCACCTTAACATTTAACTGTATAACTTCTTAACAATATTTAAGCAACTAATACACTCAATGTCATTTCTACTTCTTTTTTTTTTTTTTTTTTAACATTTATAATCTTTCAAGTAGCTAGGTTTAGACACAGTCCGTTGAGAACGTCGTGCTGCTGCCACTGTTTGTTGCGACGATGCTTCTTGCACTGTCTCTGGGGAAGGAGTGTCCCTCACAGATGTCGTGGTATTATCCTGAACCTTTCCTTCAGAGGTAGAACTACTCCCCAATGACACCGGAAATTCTGGTACTACCACGGCTTCAGACGGTGACATGGGCACCGCAGGTAGCTCAGGGATGTTAAGTTCTGTTGACTCCTTGTTTTCAGCTCTTACAAGTACCTGGTCCACATGCCTTCTCACTATTGTTCCTCCTCCCAACATCACCTTGTAAGACACTGGACCTGTGACCTTAACAATGAACCCTGGGATCCATTTAGGTCCATAACTGAAGTTTCGTGTGATCACTGCATCTCCAATTTTGAAACTTCTCCCTGGTCCTTGCTTGTCATGATGTTTCTTTTGGATGTGCTGTTTCCTCACCACTTTGGTTCTGAGGTCAGGATGCACGAGATCTAATGTTGATCTTAATCTTGACCTTGTAACATTTCCGCAGGTGACAGCCCAGTGGTGGACTGAGGGTAATGCGGTAGTTAAACAGCACTCTTGAAACCTTGGTATTGATGCTACCTTCACCAGCCTTTTTTAACATGGACTTAAATGTCTGGACTGCTCGCTCGGCGCAGCCGTTTGAAGAAGCATGGTAAGGAGCAGAGGTGATGTGTTCGATGCCATTCTTACTCAGGAATTCTTTAAACTCCACGCTCACAAAACCACGAACCATTATCCGATACAATCGTCTCTGGTAATCCCTGGTTGCTGAAACTCTTCCGTAAACAATCAATCGTGGCAGCTGAAGTTGCTGAGGTTACGGATAAGCATCCATCCATTTGGAATGGGCATCCATCAGAATCAAAAACATATGGCCCATAAAGGTCCAGCATAATCTATGTGTAACCTCTGCCACGCTTTACTTGGCCACTCCCAAGGATGGAGTGGTGCAGGAGCTGGTAAATTACGCTGTAATTGGCACGTATTACACCCTTTTACCATTGCTTCTATGTCGGAGTCTAACTTTGGCCACCAAAAATAACTTCGTGCCAATGCTTTCATCCTAGTGATGCCGGGGTGACCATGATGCAGTTGGCGTAGTAATGCTCCTCGACCTGGTGGAGGAACCACCACGCGTGACCCCCACAAAACACAACCATCTTCCACGCTCAATTCCGTTTTTCTCACAGCGTACGGCTGAAAAGCTGGGTCGGAGTGCTGTGGAGGCCAGCCATGTTGGACAAACTGCCCTACTCGGGACAACACTGGGTCTTTGCGTGTCCACTGGCTCAGTTCTCTTGCCGACACGAGTGTTACGTCTTCCATCATCAGCACTCTGTCCTCTTGCTCTTTCTCAGTGGACGGCTGAGACACAGGTAGTCGACTTAAAGCATCTGCATTGCAGTGATGTTTCCCGGGCTTATAAACAATCTCATATTCATAAGCCCTCAAAGTTACAGCCCAACGTTGAATCTTGGGGGAGATGCCATTTGAGGCACTGCTTTCATCTCATTGAAAAGTGACAGTAACGGCTTGTGATCTGTGCAAATCACAAACTTCCTTCCATATAAATATTTATGGAAGCGCTTAATACCAAACAGCTCGGCCAGACCTTCCTTGTCCAGTTGTGAATAATTGGATTCTGCTGCCGTAAGTGTCCTTGACATGAAACCAATGGGTCGCTCTTGTCCATCTTATGGACATGTACACAGTTCATATCCAACTCTTTTAGCCAACCACGACCTAGCAGGTTTGGTCCACTACCTGCCACGACTACTACTGGTAACTGTTTGACTTTGTCTTTGTACGTTACAGTTACATTTGCCATCCCTAGTGTGGAGACTCTTTCACCTGTATATGTTTTCAAAGTCAATGAGCAGTCTTGCAGCTCCTGTGCCTTCCCAGCAGTCCATAACTTGCCATATTCAGTTTTTGTCAAAATTGTCACTCTACAACCTGTATCCACCTCAAACTTGACTGTGTTCCCATTTATGTCTAGCTGTGTGGTGATCGGGTCTACTTTTGCCATTTTTGAATCTTTTACGTTGTGCAGTGTAAACACTTCTTCCTCACTGGATTGTGGATCTGATGACTCACTCATGTGATGTGTGTACTGCTTTCTTTCTTTCCAGCTTCCCTTTTTGTTCTTTATGACAGTCTTTCCTCCCCCCTTCTTCTGCTGGTCAGTAGGGGGCCCGGACCTGCACATCTTCTTCACATGGCCCTTTTTTCCACATCCATGACATTTCTCGTCTAGAAAACGACAGTCCCTTGGCAAGTGGTCACCTCCACACCTATAACAGGTTATCTGACCACCCTTGTCATGCCGTTTATGTTCCATTTTCACCTTATGCACCGTCATTGATGTCGTTCCTTTACTTCCGGCACTGTCCGGCATCTTTGGTTGTAAATCCCGTATATCCTTATTCGCTGTCTCAATAGCCTGCGCTAGTTTCAAAGCTTTTTCAAAGGTTAGCTCTGGCTCCGCCAACAGTCTCCGTTGTATGCGGTCATCCGCGATGCCGCACACGAGCCTATCACGCAGCATCTCCTTGAGTTTGTCACCGTAGTTGCAATGCTGCGCCAACTCCCTTAGTACCGCCACATACTCCATCACAGTCTCATTCGCCGCTCTAGTCCTCGAATTAAATTTAAATCTTTGGACTATTTCACTCGGCTTTGGATTGTAATGTGACTGAAGCAGATTAGTCAACTCTGTGAATGATTTATCACCTGGTTTGTCGGGGCTTAATAAGTTTCTCATCAAACTATATGTCTTGCTGCCTACTGAGCTCAACAATATGGCCCGCTTCCTTCCTGCGTCCGTAATCATATTTGCATCAAAAAAGTGCTCCAAAACTTCACAATATTCCTCCCAAGTCTGCGTGTGGCTCTCAAATGCCGTAAGCGTCCCCACCATGGACATAGCCATACCGCCGCCAGTTCTAGCTTCCTCGCTGTCAGACATTAGCCGGGAAACCGCGTCGTAGAACTCTCAAGCTGTTTTCTTCTCTACCAGCGTCTTCCGAGCTCTCCAGTTTTCCTCGTCGCCAAATGTAGTATCCTTGGTAATAAGGAGGACGGACAACATTTAAAAGGTGATCTTTTCTTTTATATAAACCTTCAGTACCACACCAGGAACATGGTAACACATTACTTCTCTCATGCCCAAGTTACACTAACTTTTTAACCATCCTGCAGCGCCCCTACAGGACACCATTAGCATCTACTACAGTTTGGTAAATGTACTGTTTGACTTGTGTTAAGGTGACAGTTTGTCCTGCTTGTTCTGACCCCGTGTGTCTGTTTTGGTCTCTTTTGAGCTCTATTCACCTTATTCCGGAAGTTTCCGTACGCGCCGCCGTCTTGTTTCCGTTGTATTAGTTTACGTGGAGCAGATGAGCTCAACAGAAAATAAGTTCTACATGGACTAAAAAGCCGTTTTCAGACTGACCAGGAAATCGGTGCGTTGATGACTTGTTGTTGCTCGTGTTCATTAAACATTTTACACAAATCAACCTACTTTATGTAACATTTTAGGGGCAAGACTTTTCCCTCGTTCGTCATTAGCTTTAACGGAGTTCTCGTCAAATGGGAGTGCGTTTACAACAAAAGTGCAAAAAACAGCAAAAGTGGGCGGGGCAGAATAAGGTCAATATTATGTATATATAACCTACAACTATTTCTGGGGGTGCATTTGATGATTTACTGGAAAAGTAAAGTTGATTTTAGCTAATTTTTTACTTCAACAGCAGCAATGGGTTTATTTTCTTGTTAATTGAATAGTTATTTTACCTTGTAATTAGTTTTATCCCTCAACACAGTTACTAACGCAATTACTTTTGGGGAGAAGTAACGGGTAACAATTACTCCTTAGCGCTGCTGCCACATTGCAAGAAGGTCACGAGTTTGTTTTCCAGACAATATAAATCAATCTGTTTGGAGTTTGAATACTTTCTCTGCATCTTTTCTCTCATATTTATCATTATCCTGTTCTATGGCTCAAACACGCTGAACTTTTCCGGCTTTGTAGGTGACAGAGTTCGGACTCTTGAGCCTGAGTTCGACTGAGGCCGGCTCTGGGATGCGCCGTCACCGCGGAGTTCTTTCTCGTGTCTCGAAACAAAATGTTCGAAGACAAAAAGGGGAGGTGAGGGTACAGGCACATGAATGAAACATGGATGACGCCCGGCGGGGAAAGAAGAACAGGAGAGGAGGAGAAGAAGAGACAGATACGACGTCCTGAAAGAGGGAAACGAGCAAGGAAGAGAGAGATAATGTGGGTCAGAGGAAAAAGAATGTGCTTCCACAGACACGCAGGTGGAACAGCACTGCGAGGCCAAACTTTTTTCGCTTTCAGATACAGGAGGGTTAAAGAGCGATGGATTATTCAAACGGGAGCATTTTACACAGCTTTGAGCCACCCGACCTTTAATTAACGTTAGAATATTACTTTTTGGTCTGTTTCACAAGGCAATGTTTGTTGGTGAAGTTCTGAAAGCAAAATTACTTTAATCTTCCTCTGAACACAAGAGCCGCTACTTCCGTTCAAAGTTTCAAATCGTTGCCGAAAGCTCTTTTTTTCGCACTGGCTTTTAATTCAATCTAAGATAGACGTTTTTCTTATACCTATATTGTGTTTTAACTTTTAATTGTATCATTTTTTTTCCATTTATTGTGTTATTGATTTTGTGCAACACTTTGGGGCAGTGCATCTGTTTATAATTGTGCTATATACTTTAAATAAATTTGACATTTGACGTTTAATGTTGAAAAATGATAACGCTAGAGGATTTCTAAATCATCAGCGATTTTAAGATGTGACGGAAAGTGTACAGGGACAGTTTGCAGCGATTATTTGTCTCACACTTGCACAGAGAAACCACACACTCGCTGTTTTCAGGAAAGAAAACGGAAAGCGGGGAACAGTGCAAGTGTCGCACGATTGAACGAAACATCATGATGAAAACAGATGCAGAAGTGTACGAGGCCAGCATCGTCAGCTGCCTTTTCGTCCATTCTTATTCACAGCTAAAATGAAAGAAAAAGAAGAAGAAGAAAGGCATGTCGATTAAAGCAAGACACTACAGGTGAAATCCTTTTTTTTTTGTCAGTTTGCTTTCTCTACATATCCGCTTTCATCTGAAAACAACAAACGTGTCCAATCTGCTCCTAAAGACATTTTATTACTTCGTTTGTTGTTTAATCCACTTCATCCATAGATTTCTCTGGGACATTTTAACTTCAGAGGCCGTTTTCTTAAAATGCATTTTTCTCCCACAGAGACCTAAAGATCAGCCTTAAAGTAGCTCCTACACAAACCAAACTTTACAAACTTGTACTCAACAAGATTTTGACGAAACGTACAGAAGGATTTATTGATGTCTAATTCTAAGCCTGATTTATTAAAGTTTTAAGTTTAAAAAAACTGAAGCGAGATTTGAATTTTTAGGCCAACTTTCAGATAAATCAAGTTTACACACAAAGAAAATAAGAAATCCAAAATCTCCTTGGTGATTTTTTTTTTCTAATTATAAGTGTACAAAATGAACCAAGGAATGTAAATTCTGTCAACTTTTCTGATTGAAATGTCCCAAATATATGCAATTTTGGCCATTTTTACACATAAAACGCCTTATTTCTACATGAGAAAAAACTTGTAATACATTTTTTTCTTTCATTCATGTGACTAAACTACAGGAGAAGTTTCAAATCAATATCTTTAAATTTCAGACTTTTTCCTATTCACCTGCCGCGTCTTGCCTTGTACCTGCGTCTAAAGGCCACAGGAGGGCGCTGTACTGGAGACGAGGAGGCCGAGTTGCTTCCTCTCCTTCACTTCCACAGCTTAGTGCCCGAGGTTACCCATAATGCTCCTGTTTAAAGTCCCGCCCTCCTGCACTTCAAAAGTCCGCACTTCAAAGCCCGCCCTCGGCCCGTCTCTCAAACTAAAGTTCAGATCAGAGCAAGTCCCGATCACGCCGCGCTGCCCCCTGCTGCTCCGGCCCGGTCACTGACGGAACTTCAGAACAAAACCGACTCGGCGGAAAAAACAGAAAGTATGCTGCAGTTAGAAGAAAGAGATTAGAGGACCACACACTTTGGAATGGTGTTTGAGGACAGAAGTAGAGCATATCAGCTTTTACTGCAGTCACCTCTGTGAGCATGTTTAAAGGACACATACTCTATTGTTTTTTTTAGCTTTTAACCCTGTTCTAACATTGTTCCGTCATCAAAAACACACCTGGAGTTGCGTTTAGCTTCATTCACGCTAGTTTGATGAATCCTCAAAAACCGTCATAAACACTCCCTTCTGAATTCTCCCGACGACTGACGTTTTCTCGATAACTGACGTCAATTGTCCGAGAATCTTCTGTTTTTAAGACTTGTTCTTAGCATTTCTGACATTTAATTGTGATCAACTGCGTGGCTTCACAGGAAAGGCGGGAAAACCTTGTTTGTTTGTTCGTGTGTAATTATCTCTGCAGCCAGTAGATGGCATCAAAACTCAGTAAGTGCCGTGGGAAACAGCAGAGATACAGATGTCCATTTAGTTCTTCATGAACATTTTTTTTGTTTGTTGTTGTTTTAAAACATGAGATGACAAACTAAAGAGAATATTTTAACACTAATAATGATACAAATAGTGCATAATACTTGTTGTTTAATACGTAATAACTTGTAACACTGACTGTTAACTATATATATGTTATTTAGGGATGCATTATCAGTTTCATGAGAGTGTCACTGTCTCATTTAAAGTGCATATGACAGGTTAGAGTACACATTTCACTAAAATATAGTGTACATGATTATATTTGAAATTTTACTATACATTTTATCTATTTGTCCCAGTTTGACAGTTATTATAAAGTTTATAATGTTTTTATAATTATGACTTTTGGTCATCGTTTGGCGGGAGGGCACCTGTGGTAAATATTTATTATAGTTTTACATGCATGCAGTTACAGTTTGAGAATAAATTTTGAAAAATAAAGGTTTAAAATTACAGGAAGTAGCAGAATCCCTCTGTGATGTCATCAAACAGGGACGTGCCTTTGTAAATACACATTTAGAGACATTTTTTTTCTGACAGTTTAAACAATCATTCAGTTAAAGTAAAATCAGTTAAATAGAAGTGTTATCAGGTATTATTATTTGTCAAAGCATAGCTATTGTGTAATTTAAATGGGTTTTGACTCGGCTTTTGGCTAGGTAACAGTTGCAGAATTACCTCTTCCCATATTTACCACCAATTTTCAACCAGGAAGTATAATTATAAACTACAAAAACTGTCAAACTGGGGACAAATGGGCAAAATGTTAGTAATAGTATCTTTAAAATAATCATGTTCATTATGTTTTAATGAAATATGTTGTCTAAACTGTCATATAGATTTTTCAAATTTTCTCCACAAATAGCTCCCTGATTGGTGTAAAACTACAATTTATATTTACAAGAGGTATTAATACACTGAATAAAGTCAAAATTAGAAAGTCATAAAAACCTGTCATACGTGCTTTAAAGGGCCCATGACAGGTTGGGCTACTCATTTAACCAAAATATAGTTCAGATAAACATATTTCAAAATTAGCTAAAATTCTTTACAAATTTTACACCGTTTTCGCAATTTTTAGCTTTTTAATTTTACTTCCTGGTTGTAAATGATGACATCACCCTAGGAAATTACCATAGCAACAACACTGTAAACTGGGCCAAAACTCATCTAATGTCACATTTTTTTGATTTGACAAATAAAAATAAATGTGAACGTCTTTATTTTCTTGAATTAATGTTTAAAGGGTCAAAAAAGTTGTTAATTTTGTGTAAATTATGCATAACCTTTGTCTCCCCAGTGTGATGTCATCAGTTTGTTTACTTCCTGTATTTTTCAACAGGTTTTTCAACTTTTCTCCACAAACAGTGACCTGATTGGTGTAAAACTATAATTTCTGTTTACAACAAGTAGTAATACACTAAATAAAGTCAAAATTAGAAAATCATAGAAACCTGTCATACGCACTTTAAGCAACCCATCTGCGTAACTTGTACTGGGACTGAATGAATATATCTATAAGAAGGAAGAACAATTGATCAATATTATGGGGGTTTGTCAAGAAAATACCAGAAATTGCTCCTATTACCAGCACTTTAGCCTCTCTCGCTGTAATCTCAGTGTTGTCCTCCTCTGTCTGATTTATTCTCTCTCTCTCTCACTCGTCTTCAGATTGTCTCCCGTTTGTCTTTCTCACCCGTTTCCTTTCTTCCATTCTCCCTGGAGCTGTGACGATTGCCTTGTGGATTATTTGTGTCTTATTGTCTCAAAGTAGTGTCTTTTATCACTGGTTTGTTTCAATGGCTTTAAAACGTTTCATAGATGATAGTGGACTGAGCAGAATCTATGAAGAAAGCAAGTCAGTTTTGGTAAATGTGGTATAATGTAAATTGTGCGATCAGATTATGGATTTAGATGGACTTTTGTTTATCTTGGTGGTGTACAGTTTTGTTTTGTTATTTGTTAATTGGTTTGGAATGATTATTTGACAATGAAAAGCCCCAATGCAACTTTTCTTGCCAAAAAATGTACTGAAATTAAAATATGTTTGTATTTATTGCACTGGAAAACATGCATTCTCCATGGAAATGTTCTTTTGGCCATAATATTCCACAGACCAGCATAAAACGTACCTATTGAGAATGTCCAGAAGTGTTGTTTCAGCTCTCTGTTTCATGGAATACTGCAAGTGATGTGCCAGCTACATAAAGTTACATAATGTTGCTTTAAAGGACTTCATTATACCTAAACTGTAATGTTATTGGTCTTTAAACATGCTCTTGAGTGTCACTCTGGGGTTTTCCACACCAGGGATTGACTTTTGGCTCCATCTACTGGCTGCAGACGGAATTACCGGTGAGATAAACTAATGCTAGCTTGCCCCAACATGCTAATAAAGACGTGTAGTTTTAATGATCGCGATTTGACGGCAGAAATGCTCAGAACGAGTCTAGAGATGATTTAAGGACTTAAAAACAGCGCAGAAGTAGGCCTGAAAGTTCATCTATTAACCGCAACTAATCGATCATTATAATAATCGTCAATTAATTTAGTAATCGAATAATCTTTTCTTTTGTGTACTATACTGAAAACGCCATAGCAGGCCATGTGATGAGAGGAGGTTTATGACCGAGACAGAGCAGCAGTTAACCAAAATGACGCTAGAAATGTGTAAAATTTGTATTTCTATCTTTGAGGTTGTTTTAATTGTGCTTTATTATAAATACATTTGACAAATACACACTATGAAGACGTTCTCAAGCGTAATTTCTTTAGCTTCGTCTATGTCCAGTTTGGCAAAAATCTCACATTCACAGGTCTTTCGCGATCTAAATAACTAATTGATTGATAGAAAAATATAATCGACAGACTAATAGATGACTGAAATAAACATTAGTTGCAGTCCTACACAGAATATGACGTCACAAAACTGGGAAATGGGAGTGTTTTGTGAGGTTCAGAGGGAAGAGGACTTTCTAACCAGGATTTATTTATTTATAAACTAGCATGAATGAAGCTAGAAGGTATGTTTTTGATGACGGAACATTGTCATGACATGGTTAAAAGCTCAAATAAGTAAAATATATGTCCTTTAACTCCAGTCGATTTTGAACAAAGTTTATCATTTACATGTTTACTTTATATTAACACACTTTTCATATATTTCGTGTCTTATTAGTTCCATTTTTCAAACAATAATCGTTTCTTCTCGTTGGTTTGCTGCCGCTTCGTGTGGCTGGTCTAGTGTGAGAGAAAGGGTATATGATCAGCAGAACGTGGCACATCATCAGGCCTTATCACACACCGTAACCTCAGAGACACTTTTCAGCACCAAACTGATTTATGGCTCTGTTTCCCCCGGCGACAGGTCATATGATTCAGTGACCTCTGCAACGCATTCATCGCTGTCAGGTTGGAACGGCAACCTCTAACATTATGGTCATAGTGAAGCCTATTCAGAAAAGAAATGAATGCTTTAAAGGGGCTGTACCTTCTAAAATGTAAAAAGTAAATTGTTTTTTTTTTAAATAGAACAGAAAAAGAATAGAATTGTGCATTTAGACTATTTACAGTTGCAGTTCAAATGTATTCCTCACTTACCTAATGCATTCACAGCATCGTAATAATTCACCACAATGACTTTAAAAGTGCTTTTCACAGCTTTCAAAGGCCGGACTGGTAAAGCTAACAACAACTAGCATGCTAACAGAGCACTTCCTGCTTCGCGGAGAATAAAATGCTGTGTAAGTAGATGCAGACAGACCACTATTGTCTCATTTTCACGCTAAGAGCTGGTTTTACAGTAAAGTATATCTGTGCTGTGGTAAGACAGAGTTTACTTTATTACATGAAAGAAACTTAACAGGTACAGCCCCTTGAATTGTCAATGCTCAAATGATTATTTTTGTATTCAACAATCAAACGATGATTTCGATTGTACATTGAGACTTTTTAGATACGTTTTAAAATAAATAATATATAAATAATTACGAGCTCTGAAAGACTGGTGGTTATTACAGTGAATAATTCATATACAACAGGTACAGGTTATTGTTAATAAGAATTTGTTCTTAATGTTTTGCCTGGTGAAATAAAGGTTAAATAAACAAATAAAATTAAAAAAACAAATATTGTAAAGCAAAATTTTATTTTGTATTATTTTATTGTTCGTTTTTTTTCTATGTCTTTTACGTCTTTTTTTTTTTTTTTTACAAAATTCCTTTTTTAATGATTAATTTAATGATTTTGTATTATTTATTGATGTATTATTTAAGGACAAATATCATGCATTATTTGTATTATTATTACCTTAAACATGCTCTTGAGTATCTTTACTTTGACAAATCATGTTTTAGAACTAAAAATAACATGTTTTTACAAAGAGCAATATAACTTTATCACTGCTTTTGGAGATGCCATATTAACTTAGCTGTGGCTCCATCTACTGGCTGCAGAGGTAATTACACACATGTGTGTACACACAATGGTTTGATATGCTGTTGGTATGCTAAGCTGTCACGCAGTTACAGTTATCGTGTAGTGGCAGAAATGCTCTGAACGAGTCTGGTGACTTAAAACAGCTAAGTGACATTTAAAATCTGAAAAAACATCATGGATCAAGGGAGTTCAGCAGAGAGGATTTTTGAGAGGATTTTCTAACCAGCATTCCTCAAACTAGCGTGAACTGTTTTTGTTTTTCAACATTTTGCATTTTGTCTTAGTATTTACAGATTTTGTTTGTGTGCATTACTTCTTTCCATTATACTTCTTACTTTTTTCAAAAATGGTTGGAGAATAGTAGAGGAGTGGTCTAGGCAGCCGCACATATGCAGCCTCTGTGTGAACGGCAGCCTCAATGTCCTGAGTTTGCCTCCTGGTTCAGACAATTTTCTGAATGTCTTTCTCTGCTCTTCTCCCCCATTTCTTACCACACTTTAACAAAGCCTACAGACCGGAGAATCCTTTAAAGAATAAAAAAAGACAGAAAGATAAACGGTTGGAGAGACTCGGGTGAGTTATAGCTCTCTCAAGGTTACAGTGGCCATAAATAGTGACAATTACAGGAGGAGGTCACAACAGCGGGTGAGGGAAGCCCTGCCTAGGCACACACTGCACACGTTTCATCATTATTTCTCAGCCTTAAATGGCGGGAAAAAAAAAATTTAACCAAAGATTTCCTTGTCAGTCACTCGCACCAACTGTCCTGGAACAAGCAGCACATCTGAGCCCAACAACGGTCCACAGATGGTACAAGAATTCACAAAACTTTCCTCACAATGGTCTTATTATTTTTGAGACGTTTTGACTGCCATTCGGAAGTCATTTTCAACCTGATTCAAAACGTTGTCCAGATGGCAACATTTGACACTTTTACTTTCTTTTTTGGGGCCATTAGCTTCAACTTTCACTGACAGAAAAAAGTACACTAATCTTGGCTCAAATGCGTTAATTGCTATCCTTTTGTGACAGTTTAAAGCCTGCATCATTTTGGCCGTCAGTGATGAAAATTTACTGCTAATGTGGAAAATGTTGTAGTGTCACAGTGCGATAGACGTTACATCGTACAGTACAGTGACCGAATCGTGAGCTGTGATTGATATGAAGCATGTCTGATGATGTTTTGGAGTAGGGCTGCACAATGTATGGAAAAAATATAGTTATCGCAATTGTTATTATCACGATATACATATAGCAAAGATACGTGATAATTTTAAATGGTTAAATGCATTAATGTTGTGTTTCTTGCATGTCTAAGCTTGTTTTTACTTTTGACCAATCAGACACAGCCTTAAATGTTCCGTTTTGCCAAGTACAGACACGGCAAGTGAACATTTTTTGTTAAAGTTCTTGCTTTAAAATCCTCAAAACCTTTTAACATTATTTCACACACATAAAGGTGAATAAAATGTATGATTTGCACAGTAATGGAAAAGGAACTACACTCCAAAGGCCTCCAATGTGTGTACATTTGTACCTAAGATACTATATTTTAAAGTAAGAGTTGAGTACTTAGTCGTTATCCTTTATACCTGGAAAAGAAAAGAAAAAATATATGCAAATGAGAGAAAAAATATCGCGAGTATTTCGATGTCGCACTAATTTCCAATATCGTGCAGCCCTATTTTGGAGTCTTGGTTACAGATTGAGACCACCTCTCGCTGCAGTAAACGTGAGCACACCGGAGCTCCGCCACGAACAAGAAACATTTACCCCTTCGTGCTTCATAACCAACTTTTTCAGACACAAAAACACAGCTAGCAATCCTACACCACATAACTCCAACACCATCATCCAGTTCTGTACTGTGGGTTTTATTCTGTTGTTTTTATTTCTTGTTGTCATGTACAGTGTTCTTGGGTGTTTTGAAAGGCGCTTATAAATAAAATGTATTATTATTATTATTATTATTGTTGCGCTGGAGGCTGCATGACTACTGCGGTTTTACTACAACGCCGACAGCCTGATATTTACTCAGACAAACTTTGATCAGACTGAATCAGTGTGAATGAAATGGTGCTTTCTTATGATTTTTAATTCCCCACGTCTTGTAGTGTGACATCCAAAACCCTTTTAAGGCCTGACACTTCAGGTAATACTCATTCTAAAATTTTTTTTGTTTTTTGTTAGTTAGCTCTCTCAACATATCGGCTTTCATGTGGAAACAACAAGCTTGTCCAGTCTGCTCTTAAAGATGTTGTATTACTTAATTTAATCCACTTCATTCAGAGATTTCTGTGGGACATTGTAACTTCAAAGGCCGTTTTCTTAAAATGCATTTTTCTCCTGTCCCTGTGTAATTTTGGCCGTTTTTACACCTACAATGCCTCATTTCCATATGAAAACATTAATTAAATTATGAAAAAGTTGTAATATATTTTTTTTAAATTTATTTGACTAAACTACAAGGGAAGTTTCGAATTGATATCTGTTAAGAATTTAGCTGATTTAAATATTATTTGGGGATGATAACCGCTGCAGTATGTCCGGTTAGAACATAGAAGTTTGTCCACTTGCGAAAGAATCAGGCCAACTTGTCATTTTCATAATGTTTAATCTGTGGTTTCTGTAAAGTACAAATACAGATAACATAAATAAACTGAATGGGCAATATTATTGATTCCACAGTGCTTCATTTAGCAATGCTAACTAGCATAAATAATAACATGTGTAAAGTTCAACATCATTACTGCTAACTTCAATATATATGCATATACACAACCAATAAACAGAAATATATATCCTAAAACCAAAGGACTTACTTGCTAATGCACGCACAGATAACATTTTATGCATTTTCTGAACATGAGGCCATTTTCTTCTTTCTAGAAACGTGGGTCCTAGTGGAAATTACTTAGGTGGCCGTGAACATGCCAAAATAAAAGTACAAATCAACGTAATAAAGTGTCCACTAGGGGGAGCTAAAACTCCTGCAATACAAATAACCTGGCCTTTTTAACAATATCTTTAAATTGAAGATGTTTTCCTATTCACCTGCAGAGTGGACGTGCCTCATTTATCAAGTGTTTGCTCAAATGCAAAGCAGAGCTAAAACCTGACATTTCACACAGACACAAAAAATAACACAGTGCAGATCTTAATGTATGAGTGAAGGAATATACAAAACGGGGCGTGGTCGATAACAAGCACAACATTTGAGTTGGAGTAACACAAATGAAGTAATTTACCATGTGCTGCTTGATTTTTTAAACTACTACTACTACAAATATGAGCGCTAAAACGAAATAAAAACAAAATATGTGTAGATATGTATGTATATATATGTATAGCCTGTATGTGCATGTGCGAGTATGTGTATGTGAATGGCTAGATCAAGATTTCGATTTGATCACGACTTGTGTTTACTTTGTATTTTCCTGTTTCCCTTTAATATAGCTGCACGATTTTGTAAAAACATCGAATTGTGATTTTTCTGACCAGTTCGATTGCGATTTATGTTGCAATAATAGGATTCTGTTCAAGTTCACATCATTTTGTCGCTTTTAGTTTTGTTTTTGTCATATTTAAATGCATCTTTGACACTTTTGGTCACGTTTTTGTCACGTTTTGGTGCATTTTGTTGCGTTTTTGTCACTTTTGAACCCATTTTTGAATCACTTTTGGTCGCACTTTTGTTGCTTGCTCCAGTTCTGTTGTGGATGTCTGTTTCTGGAATTGAAATGATTGTGAAATATAATAAACTGGGAAGCTGGGGAGGAGTCCGTCTGGCAGAACCACAGCATTCTGGGTAAAAATAGCCCCTCTTCCCCTCTCTCTCTCTCTCTCTCAATGGGAGATATAAGTTAGACGAATGTGTGTGAGAGAACAGAGGGGCTCGAGCAGATGAAGTGTGAACGAGAGGATGAGTCACTCGGAGCACAGATACTACCACTTTGTACTGAGCTCATGTGTTATGGAGTGTTTGTGCGCGGGACAATTATACAGGACGCCGTCAAAACTTAAATGTCAAAGCTGAAAAGTGTATTGTGGTGACGAGGTTTGTTACTTTGTCCAATCACACAACAAAGTCTGCAGATGGAATAGAGTCGAAATGTTGTAAAATCACCTAAACAATTTGAAGCCAGTTGTTTTCAAAATTGGTTTGGAGAAATAGTGTTTAAGCTTTTATTGTGTTCTTGGGCAAGACACTTCACCCACATTGTCAGAATGAATGTGTCAGTGATTGGTTGCTTTTTGAAAGAGGATTGTAAAGAATTTGTATGAATTTCTTTTTCAATGTGAAGAATCTAGTCAGTTTTTTCGGTTGGTCTAAACCGGGTCTAAACCAAGACTAAACCGGGTCTAAACCAGGTCTAAACAAGGACTAAACCAGGTCTAAACCAAGACTAAACCGGGTCTAAACCAGGACTAAACCAGGACTAAACCAGCTCTAAACCAGGTCTAAACCAGGACTAAACCAAGACTAAACTGGGTCTAAACCAGGACTAAACCAGGACTAAACCAGATCTAAACCAAGTATAAACCAGGGCTAAACCAGGTCTAAACCCAGACTAAACTAGGTCTAAACCAGGACTAAACCAGGACTAAACCAGATCTAAACCAGGTCTAAACCAGATCTAAACCAGGACTAAACCAGATCTAAACCAGGTCTAAACCCAGACTAAACTAGGTCTAAACCAGGACTAAACCAGGACTAAACCAGATCTAAACCAGGACTAAACTAGATCTAAACCAGATCTAAACCATGACTAAACCAGATCTAAACCAGGTCTAAACCAGGACTAAACCAGATCTAAACCAGGTCTAAACCAGGACTAAACCAAGTCTAAACCAGGTCTAAACCAGGACAAAAATTGGGACTAAACTAAGACTAAACTAGGTCTAAACCAGGACTAAACCAGGAAGAAACCAGATTTGAACCAGGACTAAACCAAATCTAAACCAGTCTAAACCAGAAAGAAACCAGGTCTAAATCTGGACTAAACCGGGTCTAAACCAGGACTAAACCAGGTCTAAACCAGGTCTAAACCAGGACTAAACCAGGACTAAACCAGGACTAAACAAGGTCTAAACCAGGACTAAACTAGGTCTAAACCAGAACTTATTAAAACATAATTAAAACGTAAGCAGTTTTTCTTTTGTTTTTGCATCTGAAATGTCACTGACCCTATTTCCATCCGTCTTACTCCTCCGTTCAGAGAATGACATCTTGATCAATCTTGTAGAATTATATAACGTCACTGACCACAAGAATAGCCGACGCAGAGCTTTTGAGAAAGGCTTGTCCCACATCTGCTGTTCCTCTCCGCTCCTCCGGCACACCGTTTGTTCTGAATGTAGGTTAAGTGCTGCAGCCAGGGGGCACTCTCTGAGCCGCTGCACTCTCACTCTGCAGATGGCCATAGAGGAAGATACTGTAGCCTGTGCAGACAAACGAGAGAGTACTACGGACATAAAAGTGTCAGAGTCACCGTGAAAGGTTATGTAATATGAGGAAAGATGTGTTGGTCGCCTTTGTAATCCCTCAGTGGTCCATGTTGGTTCTATTGTAAAAGACAATTGAATTCTGTCAACTGGATTGGTTTTTAAAGGACAACTATGATTTTTTTTTTCTATTGTTATTAGCCTTTAAACATGCGCTTGTACCTTAAGTTTGGCATCTCATGTTTTAGAACTAAAAACATTTATTCATAAACTTAAACACTAAATGAACATCTGTATCTCTGCTGTTTCCCACTGCACTTACTGAGTTTAGACGCCATCTACTGGCTGCACAGCGTCCCTACAAGTTAAAATATGTTATTAATCAAAGGGCTGCGTGAGAGGCTAATCAGGCTAGGAGTTCCAGTTATCGTGTTTGGATGGCAGAAATGCTCAAAACAAGTTTGGCGATGATCGTAGAAAGGGGTTCAGAGGTTGTCATCCGGACGCCGTTTAAAGATCGAGACGTTTCGACTTTTATCCAAAAGTCATTGTCAATCAGAGAGCTGGTATGGGAACTCAGGCTTATATGCTACTCTGAGTACTGGGAGTCCTGCCCCCAGGGAGGAGTCACTGAGTCCTGTCTTTGTTAGAAAATTGTTTGTTTGTCACCTGGGACTAGATTAATTGGTCTATCTTGTTGATTAATGGTTGGCCTCACCTAGTTTCACCTGTGGCTAAAGGTCTATTGTTATCTTGATAGCTGGCTGTTGCTCCCTCCTCACTGCTGATTACCTCATTAGCATTTGACTGGTCTATTGATCTGGACCAAGGTGTTAGAATGCTGTCATAAATTTTGGCTAAATTAAATCTTAAGCCCCCATTCCTGTTTAGAGACGGATTTTCTCTTTTTACAAAAAGAGATGATGTAAGGAGTTAAAACAGCGATGATGTAAGGAGTTAAAACAGCAGAAGATTTTCGGATAAGGGACGTCAGTTATTGAAAAACCGTCACTCATTGAGGAAATTCTGAGTGTTTTGGACGGTCAGAGAAGAGAGGACCTTCAGGGTTCATCAAACTATTGTGAATGAAGCTAAATGCAACTCCAGGTATGTTTTTGAAGATGGAATATTGTTAGAACATGGTTAAAAGCTCAAACACGTCACTATAGCAAAATATGTGTTCTTTAACAGTGAAGCCGTTTCGCCACTCATCCAAGTAGCTTCTTCGACAGAGAACTGGTGTGCAGGGTTGCCAGGTTTTCAGAGCTCAACAAGCGACCTAGACCTAGAAGCGGCCTATCACTGGGATAGGCTCCAGTCACCCGCGACCCCTAACGGGAATAAGCGGTAGAAAATGAATGAATGAATGAATGAACAAGCGACCTAGACTTTTAAAAAGAGAAGCGAAACACAACAAGCAACCCGAGTCCCACAAAAGTACAATAAGTTAATAATATAAGCAATTGGTAAAAATGTTGATATTGATTTATTCCTGGTTTACTTGTACAGTGTATTGCAGCAGTCAACAGTTACTTTTATTTGTACTAGCATTGAATGAGTTAAAAGGACACATGTTATGCAAAATTTACTTTGTTTCTCTTTTTTTTTTTTTTTTTTTTTTAGCTTTTAACTATGCATTATTCCGTCATGAAAAACATACCTGGACTTGTACAGTATTTAGCTTCATTCAGGCTAGTTTGAGCGTTAAAAACACTCATAAATAGATAGTCATAAATAGTCATAAATAGACCTTTCGAAATCTTCTGCGTTGTTTGTAAGTCCATTAATCATCACCTGTCGTTCTAAGCATATCTGTCGTCAAATCGCATTAATCACAACTATCAGCCTGCATTAGCATGTCCTGGGCCAGCTAGCAATTGTTTATCTCACCTGTGTAATTCGGTCTGCTGCCAGTAGATAGAGCCAAAAGTCAATTCCTGACATGTGAGGCACCGGAGTGACATAAAGTCATTAAGGTTTTCGTAAGCAATTTTCTTCTAAAACATTAGATGCCAAAGTATCTTGCTCAAGAGCATGTTTAAAGAGATAATGTTTGGTACGCTGAATTCATTACTGTTTAGCCAAATTATGCGCAAGGCGTCAACAAACTTGCCACTGATCCACTGCTAATATTTCTACATTTTACAGATTCTTTTACGTCCGCCTCTGTTACACGACATGACACCGTCTTATCAACTCTCTTTGTTTGCTAACATGCTCCAGCCGCAGACAGACAGTGTTTCCGTCAGTATAATCGGTGTGTTAGCGTTAGCGTTTGAGTGAAGTGGGGTCTAATAGGAGTGCGCTGCAGCTGTCGTCTCTGCCTTGGCCTTTTCACAGGAACACGTCAGTTCTGCTTAGCTGGCTCTGCCTCCGCACCCAACCCGAAACACATCTGAGAGTCCGACTGTGCGGCTTTAATTTGCCTCACACTGCAGCAGGGATTTTCAACTCGCTCTCAAAACGTGTCAAGTCGAGTCGAAGAAATTGCTGGGTATTTGGGGGAATGTAGCAATAGGGAATCAGCGTCATTTTGCTGTGGCGAAATTTAGAATGGTTTCACTGTATTCAATGAGTTTTTTAGCATGCGTAACTTGAGTTTAGAGTGTGGTTAGCATCTTTGTAACTCGTGTAGGTGTTTCTGCTCTACTGCGGTCGCTATAAGTACTCAGGACCTGGCTAGTCCTGGGTTAGACCTGGTCAAGTGGGGTGTTATGAGGTTGCAATGGTCAAATGTCCTCATAAAGGTACAATCGATAAGAAAGGGGTGCTTCAGTAGGTCCATCGAGTGTAAGGTCACGTCAGGTGCTCTTCGGGACCACAGTGAAAAAAATAACACTGCACGATCAGAGAAAAGGACAATCCGAGGCACTTCGACTGCATTTAAAAAAGAAAAAATCCTTTATTGAAAAAGGGATAGGCCTATGCGTCTCGGCCTCGTGGGGCCTTCTTAAGGGCATGATTGAGTAAAAACTGGTGCCAAGTGTTTAAATAGACTGGCAACCGGACACATGACAATATCCTGTGACTTGAGAATACAATAACAGTAATCTACTCCACATAAACGCCCCATAATGTAGAGTAGATTATTGTCATTTTCATCTAGTTGTCCCTACATAGATATTTTCTGTATCATGCCACATCGCAAACATTTTGTGATTTTTTTTTCATTGTTTATTGCATAATGGCACATTGCAGAATTAGGTGTTATCATGTGATTTTGTCATGTGACTGGTTGCCGGACTATTTTAACACCTGGCTCCAGTTTTTACTCGTTCAGGCCCTGAAGGCGGCCCCATACGGTCAAAACACTGTTTTTAAATCACTTCTGAAACATCTGTAAGATGTTGACATTTTATACAGATCCTATTTATTTATGCTGTGTGTGTGTGTGTGTGGTTTTTTTTTACATGTTCTTTTTTAATTTTAAGGTGAAAACAGGAATTTTCTGAGCACTCGAGCCTCAGTTGCAATACAAAACAGGATTAGTTAAACATTCATGAATCAATCAAAATACAACTTTGAGTAAGAAAATTGTGATGGAACACTGTTGTAACAAGGTTAAAAGCTCATTAAAGTTGATTTCGCATAATTTGTTCCCGCTAATGACCTTTTCATTATTATCATTATTGCAACTTACAACGTTCCTTATCTTCTTGTGTTTCAGAAAAAAGAGTGGCTATGCCTGAACTGCCAGACACAACGCCTCATGTGCGGAGGTGGTTTGGACGAGCCCCCCATGCCCGTCCCGCTGCCCTCGCCCAAGCACCAACCCACGGGCTCGCCTCGCCACCAGCCCCCCTCGGGACCTCCATCAGCCCAACAAAGTCCGCTCCACAAACCCCCCACCACCCAACCACAGGGGGCTAAACCAGGGCAGAAACAGCCGACGCCCACCGCTGCCAAAGCTGCAAGTGAGGCCAAGACCGGTACTACCACCACCACGACACCGGAGGCGCCAAAACCGACCAAAACAGAAGAGAAACCCAAGACTGAGCCAGAGAAAGAAAAGGAGGGAAAGAAGAAAGAGCCAATCACACCGATCAAAGAAATCAAGAAGTCGAAACACTATGATGTAAGTTTGACATTCATGTTCATTTCTGTGGTGGCACATTCTACAGTAATATTTAAAGTAGTTGTAGTTATTTTTTTATATTTTTAAGTAAATCTGTTTGCCACAGTACAGATATATTGTAAAAGTATCTATTCGGGTGAAAGTGAGACCATTGTGCGCTCTGTGCATCAAATTATAGAATGTTTTATCCTCCGTGAAACAGGAATTGCACTGTTCGCATGCTAGTTGTTGTTAGCTTTACAGTGACGGCAAAACTCAAGTTGTGAAAAGTGCTTATAAACTCATTGCTGTGAATATTTAGGAAACTCAGAATAAATTTGGTAAGTGAGCAATATATGTGGACTGCTGCAAACAGGTTAAAACAAACTAGTTCCGTAAAAATCTGCATTTTAGTTGGGTCTCAAAGTGGTTCTCAAAGTGAGGTTCTGCTGGTTAGGTGATTCCTGTGAGGTCATAATTGTATTAGATTTTGACCCAAACAAGAACCGATTTGGTCCTGCTTTAGGTCTTTCTGTGGTCTGGTTCAGACCTTCAATTACATTTGATTAGGTTCTATGCCACATTAAGGGTGTGTTCACTCTCGTAAATTCACCACATTTAAATTGGGATTTAACCTGAAACTAAACCTGGACTAGAACAGGACCAAACCGAGTTCACATCAGGACTAAAATGGGCTCAATTTAGGACCAAATGCACCCTAAGAACTGATTTTAATTGACCAGTTTAAGTTTCCATTCAGAACTGCTTTTCTTGTTAAATCATTTTTGACAACCACTGGAGAACCAATTTAATTCATCAACACATTTTTTACCACATTTGTGTGCTTTGGCGCTCATCAGCAGCTTTTTTATTTGCTTCTACGTTACTTATTAACATTTAAAACATGAAAGGGTTATGTTTTTCCAACTAAAATGTGTCACATTATTCTGTGCTTGCAACAATAATATGCCTCATTACTAATCACTATTATATTTATCAGTCAACAGCCTAAAGCAATGTAAACGTCACTTCCCCGTCTATGTTTTTTCCTTGTTGGAGCTCCCATTTTTGTTGGAGAGACATGCATTGATTTTGTGCTACAGAACGCTGAGACTGCAAGTGGCACTGAGCATTGAACCTGCAGGACAGACATAGGCAGAGAGGGTGAAATAAGGCCTTTTCTTAATAAGCAGCCGCCGCGAGTCCCTTTTGAAATATGGAGAGATTGGCAGGCTATCAATATGCTAAACCCAAGGCCAGGCAGAGAAATGCTGCTCTGTGCCTTTTCAAACTGAGAAATGCCTCGAATACAAACCAGGACTGGAGTCACAAGGCAAATGAAAAGATAGGTCGATTCACAACATTTTAGTGCAATGAGGCTCTGTCCACGCAAGCGCATTTTAAGAACAGAAAAGGCTAAATTGAATGTATTATATTTTCCCACAGTATTAGTATTCCAGACGAGCTATCACAATGAGGCTAAGTTATTCTTTGCTCAGGAAGAAATTAGGCAGAGAGTGTGCATATAATAACCAAGGCACCTCAAATATGTGGTAGCTAAAATTATTCTATTATAACATAATTGAAATGCTTTACTTTTTTCATAGCTATTCAGTAAGTTACTCAGGCACCAGCTTCAGACACAAACAACATGAGGAAAGTGTCTTGACAAGGACACAATAATAGTCAGAGCTAAAGTCAGCCTTGGATTTTTGTTGGTCAACCACCTTTGATATGTGTATTCATATTTCACAGAATGTTATCCATCCAATAACAAAGGAAAAAAAAATGAATGTAACTATAATGTAAAGTAACTTTTCTGATGGCCGGTCCACTACCTGTTTGTCTCTATGGAGATAGTATTGCTTTGCCTGGAACGTTTCACAGTATGTCATCAAACTTTTCCATCTTGCATTTATTTAATTATGGAATTTATTTAATTACGGAATTTACAGAAAATGTATGTTTTTTTTTATCACTCCAAAACACCTTGAAAAATCCATTGAAAAATGCACGGTCGTCTCTGACAGAAAGATCTGACCTGTAACTTGGCCTGGTTGTTGGTTGGCGGTTGCCTGGAAAAATCCAGACTCGGCGCTGTACCAGCGGATGAGTCTGGTCGGCATTTGGGTCAATTTGATTTCTAGGGCGGAGCAAACCCGAGCAAACAGGAAGCGGAGTAAATCAATCAGAGTGTATCACTGTATAGTGGTCACGCCACTTTTAGTGGTGTCTGAATGTCCAACAGTAGTGCACTCAAAATTTCCCACAATGCATCTTGGAAAGTAGTGTCCAGCGATGGTCACTAGACCGGTCAATATTGACCACGAAACGAACTGTTGGGCAAAGATTATGATCAAAACACTTTCAACAAACCGTTAGCAGCAGCGTTGCTGGCGTTAGCCACTTACCTTAGCTTGACGTGTGGCGAGGAGAAAGTAGTGAGCTGCATGTTCGAATCGCTACAGGATTCAGGGCACTGTTTAGTCCACTGAACAGGGCAAGACTATGTAGTGATTGAGGGGTTTGGGAATGAATGTGACATTCGGACACAGCCTTTGAGAATACATGGTGTTGTAGCCCACTCTGCTACTTCTGCTACTTCTGCGTCACTGAAATAAACAAATCTGATTGCTCGGTATGTTTTTGAGTTGCCTGGAGGCACGGCGGCGGGCAGGGCGACCAGACTGATATATCATGTATAAATAATACACATCATTCTGGACTTGCCAGGCAAGGTTGGCGGACCCTCCACCAGAAAAGTTGCATAATACCCCTTCAAATCTCTAAAATCTTCCCTCCTCCCAACTAATGATGTTTTTTTTCATTTTTTTCTCTACTTTTCTTAGGACACAAAGAGCAGCAGTACCACGGACTTGTCCCGCAGTCCCCAAAGCCTGAGCGACACGGGTTACTCCTCGGATGGCATCTCCAGCTCCCACAGCGAAATCACCGGACTGATCCAGGAAGAGGAGATGAAGCTCAGTGAAAGAGGGCTGATCACCAGCCGTGGATCTCCACTCAGTCCTTCTGAAATCACCAAACTGGAAAGCAGCATGCGCCCGTTACTGGAAAAAAGTTTATCGGAGGAAAAACCAGATCGTAGAGGCCGTAAACATAGGGACAGAGACCTACGTCCGCGGAGTCTTTCGATCCCACCTGATTCTTACGATTCAGATGAGGAGCTCGAAGAAATTCAGGAAGAAGAGGAGGATACACCAGAATGGGAGAGTAAGCGTAAGGAAGCCAAAGAGGACAAAAAGGACAAAAAGAAAAAAGACTCAGAACCTACGGAAATGACAGATGAGGAGTTCATGAGGCGTCAAATTATGGAGATGAGCGCAGACGAAGACATTGAGGAGGAAGAACTGGAGGAGGACGAGGATGAAGATGAAGGCTATGGATACCAGAAACCCAAGAAAAGTCACCATAAGCACATTGGAGACTCAGGGAAGGAGAAACGAAGACTACAACATCACTCTAGCAGCTTCGAAGAAGAGACTAAACCGAGTGCGGATGTCTACAAAGGGTCACTGGAGGAAGGAGAAGAAGATGTGATGGCTTCCCAAGGAGGTCTACGACGATTCAAGACCATCGAGCTCAACAATACCAATAGTTACAGAGACAGAGATATGGATCTAAGCAATGAAAATGACTTGAGTCTAGATCGTGAGCCTGAACTTGAAATGGAAAGTTTGACAGGATCGCCAGAAGAGAGATCAAGAGGTGACTACTCATCTAGCATACCACCTACTTCGTCATCATACGGTTCAGGCCAATCTCCAACCTCAATCTCATCTATGGAGGAAGATAGTGATAGTAGCCCAAGCAGGAGGCAAAGACTAGAGGAGGCGAAACAGCAAAGAAAGGCTAGGCATAGGTCGCATGGCCCTTTACTCCCGACTATCGAAGATTCATCGGAAGAAGATGAGCTTAGAGAAGAAGAGGAGTTGTTGAGAGAACAGGAGAAGATGCGGGAAGTTGAGCAACAAAGGATTAGAAGTACTGCTCGCAAAACCAAAAGAGATAAGGAGGAGTTACGGGCACAAAGGCGAAGAGAAAGATCCAAGACTCCTCCAAGTAACTTATCACCAATTGAAGACGCATCACCAACAGAGGAGCTAAGGCAAGCTGCTGAAATGGAGGAGCTGCATCGGTCATCAGCGTCTGAATATTCACCACAAAGTTTAGATTCAGAAGCTGAAGGATATGAGACAAAGTACAAATCTGCTGGCGATTACAACTTGCCAACTTTCATGTCGCTATATTCGCAAGTTGAGAAGTCTTCAAGTACAACTACTACGACAGCGCCATCTTCAACATCTAAACCACTAAAAAGTGCTGAAGAGGTTTATGAGGAGATGATGAGAAAAGCTGAGTTGCTTCAAAAACAGCAAAAGCAACAGCAGCAGCAACAAGTTAGACAATATTATGATGAAGATGTCAACGGACAAGGTTATGACGATGATGAATATGATTATGACCAAGAACAAACTGGATATGACAACGAAGCAGCAGAAACAGAGACGGACATTTACGAAGAAATCCGCCAAACATCTCAAAACATTACAAAAATGCAACAAGCCACTGATGAGCAGGTCGATTTAGAAATTGAAAGTGCATTCCAGGACAAGCAGCTGCTAGATACCGGCTCTGCATTTGCAAAACTCCTCGAACAAAGTAATGCCCTTTTGACACCAGGAACTAGTCCTACCCAAATGTCGGCGCCCGTGTCGTTTGCCGAAACTGGTGGACGTATACCGGATGTGCGAGTGACCCAGCATTTTTCTGCAAAAGATGGACATAAAGATAGATCAAAGGTCCAACCAGGAAAAAATGGTATTACTCCAACTGTTGCTGCCACTACCATTGCTGCCTATGGTGTCTATGCCCGGGATGCAGTTACTATTTCACAAACAACTTCAAGCCATACTATGACTACTACCCAGTCAAGTATGTACGGAAGGCATACCGGGAGTACGGCAACATCATCGGCTACAGTGTCAAGTGTTTGCAGCAAAATTGCAGAAATTACTCAAGCTTACAGCCAAAGGGAAGTTATTACAAGACGAGTTGGAGATACTAGAGGCGTGCAAGTACGAGAGAGCTCAACGTCAGCAGCAGAAAGGACAATTGAGCCCCGATCACCAAAGTATACCACCTATTATCGTAGCACTAGCCCTCCTTTATCGCCATCACCACCACTGCAAAGTCCGACACGTTCCCCCCGAAGGGCAACAGCAGAATTTTCAACTCAAACGTTTAATTCGGCTTTGCGACGGGACTCTACAGGATCTGGGCCCACATCTCCGGTAATGGCGCAAAGTACTCAAACTGGCTCACACCGATCTGTATCTCCAAGACTTTTCCGTCAACAATCATCGCAAGAAGCGCCATATTCACCACCGGCAAGTCCAGCAAGGCCAATGACAGTAAACACGGCAACGTCTCCACTGTCATCTCCCACAAGATTCAGCCGTCAATCAACTTTTGAAAACTACTCGCCATGTGGGAGCCCTCCAGATACACCACCATATCAACACTCTCCAACCAGAAGTTTCTACCGTACACAGAGGGTGGAGAAAGTCAATGTCGGAACAAGTATGGTGACTACAGCTTGCACCTATACAAGGGGATCAATGTCAATGGATAATATTTCTTTATGTCGCATATCAACAGTGCCAGGAACTTCAAGAGTAGAGCAAGGCCAAATGATACAAGGTGGAAGTGTTGTAGATTTGAGGACTTTGGGTAAAAATGCCCCAATAATTATGACAGATCATGGAATGGATCTGACATCATTGGCGACCGAAAGCCGAAGATACCACGGTGGACAGGAAATGGGCAGACATTCAACAATTGTTCAACCCCTTATAATGAATTTGAATACACAAGAAGTTGCTACACCTACTACGGTTAGCGTCACCGTAGCTGCTTCAATGTTTATGAACCAACCCAAGCAACCTACAATATACGGAGACCCGCTTCAAAATAGAGTCGATCTTGGGCAAGGAATGGGTTCGGCTGTGTGTCTCTCTCAAAGCAAACCAACTGATCCATCCATACCGAAGATTGACGCTAAACTTGAAGATTTGAGTATACAACAAAGAGAGCTTCAAAAACAACAAGAAAAGTTACAGAAGCAGCAAGAATTACTCGAACAACAATTGCAACAACATCAGCATCAACAGCAAGCGTCTGCATTGGCCAGATTCAACTTAACCGGACAAATCACACCAATGATGAAGAAGGATTTGATGGTGAGTCAAACTAGCAGTGCCCCGGCGGTTGTTAGTGCTGTTTCACCAATTAACGCTGAACTATATGGTCCTGGACCTGTTGAAATAAGAGGAAAACCAAGCCCACCTGGTATGGTTGTCCAAATGGATGGACAAGATCAAGCAAGAGCTGTAACACAATTAGTTAAAGTTGAAGAAGGGCAAGATGCAATGGATCTAAGAGGTGGGCAAATCAAGCCGGACAGCACACCGGCATGTTGTGATGTTGTTTACCGACTTCCATTTGGTGGTAGCTGTGTCGGTGCTCCAGAAAAAGAAGGTATAAGACCACCATCAGCACCACCTCTGTCTTACGAGTCTGATTCTGAACGGCAACCAAGGTACCATGAGTATCCTATGGACGCGCGTAAAGCATATACACTACCATACCCAGGAAGACTGCAGCCTTCAATGTCGGATACCAACTTAGCAGAAGCCGGAATGCAATATCACCCTAAAATAGAGCCGCAATTCCAGCCTCCTACAGATCTAGGCATGGATGTAACAGGAATTAAACCAGGATATGGAAGTTATATGGGAATGCAATATGGTTCCTACAATGATTTGCGTCAGGGTGGAGACATAGCATCCCAAGCTATACCTATAAGAAGATTCAATTCATTGTCCAACATGTCCGACTATGGCTATTCCGCTAGGGATATAGCCAACTTCCAAGAGGCAAACCTAGCTCAATACAGCGCTACAACTGCAAGAGAAATTAGCAGGATGTGTGCGGCGCTTAACTCAATGGACCGGTATGGAAGCAACCCAGATTTGATGCAGTATGGAAGCTTAGGAAGGCCAGCTGGTCCTCCTGGTTCTAGACTTGCAGCAGGTCTTGGAATGAGGTCAAATCTACTGATTGGACTCGACGGGAAGCCAATGACACATAATCAAGCTTTAACAAATCTCATCAATGCCAGGCAGGCTAGTCTACGGGCAATGTACCCTGCTGCCATACGTTCCGCCGATGGAATGATCTACTCAACTATCCAAACACCAATTGCGTCCACACTTCCCATTACAACCCAGCCAGCTTCAGTACTGCGCCCGTTGCTCAGGGGGGTATATCGGCCTTTCGCGTCTCCAAGTATGACACCTGTACCATTATCAAGCCTCACTAGACTTCCAATGAGTCCAAGGATGCCCCTATCCGGACCTACTCCTATTCGCTACCCTTCGCCCGGACTTTTACAAACAACAACAACTACCGACACTGCACCAGCCATTTCAACTGCTGCGGCTCCGGTTAGCGCACCAGTTTCAGTTGCTATTCCGGCAACAACTGCTGCTATACAAGAAGAACCAGTATATCTCGGAAAAGGCGCTGTAGTGACTTCAGAAGCAACCCCATCATCCTCTACAATTCCAATAGACCCACAGCAGCAACCAATTAATCTGTCCCAAGCGCATCTGAACAGTCAAAAGCAAGCAACGACTGCACAGGCAGCAGCAGCCCAGCCTCCTCCGGCAATGCACGCCTATCCACCAACCCAAGCTCCTATTGCTCCCCCTGGTGGCGTGCCTGTCGCTGGGGGTCTTCCACAGTTCCCACCACCCGGAGCTATCCATAAGGAAGGAGAAACTGAAGCTGAAAGGCTACACAGGCAGCAAGAACAACTGCTGCAAATGGAAAGAGAACGAGTTGAGTTGGAGAAACTGCGACAACTGCGATTGCAAGAAGAACTGGAGAGGGAGAGGATTGAGCTGAAGCTACACAGAGAGAAGGAACAGATGTTGGTACAGAGAGAGCTACAGGAGCTGCAAAGTATCAAGGAACAGGTAGAAGGACAGTTATATGTAGTTTTGATGTTGTTTGTGGACTGGTCTGTGCTCCTGCATCCATTTTTGTTGTAATTGTCTGTGTTGTTATAGTGACCCTTATTTTGATTTTTGGTTGTTGTTCTCTGATATTATTTGAGATTTCCTTTGTCTTGTCTGTGTTGTGCAACCCAAATTGTTTTGTGTGTATTATTTTGGTCATGCAAAAATATATTAGGGCAAAATGTGACAAAATTGAAATGTCAATTTGAGTGAGGTTTGGTTAGGTTTCATAAAATGTTGAAACGTAAAAGCATTTTGTATGAATAAACAAAACATAATTGCATAGTTTTCTAGATTTATAAGTTAAGTTAAGTTACCCCTAATATATTTTATGTGCATGAGTGTCATTGCATGCTCTGTATTAAGCAACTTCTGATGTTTGTATGAAACATTTTGATGGTACATTTTATCATGAGTTATCAAATAACAATACATTTTAATTTTGATGCATTTGTGCATGTATAGATGTTATAGTTAGATATAGATAGAGCATCTAACTTGTATAAATGATTGTATGTATGTATGCATGTTTTTGTATTAATAATGTTTTTTGTTTTATTTTTATTTTAAGTAATACAATGCTATTTACTGCTACTATTTCATGGCCTGTGTTTATGCAAAGAGAGAAATGTGATTGCACATGAACTAAAACATGTTACAAACACTGGGGAATTATTGTATGCTAAAACTGAACTTGATTACTGAAAAGAATGACATGACTTCTCTTGTGTCCCAATAGAACAAGCAGTTGAAAGTCTTTCAAGTAAAAACAGTCAAACAGGTGTGGAAGAATGGTTCACTCCGAGATGACTTATTAACATGCATCTCACGACCTGCAGAACAAGCAAAACCCCTAACTCTTTCTCACGCCAGCTTTTCACGAATGCTTTCGGAAACCCTCTAATAAGCCAACACATAAACTGGCAGCTAAATATTTGCACTGCATTTAATTTGCGCTTCTACACTTTTTATCACATTTGACACTAACTTGGGATCATATTATTAACTAATCCATGTGACCCCAGCAATACCTCCATTCTACATTCTGTCCAAGAGACCTGTGTTTGATAGAACCAACTCACTCTTTGAAATTGGACGCTTGATGTGACGTTTCTCCAACCAATTTGTGCAGGAAAAATAGAAAGAAAACAACAACTCTAAGCATTTACAATGACCTAAATATCGGTTTGTGAGGCAAAGTTTTAAAAGAGGCCAGTAAACCTTTGAAATAGACTTCTGATGTTGTTTTTCCTCGCATTTAACCTGAAATAAATGGATAACTAAAAACAAACATTTGGAAAAACGTCAAAAAGCATCCTTTATCAGAGACTGGGATGGCCATTATGAAACGATAATTATGTCTTTGTTAACTTTGTCTGTGCTTTTTCCTTCTTTTATGTTGTCATCTTTGTTTGTTTTCCATTTGCTTCCCTCGTTTGTGCATTTTGTTCTCACCCAATATCCCCCCTGCTCCCGTGTCACCCAATTTGCTTTTCTTTTCTGTTCTCGTTGCCTTTTGCGTTGGCCTTTTTCCACTGGCTGTGTGTGCAGGTGTTCCAGCAGCAGCAGCACGAGCGCGAGAAGCAGTTGGTCCTTCAGAGGGAACAGTTGGCTCAGCAGAAGTCGCAGCTCGACCAGATCCAGTCTCTACAGCAGCAGCTACAGCAGCAGCTGGAGGAGCAGAAGAGGCAGAAGACAGCGCAGGTGACTAACAGGATACAGGACCGCTTAATTAAGTCACTGAATGTCATTTGTACAGCCATTTCATGTGAATGTATTTCAATAATTATATAATGTGTTTCATTAGGAGTCTGTGGTTCTAATGTTCGTTTTTTTGTGTTTTATGTGTGAACTTATGTGTGAACCGTCAACCTGTCTAGGGACAACAGATGGAAATTAAAACGTGATCTGTAAAAACGCACAGCTCCATAGGGTCTGTACTTGAGACTTTCTACTAATAAGACAGTTGCTTTAAGCTTTTTTACAACTGCCTTATTAGTAGAAACTCTCAAGTATAATAATTACAAGAACACCGAATTAACTTTCCCAAAAATATCCACAGGGTCTAGTCATGTATAAAATCCGATAAACGTTTTCAAAACGTTTCCTGGTGCAGACACAAAGTGCAAATGTACAGCCACCGGGGGGCTCTAAAAGTTGAAAGTCCATTGTGTAGCACTGCATCAGTTAGTATTAGTAATGGGATAATGAGTTTGCTAATAAGATATGATAATCTCTTCCTGTCACCTGGGACGGAGGGGGTCACATGCTTTATTTGCTTTTAAATAAGATAATCATAATCATGTAAATGTGAAGATTTGGTGTGTGTCTTGTCCAGAAAAAGAATGCAACATGTCCAAATAATTACTTTCAAAGCCAAATGAATATGACTTCTTGGTTGGAAGTTTTTTTTTAAAAACATGTTGTCTTTCATGTTGAAACAACAAACTTGTCCAATCTGCTCCTAAAAATGTTTTATTGTTTCATTTAATCCATTTCATCCATATATTTCTATTGGACATTGTAAAGTCAAAGGCTGTTTTCTTAAAAAGCATTTATCTCCCCTCGGGACATAAGGATCACCACCTAAAGTGGATCCCACAGACACCAAACTATACAATCTTGGACTGAACAAGATTTTGACGAAATGTACAGAAGGATTTTTTTTATATCTTGTTGTAAAACTGATTTGTTGAAGTTTTAAGTTGAAAAAATGATGCAATTTTCAGTTAAATCTAGTTTACTTAAAAACTAAATAAGAAATCCAAAATCCCCTCTGTACATTTGTTTGTAACTAATAAGTGTACAAAATGAATCAAGAAATTTAAACCTGGTTGTGTCCATTTTTCAGTTTTATATGTCCCAACTATGTGTATTTTTGGCAGTTTTTTCCACATAAAATGCCTCATTTCCATATGAAAACATGATATGATGAAAAACTTGTAATATATATTTTTTCTTACATTTATGTGAATAAACTACAGGAGAAGTTTCAAATTAATAAGCCTTAAATTTAATATTTTTTCCTGTTCACCTGCAGTGTCTCACCTTAATTGGTGTAAAAGTCTCATTTTTATTTACCACAGGTATAGCACCCCACAAAATAAAGTCAAAATTAGAAAATAATAAGAAAACATTTCATACACACTTCAAGCCTTTGCTTGAAAATTAATTCTTGTGGAAGTTTTTAAAATTTGCATAATGAAGTTATCTTGATTTTAGAACATAAAACCAGCCTAACATCAATCACAGAAGATCACAATTAGATATTTAGCCGATATTATTCAGCCTTAATGCAGAGTTGTGCTTAATTAGAAATATCTTATATCATCAAAAAACGGTAAACAAGCAAGAAGATAAATCAAAACTCAACCTTAATCCCCTCCTTGCCCGTGTGTGTAGGTGGACGCGAGTGGCCAGCCAGTTCACCCCTACATGGATCCCTCTCACGCTGGTTCGCGCTCCCTGCCCAACTCCTCGTCAGAGATCTGTCTGCGCAGTCAGGAGGAGCAGCTGGAGGCGCGCGCCATGAGGAAACACAGCTCCATGACCCGCCTGTCCCGGGACGACGGGGACGTGCACTTCTACGGGACCCCCAGGCGCGCGGTGGACAGCTGTGTGCAGACCGACGATGAGGACACGGAGGAGAGGTAGAGGAAGAACAGACGCATCAGCAAAAGCAACGTTCACAGCAGAAATAGTTAGAAATAGTTTGATTTTGACATTTTTTTGGAAGAATTATCTATAGATGTTGGCGCTCTGAATTGAGGTCTACACATGAATCAGTCTGAGAGGGCTGAAAGTGATTTGGACTTGTTTTCTTCCCGCTGATTGGTCGGATCGCCACAACAGCAGAAGAAATCACACAGAAGCACACAAAGCACTTCTATGTCCAATTTTTTCAGAAACAAAACATTTCTCCTAAAATAGGTACCTCTGTCGGCGACGCAATGTTTGTTATAGTTCGTTTCCTCTGGGAGTAGGTGTCCAATCATAATCCAATAACACAAAAAAAGAGAATTCATTTTTCTGTCAAAGTTAATAAGATGGTATTTGGTAACCAAATTACGGAACGACATTTTCCAGTTTTAGGAAAAATTCTAATCATTATTATAATTTCCTGACTTAAAATAAATAGTGTTTTGTTTGTTTTTTTTTCATTTTCTCCTCAGTTTTTTTGTGGTGGAATGAGTTCAATTCATTTTTGTAGCACCCAAAATCACAATAACAGTTGCCTCAATGGGCCACAGGCAGAATGCAGTTTTATTAATCCATGCACAAGAGAACTGATCACATGGATAACTGTCCCAGAGCACCCCTGTACTTGACCCTCCCTCTCAGCAAGGAAAAACTACAAAAGACTGAAAAAGTAGAAAACCTTGAGGAGAACTCATCTACTTAACTTAAAGAAAAATATAAACACCTACTTCAAAGGACCAAGAATTGTCAAAGACCCTCAAGTGGTGAAGTAGGATACACCCACCCACAATCTCACTGTCTCCGTTGGGATTGCCCACCAGTTTTGGAACCACTGCTCAATCTACACAATGATTCTGACAATTATTCATATGCACTTATATGTCACTATGGAACTTATATGTCCATCAGACCAAATATAAACAACACTGTGTATATTTTACGCTTTTCTTAGACTCTCAACTCACAACTACTTAATGTTACAACAGATTTTCTTATTTTCAAAAGGCTTCAGAGTTCAGAGTCAGAGTTGTGTGTTAATGATAAGGGCCCGGGGCAGTTTTATTCAACAGAAGAGACTTCAGTGAAGATTCTCCACTCACAAAATCCCACTGGCTCTGGCTCTAATAAATTATACTTTTACTACATGATTTAGAGCAGTTTGTATTGATTTGTTCTCACTTGACACGCACTTTGAAAGCTGATCCTTCACACAGAATCTAAAGCATGTTCATTCCACAGGGCTCAACAACAGCTCCAGGCATCTCGGAAACAAGATAGTAAACATCCATTGCAATTAGAAAATAGCTGTACGTCGGCAAAAAGGTTTTAATGGGGATGTGCTAAATATCATTATCAAGCTAATTAGGTATATTACATTGCAAGTAAGTCTTGACTAGGGCTGCACAGTATTGGAAATGAGTGGGATGTGAGATATGGGTGTCAAGGATTGCAATAATGATACTATCACAATACATTTACCTCATTTGCATATATTTTTAAAATTATTTATAACAATGAAGTACTCAACATTTAATTTAAAATATAGTAGCTTATGTACAAAGATACACACATTGGAGACCTTTGGAGTGTTAAAACCTGGAGTTGTTTTATCTATTACTCTGCATTACTCAGGCATTTTAAACAGTTCAGACATTCAAATCACCTTCATTTATGTGTGTGTGAAATAGTGAAAAAAAAAAAATAGGCAAATAAGCAAAAGGTTTAACAATAAAACACTTAAACATGCACTTGCCGTTTCAGTACTTTTGGGGGTGAATATTTAAGGGTGCGTCAAAAATAAAACAAGCTCGGGCGCGAAATGCATTTAACCATTCTAAATCAATGTGCTTCTTTGCGATCACGTCGCACTTGTTATTGTCACGATAATGATATTTTTTTTATATATTGTCTTAACCAAGTTCAGGGTAAGATCAAATCCTCTGAACTAATTCAGAGGTTCAGTGTTTCAAATAAAAGTCAACAATGCAATCTGAATTTAAAATCTAGATAAAAAAAAAATAATAATAAAATCTTTCTTTAGAATAAAATAAAAATTTGGGCGTATGTTACAAGACCTCAAACTGTCAATTCTATTCCATCTATCACATTTATCACACTGGCTCTAACGGGTAGTACTAGGTTGCATTTACTCAAGTTAATTTACTTGAGAAACTAAATGTTTATTGGTTTACTTCTACTTAAGTAAACTTGAGTAAATTGTACGTGCAAATATGTTGTGAAGGTACTTATATTTATATATGATGTTAAAATGTAAATGTATTCAGTTTTTACCTGGCATTTAGCTGATTAAAAGACTTAAAAAAGAATTTATCCTGTCACTTAATTTTAGTTTCTTATTTTTTATAACTGTATTTCTTCTTCTGGTCAGCTACGTGTCTGTAGTGATTTTTTTTTCTTTCGGGATGAATAAAAGTAATTCGGATTCAGATATTTTACAGTATGAGTCTCTTCCTTGACTAAAAGTACTCTATGGCTAGTATCTAAAAGTATATGTAAAGTACAAGTAAATGATTTGCATTATCTAACCCAGTATTTTGAAGTGTAACTGTTCGTATATTGTGGCAGGTACATGATGCGCCCTCGAAGCCGCAGACGTGGACGAAGCGTGGACTGTTCCGTTCAGACCGACGACGACGAAGACAAGGCTGAGACAGAGCACCCGGTCCGGCGAAGGCGCTCCCGGTACTCCCGCCACGCCGAAACCACCAGTGCCACCTCCTCCACCGCCACTTCCATGCCAGCCGAACCCAAAGTCGACAAGACCGTTTCCTCCAGCATCGCCATCCAGACCATCCGCGAAATGTCATGCCAGACCGAAGTCGAACACTTGGGAAGGGTCTCTCCGGCCATCCACGTTACTGTCCCTGATCCGAACAAAGTCGAGATCGTTCACTACATTTCCGGACCCGAGAGAACGCAGAAGGGGCAATCGTTGGCTTGTCAAACTGACCCGGAGGCGCAGTCGCAAGGGGTCGTGGCACCACAGCTAAGTGTCCCGACCACAGTCAGCCCGTACTCGACGTCAACAAGCAGTGGGACTCAACAATCCAGCGAAATTTTGAGCCAAAGACAGCAGCAGCAGATAGCGGCGAACGCGGCAAAGTTCGAAAGGCGCAGACCCGATCCTTTGGATATCAACTACCAACCGCACAACCACATCCACAACGAATCGATTTCAAGTATAATCCGACAACAGCAGAGCGCACCCAAGTCGCCCCAAGTTCTGTACTCGCCAGTGTCCCCGGTGTCGCCTCATCGACTCTTGGAGACGTCCCTGTCGAGCGAGAGGTTGAACAAGGCCCACGTGACGCCCCAGCAGAAATCGTACACGGCTGAGTCGCCCCAAAGACACCCATCGGTGCCGAGGCCCATCAAGAGCACCCAGAGGTCTATGTCCGACCCTAAACCGCTCAGCCCAACCACGGACGAGCACACCAAGGCCCGGCTGGCCCTCTACCAACAGCAGGCGCTACAGAACCAGGTAACGACAGTCAAGCTAGAACAGAGTAGAGGGCTGTTTGAAGTAATAAGGTATTTGATCAAACGTGTTGCCTTCTACGACTTTGCCCTTGTCCAACTGCTAATGCTAGTCTCTGATAGATTGGTCATTTTAATGAGCTATGCAAGTGAAAGTAGGGTTTTCTCGATTTCTTGAACTAGACGGCCTTTCATAAACAATCAAAAAAGCAGTCTAAATTGTTAAAACTGTAGTAATGGGTAGATTAGCAGCATTTATTGATAAATTACTTCTGTCACTGTAGGCTAGGTGCCTAGATATACATATACAATGGGTTTGATAATTGGAAACAACTTGAAAATGTGTTAAATGTCCCCAATTTCTAGTGTTAGCTTTAAGTGTAATTTTGTTTTTACGTAGATAACAATCGGACACACTTTCAATTCCATCTAAACATCTTTTGTAAACTTGATTCGCCAAAAGTATCCAGCGCTTGAACGCACCCATGTGCAGCACGTGGAATAAATGTCCCGGCCTGTACATTAGCTTTCACCGTTAATTACATTCTTTGGAGAAATGCTGTCAAGTGGCACTTACTTCACACATTACTTGGGACGAATAGCTCTTATACAACTGAGAGCAAGTGCTGACCACGACAATAAAACTCTGAATGTACAAGACGCGCCACTTAACCACATCATTCATGACCACATGCTTATATAGAGTATCGTAGTATAGTTATTTCAACTAATGAGAATAAAAAGGGGCATACTGTAGAGATGGTCAGCTCATGTTAGATAATGTGTGCTGTAATATCTAAGAATCGGAGTTCAGATTGATGACAATGTTTCGAATTTTTAGGAAAATTTTGGCCTGAACTTTAGACACTAGATGTTTTGTTTCAGGAATTTTCGAGTTGTTTGTTTCTTTTCTTTCTTTTTTTTCTTTTTTTCCTAAGGTCTATGAAGATGTTCTTAAAATGAAGCAAAATATGTCTGACTTGCATATAACTTTGGAAAAACAAGCAAAACATTCAAATAATCTTAGCCTAAAGAGTAAAAAGTCAAGTTAGGAATTCATGTCAATGTTGCAATGGAAATTTTCCTGTTTGTTAATCTACAAATAGTCATCTGAATCCACACTGAATTACACAAAAAATATAAATGTTATCGACAGTATAAATTATTAAAAACAATAGCACAGTGCTGTATGTTTAATAATAATTTCTTTCTATTACTTTAGAAAGACTTCACAACAACATAGCCACATTTACTCACCTCTAAAATCCCATTATTAAAAATGTATACCCAAAGACTTATGATGGTTTGAGTGGCACAGAACCCTTGACTAATGCCCTCTTATGAAGTTTGGATATTGGAACGTAATTTTTAATTATTCATAAGCGCTCCAATCTCACATAATGGTTTTGCCTTGTCGCTACTCCAAACGAGTTCAGGCTACAACACAAAAACAACAGCCCGTGCGAAATGATTCAAAGCATTTTTAATTTGTTTTCTTTACAAGTCAATATTCATTCACTGTGGCTATTGTGTGACTTATAATGAGTCACCATTTTGCTGATTGCTTATTGAGTAGTTTTGCCATTTCATTTTGATTTATTTAAGTGTTAAAAGAACAATTTGTCTATCTACCTACGCGCAAAGTTTTAAAACTAGTCACTTGAAGCAAAGTAATAAAATGGATTGGTTAAAAAACATTATGGACAGCTCTAGCTTATGTCAACAAACATGTGAATGGTGAGTGTACGAGTTCAATGCAGTATTTGATGGTACTGTTTTTTTGAGGTGGATTAAACTCTTTATAAACCTCTCACTACAGTATATTTTGAAAGATTTGAAATGTGCACCGTTCAGTTTGTCAAATTATCAAGGCCTAGAAATCAATACAAAAATGTTGAATCATTTTATATTGTGACCGTAATCAAGAAAATAGTTAAATTAGTATTATTTGGAAAATGTCTTCTGTCTTTAAATTTTTTTTTTTTTTTATTGAACGTGATTTTCTTCTAATAAGACAGATGTAGAAATGGATCGCTTCACAGGTTAATAGTTTTACATCTTGAACTTGGTCATGGATATAAAAATAAAATATATATTAAAAAAGAAAAAAAATATGTTTAGAAAATACATTATGTATACACTAATACCAGTATGTGTCTGTGACTGTCATGTGTTGTACGTCTGCTAACACAAACTCCACTCTTGTTCCCTGTGTCTCGTCTGTGTCTGTACGTTGTCTTGTCCTTTCTGTTTTTTGACCTCTTTATCTTTTTGAGTTTCCCTCTCTTCCTCCTTTCCCATACTCCCCTTTCACTGCTCAACTCCTGTGTCGGCCTTTTTTTTCTAACCTGTACAACTCACCGTTTATTCCCTTGCATCTCCACGCCAACGTTAATCACGTTTCCATGCAATCTTGATCATTTTTAATATGTTCTTGTCTAAACTGTAATTCTTGTCTCAATGTCTATCTTTGGGTGTTGGTCTTGTTGCCACCATTATCAACAAATGTTCATGTAATTCCATTCTTGGTTTACACTCTTTCCTGGTTTGCCTTATTACTACATATGTCTTTCATTTGCCAATGCATTTGCATACCATTAATTCCACCCTAACCTTTCACACACACATCTTTTTCTGCTTGTGCATATTTCATATAACAATTACTATTCTTTTTTGGTTGTCACACTGTATCTTGTGTCATCATTGTCTGAATTCTCATGCAACTCATTACTTCTTTATACACCACTCCCCAACTGTGCATGCTTGTGCCTGTTCTCCCGTACTACTGTTGTTCTTACTTTTTTATATCTTGTCTCTTCCAATTGTGTTCTTTACAACTCAATCCACAATCCATTATCTTCCACTTTTCCATTTCCAATTTGCCCTTTTGTCCATCCATTTTTGTCCCCATATCCTGTTCTCTCTCCCTACCCCCACCCCTGTATCTCTCTGTCTGTCTCTCTCTGCAGTTGGCTGCGTTGCAGCAGAGCTCCCTGCTGCGTAAGGTGAAGCGGACCCTTCCCAGCCCACCTCCTGACGAGACCGTTGCCACCTCGCACCACCTGCCTATGATGACCCCCACGCTACAACAAGTCTACCTGCCAGCCGTGCCCAGCCTCAAGCCCAGCTCCCGATCAGGTCTGGCAGCTAAAGCCAGCCTCCTTAAGGACCTCACCCATGAACTGAAAGCTGTGGAGCAAGAGTCCACCAAGCTCCGCAAGCAGCAAGCTGAATTGGAGGAGGAAGAGAAGGAAATTGATGCCAAGCTGCGATACTTAGAGCTTGGCATCCATCAGAGGAAAGAGACATTGGTGAAGGAGAGGGAGAGGAGGGATATTGCTTACCTCAGGTGTATGGGGGACACTAGGGATTATATGTCGGACAGTGAGTTGAATAATCTCCGTTTAGCATCTTCAGGGGTGCATGACGTTAACGGTTTGCTGACGACGAGGCCAAGTACCGCGCCGTTGAGCCAGTTCCCCAGCGATCTCAACACAGCGGCGCAGTACCCACCCACGTCTTCATATATGTCATGTCAGTATCCGCAAAGTCAACCACAAGCACCCAACCAACCATCAAGTGTTCCCTACCAATCCTCAACATACAACCAACCTCCCTACCCGACAGTGTCCCAATCCCAGGCGCTACCGCAACCAACGCCTCTCCAGAGTCACGGCCCCCCTCCCCCTGGACCTACCTACCAGCCTCCAACCTCATATCCCTCCCACACATACCCCCAAGCCCAGCCCCCATACCCCCAGACAGAACTGGGGATACCAGCTGCACCGCAACCCCAGCCTGGGCACACCACGACTGGCTTTGCTCCCGCTCCTCCGGGTCAGCCACCGTACCCCACCCACAGCTCACCATATCCAAGTGCTGTGTCCTCCTACCCCAGCCAAACCACTGCTCCTTATCCGGGCCAACCCCAGGCTGATATCCTGACAGTGCATCCGGGAAGGCCAAGGCAGACCACTCTTGCCGATCTCGAGCACAAGATGCCCACAAATTATGAAACTCTTAGTAACCCGACAGTGGTGGTGACAACAACTGCTCAAGATGCAACCTATTCGAGTGCAGCACCTTCATACGGACAATATGGTGGTACTACAACTATGGCTAGCTCTTATGGCCCTTACAGTTCTGCTCCAGTGTCCAGCAGCTATGGTGGGTATTCCTCCATGCCACCTAGTACTTACGGACAATACACTTCAAGCGCAGCTACTTCCTATGGCCAGTATACCACAACTACCGCTAATACTTACGGCTATACTACTACTACAGCTAGTTCTTATGGACAATACACTTCAACTGTTTCCAATGCGTACGGGCATCCAGTAGACAGTCCGTCGACATATAGCACTGCAGATGTGATGTATGGGGGCCCTGGGTTAGAGCAAAATATACCAAGAAACTACATGATGTGTGATGACGTTAGTGAGCTGACGGCAAAAGACGGGCTGGGCACGACAACAGGGGACATGATGCATCATGGCGGCACAGGGCGATACCCGGGAGACGTTCACAGCAGCACGACGCGCGGTGGCACTGGCTCCTATGGCAGGGCTCCAGAGGACGAAGCAGCACTACAGGAAGACATGTACGACCACCACGGCAGGGGTAAGAGCAGCTACAGGCACGGACCACTAGGGGGCATGGGTGGGGGATTCTCCTATTTGTATGACTACGACTTCAAACATGGTGGCATTCGACAAAAGCAGAGAAGCCTCTTGGCACCAGCCGTCATGTCCACCAAGCGCAGCAAGCATCGAAAACTGGGGAGCATGGAACAGAAAATCTCCAAGTTCTCCCCAATCGAAGAGGCCCGGGACGTGGAGGCAGACCTGGCAGCATACACCTCAGCAACAGCAGGGGGTGGGGCCTATCCCTCGTCCCAAATCCGAGGACGTCAGCTGATCGAGGACTACGGCTTCAAGCGGAGCACTCTCGACAGCAGCACTGGTTCTGGTCACATCAGCAGATACTACGGATCTATGTTCGATGAGGATGATCGGATTTACTACACTCCCAATGGCCGCTCCCGTTCTCACGGTTATGGCATGGACAAAATATCTTCCCGGGACTATTCAGGGTACCGCAGTCGCTCCTATGAAAGGGATGACCGGTCCTACCGCTCTGGCTATAGCCGGGGCCGCCACCCGACCAGGCAGTACTCTGAAGAAGAAAGCCCTCTCAGTCCCATGGGGAGGTTCATAAGTTCACGACGGTCTTCAAGTTTAGGTCCAGATCCTTACGAGGGTCGCAGCAGTAGATATCATTACTATTACGGCCAGTATGGGTCCAGTCATTCCCTCCCAGATGTGCAGGACCATTTCCGGGACCTCCCCAGAACACACGTCTACAAATCGGATGACACATACTTAATAGACGATTATCATTGTGCTGTGTCAGACAGCGAAGGTAATTGTGCGAGGGTCTCCCGCACAGTCTCTACTACTGCCCCCACCGTTTTATTAAGTGCCTCCCCACCCACCCAGAGGCTAGGCCTAGTGAACAGGCAGTCTGTGGCACAAAGACAGAGCTAGTGGTTGCATGCTGGTGTTTTCCATCACTTGGAGCTCTTATGAATGGACTACTGTCTGTCTGTCTGCCTGTCTTGTTCGTCCGCCCGCCTGTCCGTCCAGTCTGTCTACTTCTCGCATGGTCGACGTGGTCGTTTCCTTCGTCCTCTAAACTCTGAGTCACGTCCAAGGTCTTTGCACGTCATTGATGCCTTGTGTGTTCTTTCTTACAGGGTTGATCTCTTACTATGTCTGATGTTTATGTCTTTTTGTGTTACACTGTCCACACTGCAAAGCAGCCCACTTCGTACAATTTTCATTGAGGCTTATCATGCCAACATGCAGTCACTGTTAAATCTTATTCTGCAACTGACCATACTGTGTTTGATGTCCCTAATCAATTTCTTTGAAATCCTGAAGTTTCTGATAGCCTTGAGTATTCCGTTTTTGAAAATTATAGTATGATGTTTGACACCATAAATACACGTATGTATGTGGCATCTGGTTACATGTACTTTGTTTGCATGTGAAGTTGCTATGCTATCACAGCGAAACACTGAAGTAACAGTACGTTTGTTAAATCTACATATTGTAGTTCCAACGTGGGCTATGACAGTGGACTGCTCTGCAGTGTCTGTGTCTTTACATGTCTTGTAATGTAAAGTTGATGTGTAGTGTGAAGTGCATGACTGTAAGTGTTTTCTTTTATTTCTGCCTCTCTCTATCTGTCTCCTCCTCTCGTCTGTTGCATGCCGTTGGTCGTCCTCGTGCCCTCTTCTCGACTCTCAGCCTGCATGCCGCTGTCTCCAAACGACATGGAGATTGACTGTGACTTGCTCTCGGTTTCCAAAGCCTACCATTTGGGGCAGGAGGAGACGGACTGGTTCGAGAAGCCCAGGTCCAGTTCGCGACACTATGGCAGCCACTCATCATCTCGAAGCAGGGGTCATGGCGGGGTGAAACAACATACGTACCATGATTATGACGAGCCGCCTGAAGAGGACTTGTGGCCTCAGGACGAGTATGGCCACAGCGGGAGACACACCTCCTCTCGTGACCACAGACACCACGGCAGCTCCGGCCGTCACTCCTCCTCCAGGCACTCAGACGAACCACGCTCTTCAAGGTAACACTGGACTGTGGTATATTAACATTTTGTTACCATACGACAATGACATTACTTTAATCATCAATTTACCCAATAAATAGAAATAATAAGGAGAAGAGGTAGTAGCAGTGGTAGTACTAGTATAGTGGTTGGAGGAAGCAGTCTAAGGAGGAAGCTGCAGTAGCTAGATCAGTCCTAGTAGTAGTAGGCATAACACAAATCTCCCTCCAAAAACATTTATAGTTTTACAAAATCATAATAACTTTCCACCTGTATTTCTAGGTCTTCCAAGGGCCACCCCAAAGACCCAACTATGCGTCACGACCCCTCGGGGCGGTCCTCATCTTCAGGTAGGAGAGGAGAGTCGCGTTCCGGTAGTTACCATTCTTCCGATTATTCCCGAGATCCTTCTGGGCACCACCACGGACAGAGGTCTTCGAGACAGGGAGATCCACACCGCTCATCCCGGAGCAAGTCCCAGCCTCCAGGAGATATGCAGGGACAGACAGGTAACAACGTAGTATATGACGAGATAATGTGTTAGCTTTAAGCATCAAAAAGCTAAGATTGCTTTTCATATCAAATAAAGCAAAGAAACTAATAAATTTAAGAGAAGCAGAAATACATGAAATTTGATAAACCTATTGGAAAATCAGGAACATGGAAAAATAGAACTGTACACAAATTAGCATTAGCATTAGCATCAACACTAGCAAACTAGGACCATTATTTTCTACCTAATGGGCTTGCATGTTAGATTAGCAGTAGCTAAATACAAATAGCCTAATGTTTTTCACCTTGATACAATTTTTTTATGTTCATACAGAAATATTACAGAATATTTTACTGGTATTTATACAACATTGGTTTTGGTAAATGAGCACTTCAAATATGTCCACATTGTTTTCCCCCTGCATTTTTTTTTTTTTCATGAAGCCTAACTTTTACATTGAGTCGTCCCCTCAGGGATCAACACTTTTTAATTAACTTTATCAGAGAATCTACTCACACTAAATTCTTCTGCTCTAGGCAAAAAGAGTCATTAAATCTTTGCCTAATCTTCATTGTGTTTTATGTTGACATTCATTTTAGTCCTCCCAAAAGTCAGCATACAATGACACTAATAAGCAGAGGTTTTGTTCACTAGATCTATGGCTTTATGTGGCAGCCACATATATATATACAATAATAATGATTTGATTGTTTTGTTTGACAAAGTGCAGGTTTAAATGAAGCAATCCAGATTCTACCTTCTTCAGACAAACTTCAAACTTCAATACTACGGAAGGTGTACGGAGATATACGGAGACTTGTCTAAGACAACAACAAAAAAACAAACAAACTATGATATATGTTGATGTTTTATGTTGTACCTGTATAAAACAATGAATGTTAGCGTTAGCTGTGTAGCAGTATCACTAAAAGCTAATTAAGCTTAGCTTACATCCTCAAGTAGGTGACAACATTGACTTGCAATTATTTCTGTCAAAGCCTTATTCACCTTATTCTAGAAGTTGTTGTGGGCGCCGCCATCTTTTTTCCGTTGTATTAGTTTACATGGAGCAGACAAGCTCAACAGAAAATAATACAGACTAAAAAGCCGTTTCCAGACCGCCCAAGAAATCGGTGAGTTGCTGACTTGTTGTTGCTCGTGTACATTTAAAATTTCACACAAATCAATCTATTTTATGTAATATTTTAGCTATGAGACATTTCCCGCGTTCGCCATTAGCGTGAACGGGGTACTCGTCAAATTGGAAGTGCGTTCACAACAGGAGCACAAATCTGTGGCAAAAAGAGGCAAAAGTGGGCGAGGCGGAATACGTTGAATAGACCCTTTAAAAGTTAATAAATTCCGGAATAGAGGCAAAAATGAAATGGAGCATTTCAATGGTTGAAGTACTGTAGGATTAAAATTGAATATCACAAAATATGAAAAATCAAGGAGGTTTTGACAAATGAAAACCACGCAGATACATGAGTGATATTAGAGCCTGATTTAAAGTACTATTAAATTTAGCATATTTTGTTAATTTAATATGAGATCATGATAGACAGTCATGAGTTTTAGGTATTATCAGACAAATACTTGGAAATGTTGACCCCCAATATTTTTCAATTTTAATTTAGAGATGTTTTAGATATCTTATCCTTTATCCTATCCTGTAATAGAAAAGCAAATTAACTTACGCCAGTCATCTCTATTCTGGAATTCTGAGGGTTCTGATGAGCATTTTAAAGAGTTTATACTTAAAGTAAAAGATTAGCCAATTTGTAACAACAAAACCCACCTCATTTTGGTTCTCTCCTTAGGCTCCAGATCGAGTAGCTCAACACGCGGGCAGGGTCCTTCCGGTGGTCCGCCCGGCTCCAGTCGCGGCGGTCCTGGATCTCAGATGGACGGAACCCAGGGATCGAGGGCCCAGCTGCAAACACAAGCCCAGACCTCAGCCTCCAGGACGGGGCAGGGCGGAGTTGGCGCTGCCCCTGGATCGCAGCAGCAGCCCTCCACAGGGGGACCGGGCGCAGGGCTAGGACCAGGACAGACCAAACCAGGGCAGATGGGACAAATGGGACAGATGGGACAGATGGGTCAGATGGGACAGATGGGACAAATGGGCCCAGCAGGAGGCGCTATGGGACAGACCAGGCAGACCGGACCTGCTGGGACCACATCGTCTCCTATGGTAAGTGGACAATGGATGACACAAATAGATCAGTAAGTTTTTTGAGGGTTTTTCACAGTGAATTTATTAAAACGCCAATCTACTAATAATTTACGCGAATACTAGAGCTGGGTGTAATAGTTATCAGTGTTATCGACGCATCAATGAATTAATCACATGTATCAGTAACAGCCTTTTAAAACTACTTCAGCTCACTAGAACTAGAGATCAGTCGAGCAAGTCTGACAACAAGAACTAAAAAACTGTTTTGAGGAAATATTTTATACTCCGCAGTATGGTATTATGCTCTATAACAGGCTTGTCCAGCTTTAGACCTGTGGACCGCAGCAGACCGTTTGGAGGGACTGATTTGATCTTCCAAATATTTTCTCTTGTTTTTTGATCGGCCTTGGCTTGGTCCTTGATTAATTCTGCACAAAACATGGCGTTAGCCTAATTAGCATCTTTATCGAAAGGAAATGAGGGCGGCCTGGGACAAAGTTCAGGGTTGCACAGCAGTAGATTTACCCTTGTTTGGTGACAGGTGTTTAGCTGTTATTAAGAGGTTAATTATTTGGTTTATTACAGTTATAAATTATAAAATGTAATATTGTTTTTTAACCATAGTAAAAGTGCAAATAAACAGTATAAACATGCATATTAATCACTGATATCAATATCAATCTTTATTATCAATGGTAAGGCTAACATATTGAAGCAAAGGTTGTAGTAAAGTTCACAAATTAACTTTTCACTTTTTAAAAATGATACCTAAATGTGCAGTCACCTCTTTTATTAGTCTCTCCTATTCCTAGAAGAAAAATACAATAGTTGGATGCCTTTCCTGACGCAACTCTGATCCTTGTATTATAACTCCTGATGCTAAAACACATCACAAAAATATGCAGAAGTTGGTTCAACATCGTCTAAGTCCTTCTCACTCGGCAATTCTTCACATTTTGTCTGTTCCGCTTTCTCATCTGTCCAAATCCCTAACCCAGTCCAAATGAAAGCATACATTTCTCCTGCTTCATGCCTCTTTCACTTCTCTTTATCGCCGCCCCATTAGCTGAAAGCCAGCGCTCGCTCTGTAATACGCCCCGATGTGGAAAATTATGCAGATTTGTTCAGGAAATCAGGGTGAAAGCTCAGCACTGACAGGAAGCCATAAACAGCCAATAGAAAATCTGGCATTATTATTACTATTCAGAATGCATTCGCTCAGAGTTCACGTTCCCAGCCCATAGTCAGATTAAACGCATTGATTGGTGGCCTGTATATCACAGTAAACGCCGCTGCTGCTTCTCACAAACAAATGGAAAATTAGACTTGGCTTTGGTTCAATAGACGTCACTTAAAGAAGGAAATACTGCGAAACCATAAAACGACAGCGATGGGTTGGTGCCTGGTCTTTCGGTTTGTTGCATCAGACTTCGTGAGAACACTCTGTCCTGAAAGGCTGTCTTCTGTTCTTATGAGTCTTGATACATTTATTCCATGTTTTTATTGGAAGTCTCAATAGCGTCGTCACCATCGTCGTCAGTTATTTATTACTAGACTCATGGTCCATAAAAATACAGGAGACAACAATGCAGACAGGGTTATAAAAGTGCTTCCATAAAGAGGAATGATAGTGAAACAGAATCACCTCAACAAAGTTCAGCGTGTCATTTAGAAAACATGTGAACATATATGAAAACGATGATCTTAAAGCTGAGGTATCCGACTTTTTTTGTTTTGTTAATGAGTACATTTTGTTTTCCACCAAGTTGTGTATTGTAAAAGCAGGCAAAAATGAGACCGCTGCTCACCATTTACAGCTGATAATAAAGTATTTTCTCACTTGTCAAGAGCTGAAAGCAGCACTCTGATTGGCTGCGCTTAGGTGGTCCACTCCAGTTCCACAAAAAGCTGTTTAAAAGCTGTGCATTTGCCTGAAAATGAATAGATATGAATATTAACGATGTGCAAAAGGGTTTGTGAAAGCTAGGGTTGAGTAACACAGATTTAAAAACCTACTTCCAGTTTCGCAGCTTGAAAATCAGGTACCTCCAGCTTTAAAGGAGACATCTATTTTTTATTTTAGTTTTAACCAGATTACAAGAGTGTTTCCTCATCATTAGTTCACTCAGAGCTTTGATTGATCATGTATGTTTGAGTAATCCTGAATTGTTCCACATTTGAGGAACAAGTGAAAATTCCTGTTTTCACCTATCCCCGCCCACATTTCTGTATTTAGTTGCAATTATTTGAAATGTTCAGATTCTGGGTGATACGTGTAGGGTTCAAAATATCACATATCCCTTTGTCAACAACAAAAACAACTGAATGAAAATCTGCTTGTTACAGTGAAATCCCACTATCAAGGGGCGGGGCTTAGCAGCTCTGCAGCTTTGAACAGGAAGTCAGTGGACATGTTTCTGTTACTAAGCTGTTTTAAATCAATATTGTGGTTCACAACGAACAAAATGTAAAAAAATAATCTACGTATGAAATAGTGTAATAATAAATACTTGAAAAAGCATAGGCACATGTCTCCTTTAATAAATAAGTTATCACTGCCAGAAAAAAACAACATGTATCATCATTTGCATATTATTTTACTTTAATCTGCCAAACGATTATTTTTGGTTATTTTAAGTACTTAATGAGTAACGCTTGCTCCATTGATATCCATCCATATTTAAAGACTACTGAAAATACACACAAATCAAGACAAGATTGTTGAATTTTGCAATTATATACTCAAATTTACTACATTCACAGATAATAAAACCAATAAAATAGATACATTTTGCTGTGATCTAAGATGTTTAAATCTAAAAAATATGATATGATTCAGTAAAATGTATTATTCATGACATAATTACACCATATCCAGTCTCTTCAGCTCTACTATTACGTTACTATGTCGTTTTGTGAACTGGTAGACATTGAAATGATTAAAAAGTGTGCATCTTTCTGTGATTTGAGAGTAATTGCTGACATTTGATCTTCTTCTGTTCTGTGTGTTGCAGGCTAAGATCGACACTCCGCCGATCACAGCCATAGGAGCCAAAGCTGCTCCCATCGCTGCCAACAAGGCCGGACAACCTCCCCTCACCGGGATCGGTAACACTCACAGACATCGACTTCATATAAAGATTTAGTTTTAAACATGTACTCAATTCTATCTATGACAATTCAACCCATTATTATCAGTTTTCATTTACACAAACACATTTAGGTCGTCATCCAAACACTATTTTCATTTAAAGCTATGACACGTTTAGGTTGCGTTTCTGATTTCTCATTCCTGATACATTTTGTTATCCATTGTTTTCCTTTACAAAACTATGATGAAAACAGTAGTTACTTGACAAAATGAGCTAAAGGAAAGAAAAGCTGATTTAGTGTTGTGTTCCAGGCTCTAAAGCGGCTCCTCGTCCTGGAGGCATCGGCAGTGCTGCAGCAGGTGTCCCTGGGATGGAGGGAGAAGGCATGCTATCCAAGATACTTCCAGGAGGAGCCGCCGAGCAGGCCGGCAAACTCGGAGAAGGTTTGTTCAAAGAAGCGTAAAACTGTATTCCTGTGTTGAGTATACAGTTGTTTTGGAGTGTCTAATGCTTCTTCTTTTCTGACAGCCATCTCTGGATTTGGCAAAAAGTTCACCTCATTATTCTGAGGTGACAATCATAAAGGTACGTTTAAAATGAAATAAATCAAGCAAGGGGCTTTGGGCAAATGATGATCTCAAAATCCCCATTTCATCACTCTGTTTTAGAACAACCGAGGACAACTTGAGGCATTGTACCAGAGCAGCTGTCACTTTTGCAGAGTTTGTTTAACTGAAGACTTTAAAAAGAGGAGAGACTGAAGCTACAGAGAGGAGAGCAGAGCAGGCTGGTGAGTTTACACATGCTCAGACTGTATTTGTGTAGCGTCACAGCCACAAGCTGGTAAATAATGGCCTGATATTTTCTTGGCATTGTTCATTAGCTATGTTGAATAATATTTCAAAATATACTTGTATGCACAGCTGATTTTCACAAGAACAAACACTTATATATATATTTACATTTACTACAACACATTAGTTGAAGATTACGCTTTTACTTGTAACGAGGAGCAGGATGATTTTGGCGGAGATTGGCTCATTTTATTCATTTGGCTATTCCATTCAAAAACATAATTTACAATTGCTTTCTCTTCCTTTATGCTTTTATAGCATAGAGAACAGTTGAGTTAATGTCAGTGCAATGTTCTAATTCAGTGCCTTTCTTTTTAGCCTACGAGGACACAGAATGACAGTAAGTTCACTTTAATACTTTCAGACTATTGAAACAAATCCCATCACAAAACAGTTCATGCTTTTCCAGTTCCTCCTTTCTGCCCCAATATGTAACAGTCGAGGCTTAAGGATATATATTTTTTAAGATAAAGTTGTATCTGGAGGCTGAAGTGTCACAGATGCTAGAGTTTACACAGGGTAAAGAACAGCAGCTGAACATGGCCCCAGGGCCCAACAAAGAGTGAGGAGACTGACTCAGACTGTTGACTGTGTTGTGCTCTATAGTTTGTAAGTCAGTGCGTAGAAAGACGTGAGAAATACTATATGTGTAAATGTTGTTATTGCGTCTGTCACACTAAATCAGACCAGCTTGGTGATACATGGTTCTTAAAGCGCAGTCATAGATGCAGGACTACAGGGTTGTACTTTGTTCTGTTATTTATACCTATTGGGCTTGTCGATGTAAACCCTCATTCGTCCAGGTGTGGTCCATCGTAGAAAGGGGTTCAGAGGTTGTCATCCGGACGCCGTTTAAAGATCGAGACGTTTCGACTTTTATCCAAAAGTCATTGTCAATCAGGGATACCTATTGGGCTTAACAATCAACCACCAATTTGAGTCAAATCAGGTTAAGTTTCGGCTTTAAAATGTGTATGTTAAGATTTTTTTTTCTTACAGGGGCGGTACCTGCTTTTTAAAAATCTGTGTTGCCTCAGTATAGATATATTGTAAAAGCATCTGTTGGTGAAAATGAGGGCTTTCTGTGCACGAGAAGCAGGAAGTGCACTGTTAGCATGTTAATGTTTGGGACGGTGTAGGTACATTATCTAATCGGCCTTTAATATCAGTTCAGCTGTGCCAAATGTTGCATTTTGATGACGTAGCGAATAAATATGATCAGTTTTTATGTTAAAATGTACATATTTATATTATATTGTTTCTTTTTATTCTGTTGTGCTTTTGTGATTATTGATCAGTATTTTAAACCGTTTAAAACTGAGAACAAAGAAAAACAACTAACTACGAGGCAGAGCTGAATTTGGCAGATAAATTCACTTTTACAGAATAGACTGAGTTAGGATAGAATTCAATTAACTAAGGGTTAATAGTAAAGATGATCTAAGGGTTAACAGTAAAAAATACAAGGAGGAGCGAGACAAACCAAACTCTAAAGTAGTCTAGTCAAAAATGTATCTATTTTTTGTTGTACATAATTTGAAGTATTTTGCAACCGTCACAATTAATACTTATAATAGTATAATAGTATAATCATAAAAAATAAAAAGATTTTCATACACTTACTGTCTTAATCAACTTTTGCCAGAAGTTACAAATCAAATCAAATCAAATCAATTTATTTTTATAATGCCCAAAATCACAACAACAGTTGCCTCGATGGGCCACAGGTAAAAGCAGTTCAGATAACTGTCCCAGAATGCCCCTGTCCTTTGACCCTCCTTCGCGAGGAAAAACTACAAAAAACCCCACGGGAAAAAGTAGAAACCTCGGGGAGAACCACAGTGAAGGAGAGATCCTACTCCCACGGACGGACAGGCTGCAGATGAACTAGGACTGACATCCACCCGTGTAGATTTTGCAGTCCGAGTAGATAATGTACCCACAGCGGGACTCTGTGTGGGTGCAAACTCTCCATCGATTTCCCTTTTTGAAGATGTTTCCTGCCAAATTATGCATTATAATCACAACTAATGCAAGTCGAGCCACAATTTAGTCTTATTGGAGGCTGTTGATATGGTGTCAGTTCAGAAAAGTCAACGGATTGTTCTCTAGATGTTAAAATGTAGCCGGTGGCGCGTAGCATTTAGCCCGCAGCTGCCATTAGCATCCTCGGATTTATGTCTTTGTGTCTACATGTGGTACTATACGACCCTAAAATCTGTGTTAGCGCTTGTACTTGTTGAAAAGTGGGTGACAGAGCAGCTCTTCTACATTAAAATGAATGGATTGCTTCTCCCACAGAGGTCCATTAATGGCGTTCCCTCAGATGCTGACTTTTTAATCCTACTTTTTTTTAATTCATGTTAGTTACTGAACCTCTGTTGTTGTTGATTCTTTCCGGGAACAGGCTAATGCTATGTCTATTTTAGTCATCCTTTTCCATGAATGAGATTTTATGGAAAAGGGTATTTGGATTGAAAATGACTGGCAGATGGCAGATGAAATGACTCAATTTCAAATGACTACCTTTCTATCACTTACCAAACGTCTTTCACTAAATTCGCCAAATGAAAAGATGAAGCGTAAAGAGTGCTGCGTCTGATTTTTACCGTCTTAAAACATGAAAAACATAGTAGTAGTTCATTATAAACTGTTTGCAGTGGTCTAAAGGTGTTTCTCAATTCATTCTTATTCATTCTGAGCATCCTAATTATTCCACGATGAGTTTATTTACTTCCAGAGTTTACTATCACGGTAAAGCTAACAAACATTAGCATGCTAAGTCACACTTCCTGCTTTACAGACACTAAAACCCTCCTTAAGACTTGTTTTTACAGATAGATACATACTTTATCACATGAAAAAAAAAATGTGTACAACGTTTTTAACCATTCTTACCTTAGATACATCCATAAATGTCTAACTTTTGTAAATTTTCTCTTCGTAGATCACACCAAGCCATCACCACCACAGAGGATTGTTTGCCTCCAACCTGCTTCTACAACCAAAGAATCAAGCTCCAACTTCAAAACTTCAAAATGGCCGCCAGTAGCAGCCTCCGACTTCCACAAGAAACGTGAAACTCTACCGAAACCTTTCTACTTCCCACCACTAGAGGCTGCTATACCACGACAACGGAGGCCTGAATAATTCGCCGTGAGGGTGGCAGCCATTTTGAAACTGGCTGAAAATATGTTCAGTCTAGTTCTGTTCGCTGCTAAGAAGTGTGAAAATATCTCATGATTTGGGGTTCAGAGGATCCTCGGTTTGCAGTTCTGCGCTCAAACTAGCGACCTCTCTCCTCTTTTTAAAGTCTTCGTGAATTTAAAATGCGAAAGTGAAGTTGTTCTGGTACAAAAATATGCCTTGAAATACTGACAATACTAACGCAACGGATACATACGGAATCTCACCATGGTCTGTCTCTAACTTACATTCCAGTTTGAAGACTCCACTTCCCGTCATGCATCTCTTTGTCATGAATGCAACCAAAACCGAAGAAAAAAAAAAAAAAAAGCGAAAATACTTTTTTGCTTTTTAAAAAATGTCATTTTCTTTCATCAAGAAAGTGGATTAACCAATAACGATTGCATGGGACTTTGTATTTATAAGACCTGTCACTGTTCATTGTATTGAGATTGCCATAAGGACATCTAAGCTATGACGACGATACAATAATTGTAAAGAAGTGGAAAAAAAAAAAAAAAGAAAAATCACTAGATGGATGTGGCATTTTTGAAACACGGAAATTTTATGAATATAGGACGTTCTTGGGCGGACACAAGCAAGCCATCACAAAGCCATTGAGACAACAGAAGTGACTCCACAACATTTGGCTCTGGCATCATGTTGTCTCTGTACAATTGATTTAATATTTGTTGTTTTGAATATTTTTCGTTGCTGTAAAATCGCCTTAATTCTATTTTTGATTTCATTTTAAAGTGTATTTTTTTATTCGGTATCAGCTGGAACACTGGCCACAGCGAGATTACTTGGTTTACATTCATTTATGCTTTGTATTTTTCTTTTTTTGTTACGATCCCTTACTTTTCGTTGTGTTTCTAATTCTAATCAATAATTATAAAAAGCAATAGAGAAAAATACGAATATTTTGAAAGAGCACAATGTTGTGAAAATCGGACAAGGAGCTAAGCTAAACGTTAGCTTACGACAACAATTTAAATCTCCAATGGTACCTTCAAGTACGAGGAAGAACACTATTGGTTGAAAATAAGCCAATAAATAATGAATTGAACGCACTGCAGGCCAGGAGGGAGGCACTGAAACCAGTTGCTAAAACAACGGACTTTAGTCAAACGCAAAAAGCCGCCATTTTGAAGGAATTGGGGTTTTCACTCCTTTTTACGTTCGATGCAATTCTTGTACAAATCAACTTTGCCGCATGTGTCGTCAAAATGTGCACAGTACAACGCGCACGGGAAAGCACACTCTTACTATGGTGTCAAAAAAGTTGTAAAAAGGAAAAAAATGACCAACCAAATATGTCGTCATGAAGTCACATGATTTTTTTATTATTGTAACCATGCAAGAACCCAATTCCTTCAACATATTTACAGTAAATATGTCAAAAAGACTGTATATCTCTCAGGTCAGTGTCCTCCTTTCTGCTCCCAACTTTGCAGTGCATTGCGAAAAACGCGGAAACATTCACCGCTCATCGACCGTAAAATGGGCCAAAATGACGAAAAACTGAGAGGCCTTTTGAAAACTACAGAATATTGCTGTATATTGTCTCAATGTGAAGCTTGCTGGGGACTTTCGCATGCTGCCCGGCAAATGGAAAAACCTCAACTCACTATTGTTCTGTTCCTAATGTTTGTACGTAAAAAGAAAAAAAAAGTATGTGTGTTTGGGGGGTTGTGTATGCGTGTATTTAACTTCATCACAAGAGAAAAACTACAAAACGGAATCTCTAGGGGGAAAAAAATGGCGGAAAAGTACTGTAAGGCGACCTCTCATCTCCAGTCGTTCTATGCAATGAATCGGAAAGCAGAAACGCAAAAGGGAAATGGGTGAAAAGTCACAAAATCATCGGCTTTGTTTGGCATTTAATGTAGAGTTATTGATAAGAGTTTGTCTGTTTATGTTGGTATATAATATAAAGATGTAAGAGAATGAATCCCCTCCTTCTCCTAAAATGGAAGCCCAAACTACAACTACAAATGGTGCAAGATCGACAACTGGGAATAACAAAATGGCTATAATAATTTTACATGATCTAATTTTTGCCATTAAAAACTGAGCCTTCTTAACAGTAAAATAAAAAAATGAAAGGTGAGAAAATTCCTAGTTGTCATCAGTGCATTCTATGTATTTATACCTAAATAAAATCCAGAGATATAAAGATATAAAATTGATTATGAAGTATTTGCTCAGACTAAGAGCACGTCCTCTTGTTTTGCACCTGTTGATTATTGTTTACTGTGATTGGCTGAACCCAAATGTGCACATTTAATGTAATGTTAGTATAAGAATTTATTAATATATTTAACGATGACCAATATAAAAGCTGGACTTTGTCTGAATGTGTACGTTTGTCTGAACTGCCACAGAATGGAGTCCAATTATAAGCTACGTACAATTTAAATGTTGAATTTTATGTCAGAGTGAGCCATTATTAACAATACAGAGCTATTCTACTGTAAATGACCAGACATCAAAATATGTTGAAGAGTTTATTTTTTACAAATGTTTTACTAAATGTGTTATTTATTTTTTATCATAAAGTGGACATAGAATATTTGGACACCTATTGAAAAATATAGGTTTATTACAAAAAACATATGTTTACAGTGAGGTACAGGTGTAAAACGTTTCCATTCTCCAACAAAATAATAGAAAGTTACTCAAAGTATAAATGCTTTATTCAAATACTTTATAGTTGAGGTTGACTAAGTTAGGATTATTGTTTGGTGTATGTTTTGGAAAATAGTTGTTTTGCCTCAGGAAAGACAAGATATTATTGTGGGATTGCCACTGTAATGCAACATTTTGTTCAGAATGTACATTGGATCTGAGTAACAGAAGAAATCCTATGGATATTGGAGATATTGTTAGTTGCATTTTATGGAAGATATAATAAAAACTATTGGCGCGAAGATGGATCCCTGAGGAACTCCTCTCAAAATCCAATGTAACAGTTTTATTAAATTATATAACTTTAGGTACTTTTGTTTTTAAGTTACCAGGCCAGTGATGATGCTGAATGATTTGCCTCTGGGCTTGTTTTCATAACAGTGGCAAGACAGCTTTCATAAAATCCTCCAGTGCAATGAGGAAAATAAAGTGAAGCTAATAAAAATGATAAGATAAGAACAATAAGAAGGTGCAATAATCTACAGTGATATAGTGAGGGAATGTGTAACTAGCACAACCTGGTCATCTCTAAATAAGCCTTTGTTCAAATGCTACAAACTTGTGTTTCCTTTCGGTGTAAATGGAGCCAATGAGTCAAATATGCATAGCAGCAAGGGCTTTATAATCTAATATACTGGTGTGTGAAGAAAGCCATCATGTTACTGCCCTCAGCCAGTCACCGTCTCTGTCTACTTCCTGGAACAAACTTGTCAGTATGGGCCATAGCAGAGGAGTAGTCAGTACACAGCCTGGGTTACAAGGGTTTTAAGCACAAATGGAAAATAGTATGGATCATTTTCATCATAGTAAATGAAACAAGAATGTTTTAGAGGTTTGGTGATATTTTAGAAATAGAGGAAAGTATTAGCAAATGTAGCTTCAAATTTAAATTCTGAGGGTAGAGTTTTATATTTTAGGCTCATGAAAGTCTATCTCACTTTTTACTTTACAACTGTAAATAATACAAGTCGCAAATATAAAGTTTGCCATTGTTAATTGCAGTTCATAGTATAAGGTAATAAAGTTAACGTGTAATATACAAACGTTTACAATGTAATAAATTCTACAATGTTTCATATTATTGATGGCAAAACGAGTTATAAACTTGGATGGAACCTTTTTTGTAAAGAAGAAAACATTTGTTCTGGTAAACTTTAATGGAGGCATGTTCGACCCTTGAGGAACTCCTTTGAAACTAGAAGGAAATAGAATGCTGAAAAGGAATGAGATTCAGAAAGTATATAGGAGCAATGATGGAATACTATTCAGTTGGTAATAATCTTAATGTTATTGTAGTCGTAATTTGACATTAACTTTATATTTATAATTTTACCAAAAAGACGCACTTAAAAATAATAATAACATACATCAAACATACATTTTTATCTTTTTTCTTACCTTAAGAGTTTTAACAGAATGTTGGATATTTTAATCCAGGCTGTGTATGAAAAATGTAATAGCATATTGTATAGTTAGTACAGTATAGTCGCTAATGCTAATGGTCATTCTAATGCTAATGGTCGTACTGACAGTTCATTCTATAGCCAAACCTGCCGAAGTCAGATTTTACACACAAAGTCTATAAATATGTTATAAAGTATATTTAAAGTAGGTGTTTTTAGGTGAGAGGTTGTATAAAAGAGAGAATGCTAAAACAAATCCACATTAAAAAAAATCTATATGATATTTATGTTTCTATGTCGAACCATCGGGAGGTGTTGGTCCATTCTTCACTTGTACTGCAAATGCATGACACAATTCCTTGCCCCATTTCCAAAACGTTTCGGGGCAACATTCTGATTTCTCCAGTGTAAATACCAAAAACTCGTCCAATTAAAAGTCCACTTTGAATAATAAAATGTAAAGAATATATGTCATACACATAACAGTGCACAAGGATCCCATTTTTGTGTATAAAATTGATTGGAAATGCATCGCTGTACGTATGTGGCTGGCTCGTGCGGACCCTTTTGACGAATTGAAACTACATATTATAAAAATCATGAAAAGATATTGGTCATATTGTGTAGAGATTCTATACCTGTTGTGTTCGTTGAAATCGAAAGAAAATAGCAAAATAACCAGGCTTCCACGAAAATTCTGGGGGGTTATAGTTTTGTTCCGGAAAAATGGTCAAGGAGAGAGAGGGCGATTCGCACAATGAAGATGTGTACAAATTTTAAAATATATATATATATATATTGAATGAAAATAACCCATTGGGCTGAATATGGGGTGAAAATATAAGAGTTCTAAGTGATGTTCCATTCACTGTTGTAAGTGCAATGAGCTAACTTCCTGTCCATCGTAACCTCGTGTATGTTCTGTGTATCCTGTAAATGGGTGTAGTAGACCTGGTGCATCATGCCATGTAATGTGATGAATGACAAATATGACAATACATTTCAATCAGGAAAATAAAAGACATATACAGAAAGCAATAGCGTGTGTACTTGTTATTTCATTTGGATTGCCCGTTTGCTGTTGACAAATACTGTTCAGTTATTCCTGTTAAAGGCCCTGTACCTGATTTTTACTGTTTTGAAACGTGAGAAACAGAACTAGTTTATGTTCAAGTCTTTACAGCAGTCAAATGCATCACTGACTTACCTGATGCGGTCCAAGCATCCTAAATACTCACCACGAGAAGTTTAAAAGCAATTTTCACCAGTTTCTGAGCCCAGAGCATCACGTATCATCACAGGTAAAGCTAACAAACATTAGCATGCAAACGCACTCTCGTAGGATAAAAGGCTCTATAAATAGATGCGTTGTGATCTCATTTTCACCTGAATAGATCCTTTTACAATATATCTGTGCTGGAGCAACACAGATTTTACGTTCTTACATGCAGAAAAATCAGGAACATGGTCTAGTTCTGTTTTTCACGTTTCACAACAATAAAAATCAGGTACAGGCCCTTTAAATGGGCTAGCTTGTATTGTGTTGCAATTGATTGACAGTTTTTGACCAATTTTAAATGTACGAAATCACTCATGCAAAGGCCAATAATGCAAAAAAATATGAAGATATTAGTTTAAAAAGAATAATACTCAGACCATGAAAAATCAAACATTAAATAGATGGCATTTATACCTTATAGCTTTATAGCTTTTATAGATTTATATGTTCAGCAACCGATAATGTAATAATGGCCACAGGAATAATCATTTTTGGCATTTTTATTAAAAATCTAACACTGGCTGACCAAAGCTTCTACATTATTGTACTGGTTTTTAAATTATTGGATTACTGCATTAAAAAAAATGCCAAAACGATATGTCATTGGCCGTTATTGGTTGCTACAAGGATATTTTTGGCTGTTATGTGTAGTTTCTCCCATCATAATTTGCTTTACCTGAGGTTTTTAAGGACAGTTTCTCCATCCAGGCCATAAATGTGACATACACTACTGTAATAACTGCATAACATTATCAACCCTGGGGCCTTTTTATGTGGAATTTGCTTGGTTTGATCTGGGTTGTAACACCTACTGCTCCTCACAGGTTGCCCCAATGGCATTGAAAGATGGGTCAAATGAAAAAGGCAAATTTCCCTACAGGAGCAATGAAGTGCACCTTAAACTTAGTCCTGTTTCTTCCATCGACATTTAAACAAGTAAAGATTACGGATTCCCACTGATCCTAATATTAAGAGTGGGTCAAATGAGAAGACACATTTTGGAGGTAACTCATACAAGTATAATTCATTCTACAAAGTTTAACATTATTGGTTACAAAAAGATGTATGAACTTGAATGGAACCTTTTTTGTAAAGAAGAAAAGTTTGTTCTTGTAAACTTTAATGGAGGCATGTTTGACCCTTGAGGAACTCCTTTGAAACAAAAAGGAACTAGAATGCTGAAAAAGAAAGCAATTAAGAAACTATACAGGAGCAATGATAGAACACTTCAGTTGGTGATTGATTCCATAAGATACTTTTTGTTTTTTTATTTTTATCCTAGCTCTCTACAATCACCAACTTCTTCTGACAGTTTGCCCCTTAAAGTAGCTTATTGGGTAAAAAGCTTCAGAGGGGACTGTTGTAGAACTATACATGGTTTTGGCAGAACAAAATAGCTTCTAAAAATGATGCAAGGGGTTATTTTAAATGTCTGTTTTTATCTCAGCTGCCCACAATGCCAAAATTAGCGCAAAAATAAATGAGTCTTTGAGCTAAAATAAGTACATCTCAAGAGAGTCTGCTGGTGTTATAAGGCAGTCTAACTTTAAAAATAATTTAGCATTGAAATACTGAGACAGCTTTATTTATTTATTTTTAAATGTTGTACAAAATGAAAGTTTTATCATGCCACATTTTAAAGGGTAAACTAACACCACTCCCACTTTTGTTTTTCTCTCTCTTTGTGATAAATAAATAAAATACATAACTAAGCTAGTACCATGAGAGAAAAAAAAAAATTCACATTTGATTTGCATTTATTTTATAGTAATACTTTTGTAGTTTCTTCATATAAATCAAAATACATTGATTTTAACATCTGCATTGCCAATTTTAGCTTGTTAGCATATACTGCCCCCTTGTGGTGAAAGATAACGGTGTGAAAACTATCTATCCAGAAAGAAAAACATTGATTCAATCTGATTCCATGTGGCCAATTCCTCAAAAATAATAATAATAATAATAATAAATCCTCAAAAAGAAAAAGCATACGCAAGCACAAAAAGTGAATTCATTATTATTTTGTTTTATTAGTAGACATTTCCCCATTCATTAACCTACCAAGCCGTCCACAGTCCGGACCCCCACCTCAAAATAAAACATCTGGTACAATGTTCTCACCAAAAATGTTTTAAATACTATAAAAATAAATCAATTGCACAATAGAACGTGTTATTTCACTTGTGATTACCTCTGTGCAACTCTGGTACACTTAACATCGACAGGATACAGTTCACGGACAGACGCATTGACGTTTCGCTTTAGACGCGTTTCAGATCTCCGATAGGTTTCTGCGAACAACAAAAGCGATCTCATGAACGATTACAACAATGTCATCAACTTTTAAATAAACGTGCGCAGTGTAGCCTTACATTTCGCAGCGTTTTTTGTTGTTATCGACTGTTAGGGACAACAAATCAGTCAAATTTCAACTTAAAGGGCCTATGACAGGTTGGACGACTCATTTGACAAAAATGCAGTTAAGATAAATATGTTTCAAATTGTGTTAAAAAACTTCACAAATTTCATTGTGGTTTAGCAATTTTTTGTATTTTTTATCTTAGTTCCTGGTTGTAAATGATGACATCACACTAGGAAATTACCATAGCAACTATCCTATCAGTGGGCCAAAACTCTGTTTATTTCAGATTTGTTTATTTTACAAATAAAAATACATGTTAACACCTTTATTTTGTTGAATTCATGTATAAAGGTTCAAAAAAAGTAATTTATTTTATGTAAATAATGCATAACCTTTGTTTCCCCAGTGTGATGTCATCAGTTTTTTACTTCTTGTAATTTTGAACAGATTTTTCAACTTTTCTCCACAGATGGCTGCTTGATTGGTGTAAAACTATGATTTATATTTACAACAGGTATTAATGCATTGAATAAAGTCAAAATTAGAAAATCATGAAAACCTGTCATACGCACTTTAAATTGCGCCAGATAGTTGTTTTATATTCCACATTCGCAATAACAGGAAGCGCACATTTGTGGTTGAGTTGGAAACTACTGGAGACAGCGTTTTGCCGTTTTGTCAATGACCATGAATGACTGTTACAATCGTTTCCAAAATTAAATCCTTCTACATATGAATTACGAAGCACATTATTACATTTCTGAATTAGCATTTAGCGTTTTAAGACATTACCGAAGAAAAATAACAAGCATTTCATTCATAAAACCTTATAAATAACAGAAACTGAATTAAAAAAAGAAGAAAAAAAGGAATGGCAATGGGTAAAACAGGCACTAAGCATAACAGAAGACAGAGTGGAGGTTTGCAGTGAGTTTGGAACGAGTCGTATAAGGCTACAGCATTGAGACGGTTGCATAGAGTCCATTTAGTGACATTCAAACGAATACATGAAGCTTTCGGCTGCAAAAAGTTAAAAAAATCATACATTTTAAGGGCATATTCTGGGAGATTGTTGACGTGACAAGTTAAACAATAGATTTTAGTAAGCAGGAATGATTGGATTTTAAGTACATACATTTAGTTCTAGAGCAGTAGATACATCTGTGTTGTATTTTTAGAACAATTTAAGTCAATTTTCAAATAACATTTTCACTCACTAAAGATAACAACTTTGAGGTCACAGATATAAAAGATTACTTTCAATGTAACACTCTTATTTCCCCAATAATTTAGCGGAATTGAGTTTAGAGGTACAGGAAGGACCATGAAAGACCATCTATCATTCGAAAACATTGTTGAAAAATGGTAATTGTAATGTCTCTCTATTTTTATGTTAGTGTTTTTTTTCCAAGTTTAAATCCATGCATTGAAATTCATTGTAGAAATAGAGGTGGACAATATATCAAAAATGTAGATAATATTGTGAATGTTGTTTTAAAGGTATTCTGTTATTAGTAAAAATGCAAGAAAAATATCTGATTAAAGGCAAAAATGAAAAAAGATCACTTTCAAATGAGAGTGTAAGGTGATATTTCTGCACTTTTGTGATTCATTTTACAGATATTTCACATTTGTCTGACAATTAAACCTCAACTAATGTGTTTAAAGACATGTTTTAACAAATATCTGTTAGACTGAGATATATCGCCTCAATCTCGTCATCGGGATACACCAAAAAAGATCGAGAAAGTAATTTCTGTCAATATCTCAGACCCCTGTGTAGGAATTAGAAGTAAATATAAAACATAGGGCTTTAAACTGAATCTCAGTCAAATCCAAATTGCCAGTTGAATAATTGCAAAGAGCACTAAACATTGATCTGAAATGTTAATGTTTGATTCTTGAATTTGTCTAGCAATTCGTATCAATGTCAATTCTTCTGGGCATGTTTCAAGTGTATTGTGAACTGAATTGTGATTTAAAAAGAAAGAGGAAAAAAGTAGTTGCAGTTTTGTAGATAACGTAGAAAATTTGAATATTTAGTTTATAACTTTTTATTAAAAAAAAAAAAAATTAAAACATTGCAAAAAGAGCAGACAAAAAACAAACTTGCAATGTAATCTTTCAACTAAGGGTATAAAGTAAGTAGTACTTTTGTGTTCATTTCTACAGACAATTCACTTTTTGTGCAATATTTGACCCTCGACCACAGTTAGGTGTAAGGAAAGGACAGGTACGTTTGAAGTTTTAATAAAATTCTGAAGGATTTCCATAATATCGCTTGAATATCGCCATTGAAATAATACAAAGCAATCTTGTCGCGATATTCATTTTTATCAATATTGTCCACCTCTACACAATTTAATTAGTAATTCATTTAGCATTTTGTTCAACAATTTCTTCCACAGAATACATCGCTTCATTAAAGGGGCAAGTCATTTACCGTAAAGGGTCTCTGTAAATGACTTCATTCGAATATACATGACACGGACAGTAGAAAAATAACAAACGACGCCATGAGATGGGACACTTTCACTTCAAATCCTGCCGTTTTTAGGGAGCATTTTTGAAACACGAGTCCTGCTCAGTGAAGCCAGCACTATCTACAGCGACTACGTCGTCTTGTACACTGAAGCTAAAGCTACTAGCGTCATGGTTCTTCTATCTATGACGTTACATTACAGGGACAGCGTTAGCGTCGACATTCATCCGGGGGTTTATAGAAGCTGATGCAGTTTTGACATTGGTCCATTCTGTACAATATTTTACACATGCTGGGGTGAGATTTAAACGTGTTTGGAAAGTTGAGGACAGTAAATAGCAGTGGACGAGTGATGAAAGCGTAAACTTATTAGAATTCAACATTGCAATTGTAGTTTTTTAGTTAGTATTCTGTGCAATGAATATATGCAGTTGGATAGGAATGTCTATGGATTAAAATGACTTTGTTTTCAGAATTTTGGGGTCTTTAAAGGAGACATATTATACTTTTATTTGGGTACTTAGAAAAAAGAACAATAGCAGAAGTACGTAAGTAAATATTACATTTTTTTTTTCATTGTAAACCGCAATATCGATCTAAAACGGTTTAATAATGAAAATGGGTTGACTGACGTCCTGTTCAAAACTGCAGAACTGATAAGCCCCGCCTCTTTATAGTGACATTTCACCGTACTGAATAGCAGATTGTCATTTACACATTTTTATAATTTAAAGTATAGGGATGTGAGGGGGATAGGTGGTAGGTGAAAACAGGAATTTTCTGAGCACCCGAGCCTCAGTTACAAGACAATACAGGATTACTCAAACATGCCTTGACCATTCAGAATACAACTTTGGGTAAACTAATGATGAGGAAACATTGTTGTAACATGATTAAAAGCTCATTGAAATTGATTTTGCGTAATATGTCCCCTTTAATAATCACTCGCCTCCTAACCAGAAGGTAGAAAGGTCAAATCCCACTTGAAGCATTTACAATTTTGCCCTTGGGCATTACATTTGGTCACTTAAAGATCAACACCTAGCTTGAATAGAAAATAATGGGAAATATTTTGAATTCAAGCTAATATTAACTAGTAAACATTACAGTTTTTGTAGTATATAAACATAACAAAACATATCTTTGTAAGTTTTGAAATCAATGTCCACTGCTATTTAGCGTCATTGTGTGGTCATTCACTCACTGCTCGCTCCTATAGTTAATATGGCTTTAGCGTCTGTACAGGTTTATACACAACAAATGTATTCACAGAGACATTCACGTAATTCACACTATTATTTGTTTATGGATGAGTCTAACAAAAAAACAAACAACAACAACACATGAATAGCGAAGCATTTCTCACTTTAAGATTCACTTATTTTTCTCAAAATTTGCAGTCATCAGCGCACTGTTTTCAGTAATCCGTTTACCAGTTGGAATATAGATTTTGAAGCAGAAGAAATCGTAGTTACGGGTTGTAGCGTTGCTGGTAAGGCAAGGCTGGTGTGTCCTTTTTAGCGTTGAAAAGAAGTGAAGAGGTTTTCGGACGCTTCAAAATACTATCGGGATTGTACAACCTTCTTTCTTCACTCAAAGCGGTATTGTTGACAGGGGATGGCAAGTATTGTCTGAATAAGCTAGACACCAATCAGGCATAACATTATAATCACCACCAGAGCAAGTGAAATTATTGTTGAAGGTGTGAAAAATTCAGAGGTTCTAAGTGAATATGTCCTTTTTGTGATCGCTAATCCGCGGGGTTTAGAGCTAGTTTAATGCCGCACTTGTACTTTTGATCTGATTTAGACCTGGTATAGTTCTGGGCTAGACCTGGACCTGGTTTAGTCCAGATTTAGTTTCATCTCCTGTATAGCAACAGAACATTTTAATTCCGTGAACTGGGCAAAAGTGAATACGTTTTACCACTCATCCAAGTCGCTTCTTCACTTCCTCTCGCAACCAATTGGCGAGCCACTGTTGTATATCTGTCTGAAGGGAGGAGCTAACCACGCGCCGGCTAGTTATTTACAGTACAGAGTATCAGTTGGAGGGTGTGTTTGTTTCGGCGTAGTTAGCTCCTCCTTTCAGACAGATATAAGACAGTGATTTACCAGAAACACGAAGAAGCAACTTGGATGACTGGCAAAACATATTTAACCTTACATTTTTTTGTGCAGAATTCAATTTTCTTTTCTGGACGACTGAGACATAACAGTCTTCAGCTCTTGTGGGTGTTTTCAGTCCACAGTGCTCAGTATTTATCAGAGAAACTTTCAACTTTTGTTCCTGGTCTACAGTGGTCAGTATCCTTCACTTTAGACTTGGTTTAGTTCTGGTTGATATTCAGTTCAGTTTAAGGTAGTAGTTTTCTTTGATTTAAAGTGATTTGGATGTCATGAACTAATCGGAGGTACAGGTACTTTCGATCTGGGTTAGTGCAGCTCTTGTGGGGTGTTCCTGGTCTACAGTAATCAGTATCAGAGGTACTTTAGACCTGGTTTAGTACTGAGGTAGACCTGGCTTAGTGTCAGCACTTGTGTGGGGTTTTTCGAGGGCTGCAACGAACGATTATTTTTGTAGACAACTATAGTCATTGATTATTTTTTTTCAATTGAACAAGTCAAACAATTATTGCTCATCGAGACTTTCTGAATGCATTTTTAACCAAATAAAGGTTGAAATATGTTGACAGAAGGCTGAAAATTGTTTATTCTTGTTTGACAATTTGATTTAAATATGCCGCTGTCTGTAATAAAAAGGCTTATTTGTATGTGTTTTAGAGCAAAATATGACAATGATCTTTTTTTTTGTTCAAATAGTCACAATAAGTCAATTAGTCGTTGCAACCCTAGTTTCTGTAGTCGTTCTTTTGGCAGTTTGGTTTAGACCTGGTTTAATCCTGGTGTAGTTTCAGCTCTTATTCCTTGTCTGTAGTGGTCAGCCTGGTTTAATGGGTTAGACCAAGTTTAGTCCTGGTTTAGTTTGCACGTAGAACAGGTGGTTATAATGTAATGCCTTTTTGTGGAATAACTTCAGCCAATCCATGTGGAGTTGGTTCCAAATGTTGTCCCAATGATCCAGAATCTTGACTAGAATCTTAAGCCTTGAATCTTCTTGCAGCCGTCAAAGAATAGCGTCAGTCCATCGGTTTTGTCTTTCATTGCTGTTGTGTTGACACTTGTGGATGGACAGTTAGTGCTCCGCCCGCTGGTTAAAATGAATATTGTGCTGTAGAAGTTCAGAAATGTAGTTTTGATGAAGTATGAAGAATGCTTAAATTATTATTTTTTTATCATTATTATTAATTTTTGAGTAAGTCTGTCCCAGAGCAGACATTAGTATTAAGGGGTTAGGGGTAGAATCTCAGTAAATATCGGGGAGGTCCTGGTAGTTCCTGTTGAAGTACCCTCCGGAGTAGATCCAGTCCTGGCTGTTTGTGTACGGGTTTGTGCCACTCTGGAACCACCTGGAAGGAAGAAAAGGCATAGGGTAATGGGTTGTGCTCATTCATACGTCTAATTTTGAATTGTACTTCATTCTGAAAGGCCAACATTACGTTAAATGGCACAATATCTTAAGATAGATTGTGAATTGTAATCAAACTGAAAAACTATCATGTCAAACTGTGAATAATCAGATCGTTGTTTAATAACAAAGAATTTCATTAAATCAAAGATCGTGATTAATCAATATGTGATGAAAAATCATGACAAACATTTTTGCCACTCATTAGTGTAATATATCATAAAACAAATGCCTTAGAGCAGTGGTCCCCAACCTTTTTATCACCGCGGACCGGTCAACGCTTGGCAATTTTACTGCGGCCCGGAAGGGGAGGGGCGTTTCTTTCAAAATACTCCAGGGGCTTGTCTTTTAATCCAGGGTGCTTGGTCTCTAAGTGGCGAAGCAGCTTTGAAGGCTTCTTTGCCTCATTAGAGCTGGTCCATATTTTGCAGAGCTCGGTGTGTGGGAATCTCCTGTCATGATAGGTCCATATTTCACGTAGGATTCCTGGTATTGTCTGTTAAAAGCTTTCTTTTTCCTGGAAGTCGAAGGCTCTTGTTTTGTCTCTCCTGGGCCTTTTCCCCTTCACAAAGAAACTTTCCAAAGACGTCTCTCTCTTACTCATTTTGTTGCTTGTGGGTTCAATTTTAGCACTCAAGTGACCGAGATGTAACCATCGACCGGGCCCAAAAATTCAAGCCCGACCCGGCAGAGCCCGCACGCGTACTGTCCAAGCCCGACCCGAGCCCGAGTCATTTGATGCAAGATTCGACCTGAACCCGACCGGGGTCCACGCACGTGTAGAACCGGAGTTATGTAAACTGAGTTCCGTGCAGAGGTTTATAGGCAGAATAAGTGTTTAGTGTTCTACCTGCACCAACGGGACGTCTCCTGTACCAGACGGGCCTGTTCCTCCGCTGACGCCGGCCCACATGAGCTTTCTCCCTCGCTCCTTTCTTCAGCTTTTTGGGAAGGCATCCGTGGTTCTCTCTCTCCTCTGCTGGTCTCTCTTTTTCTCTCTCTCTCTCTCTTTCTCCTCCGTTACGCTCTCTTTTTCTCTCTCCTCCGCTCCGTGTAGCTGCTGTGCACTTTCATTAAGGCGTCTTTTCTCACGTCACATATTTTGACCACTTTATTTGAGGATGAGGAAGAAAACAACACAGCACATGCTGCTCATGCGCTCTTTCGCCGTGGAGTGCATGTTACGCATGTGCGCGTGACTCTGATAATAAATTAATTATTTGTTGTGCGGCCCGGTCCCAATTGACCCGTGGACCGGCCCGGGGGTTGGGGACCACTGCATTAGAGTATCAATGTCGTAGCATTTGTCAACTAAAGGAAAAGATTAGGTGCACAATTGTGTGAGCTGAACATGTGTTTTTATTTGAAAGTGAATAATAACTGATGTTATGTAATGGCTTTGTTATCAGGCTAACCTTGGAAAACAATGAGTTTTCTTTTGTTGGAGACTTGAAGATCCATGCTTGCTGTGAGACAAAACCTTTGGTTAAAGAGTTTCTTAATTTGATTAAGAAACTTTTACTGACTCTCAGTCAGTCTCAGTCAGTTTCAAGCCTGACACACGGGAAAGGGCGCACACTGGACTTTGTTCTTTCCTTTGGGCAGGATGTTAACAATTCAGAGATTTGTGAAACGCATTTGTCTGATCATTTTGCCGTGTGCCTCCGTACACCCAGTTAACTCCCAAACAGCTTCTATTTTTTGCTGATTTTAGTGGCTCTGAAGTCAGCGCAGGAATACTGACTCTGATCCTGAGGAGTTACTTTCTTGTTTTAGTGTGGATTGTGCCGATATATTGAACACACTATTTTAGGTCGGCAGATTAGCTCCTAAGTCCTGTTCCTAAGCCCCGTTCCTAAACCCTGTTCCTAAGCCCTGTTCCTTAACCCTCTTCCTAAATCCTGTTTCTAAGCCCTGTTCCTAAACCCTGTTCCTAAACCCTGTTCCTAAGCCCTCTTCCTAAACCCTCCTCCTAAATCCTCTTCCTAAACCTTGTTCCTAAACCTTGTTCCTAAGCCCTGTTCCTAAGCCCTGTTCCTAAGCCCTGTTCCTAAGCCCTGTTCCTAAGCCCTGTTCCTAAGCCCTGTTCCTAAGCCCTGTTCCTAAGCCCTGTTCCTAAGCCCTGTTCCTAAGCCCTGTTCCTAAGCCCTGTTCCTAAGCCCTGTTCCTAAGCCCTGTTCCTAAACCCTGTTTCTAAGCCCTGTTCCTAAGCCCTGTTCCTAAACCCTGTTCCTAAACCCTGTTTCTAAGCCCTGTTCCTAAACCCTGTTCCTAAGCCCTGTTCCTAAACCCTGTTCCTAAGCCCTGTTTCTAAGCCCTGTTCCTAAACCCTGTTCCTAAACCCTGTTCCTAAGCCCTGTTCCTAAACCCTGTTTCTAAGCCCTGTTCCTAAGCCCTGTTCCTAAACCCTGTTCCTAAGCCCTGTTCCTAAGCCCTGTTCCTAAACCCTGTTCCTAAGCCCTGTTCCTAAGCCCTGTTCCTAAGCCCTGTTCCTAAACCCTGTTCCTAAGCCCTGTTCCTAAGCCCTGTTCCTAAGCCCTGTTCCTAAACCCTGTTCCTAAACACTGTTCCTAAGCCCTGTCCCTAAACCCTGTTCCTAAGCCCAGCCATGTCCAGGAGATCGAGCCTTTTCAGCAGTGGCTCCTATGGAACCCCCTGGTCCTCCATGTCCGCTCCACTCAGCGTCATCTGAGTTAAAAACTAAACTCAAAACACACCTTTGCTTTGGCCTTTAATTCAGTGTAGACCAGATCATCTGGTGTTGTAATTATTAGCTTTTATCTTGTATTGATTTGATAAGTTGTATTTTTTCCTATTATCCTTACTTTCTTGTTTTTGCCTGTACAGCACTTTGGTCACCTGAGGTTGTTTTAAATGTGCTTCATTACCCTTGTTTATTTTGTAAAGTGAGGGACTCAGATGCGACACGATCTGCCACATGTCTGTGCATCAATGTGTCATTCTTCTGTGTCCTTCTGACAGACCACTGAAGCAGACACTACCTGGTGGACCAGTCCTCTTCATTCTTGTTTCGCTCTTTTCGAGCTGCTCTTTGTTTCTCCTCCAGACGCTCCTTCTCTCTGCTGGCTTCATCTGGAACAACACAACATCCACAGACACATTACTAAAGTTATTTAATTAATGAATCTATTGTTTTGTTTATTTATTTAAAGGACAGTGCATATAAAAAATATACCTGTAAATATGCATGATTATAGCCAAAGCAAACTTCCATCTTAAGTCCCTGCTGGACCAAGACCAGCCACACAAACCACACAATTCATAAAAAATATGCCATATACTGACAACTCACACTCACAAAATTAGGTTTAAATTAAAATGTCAAATTGATACACTCTGCACAAACACACACCACATGAGCAAATCTAGATACATTCACTTATACACCTTATTCTGAAAGTTGCCGTGGGCGCTGCCATCTATTTTCCGTTGTATTAGTTTACATGGGGCAGTGGAGCGCAACAGAAAATAAGTTCTACACAGACTACAATACCGTTTTCAGGCCGCCCAGAAAATCGGTGCGTTGTGACTTGTTCGTGTACAAGAACATTTTAAATATTTTACACGAATCCATCTACTTTATATAATATTTTAACAGCAAGACTTTTCCTTTGTTCGCCATTTACATGAACGGAGTTTTCGTCAAATGGAAGTGCGTTTACAACAAAAGTGCAGATCTGTGGCAAAAAGAGGCAAAAGTGGGCGGGGCAGAATAAGATGAACAGGCAAAGTTAAATTTGTATCTTACACAATCTTCAGATTAACCTGCTATGAACTCATAAATCTTTAGCAAAAATAATACAATTTAAACACATCTTATTTATAATATCCTGAACTTTTCAACAAAGAATTAAAAAATAATATAACGCAAAAAATAATATGACTTAAGGGTTAAACTCATGGATGTATTAAAAGAACTGGATAAGGTACGCCCCCTCTGACTGTGGTCCCAGATTGATTTGTGGCCGTGTGAGGTACTGCAGCCTCTTGGAACCAGCCTTTTTCTAAAATGTCACATTATAATTGCAGACAGTACTGAATTATTATCGGTATTTAAATAAAATAGAAGGAAATGTTCTTTTCTACCGTTTCTAAAATCCCCGAAATTACCGTTTTTATATGAAGTGGGGGATTGTCGTCACGTGGCGCCCTAAAACAAAGATGGCAGCCTCCGTATCAGGAAGTAAAACAAAGATGGCAGCCATCGTTTCAGGAAGTAAAACAAAGATGTCAGCCTTCAGGTAGTAAATGCGGAAGTAAGAAACTTTTTTGGGGTCATGCGCCAATGAGCACTCTCCATAGGGATAAACAGGACGGCCATCTTGGATTCATCTTCCAGGTTTTATTATAGTTCTATGGTTAAACTACTTAATTAAGAGTAAAAAGTTGGTGAAAACTGTACTTACTATAGCAGAGTAAGCTACATATATAAGAATACTAATAATACTAATAATACTAACTAACTAATACTAATTACAACACAAAATAAGTGATTGTATATATTTCTGTCCATGTTCTAAAAAGAACAAAAAGGCCCAAAGTCACTGGGATAGGCTCCAGTCACCCGCGACCCCTAACGGGAATAAGCGGTAGAAAATGAAAAAATGAATGAATGTTCTAAAAAATATAAGTAACATCATTTTTAAAAGTTGTTCAAAGTAATCCACACGCTTTTAACTGTAGTAACAGATATTCACCACTAGAAGGCGGTGCTGTATCAGTAATGTGTGTTCAGCCTCTAGTTCATGTGGGGCCATTCAACTTTAGTAACTTATGAATGTGAAATGTCTCTTTAGCTCTTTTTTTTTTTTTTTACCTATATCTCCGTTTTCCATGGCTCTGATGTCGGGTCTGAAGCGACAGTCTGTCGGAGCCAAAGTGGCCTCCATCCCTGGCTCCAGCTCATTCAAAGCCATTGCAAAGTTGGTGAAGTTGTACATCTGTAGAAATGACAAGAGAGTGGATTTGTAGAGCTCTTAAGGTGTGGTTAAACAGAAAATCACTTGAAATTATTTGAAGAAATCAAAAGACACCATGCAAAATAGAAAAAAAATCTGTCAGTCAGCAGTGTAAGTAGTAGTATATTTTGTTAAGCAAAAGTACAGATTAAATACAGACAACATAAAAATTACAAGTGATGTTATAATTTTTATACAGGAAGTAAAATTATAAACCTAAAAATTGCTAAACTGGGAAAACATTTGTAAAAAAAAAATGTGCTAAATCTTAAATATAATTATCTTAACCTCTGTTTTTATAAAATGAGTTGTCCAAGCTGTCATAGGCACTTAAAGTAAACTACAGAATACTCACTTATTACAGACTAATCCCTTTTGTCCCTTACTACTTTCCGCCCCTGCTTGGAGTGTTTTTCTACTCACTGTGGCAGAGTGTGGAGGCCTGGAGTCTATCCTCCAGAGCAGGACGCTCCCTGGGACCACAGCCACAGTCTCCTGCACCTCAGGCATGTCGTCTGCGTCGTCGTCCGCTCCCTCCGGCTCGTCCTGACAGACAAACGCAAACAGACAGCATTTAGTGACTCATTTAGTTTCTCTCTATTGTGCCTAGCATTTCAGATAGATGGCCTCTCGAAAACAATTAGTATTAGCAATTAAAGGTGGATGATAACGACCAAAATTAACATCTCGTTTTTGTGATAATAATTTGCGATTTATATTTTAATAAAGGGATTCTGTTCATATTTTAAACACAAACAGGAATACTGATAAAAAGACTGAACATGAACTGACAAACAATTGAAAGAGTCATGTGTTTCAGCAGGTTTTCATTGCTTATGGCGTTTTTGTCACTTTCAGTCACATTTTTGTCACTTTAGGATGGGTTTTTGTCACTTTCAGACACATTTTTGTCACTTTAGGATGGGTTTTTGTCACTTTCAGTCACATTTTTGTCACTTTAGAAAGGGTTTTTGTCACTGTCACATTTTTGTCACTTTAGGATGGGTTTTTGTCACTTTGTCACATTTTTGTCACTTTAGGAAGGGGTTTTGTCACTTTCAGTCACATTTTTGTCACTTTAGGAAGGGTTTTTGTCACTTTCAGACACATTTTTGTCACTTTAGGAAGGGTTTTTGTCACTTTGTCACATTTTTGTCACTTTAGGAAGGGGTTTTGTCACTTTCAGTCACATTTTTGTCACTTTATGATGGGTTTTTGTCACTTTGTCACATTTTTGTCACTTTAGGAAGGGTTTTTGTCACTTTCAGTCACATTTTTGTCACTTTAGGAAGGGGCTTTGTCACTTTCAGTCACATTTTTGTCACTTTAGGAAGGGGTTTTGTCACTGTCACATTTTTGTCACTTTAGGATGGGTTTTTGTCACTTTCAGTTACATTTTTGTCACTTTAGGAAGGGTTTTTGTCACTTTCAGTCACATTTTTGTCACTTTAGGAAGGGTTTTTGTCACTTTGTCACATTTTTGTCACTTTAGGAAGGGGTTTTGTCACTTTAGGACATTTTTGTCACTTTAGGATGGGTTTTTGTCACTTTGTCACATTTTTGTCACTTTAGGAAGGGTTTTTGTCACTTTGTCACATTTTTGTCACTTTAGGAAGGGGTTTTGTCACTTTCAGTCATTTTTGTCACTTTAGGAAGGGGTTTTGTCGCTTTCAGTCACAGTTTTGTCACTTTAGGATGGGGTTTTGTCACTATCAGTCACATTTTTGTCACTTTAGGATGGGGTTTTGTCACTTTCAGTCACATTTTGTCACTTTAGGAAGGGTTTTTGTCACTTTCAGTCACATTTTGTCACTTTAGGATGGGTTTTTGTCACTTTCAGTCACATTTTTGTCACTTTAGGATGGGTTTTTGTCACTTTCAGACACATTTTTGTCACTTTAGGATGGGTTTTTGTCACTTTCAGTCACATTTTTGTCACTTTAGGATGGGTTTTTGTCACTTTCAGACACATTTTTGTCACTTTAGGATGGGTTTTGTCACTTTCAGTCACATTTTTGTCTCTTTAGGATGGGTTTTTGTCACTCTCAGTCACATTTTTGTCACTTTAGGAAGGGTTTTTGTCACTTTCAGTCACATTTTTGTCACTTTAGGAAGGGTTTTTGTCACTTTGTCACATTTTTGTCACTTTAGGTTAGGATGGGAATTTGTCACTTTCAGTCACATTTTTGTCACTTTAGGATGTCACTTTCAGACACATTTTTGTCACTTTAGGATGGGTTTTTGTCACTTTCAGTTACATTTTTGTCACTTTAGGAAGGGTTTTTGTCACTTTGTCACATTTTTGTCACTTTAGGAAGGGGTTTTGTCACTTTCAGTCACATTTTTGTCACTTTAGGATGGGTTTTTGTCACTTTGTCACATTTTTGTCACTTTAGGATGGGTTTTTGTCACTTTCAGACACATTTTTGTCACTTTAGGAAGGGTTTTTGTCACTTTGTCACATTTTTGTCACTTTAGGAAGGGGTTTTGTCACTTTCAGTCACATTTTTGTCACTTTAGGATGGGTTTTTGTCACTTTGTCACATTTTTGTCACTTTAGGAAGGGTTTTTGTCACTTTCAGTCACATTTTTGTCACTTTAGGAAGGGGTTTTGTCACTTTCAGTCACATTTTTGTCACTTTAGGAAGGGGTTTTGTCACTGTCACATTTTTGTCACTTTAGGATGGGTTTTTGTCACTTTCAGACACATTTTTGTCACTTTAGGAAGGGTTTTTGTCACTTTCAGTCACATTTTTGTCACTTTAGGAAGGGTTTTTGTCACTTTGTCACATTTTTGTCACTTTAGGAAGGGTTTTTGTCACTTTGTCACATTTTTGTCACTTTAGGAAGGGTTTTTGTCACTTTGTCACATTTTTGTCACTTTAGGATGGGTTTTTGTCACTTTGTCACATTTTTGTCACTTTAGGATGGGTTTTTGTCACTTTGTCACATTTTTGTCACTTTAGGAAGGGTTTTTGTCACTTTGTCACATTTTTGTCACTTTAGGAAGGGTTTTTGTCACTTTGTCACATTTTTGTCACTTTAGGATGGGTTTTTGTCACTTTCAGTCACATTTTTGTCACTTTAGGATGGGTTTTTGTCACTTTGTCACATTTTTGTCACTTTAGGATGGGTTTTTGTCACTTTGTCACATTTTTGTCACTTTAGGAAGGGTTTTTGTCACTTTCAGTCACATTTTTGTCACTTTAGGAAGGGGTTTTGTCACTTTCAGTCACATTTTTGTCACTTTCAGTCACAGTTTTGTCACTTTAGGATGGGGTTTTGTCACTTTCAGTCACATTTTTGTCACTTTAGGAAGGGTTTTTGTCACTTTCAGTCACATTTTTGTCACTTTAGGATGGGTTTTTGTCACTTTCAGTCACATTTTTGTCACTTTAGGATGGGTTTTTGTCACTTTCAGACACATTTTTGTCACTTTAGGATGGGTTTTTGTCACTTTCAGTCACATTTTTGTCTCTTTAGGATGGGTTTTTGTCACTCTCAGTCACATTTTTGTCACTTTAGGAAGGGTTTTTGTCACTTTCAGTCACATTTTTGTCACTTTAGGAAGGGTTTTTGTCACTTTGTCACATTTTTGTCACTTTAGGTTAGGATGGGTTTTTGTCACTTTCAGTCACATTTTTGTCTCTTTAGGATGTCACTTTCAGACACATTTTTGTCACTTTAGGATGGGTTTTTGTCACTTTCAGTTACATTTTGTCACTTTAGGAAGGGTTTTTGTCACTTTGTCACATTTTTGTCACTTTAGGAAGGGGTTTTGTCACTTTCAGTCACATTTTTGTCACTTTAGGATGGGTTTTTGTCACTTTGTCACATTTTTGTCACTTTAGGATGGGTTTTTGTCACTTTCAGTCACATTTTTGTCACTTTAGGATGGGTTTTTGTCAATTTAAGTCACATTTTTGTCACTTTAGGAAGGGTTTTTGTCACTTTCAGTCACATTTTTGTCACTTTAGGAAGGGTTTTTGTCACTTTGTCACATTTTTGTCACTTTAGGATGGGTTTTTGTCACTTTCAGACACATTTTTGTGACTTTAAAATGCACTTTGTAGTTTTCAGATGCGTTAAAGTGCATTTATCACTTTAAGTCACATTTTTGTCAATCTCAGTCACATTTTTGTCACCTATATAAACATTTAGTCACGTTTAGCTGCTTATAGTCACGTATTACATTTTAGTCGCTTTTGGTCGCTTTTAGTTTTACATTTTTGTTGCTCTTAGTTATGTTTTTTGTTGTTTGTTTCAGAACATGTTTTAACCAGTTTAAACTAGAGTTAACAATTTTTATGCAAAATAAACCAAGATATTTTGTTGTTTGTGAAGGAAATGATTGCGCTTCAAAAATGGCAGCCTTTGCGATTTGCTGTCCATTCAAATTGCGATTTTGATTCAATTCCGATTAATTGTGCAGTCCCATTAAATATAGGCGAACGGCATGCATTATTTATCTCCTCAGAAACGTATCTACGGGTCAAATGCACTGTACAAATGTCCCTACAGTGACGATAAACCGTACATTTTTGCTCTTCTTGTTGTCTCCCTTCTTCTCAGATTTCTTGTGAGCCTCGTATGTCTGAGGGTCCACGCTCCACATGCACTCGGTCCACTTCCCATAGATCACACAGTGCTTCTTTTTACTGCGCACAGAAAAAAATGGATGTAAAACATTTTGTGCTGAAGAAAAAAAATGTGACCAAGTGTTTTTGTACCTCTTGTCCTGGATGTATCCCTCTACTTTGTGAAGCTCTTTGCCGAACATCCCGCAAGGCTTGAAGTTAAGCACACACTTGTCTCCGGTGCTAAATAAGTAAGAAATAAGATTAACAACACATATTAACTGTTTTAGCATATAATTATTAACTAAGCTTGATATATCCTCACCTGTGATTGACAATCTCTACTGTTCCGTACTGTTCTATCCACAGTTTGCCCAGAATAATGTTGTGCACACAGCAGTACGGGTTTGTCCAAGTGTATGCTTCATTGTGCCTGAAACAAAAAATGTGATTTTAATGTGACTGTGGGACTACAATGAGGACATTTTGAATGAAACTGAATTAAACCCCTTAAGCAGAATAATGTATAAGTGATTTATTTTATTATTGGTGTTTTATAGGTCAGAATCAGATCAAGTTTTATTGCCATTGTCAATGAACAAAATTCACAAACTAGGACCTTGCTTCGTATAAAATAATGAATTATAATAGAAAAATATGATCTACTATTATGTGTAAAATAAGTTGTACAAAATGTACAGTATGGGCAGAACAACTAGCAGTGCGAAAAGATAAATAGTTGTTGCCAGCTGTTATACAGTGTTCATGAGTCCACAGAGGCGAAGAAACATGAAAAGCGTGATGGCTTTCTTACTGTTAACAGAACTGACTGGTCACTGGCCTCTGGAGGCAGGCGTGACCTGCTGGTCTCCAAGGAGATGCTGCTGCTTTAGTTTGGGGCAAAGCCTGTATGTTCTACTTGAATTAATTTGAACGTTTAAGCCACTGCATCAAAAAGCCTTGTTAGTGCAGTGTGACGTGGTAGTTGCTCTTGTAAAGTAGAGATGACATAACGTGGAGTAATTTACAGTTTGGCTTTAAGAATCGTGTGTTTTTTTTTTAAGTTTGTCAATTAAAGATACCCCACAGGCCAAGCCCTCACTCTCATAATCACTATGGGCAGTTTGTTGCTGAGAAGTGTATTTGAATGTGTGCGTTCCTGCGGTGCAGACCTGAGCAGCTCTAGCGTGATGGTGCCCTTTGGCTCGGCCTCCACACTTTTGCCCCAGAACTTAAGTTTGGGGTAGATGGATCCGTGGAAGACGAAGTCCCCGGTCAGGCTCTCTGCGTGGAAGGCACTGATGGGAGGATGGTGTGACACCTGCTCCGAGATAAACCGGTAACCCTGCTCCTCTCTGAAAACAGAGCCAGTGCTTAGATCTACACTGTGTAACATTTAATTACCGAGACGCTCATTAACGTGACAAATGACATCCGTCTAAACACTGACGCAGACAAAGTCTCTGTTTCAGTCCTACTAGATCTGGAGGGTTTACTGGAATGATCCATGTGCTTATTCATTGTGTCAGTGGTATAAAGTAGCTCCAAAATGATTATTTATCCAGAGTTCACACTTCAAAATGTGTTAGTGACAGTGAAGTGATTAGTTTAATGCTTGCAGCAGTGCTTTTTGGTGGGGTTCCCAGAACTGTCCTTACATTTACAGGCTTAATATTTTAACTTGCACAATGTCAATACAAACACAAAGTTGCTGTTGAAATGTTTAGTTTTCACTGTCATTGTTAAAAACATATCAGACAAAAGTGTCTGAGCAAAATATTCCAGTCTAAATACAAACAATACGTCATCATTCATCAGATTTGCATATTTTACCACCTGAACGCAGCAGGTTCTGTTTAAAAGATTTATGGCTGAAAGCTATATTCAGTGAGCAGTAAAAGTTCCGTCTTACATTCTATTTGTAAATTACCTGAGAAGCTCATACGTCTCGCCCAGAAGGGGGTTGAACGGTTTTCCAGTTCTGTCCCACTGCGACGCTACGGCCGACACAGCAAAAGCAGCTACAGCCTGGAACACACAACGCAATTTAACTTCTGCATATGCAGGACATAAGCCAGACGACAATAGAGTCTGTGGTCAGCAAAACCACTTTGTTTCAGCTCAAATCATAACATTATACCTATGTGATCCAGAACTCATCAGAAAAAGATGGTATATTTGTATAAAATATTGTAAATATTAATGTACTGTGGTGCCAGAGGTCTGTCTTCTTTTTTTTTTTTTTTTAAATTTTAAAAGGGAACCAAATGAAACGTTTTGATGATTTAAAATAATCATTCGACTTAGAGAAACAGGATTTTTACACATAATAAAACAAACCACAACCAGAAAATCAGACAAAGTAGCAAGTAAAACCCTTTGATTGGAATCTTTATTAAAGCATATCTGTACTCTAGTGCAATTATTACAAAACAATATAAATGTATCATTGAACAATATAAATGTATTATTGATCTTCTACTGATGTTCTACTAAATATATAAAAAATAAACAAACAGAACAATTATACAAGAAGACATTGTCAAAAGTTCTACAGATACTAGTTGATACTAAGTAAGTATCTATTCAAAAAATCCCTTTTTCAGGACATAATTTGACCTTTCATGAACAGTTTTTTAGAATGATCTTGAGCTTTATTAGAACTAGTACATAACCACAAAGTTTAATAAAGAAAGAACTATAATGTATTGTTGAAAATGTCAGTCTATTGTGGAAAACCTTAACCTAAAAAAGAGTATTTGTAACTAGATGCTGACTGCGTAATTGAATTCGTGTGATGTTGGTATGGTCCGGGATACGAACCCACGACCTCCTTATTGGTAGGCAGAAGCTCTAGCCGCTCTGCCACTGTGCACCCAACAAAAACAGTTTAAACACCAAACTTTCCTGTAGAGGACCAACAGAAAGGCTCCCACTGTAAAAGATAGGGAAAAACTGCTCGGCAAATTATGAAAAAACTACAAAAGGTACATGTACCAAAAGTAATAGCAGACATTAGAAGACTAGGAACTATTGAAAAATGAAAAAAAAAAAAATTAAAAGAATTTAAAAACTGTGGCCTGTGAAACGTGCCGAAAAACAGGAAAATACAAGAACAATTAAAGCCGCAAAGCGGCGATGGTGGCCCTCGCCCCGCGCGCGACCGCCTTCCCACGCGGCCTCGGACGGTCCAAAACCGCCCCGGTGCACCGTCCTCCTCCTCTGAGCGTCACTCGAGCCCCCGTGACCCCTCCCCCCGCTCACGCCGGGTGGCGTCCCTATAGAAGTGCATTGGTGGGCGCTGCTCTCCAGAAGTGACGAAACCGCTCAAAACACGGCTTCGATGTAATTGACTTTTTCGATCGGAATGCTCTAAATAATGCGTCTGCCGAGTTTCACTGACTTTGCTCGAAATAATTTTGGCCTCTCCATAGACTTATGACATGTCTCATAGGAAATGCATGGGGAAAATGCGTGGCCCCCCCAGGCCAAACGATCCAAAATAGGACATCGATGTAATTGACTTATTTGCAGCTTTTGACACTTAAAATCAGATTCCAAGATTTCGTGGAAATCCGATAATTTTGGTACTTTTACATGACCAGCAGGGGGCGCTATAGTGAAAAGTGCTCATGTGCTCCTGAGTCTGTTCTGTTTAATATTTGATTCCACATCTGTGGTTACAGTTTGTGCTCTGTACGGCAATGCCTGTGGCTTGGAGAATAAGTTTAAGATACAGGAAGTGAAGGCGAATTCTGACAGGAAGTCATGACTAAACCGAATTAGACAGGCCAAAAATGTGGTTTATTATAAAATTTCAATGTGTCCTGATCAGGAGCGTGTATGTAAGACTGATCTTAGCCCAAAAACCTAGGACCCTTTTGCAATGGAAAAAAAAAACCTTAAAGTGGCGTCTAAAATTAAAATCAATATGGCCGCCTTGCCGTTTGTCTGATCACGGCGCACAAATAATGTTTTAGGGTCGTCTTTATGTGTACTATCACCGTGCCAAATTTCATAGGCCTCCTCCAAACTAAATGCATCTCCCTTTCCATAGGCCTGACACAACAGGTGGCGCTGTAGAGGCTGTATTTGACTTGCATGAAACATATGGTTATGAACCATTAATGTCTCTTATATGTAGACATTGTATTAAGTTTGGTGGCTGTTACTCACTGCTTAGTGGGTTTTTGCTGCCTCTTTGTGTGAAGACAGTCTGACTCCCATAGAGAATGCATGGGAGCTCTGGAGGACCCTAGAGGCAAAAGTGTGAAAAATAGGCCATGGGTCCCATTGACTTTTTTGCATCTTATATAGCAAAAAATCATGTCCCAAAATTTGGTGTCAATCGGACAATCTGGACACTTTTAAGTGAACTGTAGGGGGCGATATAGTTATTAGTGGTCCTGTGCTCCCTAGTCTATTTTGTGTAATATTCAATTTTCCATCATTGGTGGCAATTTGGGCTCTGTAGGCACAGTCCACGTGCCTCTGAGGGATAAGTACAAAAACAGGAAATGATGGCGATATTTGACAGGAAGTCACGCGCAAACCCTAAGAGATATCTCCAAAAATTGTTTTTTTATTGAATTTCAATGCGTCCTGATCAGGAACGTGTATGTTAGACTGATCTAGGCCCAAAAACCTAGGACCCTTTTGCAATGGAAAAAAAAAACTTAAAGTGGCGTCTAAAATTAAAATCAATATGGCCGCCTTGTCGTTTATCTAAGCACTGCGCACCAATTATGTTTTAGGGTCGTCCTTATGTGTACTATCACTGTGCCAAATTTCATAGGGCTCCTCCAAACTAAATGCATCTCCCTTTCCATAGGCCTGACCCAACAGGTGGCGCTGTAGAGGCTGTATTTGACTTGCATGTAAAATGGTTTTATGGGGCATTGATTTTCCTTAACAGGAGTCACTGTATTAAGTTTGGTGGCTATTCCTCACTGCTTAGTGGGTTTTTGCTGCATCTTTGTGTGATGAGAGCCAGACCCCCATAGAGAATGAATAGGAGCTCTGGAGGGCCCTAGAGGCAAAAGTGTGAAAAATAGGCCATGGGTCTCATTGACTTTTTTGCATCTTATATAGCAAAAAATCATGTCCCAAAATTTGGTGTCAATCGGACAATCTGGACACTTTTAAGTGAACTGTAGGGGGCGCTATAGTTATTAGTGGTCCTGTGCTCCCTGGTCTATTTTGTGTAATATTCAATTTTCCATCATTGGTGGCAATTTGGGCTCTGTAGGCACAGTCCAAGTGCCTCTGAGGGATAAGCACAAAAACAGGAAATGATGGCGATATTTGACAGGAAGTCACGCGCAAACCCTAAGAGATATCTCCAAAAATTGTTTTTTTATTGAATTTCAATGCGTCCTGATCAGGAAAGTGTATGTTAGACTGATGTAGGCCCAAAAACCTAGGACCCTTTTGCAATGGAAAAAAAAAACTTAAAATTAAAATCAATATGGCCGCCTTGTCGTTTATCTAAGCACTGCGCACCAATTATGTTTTAGGGTCGTCTTTATGTGTACTATCACCGTGCCAAATTTCATAAGCCTCCTCCAAACTAAATGCATCTCCCTTTCCATAGGCCTGACCCAACAGGTGGCACTGTAGAGGCTGTATTTGAGTTGCATGAAAAATATGGTTATGAACCATTAATGTCTCTTATATGTAGACATTGTATTCAGTTTGGTGGCTGTTACTCACTGCTTAGTGGGCAAAAATGTGAAAAATAGGCCATGGGTCTCATTGGCTTTTCTGATCAGGAGGCCGTCTAGGAATTGTGTGCAAATTTTCACAAATAAAAGTCAAAGTAATTGTTTTTCTCCCCATTGTAATTTATTGCGCTCCTACAGATGGCGCCGTAGGGTTGATTGTTATTGTGCGCACAGAAATAGTTTCAGCTGCTTGACGTTTACGTGTGTTTCAAATTTCATGTCGATCGGAGTATGGCTGTGCGTGCAGGAGCTATTTAAATTATTTCGTGATTACTCTTTGCGCCCCTGGTGGCTAACGGTGATAAATGCACCATATCACTAATTCAGTTTTTTTCATGGCGCCCTGCACTGGACATATTCCCCAAGTTTGGTCCAAATCGGACAATGTTGACTTTTCACTTAATAGGTAGGGGGCGCTAGCGAGTACTTTTAATTTATTTTTTTTAATGCATTATATTCAGACCATAATTACGCACTCGTGACTGAAATTACAGCTCTCTCAGTCCAAGCGTGTAGCCGTGACATGCGATCGGAAAAACAGGAAACGAAGGCGTTCTTTGATGGCGAGCCACGGCGAAACCATTTCAGATATCTGAATAAAAGCGGATAACTATTGAATTTCAATCCGTGTAGATCGTCTACGTATAAGCCAGACCCATGTCGGACCAAAACTGTAGGACTCATCGGCGCTCAAAAAAAAAAAAGTGAAACTGGCGTGGCGACTTCGGTCCAATATGGCCGCCGTGCGCTTGGTCCGAGGGCCGCGCTCCAATGTCATGTTTTGCTCGGTTCACTGTTCTCTATAACTGCTCCGAGTTTCGTGCGCGTCGGGCAAAATTTGCTCGTCCCATTTCCCATAGGGGTCCGATTCGGGCCGGTGCTGTTCGTTCGGGTCGGGTCGGACGCTCTCGAGACGCGCGAAATACGAAATTTTTTTCCGGGCCGATCGCGACTATACCCCCATTGAAGACTTTTCGTGCATGTTTACTGGGTCAAAAAGGGCCGCGAAGAGTATGAAAACAGCGCGTAATAATAATAAGCAAGAAACCAACGAAACACAATGTCCCTCGCCAGTTTACTGGCTCGGGCCAAATAGTGACTGCCTATGCATAGGCACTCAATTATCCTTGTGGTTAGGCCTGTCACGATAATTACTGTATCTACTTATCGTTTATCGACTTATCGTCAGTATGTTTTGGGGCTCAATATTTATCGTGTGAACATTTTTTTTTGCAATAGTGGGGAAATTATTGTCTTTTTTTGTAATTGGATAATCTGTGAGCTGTAGACGGTTGAATATATAACTTAAATGACTCAAAGACACAAACTATTTACTCAAAGTGTTCCATTGTGCTCTATATTTATTGCAGCTCATGTTTTTTAACAATATTGCACATTTTTTTTGCATTATTCTGCTTTCAGTGTATCATTTTTAGTAGCATATGATGATGACACGTCCTGTAGCAATCTATTATACTTCAAAATGTGTCTACTGGTGGTACTGACATCAGCGACAACTTGAAGATTGAAAAGGGGACGAACGCCTTATTGCTCTAAACTAGGGCTGCAACTGAGGATTATTTTGGTAATCTATTAGTCTAGCGATTATTCTTTCAGTTAATCGATCGAACTGTGGCTGTGAGTGACATTTTTACTCAAAGTGACACAGATAAGCGGAAATAAAATGCCCAGTGACGTCCTGCCGGAGAATAGTTACAGACAAAATAGTGTTTTCATTATTTACGCAATGTCCCATGTCATTTTTGAGTGATTCTTGCTCTGTCTGAGTAACAAACTCTCTTCTCAGCTCACGGCATGTTTTGGACTCTGTGTATTGACCTTATTCTGCCCCACCCACTTTTGCAGTTTTTTGCACTTTTGTTGTAAACGCACTTTCGTTTGACGAGAACTCCGTTAAAGCTAATGACGAACGAGGGAAAAGTCTTGCCGCTAAAATGTAACATAAAGTAGATTGATTTGTGTAAAATGTTTAATGAACACGAGCAACAACAAGTCAACAACGCACCGATTTCCAGGTCAGTCTGAAAATGGCTTTTTAGTCCATGTAGAACTTATTTTCTGTTGCGCTCGTCTGCTCCATGTAAACTAATACAACGGAAACAAGACGGCGGCGCGTACGGCAACTTCCGGAATAAGGTGAATAGATCAGTTCGGTGTCAACCTTTTCTGAGTCGCGGCACACTTTTTGCGTTCGAAAGATACCGCGGAACACCAAATCAGACCATTTAGTGAAAAAAGTATGGTCCGTAATGAAAAAAATAACAATAACAATGAAAAAAAAAAAGGCAAAAAATGTCTGTGCCCTTGTCTAGTTCTTTAAATTTGACAATATTTATGGTTTTGCGCTCTTGTTTGATGCAGAAGTTGCTCAAGGCACTCCAAAATGTCAAATCAGTCAATTACATTCGCATTTATTCATATATTGACTCACATTGGATACTTTTTCAAGGCACACCTGACAAGACTATTCATATAATCGATTAGTTGCGATTAATCGATTAAAGTGCCTCTGACAGGTTGAAGTACTCATTTGACTAAAACATAGTCAAGATCATTATATTTAAGATTCTGCTAAAGAATTTTCTATTTTTTATTCCAGTTGGGCATTTTTTAGGTTAAAATGTTTACTTCCTGGTAGTAAATGATGACATCACACTAGGAAACTCTGTAACTGTTACCTAGCAACCATGTCGTACACTAAGCCACACCTCTAATGTCACAGAGATTATAATTTATCAAATACAAATATATAGGAACACCTTTATTTTGTTGAATTGATGTTTGAAGGATCAGAAAAATGTGTTTGTTGGTTGTAAATTGTCCCTAGTGTGTCTCCCTAGTGTGATGTCATCATGTTTTGGAACTCGGCTCTACTTCCTGTAAATTTCAACATGTTTATAACTTTTCTTCACAAACTGACACTTGATTGGTGTAAAACTATCATAAATATTCACAATAGCATTTATTCCACCAAATAAAGTCGAAATAGGAAATCATAAAAACCTGTCATACGCACTTTAAGTTACTGCAGCTCTACTCTAATCTCTCCGTTTTGTCTGTTCGCTCTTGCTGTCCTGTTCTCAAAATAACGATAGAATAACCTGCCGTCAGTGCGTCCTCACCTGCATGCGGTCTATAGAGTCGGGCAGCGAGGAGGCTCTGTTAATGAGGTAAGTGTGTTCCATATACTCTGTGATTCTCTGGAGGAAGCTCAGCGGCTCGTTGAAGGCGATGGGCATCGTGATCTTGGACAATTCCTGGAGAACACAGAGGTGGTGAGAGAAAATGGTCACGATCTTATGTTAATCTTAATGTTAAAGGTCTGGGTCAGTGATGGATGGGTTTCAGCTTGTGCATGTTATTACAGTTTCCTGACAATTTAGTGCTTCCATTTGAAATCTAAAATACTCCTTAACATTAGAATATTGAAAAATGAACTGCAAAATGAATAAATGAGATGCATTTCAGAACATGTTGGTAGAGGTCTAAACAGACAAACATAACATTTGCAAGTTCTTGACTGTGCTTGACTGTGTAACTTGATCATACCAATTACATACTATTCATACTAATTACATAATATGAATTAAAGGAGACATATCGTGCTTTTTTCCAGGTTCTTCGGATCAATTGAACTATAAAATTGGAGATAATTTAACATTTTGTTCATGGTAAAATAAAATATTGATCTAAAACGGCTTGAAAATAGAAACAGATCGACCTCCTGTTCAATCCTGCAGAATTGATAAGCCCCGCCTCTTCATAGTGACGTTTCACCGTAACAAACAGCAGATTGTCATTTACATAATTTTGTTTTAGTAAAGTGTCTACGTGACGTTTTAGAACCAAACACGTATCGCTTGGAGTCTTAACTTTTCAAATAATTGCAACTAAGTACAGGGTTGTGGGCGGGGATAGGGGGTAAGAGAAAACCGGACTTTTCTGGACAATACAGGATTACTCAAACATGCGTGAATCAATCCAAATAAAACTTTAAGCAAACGAATGATAAAGAAAGAGCGTTGTAAGAATGTTAAAAGCTCATAAATGTTGATTTTGCATAGTATGCCCCCTTTAACTGTATTTCATGCTCATATTTTCCAGTAGAATTTCTTACCAAGCCAATACATTTCTTGAGGATACTCCACACGCTGATAGTGTTTTTAGGGTACATTGGTGCTGGTAACGACGTCCTGGGAAAAAAAAAAGAAAACATAATATTTAACTATAACAAATCTAATTGTTTTATTGGTTTTTGCCAACTAATATCACACAGGGCAGTCAGGGCAGATATTGCAGTTTTTGAATCTAACAAACGTTTTTTTACATGTTTTTTTTGTTTTGTTTTGTTAGACCTATAGAACCTAAAATCACCTCAAACTGACTTAATAGTGATCATTTAGACAGTTAATGCAGTTTCTTTGTTTAGATTAGCAACTAGAACCAAAAAACGATAATTCTCTCGTTTGTCGCAATTCGTTCAATAATCAGCTACTCCTAAGTCCTTAGTGCAGTAATGAAGACTTACCTAGTATTTTGGGTCAAATGGGTGATTATTTTTGTGTATTTAAAATTTCACAAACATTTCTTTGATTACTTCTCCAAAGCTGGGTAGTTAGACCAGTGTTTTCTTTTAAACACTTTTTGGGTTTAAAAGCTACCACGGCCCACCTCCTACTACAAAACAATACCAAATCAGACCATTTAATATAAATTATGATATTTAATGAGGCAAATAATGTCTGTGCCACTGTCTAGTTATTTCAGTTTGGTAATTGTGATGGTTTTGTGTTCTCTTTTGATGCAAACGTTGCTCTAAATTTACCCAAAAATGTAAATTTAGTTAATTACAGCCGAATTTGTGCATCTGTTAACTTGAATTGGACTTTTTTCGAGGCACAGCAGGCAAAACCTCAAGGCACACAAGTGTTCCTCGGCGCACGGGTTGAAAATCAAGGAGTTAGACAACCCGATCTTGACAGTAGTTGTGCAATGAACAGTGTTTGTCCCGTTTCTGATTGTTTTGCTCATGTCTGTCTGTGTATAGATATTAGATTGCAAACAATAGAAGATACACATTCCCAGCTAATCTTTTATCAGAACAGATTAGAGGTCAGAGCCGTCGGATACAATCAGAAGACTGCGTGAAGTATGTTCATTTATCTCCAAAATCGCTCAAAACGCAAGTGGAAATGAGCTCCTGTGTATTGTTCTGGTACAAATCTATGTCTTTCTTTTAGATTAAGAAAAAAAAGAATGTAGAAAGGGGTTCAGAGGTTGTCATCCGGACGCCGTTTAAAGATCGAGACGTTTCGACTTTTATCCAAAAGTCATTGTCAATCAGAGAGCTGGTCTGGGAACTCGGGCTTATATGCTACTCTGAGTACTGGGAGTCCTGCCCCCAGGGAGGAGTCACTGAGTCCTGTCTTTGTTAGAAAATTTTCTATTTCTATTTTCTATTTCTATTTTCTATTTCTATTTTCTAACAAAGACAGGACTCAGTGACTCCTCCCTGTCTTTGTTAGAAAATTTTCTATTTCTATTTTCTATTTCTATTTTCTATTTCTATTTTCTAACAAAGACAGGACTCAGTGACTCCTCCCTGGGGGCAGGACTCCCAGTACTCAGAGTAGCATATAAGCCCGAGTTCCCAGACCAGCTCTCTGATTGACAATGACTTTTGGATAAAAGTCGAAACGTCTCGATCTTTAAACGGCGTCCGGATGACAACCTCTGAACCCCTTTCTACGATGGACCACACCTGGACGAATGAGGGTTTACATCGACGAAAAAAAAAAGAATGCATGTTTCAGGAGTTCAAAGTAGTAGCCCCTAATCAGAGAAATGTCGGTTGGGTTTTTGGAAGAGCAACGGATGTAACGACCTGCCGAAAGAGCAATCTGCAACTGGTTTGACGATAAAAGGCTGGAAAAAGTAAAAAAATTAAATGAACTTCGACTGTTTTGTCACAAGATACCCTTTCTTTTAGACTTCAAAATCTCTTAAGATACAGTCTCAAAATAATAATAATCATGCTTTTAGTTATATTTTATTTTATTGTGTGTAGGTTTGGTTGAAATGAAAATGAATAGCAAGGTAAAGGGAACAGATAGTTATAGGGCTGTGAAATGAATGAAATTTTAAAGGAGATCGATATTCAGTCAGTGATCAGCTTGGGTGATCATCTTTAAAGGGGAGGTCCACAGCATTTACTGACACACTCTGTCAGTGAATGCATGTGCTTTGGCGCAGAGTTCATATTTAAGAGCGAAATGTTTTTGTGTTAAATGGATATGATGATGATTAAAAGGCTGGTTTCTTTCTGTTTAGAAATAATTTAAAGCTATTTGTATATGTTTTTAATAAGACAAAGGAAAACGGAATCAAAACTTTAGATCTATTGTCCATTTCCTTTTGGCATGGTACTAGGTCTAGGGCTGTAGAGTTTTAGTCATTTAGTTGATTAATCAGTCGACGGTGTTTTAGTCAACCAACATTTTTATTCGTTGACTAGTTATTTTATTTTAATTTAAAAAGGATTTATATGACAAAAGGATTTATATGACAAACAGAGAAAAGGTGAAGATGTGGAGTGAGTTTGCTAAAGATTTTGGACTGAATCATGAATTGAATCTAATTTATATATCTCTAACATATAAATACACTGTTTCCTTGTACTTTTCTGTATAAACAGTTATTTTTTTGCATGAATTCTTGTGGTTGTTGTGGTTTTTTTAGCGCAGTTTGGGTCAGATACAGAGAGATGTTTCATAGTTTTGCCGCACCCCTTTTTAGTCGATAGGGAAGGTCTTTAGTCGACCAAGGAATTATTTAGGACTACAGCCCTAACTAGGCCTAGGATTATCATAACATTTACATAAGATATAATATAATTTGCTTTCGGGGCATTTGGAATTCCGGCTGCAACTAACGATTGTTTTGGTGATCAATTAGTCTAGCGATTGTTCTTTAAATTTGTTGTTTGTACGTAAAAACACCAGCGAATATAAGCTTTTTACTAAATTTGTCCCAGATGAAGCTGAAATGAAGCTGTCTGAGGACGTCCCGGTGGAGAATATTTACAGATGAAATGGTATTTTAATCAATAACACGACCCATTCGTTTCAGTGACTCCTGCTCTGTCATAAAACCTCTTCTCTACAGCTCATGTTTTGGAGTATTTATAGACCAGATAACGATTTGGAATATTGCGATATAATTCCACAGATTTGAGCCGATTTTCCTCGCGGTCGTGAAGGGAGGCAGACAGAGATTACGGCTAATTGGGAACACGAACGCCTAGAGACTCATTAACCCTGACTGCGGAGGCTTTGCAGAGTCTAAAAACACTAATAAGGACCGAGATAAGGCGCGAGGAGAGGAAGGAAGGTGGAGGGGTGGACTTTAACTCTCACTTAAATATCGTTAAACAAGTCAGTAAAACATAATAGCTGCCACCATTATTTTTCTAGCATCAATTATACTGCTTATTTTGTTATTTTTGATATTTTTGATGATAACAGCCCGCCCTGCATGGCACCAAGATAATGTTTTATGACAGTTTAATCATATTGGGTCAGGGAGCGTATTACACAAGGCTATTTGCTGAAACGTAATTGAAAATAAAACAGCTTTGGACAGCAACTAAAATAGAGATACGCAATCAACACGTAATTACCATATTTACGCAATTTTTCCAACAAGCATTGCAAGTTTGATTAAATTTGCGATTTGTGTTTCAATAGCATGCAGAACACACTACGCAACTGAAGTAAAATGACCTAGAACTTAATAAGAGGGTATGGTCTTTTGCAGGAATTAATGTTGCATAAAAGTAAGGCTGGGCGATATGGCCAAAAAATTACGATTTTCTTGGTCCAGATCATGATTTCGATTTTATCATGTTGTGTGTTCCCTTTGTTTTTTCTACTGCCTTTAATAGAGCTGCACGATTGAGGAAAAAATATTCAATTGTGATTTTTTCTAACCGGTTTTGCGATTGTGATTAGATTTTCTATTCAGATTCACATTTTAAGCATCATTTTGTCCCTTTTAGTCGCATTTTTGTCACGTTCAGTTGTGTTTGTTGTAATTAAGTGAGTCTTTGTCCCTTTTAGTCGCGTCTTTGTAGTTTTTAGATGCATTGTTGTCGCTTTTAGTTGCGTTGAGTTGAATTATGGCACTTAAGAGGTGTAAGAGGTAAATAAAGTAATCTGCTCAGAGGCGAAAGAGAGAAACGGTGAATCACGATACGACGATGTCATAAAAATAGCAGATTGTCACCGTATCGCCTAGCCCTACATAAAAGAACTGTAGCCTTTACGATGTGCTAAATGCGACTGTGCTAATTGCAATTTCAATTTGTTAGCAAAATAACGTGCAGCCCTGAACCAAACTCGGAGATGCGTTTCCAAACTTGTTCACGGCGGTGTCTCCATCGCAGAAAACGCTGTTACAAATCTCATGTTTACATTGTAGAATTCTTTCCCAAGGTCGTCTTTACGTAACTGCTGTAAACACTTCATAGTGACTCACACGCTGGACGCGTTCTCAGCGCAAAAGCAGTCGGTATCAGTCGGGTCTGGCGTGTAAACTCTTCGGCAGCGGGAGAATGCGGTCGTACCTGTGTTTCCTGATGCCGTTCTCCTGCGGAACCGCCCCGTTGTTTTTCTGAGACGCCACCGCATCTTTAAAGCTGGCCTCGGACACGCCCTCGCACGACTCGTCCGAATCCAGGCCTAAAGGCGCGGGAGAGAAAAGAGGTCATCCAAGTGGAAGCAAAAACTGAACTGGTTGCGTTTTTTTGGATTCTATGATGTGTTATTCCTGTGTCAAGCGTTCAGAAACCGGATCATTTATTTTAGTAAGTAACCACAACAAAAATCTAAATAAATCATTTAAGTCAGGGGTGTCCAAACTTTTTCCATCGAGGGCCACATATTGAAATATAGATCAAGCGGAGGGCCACAAATCAACCGTGAAACGTTCAAAAAGCTGCATTTATCTGATGTTTGAAGCACCACCACATCTACATTCAGTCTCAGTGCCTTAATATCAGGTCTGTGTCGCACCAAAATGTTAGTTATTTAGGTTGGAATTGTAGAAAATCTGAAATGTGCTGTAAATAGTACTTCTTGGGACAATGTGGGCCAATTCAGCAGGAAGCCTGAGGGCCAAGAAAAGTTGGTCTGAAGGCCGCATTTGGCCCTCGGGCCTGAGTTTGGACATGCCTGATTTAAGTAATTTACGGATGATGTGTAGGTTTCGGAGTGATGAAAAATATGGACTGTTTCCAGAGCAATAAACTATTTAATAAAGCATTATTTTCTTTTTTTTAATGAATTTAAGTCATAGGTAGTTAATAATAGTTTAAAAAAAAATGAAATTTGAAATTTAAAAACGTTATGTTGAAAACTTTTCAAATAAATCATATTTTTGCACTTCACCAATTTGCAATTTTACAGACATTTCACATTTGTTTGATAATTAATAACTAATGTTTGATAACATCGTTATCAGTTACCAAAAAATGTTGAGATATTAATTTTTGTCAATAGCACCCATCGCTGATAAGCATATGACTGAATTTTATCAAAATAAAAGAAAACTTCATTTCCATGTCACCATTTGTGTCAGCATACTTTATATCACAGTTTTTTGTTTTGTTTTTTTTACCTTTTTTGGTTGAAAAAGTAACCAAAACATTAATAAAAAACAAACAAAATGTTAAAAAAATTATAATAATAATGTGGCTAATAATGTCGTGCCACTAACTGGTTGTTTGCCGTTTTCTTTTCTTCAGATATTTGTTCCGGACAATCCAAAGTTATGAATAATCCTATTAAATCCATTCACGAATCAGTTAACTCAAATTGGATGTTTTTTTTTAAGGCACACTGGACATAACCTAAAGGCGCACTAGTGTTGGCGGGTTGGAAATCTTACATAATAAATCGATATAGTAAAATTAAAATTGGTATAGGCAAATTTCTAGGAACTGGAATAACATTGTCTAATTAGCATCAAATACGCTGCAGTACATCATGCAAACACGCAAGAGTCAAATTACATTTCAGAGCATGTTTGTACCATTTTAAAAGCCCAATTCCTTTAAAAGAAAATGACCAAACAAAAACAGATGTAAACCTATGCAAACCTCTTCTAGCAGTCTGCAACAAATATTTCCATAATAGTTTAGAAATGGGGGAAGCCACATTAGCGTGTAGTGAGCGCTGTGTGGGTTTGCATAGAGCTTTGCATCAGTCACTCTTAGCTCAGTTTGAATGGCAAATGTTATTGATCGTCCTAAACTGTTGACTCTGCCTCTTCACTGGGAAAACAGCCTTTCCTCCTGAGCTCCTCTGATCGAGCGCAGTCATGGAAGGTTTTAGCTTCTAACCAGTCTTACCAGGGGATGTACTGTATTATGTCAAATAAACTTTTCTGCGCTCTTATCCTAGTTGTGTGTTTCCTCATCATTAGCTTACCCAGAGTTTATAGTCCTGCATTCAGTGTGCACAGAAAATGTCTGTTTTCACCAGGGCTGTAACAGTTAATCGACTAATCGTGACTAGTCCACTAAAAAAATAACAGACTATAAAAATTGATAATTGACTAATTGTTAACTGAACTATACAGTCTCTAAAACACATGTCAAAAGTCCTTTAATAAATAAGACCGTGACATTAATACATCAAAATGTCAAAAAAGAATAGATCATCACAGATGATCAATAGTCAGTCATGACAGATTATCAATAGTACACAGTATTCATAAATATTCTCTATCTAGAAGTCTTCAGTATTCATATTTAAACGTTAATTTGGCTAATAATGTATTTAAAAAGTGTAACTATACAATATAAATAATTGTTTGACTAGTCGACTGATGAAAAAAGTATCGCTGACGACTTGACCACTAAAATAATCAGGACAGGGCATAGACATGACCAGGACAGCCAAGTTCTGGTCAAATATGTAGAAAATGTAGCCCTTTTTCGAAAATAAAAACCCTGGGCCACATATTACACTAAAGGTAATTTTAAAACAATGTTATGACGTCGTTTCCACAGATCCAAAGATCTTGAAAACACGTTATACCTGTAAGAAAATGCACTAACAGCAAATTACAATTTCAAGTTTTATTTGTAAACTTGGATAATATGTGAGCAATGATTTCCTTCTTTTACTTTTTATACATTCTGTATTCTCTCACTTTATTCAACCAATTTATTACAACTAAACTAGATTAAAACAAAGAAAAACTGAGAAAAAAAAAACATCCACGGTGAAACGAGCACCCTTTACCCCCCAGTCTAACGCCCCTGATTGTGTCTGTATTTACACTGCCACGTCGCTTTCTGATGACATCACAGAGGGATTCCATTTAAGAACTCAGTTCTACTTCCTGTCATTTTATACTTTTATTTTTCAAAATTTCTTCACAAACTGCAACTTCACGGATTTAAAACTGTGATAAACGTTTACCACAGATGCCCTCCCTTAAGTTAGCTGGCGTTTTGGGACAGTTTAATGTAGTTTTTGCGCAAGATCCTAGTCATTTTGAGATCTTTTCCCGGTGCCACGTTGCGCACCCTTTTACACATGCACTCAGCCAAGAATTTCTCAGTCAGCTGCACCCTTACGGTTTACGCTCAACAATGCTAGAACAATACAATCACATCGAAAGTCCTTTAATTCCTGGCACCTATTCTAATGAACAAAAAGCCACGCCAAAAAAGCTCATCTTGCTTATAACTTCACACGTCTTACAATGCAAAGTACTTCAACTTAATTTCATTTTATTTATTCTTCATCTAACCGAGTTCACGAAGTGGCGTGACCTAGATCAGCTGCGGGTCACGGCAGGGCCACGCCTGTCGCCGCACACAGATTGTTGATGCTTTTAGGTGGAGAAAGGTGGGGCAGCGCTACGAACACGTGAACGGTGAATTAGAATAGCTTTAAATAGTTCCTCAAACACACCCAGGGCACGGACAATCGTCATGACACATTCGAGTCAATCAAATATAACAAAAGGCCAGGTTTGAATCGCGGCAATGAAAGAGGACGAGTTTACAGTACGATTATGTGGTGGGTAGAGTTACACGGGGAAAGAGGCACGTATTCAGATTCAATTGTGTTACTTATTATAGATCAAAATTAGAACAGAAGTTGCCTCTAAGAGCTTCTACAGAAACGCCTTCGTAATTATATCATCTAGTATGCTGATATTCACAGTTGTTGCATGCAGACAACTTTTTAGATGCGTTGACACAATACTAAAATTTCAATACTAAGAAATGCATGGTTGATTTCCGATTCTGATTTTGATAGCGTCACAAATACTCTATTTAGGTCGAGGTTTAAGACAATAGACTGACATTTTCCAAACTAAATAAGAGTATTTTCTTTATTAAACGATGTGATCTAAAACTAGTTCTGATAAAACTCAAGATTACTCTAAAACTGTTCTTGAAAGATCACATTTTGTCCTAAAAAAGGGATTTTTAAAAATATCGATACTTGATAAATGAGTATCTAGTTTTCGATGCTAGTTTTAATATTAATAAGCAGCGCTGCAACGATAAATAGACTAATGTTGACCAAAAAAATGGATCATCGTAATCGTCAGCTGGACAGACTCTAAAACACGTCAAAAGATCTTTTATAACAAAGACAGTGACATCACTACATCAAAATGTCAAAAACGTATAGATTATTGCTTACTTGAATCAATAATACACTTTATTCATGAACATTCTCTATCTAGAAGTCTTCAGTCGCCATATTTCAATCTTTATTTGACTGATTTTTAAAGTCTAAATATACCATAGAAATATTCATTTTCTATACTACTTGGCTAATAATTTTTTTTTTTAATCGCTGACTTGACGAAATAATCATAATTTATAGCCCTATTGATTCATTTTTTATTTAGATTTTTGTGCAAACCTACAAAACACATCAATGATCAGAAATAAACAGCTCAAAGAAACAGAAACACGGAAGGACTTTGGATTTGATGTATCTATAATGAGTTACAGATAAGTTAATACATATGAGATAAATACTGATCCATAAACTGTTGTTTTCTTTTTCGTTTATTGAACAATTTGTCAAAATGGTCATTATCATAACAAGCTTGGAAACTACTGCTGCAATGAATACAGAGCTACACACAAATTGGATTGAACAAGGCATGGATTGTCTTTTAGCTGCAACATGTGAAAAGACAAATCCTGTGGTCATGGAAAAATGTCAGTGTGTTTGAGAAGGGTCAAATCACTGGCACTGAGCAGAGAAAACGTCTAAGGAGATTGCAGAAACTACTAAAATTAGCTTAAGAACAGTCCAACGCATTATTAAAAACTGGAAGGATAGTGGGGAGCCATCGTCAAAAAAAGAATAAAAAGATTCGCTGAAACATTTGACAAAGTAAGATACAAGAAAAACAACTGTACAACTCGGGGCGGCGTTTTAATGGTGAAAGAAAAAGCCTTTCTACAAGAACACAGTGAAGGGAACTCGAAAGATTACGACTGAAAAGCTGTGCGGCCGTAAGAAAACCACTAATCAGTAAAGCGAACCGCAAAAAAGGCTCTGGAGTGTAAAGACTGGACTCTGGAGCAACGGAACAAAGGGATGTGGTCCGGGTTTTCCATATCTTAATTGAGAATCTTTGGGATGTGCTGCAGAAGGCTTCGCACAGCAGTCAGACTCTCCGTCGTCAATACAAGGGCTTGGTGAGTTTATAACATTGAAGAAGCTTATTCAAACAACGGCACAGCGAATGTCTGCTGAAATCAAAGCTAAAGGCGGTCCAACGAAATATTAGAGCGAGTGGGTGACCTTTTTTATCTGTGGCGACTTTTTTTCGGACCGGCAGTGAACATTGAGACATTATTGCACAAAAAGAATTGCTAAGGGATGTCAAATGACTCGCCTCGACTCATACACATCGATTTGTCCACATCAGCAAATGTTTTGAAAGAAAGGACTCCGAGCTAAAGACTTTTTAAAACAAATGCTATCTGTGGATAGTATTGCCAAGGGACCAGCCATTCTCACTATTACTTTTTCGTTGGAAGTTTGCCACCTGTTCGTGTCCATGGAGATTTGATCGTATTATCTGTTACGTTCCGCAGAATGCCAGTAAACCCATCTATCTCGCATTTATTCAATTACAGATGTTTTGCAATAGAAAACATAGTCAACCAGTCAGCGATTTTTTCCGATAAGTCGACGAGTCAATTTAACGTTGTACACTGCAACATTATAAGGCAAGTAAAGGTTTAAGTGAAGTGAAGGCTTCTAGAATATTTGTCTTTACTAACTACTAACTACTACTAACCACCGTAAAATGCGTGTTATAAGCCGCTACTTTTTTCTATAATACTTTTCTGTATAAATAGTTGTTTTTACATGAATTCCTCTACAGTTGTTGTTCTTTTGAGTGAAGTTTGGTTTAGATACATGGAAATACTTCACAGTTTAGATATATTTTTGCCACATCACTTTTGTTGATTATCGGTAGATAGGGCAGGTCTTTAGTCGACCAAACATTTCTTTAGTCGACTACAGCCCTAGTAATTATTGCTTTTACTAAAACATTTTTTTTTTATTGAACAAATAGAAATAATAACGAAATAAAGACTATTTGGTTACGAGGATTTTGGCCTTTTTGTTGGGATTTGGGCCTTTTCGACCTCCAATAGTCAGAAACGTCCTATATTGTGCTAAGAGCTCCTTTTAACTTACATTTTTTATATACACTTAATGTCACTCTTAACATGTGCCCCATGAATCGTGACTGTGGCTAATATCGCTTTAATGATGCGTATAATAAGGTGGAGATCTTAATTTGCCGCACAGCGTATTTTTAGAAGCCCTATAATTTACAGTGCATTAAAATTATTACTACCTCTGCCACCTGACACTGGCCGGTTTGACTTGATAAATAATACAGGACTTCTGGTCGGCACCTGTGTGTCCAGTAAGACGATCATAACAACAGCAGCCTCATTTTAATATTTTATTTATGACACTAAAGCATATGCAAATAAGAGCTATTAAGGAGAACTGGGAGCAGGGACAGGCAGCTCTAACACAGCAGGGACACTGTGCACGGGATAATAAATGTCGGGTTAAGGCGTTTTATTACAAACATTAAAGGTTACAATAAGGTAGGGAGCACTTTACGTCACTATATGGGGCCTATCGTATGTTATAAAATTCTTCTTGAGAGCTGTTCGTCATAGAATTAATACAGGACACTTGCAACGGCTTGAGACTGGAAAGCAACAATAAATTGGGTATTGCTTTTTACAGTACTTGGCACAAATTGTATGTTGTATTCCAAAATTCTTACTCAAGTCTTTGCTACAGGTTTATCATCATATTCTAGAACTTGAAGGATTTTTACTGTGTTAAAAATGTGAAAAACTATAGGGCTACAACTAACGATTATCTTGATAATCGATTAGTCGGCCGATTATTCTTTTGATTAATTGATTAATTGATGAGTTGCTGAGATCACAAAAGGCTGGTGAATAGGAGATTTACAATAATTAACTGAGCGGAGAGTATACTTGCAAAAAAAATGTGTTTTTTCAATAAAAACACAAACTTTACATATTTATTGTCATTTTGTGGTAATTCCTGCTTCGCCTGAGTGATAAACTCCTCTCTCTCGGCACATGTCAAGTCTTGGATGTTGCATATAGTAAAATAAAATAAAAAGAAAAGGAAAAAAAATAAATGATTTGATTATCAAATTGGTTGACAATTATTTAAATATTCGAAAAGTTGCGATTAATCTATTAACTTGTTTCAGCCCTACAGAGCATCTTATTTATTGCAATGAGTTTTCACAACTTTCAGAGACGCGACCAGAGTTTTTTGTCACTGTAAAGCACATTTCCTGCTTCGGGGAAAATACAACACTCTAGATACAGACAGCACAAAAACAGTCTCGTTTTGACACTAAGAGCTGCTTTTTCCATATACAATAACTGTACTGGGGTAAAACAGATTTGACTTCATTTTTTCATTCATTCATTCATTTTCTACCGCTTATTCCCGTTAGGGGTCGCGGGTGACTGGAGCCCATCCCAGTGACTTTGGGCCTTAGGCGAGGTACACCCTGGACAGTGGACAACTCGTTGCAGGGCTATTGCAACGAGCTGATTTGCAGATTTGACTTCCTTAAACGAAAACAATGGGTTACAGTAACTTTTCCAGTGGCGAGTACACCAGCCACATGCCTCCATGGAGATATTATTTCACAGTTTCACAACTTCGCAATGGTTGGATTTTGAAGCCAATTTGTCTCTATTTTCACATCATTCTGAAATGGTCAAAGAGCCTAAAAGTTTGCTTTTGTAATACAGGCTCACTCTGCTCTAGCCTTCACGCTGATTGGACAGAACTGGTTATGCGGTGCTTGTTTCTGTCGTGACACGGTGGAAAGCACTGTACAAGTAAAAAGAAAGTAACGCAGAAAAACTATTTCATATTTTAGCATCAGGCATCATTATGACGCAACATTTGATTATTCTTCCTCATTCCCTCCTAATTATGTCTCCACAGTCAATACCGAGTCTAACAGATAATAAAACTAGTATCAATCAAAACTGGAAAATCCATACTGAAATAAATAAATATATCACATGTATAGGAAGGAATTGGTCTTTCCTGGATAGTTTTAGAATGATCTTGGTCTTTATCATATGTTTATAATTACATTTCAATCTTTTAAAAAAGTTTCATATTGTCATGGTATAGAGAGTATACAACATGAGTTTGTTGGAACTAATATCTCCAATTGTAATATTCTATCTTAATCGATTGCCTGAAGAAACGAGCACATGCCCAAACCCCACTTCTGGATCTCTAATCAGTTCAAAGGTCCTTACCATCAACAATGGGCAAATTAGAAATTACAGAATCTGAGCTATTATAAAGAACAGCTAAAAAAACGATCCTAAATCATGTAATCAGTGAGAGAGTGTTGTAGACATGACATGTTGTGGAGATGAGATGGCACACTGAATTATTCAAGGAATCATCAGACGGGCGCTGCTCAAGTTGCACTGGGGTTTGTGCTATGAAAGAGAGACCGGACTAATTAGGACCAGGAACAGTTTTACATCTCAACAACATCTGCTACAACTAGACCGGACAAGCTGTCGCATCTGACCCATCGATTTAGCCACAATGATTTGAGAGAAAGGACTTTGACCTACAAAACTGGGCTGAAACTGTGCCTGTTTTTTCAATGGAGGTTTTATTGCTTTGCCAGGGATTTTCCACTGTATGGCATTTAATATATCAATACTGCATTTATTTAATTACATCATTATTCTGACCTTTAACTTGGCCTGGTGGCGTCAACCTGCTTGTCGACATAGAGATGGATAATTGTTGTGGAGTATTCCAAACAAAACAATTACAACACCATTAATTCAGCCACAAACATGTTTTTACCCACTTCAATACTGTCAACATGGTCATGCCATCAGTAGTGTTCATGGTTATCCGATTAGCAAATGTTTTTAACCAAATGAAGATATCTTGCCGGTTAATTGGCCCATTTCTTATTTTTTGCCTTGTTTACTATGTAATACACAATTGCACAACCAGAGGGCGCCTGAGTGAGAACCTTCATGCAGAACCTTCATGCAACTGTGATACCTCCAAGTTCGCTGAAACTCCAAAATAGTGGATTTATCACATAAAGACTGAGCAAACCATGAGTGATTTATAAGTATTTATGAACTAATATTGATCTTAGATGGTTTATTTAACTTCAGCTTTTTGTGTCAGAGGGGAAACTATTAATCTTTTATCTGTAAAAGCTAAGGTAAGTGGCTAACGTTAGCAACATTACAACGGGATTCAAAATTACGTTTACAGGAGCATTCAGTCAGCCGTGTTGTGGACAGCTCAAAGACTAGGGCTGTAGTCGACTAAAGAAAGTTTTGGTCAACTAAAGACCTGCCCCATCGACCGATTAGTCGACTAAAAAGGGGTGTGGCCAAAAGACATCAAAACTAAGAAGTATCTCCATGTTACTGACCCAAACTGCACAGGAGTTCATGCAAAAATAACAATTTATACAGAAAAGTTCTAGAATTTAATTCTAGAATTGTGTATTTATGTTACAGATTTACTCCAAAATCTTCAGCTAACTCAGCTAACATAAATTTGCAAACAAAATAATTAGTCGACTAAAAAAAATGTTGATCGACTAAACGACTAAAGGATTACAACTCTATCAAAGACCAGTTGCTGCTCTGCATTCACTGACTAATGCACTGACGTCTATTATGACTTGTAGAGTAAAAAAAAACTGCAACAAAAAAGCACTGAGTTGATGCAACCGGTAAACCGATTATTGACCGCGGAGGGCTCCAAATATCGGTTAAAGAATGTGCATCCCTATGCCATACCATAATTTAAAAGTTTGAAATCTTGAATCCAGTCGCTAAGTTTGTTTGACAACCCATGCACTTATTTTGATCATTACCCTAAAGTCAGCAGATCGCGCTAATCCAAAACAGCCACTGGGAACATACACAATTTCAACGTTATCAGCCAACTTCAGCTCTGACATTTAAAAGCGCAGAACCTCCAGAATTCGGTCGCTGAGTTTTAATTAAAAAATCCATACGACGGCGTTTGATTGTTGAGCTAAAAACAGCGTTAGCATCTTCAGCAAAAGCTAATGGAGGCAGCCTGGATCAAAGTTCAGTGGATACAAGGGCACAGCAATAGAATCAGACTCATATCATTTATGTTTGGGGACAGGCGTTTCAAATCCATTTCAAATCCAATCCAAACTTTCCGATCTCCAGAAAATCAGGGACATATAACACAATTCTACTGTCATCAACTCTAGCAACAGCCTCCAAACATAAATACATTACAGGCTGTAATTGGACTCTAACCTTTACTCTATTTTCGTGTCAAACTGCACAAACCTGTGACGGCGTCGTAGAACTCGTCCTCATTATTCATTTTCTGGAGTTGGTGGAAGGTTCGGGCAGAGCTGGACTTTAGCACATGATCCTTTAGTTTGAGGTGAGACGCTCAGTTCTTCTGGACCAAGACCTCAAATGGCAAGGCCTTGGAGAAGCCACCCTCAAGAAGAAACCAAGATCCCAATGTCGACCAACGCTACCCTCAGTCTTCCTCTGGAGTGAATCAGTCAGAGAAGGAGGATTCCGGTCTGCTCTGGAGTGAAGGAGTCGCCTGAAGAGACAGAACACAGAGATTGCGAGGTTAAAATTCGCACTTGTTTAGACCTTCTCGAAGACCAACAAGTGCTGAAAATGGAAAAACATGCGTTGACCTAGAAGTAAGCTCCTATCTAGCTCAGCATCTCAAGAAACCTCACGTGTGCCAACTACATCCATAAATCTGTTCTGAAATGCATGAAATTCTTACAATTCTGCGGTTCATTATTCAGGTTTCTCTCAAAGGCTCAAAGACATGGTCGCTCACTATTTTTACTTTTTCATATATATAATACAAAACAAAAAACAAATAAAAACTAACAAGACAAGTCCAAGATGCAGAGAGTGAAAAATGACAAAAAGAAAAAGAGTCAGTCTGGCATATGTGACCTTTTGTATCTGTCCTGGTTTCTGGCAAATTTGACCATTTTCAAGTTCACTGCAAAAGTCTTTCCATTTTATACATTTCTGAAGTTATTTTGGTCCAGTCCTCGACAGTTGCTTCTGTCCGTGTCAGCCATTTCCTTGTAATTGCTTTTGTGCAGTTAAAAGTACATTCCACAGATATCCATCTATTGTTTCACTGTTGGAGTTTCACATCCGAGATACACTGTATTAAAGGGTTAGAAATATCGGGTTAAATGCACTATCGGTGTTGAAAACAGTCTGCTGTGGCTCATCAGTCTCAGTCCAGAGTTTATGGGTCCCAAAACGGTCCCAAACCACATGACAGTGATGTGTTATTTGGCAGCCAGATCTCATGTTTTTCAAATTCAGTTCAAATTGAGTTCATGGTGCACAAAAGACGCAAATCTAATCGGAATCACAACTTTAAAAAGGTCCCATATTCTGCTATTTTCCCCTTTACACAGTCTATTCTAAGGGCTTTGTTGATACAATTTTGCGTTGTGTAATATCCATAACATAACAGTTTCCAAAAAACACCCATTTCTTGGACTGGCCCCCCTCCTTGCAAAAGCAAACGGCTCACTCTGAGATCCGACCCCCCCGAACAGAGAGCAGGCTGCCTCCCCCGCCCAAACCGCGCGCCTACCCCGCCCAACCCGCGCGGCTCCCCCTCCCAACCCGCGACGAAGCCTAGAGCGGAGATGGTGCGCATGCGCCGTTTACCGTTTGGTAAATAACAAGCTAACTCTTCTATCTGTCGTATCCATTGTGTAATTACTGTGTAGCATTAGCATTAGCTGTTTTTATTCTTGCGGCTGCGCGCTTCCCGGAGGCGTGGCTTAAACACCGCGTCATCCTAGTGAAGCTGCGTCATCCTGGTGAGGAGCCCCCGTCTGCTGCTCAGCCGAGGGGGACGGAAAAGACAGTTCTCTAGCAAAAGCATGCGGGAATCAATCAAAAACCACTTTGGGCACACATACGAGGCCCAAATAGCACTGTAGGAAGGTTAAAACCTCTGAAAAGTCGATTTTGCATGTTATGGGACCTTTAAAGAATAAATGATGGGAAAAAAAATTGCCATTTCAAATTGTTCAACCCTTTGACTTCCCTCGCAAACCACCTCATTCTGAACAAATCTCCAACGCATCGAACTTAATTTACCCATGGAAGACGAAGACCACACTATCCATCCTCATCATGACATAAAAAATTAACAGAAACATCTCCCAATCCGCAGACTTACCTCCTGTATTTTAGTCCGTGCCAAAAAACTCTAATAAAACATCGCAGCCGCTCGTTCTTTTACACTTTTGCTGAACCACTGCTTTTCAGTTACTGCTTTGCGCCGCAGATTTCAAAGTCTCCCAAGCTTTTGTTTGCATTGAAAATCATTAAATAAACATGTTGCTAGCTTTTATAGACCGCAAACTTCCACGTCGTTATGCGGTACAAACAAAGATGTGAAAGGTCGGCCAAGCAATGCCTGCAGGCCTTGTTCACACAATAAAAATACATCATTTACTGCTGTTTGGCTTCATCTTCTAACTCAAAATGGTCTGGCTGTAATTACAGAGGCACCAGGCTAGCTTTTTTAGTTCCAATACTGATATAGATAAGGTACCCGATTTTATATTCTTAATAATGTGAAAACCAGCAGACTATTGCTCACTTCGCTAATGCATTCTGAGTCTCCTAATTCTTTACTGTTTACAAAAGTTTTTCACAACTTTCAAACGGCAGAGCAGAGTTTGAGTGTTTGAGCGTGCTAAAAAAATAAATTATAATTGTTCACAACCAGGTTATGGTTAGGATTAGGAATAGTTTTTGGTTAATCCAATCCAACTTTATTTGTACAGCACATTTTTGCCAACACAAGGTTACCAAAGTGCTGCACCGAGTAAAACAACATCAATAAAATCCATAATGAAAAAAGTGCAATAGAAAGCCCTAAAATTACAAAATAAAAGACTGTCAGAGGACCACACAGTTCTCATGTTGGGATAAATGCCAGTGAAAAAAAGGGTGTTTTTAAAAGCATCAACTGAAGGGTCAGTCTTTATGTGTTCCCAAAGTTCAATTCAATTCAATTTATTTTTGTAGTGCCCAAAATCACAACAACAGTTGCCTCGATGGGCCACAGGTAGAAAGCAGTTCAATTAAAAATTGTTCAATAGAAGTTAAAGTGCATATGACTTTTTTTGACTTTATTTGGTGGATTGATACCTGATGTAAATATAAATTATATTGTTACACCAATTAGTAGCTGTTTGTGGAGAATAAATTTAAATCCGGTGAAAATGACAGGAAGTAAACAAATTGATGACATCACACTAGGGAGACAACAAGGAACATAAAACGTTCAAAGATATATTTCAATCGTCAAATAAATAAATCTGTTACATTACACAAGTTTGGCCCAGCGTACAGGATGGTTGCTATGGCACTTTCCCAGTGTGATGTCATCATTTTACAACCAGGAAGTGAAATTGAAAACATAAAAACGGCTAAACTTGGATACAATTTGCGACGAATTTTAGCAAAATTTGAAACATATTTATCTCAACTGCATTTTAGTTAAATGAGTAGTCCAACCTGTAGGCACTTTAAGGTTAGGGCTTTGGGACCTTGTTAGGAAAAAAAAAAAAGGCGTTTGCTTTGTGCTGGTGGGGTAGTGTTTAATTTGCCCTTTGACTCTGACATGTTGTGGCGTTAACTAACAGCAAAAGTCAACTACTAACTAACCACAACATAGCAAAACAAACCACAGAGCAAAGTGATTAAAAGTAGCGCTACTGTTTAGCTCGTCTCACATCACGCCAGATTTACACGTGTTTTGACGGGGAGAACATGTCCAATTATCTATAAACCGCTCAGAATGGGGAAGTGTCCAGGATAAATAAACGAGGACTTAAAAACAATGACAAGAATTGTTGTAATGAAGCTATGGCGCATGTCATCAAGCTTCGCCTCAGTGACAATGTGAAACTCCACAGAGGAAGTGTGCGCTGATTGTGAGGGGCGTTTAAACATGGTGGCCAGGATTCAGACACAATGAAGGCAGCGGAAACACTCACCAAAACTGTCCTTTATCCTTTTATTACAGAACAGCTTTGCCGGCCCAAACTGGAAATAAGCTGAACGGCATATTCAGGAACCGACACACGATCCAGCCGTTTTATTTTGTCGATACCTACACCTCTTTGTACAAAATAACCTTAGCTTACAAGGAATCTATGATGACACAACTGTTCTATCAGCAAAATAATACTCTTCCCTCACCTACCTGCTTTTACTGTGAGATTAATGACATCCCTGACACAGTTTATAGACTTATAGTTAATAATTGTAGCTTAGTTGCATTCCCTACATATTAGCGTGGCCTTGTCTGATCCAGTCACACCTTTAGCACAGCAGAACTTTGAACCCCAGCGTGCACAATCGATAAAAGATACCAAATAGGCAAATGATACAATTTCACCACAGAACTCTCCTGTGTCAGTTTTGGTTCTCTCCTCTTCTGTGTCCAAGACAAGCATGTACATATTGTTGTTGTGCCCTTGTGCAAGACTGTGAGACCGTGTCAGTGAGATTATTTGTGATTGCCTGTACTGAGTGCGACTGACGAGAGAACGAATAATGTGCTGACTGGCAAATCACCTTTCGAGTATCTGAAAAGCGTTAAGGCTGTTAATGAATTATTATGATCAGGGCCGGATTAATGGAGAAGGCTACATTAGTTTCTGCTAAGGGCCTCGTCAGTAGAGGGTCTCAAGAAGTAGTTTCCCAGTGGCCATGTCAAACAAAACCATTTCAATTTTATTCCAGACTTCATTTTTAAATAGACCAAAAAAAAAAAAAAAACTTGCAAATTTAAAAAACAGTTTAATTCAGTTACTGTCAAACCAGTTTAGAATAAAGAATGTTTTGAAGTCTGCAGAGTAAAACAGAGCTTGTAAAATTAAAGTAGTAATAAAAAATAAATTCTTCGCCCTAAAATGCGACAGAATACAAGAAATTATGTATAGTGCTTTCAAAATTTCCTGAGGGAGAACCCCCAGACCACTAAGACTTTGTTGTTCATCTCTAATTAAAGGTCAAAAATGTTGTGTGAGCAATGCAGATTCTTCCAGTGGCATTGATAATGAAAAATACATTCTGAAAAACGATGCAGACAACAGAGGATTCATTTTAAAACTACAGATGGGGGCCTCAAAAAATAACAGGCTATAAAAGGGTCTTTATTATGAAGTGCTACATTTGTGTGGTGATATGGGGTTTTTTAATGTCTGCGAAACAGGTTTGATTTGCATTTTGTACAAATTACTTTACAAATTAAACATTTTGACTGATTTGATTGACTTGTACAATATTTTAGTGCTATGTTGATCAATATTTGTAATACTGTAATAATAATACTGACATAATTTCCTCAACAAACAACCAATCATGCTTATATCATACTCCTATTCCGTAGTTTGTATCTGTAGTTTAGCTAACTTATGTTCTGAAATGCATTAGATTCCCGCATTAGTTTAGCAATAGCAATAGCAATAATAGTTTAGCGTATTTTAGTTTTCTCTCAAATGCCTTTGCTCTTGGATTAGTGTTTAAACTGCGCAATATAACAAAATCCTTTAATTTAAACATTAATCGAGAAAATCTGATCGAAATCGCGACACTTTGTTCCAAAATCGTGTCTTTTCCAGTTTGTCCTCAGTGAATCAGAGGTGTTTTCAAGTGATTTACTAGTGATTCATACTGGAAATATAAGAGCAATGACTCAAAAACATGGCAGCGTCTTTACACAATCATCCCAAAAATATTCAAAACGATCTCCCAGGTTATTAAGCTGACAGAAAATCAGCCACGACAGCCAATCAAGCTGGCAAACAAAGTACGAAACGGGACAATTCCTCCGGTCAGCAAGAACAATGTGTGCACTTTTAATTTGAAATGTGCTGAGCTATGCGGACAATAAAACACCAGTATTACAGTATTTGAGGCCTGTGGAGCTGTCCTGTTCACGGCCTGGGCAGGGTCTTTGAGGCGGAATAGATGAGGTCGTAAAGCGGCTCTTATCAAACGGTCCTTTCTGCTCGGCTGCACAGGACTCGGTGTCCCAGGCCAGCGTCACGGAGCCAGGGGTCACTGCAGCAACGGTCAAGGGCAACAGCTCCGGGCCGATAAATACGTAGGCGATGTGTGTGAAAGGACTGCGGTTGACCTCGTTTTCAACGAGGTCAACCCGTATATATATATATATATATATAAATGGGTCAAACTTGGATCTTTGTCAGAACTAATATTGAACCACACGGTGATATTAAAAGGACAAATTATGCTAATTTACTTTTTATTTTTAGAACTGAGCAATGTTAAAAGAATTCCTCATCAAAAACATGCTTGGATTTGTATTTAATTTCATTCACACTTCATGTTAACAAGGTGGTCTCCCTCTGAGCCTCAGAAAATAATCTGTTCCGAATTTTCTAGCTGTATGACGTCATATTTAGTCACTATTTGACGTCTGTAAATCATTGCCAGACTGAGCATTTCTGCCGTGAAATCATCAGCTGTTTATCTCACCTTTGTAATGCCCCCTGCAGCCAGTAGATGGAGCTCTATTTATAAACCAATTAGTTCAAGTTCTAAAACGTGATATGCCAAAGCAGAGGTACTCAAAAGCCAATAAAAATACAAATAATGCAGAATGTGTAAACAAAACTACTAAAAGTTAGTTTTATTATGATTGTGGTATACAAAGTGCCAATTGGTATCAACTTAAGTATTTTGCCTTTTTTTTAGGATCAAATTGAAATGTTTCTGTCGCAACCATTTTTGCTGTATCCAGACCTGTCTCTCCACAGAACTTGATTGTAAATTAGCCTGCTAAAAAATGTGACGCAGTGGGGCTTTAAAGGAACTGTATTAATGATTCAGATTTTCAAATTTCATAAACTTGATCAATCTGTATCCCTAGATGATGACAACTGTGATACAAAAACCTTGGACATGATGATCAAATTGTTTGTGTTGTAATGTGGTGTTTTGGTTTTCAAGAAAATTCTTCAATCAGAAAGCAGAAATGCACTTGTATGTGTCCTCTGTCTGCAGGTTAAGCCTCTGGACACACAGCTTCCGTTGTGACTGTAGTTCCTTATTTAAACCAGTAAAAGCTCCGGCTACACACGGTTCCTGCAAGCAGTTCCTTTTTTATCAAGTAAACGCTCCTGCACAGATTTCACCAAGAGAACAACAAACAAAAACAACATTTTGGCACACTAGGCCCAAAACAGTATCCCAACGGTCATTATTGTGGAATTTTAATTTAGTATTTTAATGTATGCTGTGTTTTGATTCAACTTTTTGTACACTATTACAAACTTACCCCCGATCTGTGAGAACCAGTCTTTTAATCCTGGATAGATTTCTGAGCAAACTGCAATTACAAAAACTGAAAAAAGAAAAAAAAATCTTCCTATTACCTAAGATTTCCTGTTATCTTTCGCTGTTGCACTCGAGAAAACCTTCCCAGAATCCCTCTTGGTAAAAGTTCACCCTGGGGACGCACTTAACAGAAGTTTATTTCAATGTAAATCTACACAGGTCATTTCCCTCTCAACAGTACGAGACTGAATGAATGACCTGGGAGTCCCTTAAAACCATTAGCTCACTCTGAAACAGCTAGTGACTGATTCAGATAAAGCTTTGCCTAAACTGGAAAAAAACAGGTAAAGATAGGGCACAAAACATAAAATAATGATCATTTTCCTTACTTTTTTTAATCAAACGATGCAGATCCCGATGCAAAGTTAGAAAACAATCAATGTAAGAGCAACAAGTTAACGGATTAATCGCAACTTATCGATTATTAAGAGACTCGTGAACTAATTTTGTAATCATCAATCATCGAATAATCGTTATCTGGATTCTACACAGACCTTTTATCGCTCAGACAGATCAGGTACTGCATCAAAATGACAAAGAAAACGTGACCATTTAGTGTTTTTGATCAAATGCCAGATTTTCGCACAGCAACAAGCGACCAAGCCTTTGAAAAACAGCCTAAAACAAGACAAAGAAATAAGCAACTAGTTCAACGTCTGTATTTCAGTCATAATTGCATCTATTAGCATGAAACAGAACTGAGAAAAAGCTAAAAAGTAGTTCCATTTATGACGTAAAAGTGCTGCTAAATAGATAAATGGTAAACTCTAAAGTATGTATAAAGTGCCATTCAGATGAGCTAACCCTAATGAAAGTATTATGGGGCTGAAAATACAAGACTAATGGCTTCAAACGACTAATGTATCCACAACATATTCAAATATAGACATTCCAATAGCACCACAGACCCATGTATTGTTGGGGACTTGCGTCAATTCAATCGCATCTCGACAAAGAATAAAAATTGTTGCATTATGACCACAACTATAATACTAAAAATACTGATTGACACAAACAGTCCGATACATTATGACTGGTGCACACATGCTCTAGAAATTATATTGTTGGAAAAAACAGAAGCTAGATTAGCAAATTATGAAGCGGATTATTTGGATACATGGGAACTATTACATCAAGTTCTACTCAATAAACAATATGTATACATTATCCTCTTTGTGCAATTTATGTACTTTTATGTAAGTTGTGTGTACTGCATCCAATCTATTGTGAACATCAGGGCAAACTCTGGAAATGTTATTGTCGTACATTTATTCTCTGTGTAATGTTCATCATGTAAACTGTTGAAGCACAAACTGTCAGATCGCCATGTAATGTTGATATGGAAAAGAACAGAAAGGAAAGATGACGAATGTATGGTAGTCGTTGTATTGGTGATGCTGCCAAATTTAAAACAGAATAAGCGATAGGAGTTTATGAGTTTACATTTCTTCCTACTCCGTTTTGAGCATAAATACACCACTGCAGCAAAATGTAAGGATGGAATGGAAGTTGTTCAAATAAATAAAATGAAATTAAATGAAAATGACTACATGGCTGTTTTAAATGTGTGTAGTGTGGGACCGGGGCATGCAAACTGTGTAGAGTTGTTGTTTTTTTAAGAAAAAGAATCAAGCCCAAAAACCAAAAAGAAGCCCAAAGTCGCTATAAAGAAGCAGATATGGCAACTATGTCAGAAACCTATAGAAGCCTGTAAATACACTACATCAGAATGTCCCAAAGCGGCGCCATCTTAGTTTCCATCAGGGTCAAACTTCACATTCTTAACAGAGAATCGATTAATCAAAAGTATAAAAGACAAGCCGATTACCAAAATAACAGTTAGTTGCAGGCCTAAGTAAGAGTAAATTATCTGTAAGCTCTTGAGCAACAGTGCAAGTTGTTTATGTGTTTACTTGGTCAGGACAGTACATGCTGATCGTGCAACGTCAGCATTAGTCATGGGCTAGTTTTCCTCCGTTGTCCTGCACTCCGTTTCACAAACACACACCTATTGTACATGTTTTAGTGGCAGGAGAAACACGTGGAGACGCAGACACGGGAAGAACAAGCAAACTCCACACAGAGCTGCCTGGGACCTTCTTGCTGTGAAGCGAGAGTGCTAACCGCCACTACCGTGCTTGTTCTTTTACCCAATGATGCATCCATTTAAAATCAATACAGAAACACTTAACTCTTCTAATTATAGCCGTTCAGGTTGACCTATTTGAACAGCAGAGTGCACTCCCTCGCTCTTAAACATACCACTGTGCGTGTCAGTTGGAGGACTGTGATTGGCCTGAGGGAGCGCTCCGATTGGTCGAAGGGAGCCTCAGATCATACTGGTGTCTCCCTGTGGTGGTTACGTAAATGTGACAGAAGTGAGCCAAGGACACGCCTCCGCAGAGAAACCCGTTTATTTGCGCAGGGGGAGTTGAGCTGGTTGGAGAATCGAAGTTAAAGGGGTGGTTTGCGTTGTTTGAAATTTTAAACTGCACAAAAAAATTCTCTAAATATAACCACAATCAAACAAGAAGTTGTATTTGCGCAAAATATATTAAAGGATATATAGTATTTTTTATGTTATTGACCTTTAAACTTGTTCTTTTCCTCTTCTTTTCTTGTGATACTTTTGTTAGTTTGTCAGTTAATAGACCTATTTCAGTCTTTTTGTCAATTCTCCAGAAAGCATTTCAAATGTGAACTTTCAACTGAATCGCGTTGTTAAAAAATAGTGAAATCCTAAATCTAATCTAATCGTAATGCTGGTCAGAAAAATCACAATTAGACATTTTCCCAAACTGTGCAGCTCTAAAAGGTAGTGTACAGCTTACCCTCTATCAGTCAAGAGTTCCCTCATCAACACTTTTTGTTAGCAGCACGCCGATATCTACTGGAAGAAGAGGGAATTACCGTGGAGGAAATAAACAAAAGCTAGCTTGCCCTGACATGCAAAATTAAGCATGTAGTTGTAATGAACGTGATTTGGCGGCAGAAATGTTCAGAATATGACGCATAATGATTGATGGACTTAAAAACTACTGAGAAGATCTTCAGATCCCTGAGATATTTGAAGCCGCGTGTTTTTGTGAGGCTCAGAGAAGAAGACAATTTTGAAACAATTAATGAAACAAGTGTGAATGAAGTTAGATACAACTCCAAGTGTGTTTTTGATGACTGAGCAATGTTATGGCACGTAGGGCAGGGCGATATGGCAAAAAATTATCAAAATTTTCATGATTTCGATTTTTATCACAATTCGTTTTCACTTTGTATTTTTCTATTGTCTAGAATAGAGCTGTACCATTGAAGAAAAATATCTAAGTGGGATTTTTCTGACTAGTGCAATTGCGATTAGTTTTGCGATTTATGTTTTAATAATACAATTGAAACACAATTTTGTTGCTTTTAGTCACATTTTTTGTCACGTTCAGTCGGGGCTTTGTTGTTTTTAGTCGCGTTTTTGACACTTTCAGTCGTTTTGGTGCATTGAGTCGCATTTGTTGTTCGTAGGTGCATTTTTGTCGGTTTTGAACGCATTTTTAACGCTTCTGTTGCTTGTTTCAGAAGATGTTTATACAAATCCAGATCACAGTGTTAGCAGTTTTTATTCAAATCAATGCAAGACATGTTGTTTGTGGAAGAAATTAACCTTTGTCATTTGTTAATTGCATCCATTAAAATTGTTATTTGTGGACAAAAATAGCAGATTGACGAGCTCACGATTTGATTTTTCTCACCATATCGCCCAGCCCTAATAGCATGGTTAAAAGCTCAAAATAGTCAGTTATACGTAATCTCTGTCCTCTAGGGCTGTGGTCAAATAAAGAAATTCTAAACTCATAATTCACTCCAAAAACCTCAGCTAACTCACTTCATATCATCTCCTTTTTGCTGTTGTCCCATAAATCCTCTTAATCTAAATACATTTTGGTCGACTAAAACAGATTAATCAACAAAGCGACTAACATATTACAGACCAAAGAATACTCCGGTTATTCTTTATTATACACTAAACTTGGAGGTAAAAGAAGGTAAAAGATACCAACTAAAACATTCCAACATTAGGTTAATTATTAAGAATTTGATGTGGACGGTGGGAGTTATGAATCAGCCCTATCTAGGGATTGCCCCAATGACTAAAATTCCCCATTACGAATCACTGCTAAAGAAAAACACACAATGTGAATTGGGGTCAAAAAATCCCCACCATTACACCACAATGTAACACACGTCAGGGGTTCTCACCTTTTCAGACGGGACAAAGAAAAATGTGACAAAAGCCAAGCTATAATTGAAGATGGCATTCAGAATCTCAACAGTCTGTCACTGACCTATAAGATAAGATTAAAGGTTTATTATCTTTACACAGCAGCTGTAACTTTTATATTAGGCAATCCATTCACAATAAAATCATAAACTAAAGAAAAACATCATTACAGTATGAAGCCAAGAAAAACGTCAATGACCAAATGGTTTGTATAGTATTGATTATGACAGGAATTTATTTAAAATTCAAATGTACAACTAGATTAGAAATTTTAAAAGCATATAGTATTTTCACCATACAAAAATTTCAAACTTGATTTTGATTGTTCGCTTTTTAGAACAGAATTGTGACCAGTCGACTATAAAAAATAACTGAAGTTGTATTTTAATAATCGTAATCCGTATCTGAACTCTATGGACAGCTACAAAAATGCATTTTATAACAAAGACGGCAACATTATTAAATCAAAATGTTAAAAATGAATAAATCAAAATGTCAAAAAAGAATAAACCATGTCTGATTTTACTAAATGAACACACTCAGATTGAAAAATTCTCTATAAGAAGCCATCAGTCACCAAATTTCAACATTCACTTGGTTTAAAATGTATTTAAAACTGTCTCAATGTACGACAGAAATAATACTTTCACAAGTAGAACAATGGAAAAAAACACTTGCTGACTAGTTGACGACTAAAATAATGGTTGAGTGAGGCCAGAATGTTCTGAATAATTTGTGCTTGTTCTAACTTGGAAATCAGGAGGTACGTGTCGTCCAAAGGTCACAAAAATTAGTTATAAAAATGGTCTAAGCCTGTGCTTCTCAAATTGTGAGGTACGCTCAATGCGATGCCGTTTTAAGGAAAAGAAATCCCACACCATACTATTTGTTGAGTTGCATCCCGAGGCAGTTTCAGTAATGAGTTTCCTTAGAGACAACATCAGCCACAACAATGATCATGAGTGTTGTTGTTAGATCTGATGTAACACTGGTTTCTGTGTGAACGCAAAGTACCTGCCACTAACTACACACCTGCCCATTTCTAAAGACGCTCTTCAAACAATAGCCAGGAGTGTTAACAAGGAAGGAAAAATCTGTTACTTTGAGTGTCCTGGTGAACTTGTTGAACCATATGGAGCTCAACGCAGTCCCAATTCTAAGCCCGCCGAGGTTCCGGAAGCAAATTTTTTATTAAAGGGAATGTATTCGATTTTTTTTTAATGTAAGAAAGTAAAATTTGTTTCTCCCAGCACAGATATATCGTAAAGGCAGTTCTTAGGGTCTAAATGAGGCCACTCTGTGCTGTCTGCATGCAGTGTTTTATTATCCGTGAAGCAGGAAGTGGGTTGTTAGCATGCTAATTTCTGTTAGCTTGACGGTTAAGCGAAAAGCACTTATAACCTCATTACGGTGATTAATTAGGTTGATTGGAATACATTAGAAAAGCAATAAATCTGGATAACAAACTGTTTTTTTTCACCTGTTAAGTAAAAATCAGGTACAGCACCTTTAATTTTTCTCCTAAACGATTTGTAAATTCTACATATGACATGGGTGAGAAGAGCCGGGAGGATATTCAACAATTTTTTAGAACCAGGAAAGGGCTCTGTGCATAGCAGCAGTTGGCTAAGCTAACCGTTTCTCACAGCTAATGCTAACTTTTATTAAAACGTAAAATATAAAGAAACAACCCATTAAAATCTAAAGACTACCTAACTATTTCTATTTCTATTTCTAAACACTTCAGTGAACTATATTTCAATTTGTTTTCTTTTTATCTATGTCACGCTTCCATTTTTCAACACAGAAGTATCGCTGCGGAAGCATTCGTCTCATGTGTAAAGTCTGTTACATGTAGTCAGTGACATCCAGCTGCAGCTCACTGTGCACTGCTTCATTTTTAAGAATTTATTCATTTTTTGTGTGACTGAGCAAAAACCCTATATAGATAGAATTGGACAGGAAGTACTCAGTAGTATGAGATAGCCATGTTAAAAATAAAAAGCCAATAAATAATAAATAAATAAATAATAATAATAATATATAATAATAATTTCCTTGCACAGAACTTATTACGCCAAGGTCTGCAGCACTCTGGCATTTGAGCTGCTTCTTCTAACTATTCGCGGTTTATAACATTTCAGATATACATTTATTTAAATGTGTCTTATGCCTGTAGCTAGATAGCACCTAGCAAGCTTTCATTTGTTTTGAAAAGTCTATAGGAACGATGATGAATGTTTTTTGTTTTTAATCGCAAAAAATAACCTCAAATTAAATAACTAGCCCCAAGCCCATGAGATAAGATGAGCATCTGGAAGAGCATCTCTGACGAAATCTGTTCTCGATCATCAACACTGTGTGCTTGCCAGGGGACATCATGGCCTCAACAAGCAAAGATATGCAATTTGTTCTTCCGATTGCCTCTAGAGAATGACTGTACGAACGTTAATACTCGTCCATCATGTTAGCAACATCCCATCAAAGGCCCCATAGCTATACTGCAGCTAACCAGAAGCTAGCAGAAAAAGATCAATGGATGCAGACTTTAGAAAGACCTGCCGAAAATGGAAAAGGAAGCAATTTTGTTCCAACTCCAATCGATCCATTTAATTTATAATCCTGTTTTCGTCTCGGAATCAAATCTTTGCTTCTGTATAGCATTAGTACATCCGGCCCGCTGCAGAGTTTATGGATACAAACGCGTCACAAGACCATTACCAGGAGCCCGTTTCAAAATGTCAGTGCACCACAAATGTCTTTTCACTGAAGCGACCACAGCAAGTATGAAATCCAATCTACTCCCAACGCAGTCACAAGGCCAAGCTCTGTGTGAGTCTTTGCGTCGACACCTCCAAAACAAGGGAAAAAAAGCAGGTTGTCCGCTGAAAACAACTGTGAAAGAGTTTCTATTAAAGTGTTACGACGACCAGATTTGACCTGTTTGGAGAAGAATTCAAACGGTGTCTTGGGTGCCATAAAATCTTCAAAGATGATGAAGTGTAGCCAGAACGAAAGCGAGTTGTGAAATAAATTTACAGCAGCGTGGTGTTTTTGTCGTTGTTAAGGACGGCGAAGGCTTAAGCGGCAAGCAAGGTCAAGTAGCCCAGAGGCATTATGCTTCCAGTAGCCGTTGCATGTCAGCAGGAAATGTTTGCACAAAGACCAAACAACCTGCCACAGTTTACCATCGTTCAAGAGGTTATGAGCGTACAGCCTTCTCCAGATCCTGAGCAAGGATACTCAGAGTTTCTTCTGGCTCTTGGGGCTTGGTGTAGCGGTGCTGACGGTCTAAATTCACGTGACCGAGGGGATTGGGGTGGACAAGAACCATGTGTCTGCACTGTCTAGACCTGTCACGAAAACACATTTTGAAGCACGAAATTTTGCGTGAAAAAATATTATGATTAACGATCATATTGAAACTACTTCATGTTTCTGACGCAATAACCCTTAAGCAGAATAAAAAATCATGACCTGCAACAAATAAATGGCAGAACGAAACTTTAATTAGTCATAGAAGTTACTTATTCAACACTCTACGAACAATCTAACTTACAAATTCATCAAAAAGTAATAAAGTAATTAAAAAATCTACCCACTATTACAAAGAAAATTTACACACGATAAATATTGAGCACTAAAAGATAGTGTTCCTTCTTGCATTTATTAAACAATAAGTCGATATAGTAATTATTGTGACAGACATAGAAATACAAACGACAAAATTGCAGTTTTTTATTTGCTGTAAGGCTACAACAAAAGTTTTGATTAATCGATTAGTTGTTTTGAACGCAAATTATTTATTTATTTATTTTTTTTAACTCAATTTTACCCAGATAAAGCTTAACCCGTTTGAGGATGCCCTTCTGAATACTTACAAATGAAAGGGTGTTTTCCCTAAAATTGTATTGTATTGAGTATTAAAACCTCTTTTCTCAGCTCATGGCATGTTTTGGAGTTATGAATTATTGCATTACATAATTTGTACTATTGCTATAATCGATTTGTTGCAGCTCTAATTTGCCATACAAATGAATGTGATACCAGGCTGCGTGTACAACTGTTCTCAACACATCAGTCACTCCTGGAAGGGTCTTTTTGCGCTGAATGGGACTCTAAACCTTTAAATCCAGCAAATTGTGGATGTCCTGAGCGCATTAGCTTCCCACCGCTGCGATCAACAACTCTGCAAAGCAAACCACAAAGCAAACAGATTAAAAGACTAATATTCAACTCTCCTCTGTCTCACCTCCTCTGTGTGTGCAACTTCTCGCTACGGTGTATGATGTCTCAAACAACACACACAAAAAATCTACAACTTTTTCAGTGAAGTTGTGGTATAACAAAACAAAACACATTTAAAGGACACATATTCTGCTACATTGCCTTTTTGAGCTTTTAACCATGTTCTAACAATGTTCCGTCATTAAAAGAAGAAGTTATAAAGTCATCCCCCTCCGACCATCAAAAACACTCCCTGCTGAATTCCCTTGATGAATATTGTGTCTCAATAACTAACGTCACTTCTCCGAGGATCTCCTGCTGTCCATAAATCCTTGCCAGACTCGTTCTGAGCATTTCTGCCGTCTAAACACGATCATTACACCTGCTAGGCTAATTAGAAAAAAATCTCACCTATTCACCTAATTCCGTCCCGCCCACTTTCGCCTCTTTTTGCCACAGATACGCACTTCTGTTGTAAACACGCTTCTGTTTGACGAGAACTCCGTTAAAGCTAATGGCGAACCAGGGAAAAGTCTTGCCGCTAAAATGTTATATAAAGTAGATTGATTTGTGTAAAATGTTTAATGAACTCGAGCAACAACAAGTCAACAACGCACCGATTTCCTGGTCAGTCTGAAAATGGCTTTTTAGTCCATGTAGAACTTATTTTCTGTTGAGCTCATCTGTCCCATGTAAACTAATACAACGGAAACAAGATGGCGGCGCCCATGACAACTTCCGGAATAAAGGTGAATAGCAGGGAGTTCCGGAAGTGAAAAAATTCAAGCCCTGTGGCTATCATAAGGTGATACTTCTTTGTGATTCATTTTACTGACATTTGAAGATTTGGATTGACATAAATATCGTAAATGGGATACTCCAAAAAATAAATTGAGATATTCATTTTTGTTAATATGCATACAGAAGCAATGATGTTCTGTTCAATTCCACCTAAAACCGATTCTGACACATCTCTATCCACGCTGATATCACTATTCACCTTATTCCGGAATTTGCCGTATGCGCTGCCATCTTTTGCCATCAGAAAATAAGTTCTACACGGACTAAAAAGCCATTTTCAGGCCGCCCAGGAATTCGGTGCGTTGCTGACTTGTTTTTGCTTGTGTAAATTAAACATTTTACACAAATCAATCTACTTTATATAATGTTTTAGCGAGAGACTTTTCCCTCGCTGGCCATTTGCGCGAACACAGTTAGCGTCAAACCGGAAGTCCCTTTACTATAAGAGTGCGGATCATAAAAAGAGGCAAAAGTGGGCGGGGCGGAATAAAGTGAATAGAAGTGGGAATATATCAAATTAAATGTATTACTGTATATGAATGTGTATATTAAATGTACGCTGTAAACTTCCAAATACGGTATAAAGTGATATTGCAGCACTTCATGGATATTGTTATGAAGTTGGTACAGAATTTCGAAGATGACGAAAACTACCAGCAGGAATAAACCTAAAAATACATTCTGCGTTAATCCTTCAATGACAGCTTTTATCCCGTACGTCACGCAGGATTTAACGTCACGAAACTCACATCTTTACATTTTCTCCATATGTTCGGGGCTAAGAGTTCAGAGAAATGCTGAACCGAGGCACACTACGGCCTGACTCAGCGTTGGGTCGACAGCGTCAGAGCTGCTGAAACAGACCTTCAGAGCGTATATTTGGATTCTGCAGCGAGCGGAGTCCACCTCAAACTCAAACACGGCACTCCCAACGCCTCCACCGCCAGAACAAGAGGCGAGTTCTGCTGGATTCTTATGTAGTCAAGTGGACGCGCAGAAAATATAGCATTACAGTTCAAACGACAGTTCATAATACACGTTTGACTGAAATGTAGTGAACGCGATTATATTTAAGATTTTATTCAAAGATTTTTCTCCTAGTTTGACAATTTTGGTGACCAGGGATGTTGCACCAAATTCTGGACCCCAGGTACAAACCCTATCGGTGGGCCCCTAATACATAATTTTGTATATGATTTATTTATCTCAGTAAATTTGGTGATTACAGCTATTTTTTCATTCACTATTGCTAGAATATACACCATATAGTTTGTACATAGCACCTAACAATTATTCGCTAATTTATAGACATCCTGTGTAGCTACTATTCTGACACAGTACTGTATCGAGACCAATTCTTGCAAAGATCCCGAAATGTAGTATTACTGTAAGAAAATACACTAACTGCAAATTATAATCGCTAGTTTTATTTGTTAACAACTTAGCTAATAGGTGAGCAATGATTTCTACTTTTTTAAAAGGGTGAAAGGGCCCTTAGATCTCATACAAAATTGTAATTAGTCTCTCAAGGACTTGACTCAGCCACATTGCATTTTATTACACTAAAATAGATTAAAGCGTAGAAAAATGCAACTGAGAACAAAACCTTCTCATGCTTTTGAGGGCCCCTCCCTGCGCTGGGCCCCCGGGAACCCAATACCCTTAACCCCCCTTTCCGACGCCCCTGTGGGTGACATTTATCATTGTATTTCCAGGTTGGACATGTGCAGCAGATGTTACAGACGTAATTAACTGTAATCTAGCAACCATACACCAAAGAAGGGCTAAATCTATATAAATTATACAATGGAGTAGTCATATTAGGGGGCGTGGTCTGGTGTGGGGGAAACGGTCTGTTCAAAAGGAAGCAAAACCTTTTCTCTGTTCTAATACTGTTACCTGGCAAATTATGTTTATTTTAAGCACAATTATTCAAGTTGAGCCACAGTTGTGTCTTAATGGAGGTTGTTCACATCACGTTATTTCAGAAAACTTAATGTATTGTTCTGTAGATGTAAAAATACAGCAGGCAGTGCTAGCATCGCGGCAACAATTAGCCCTAATCTGCCGTTAGCATTGTACAAATTTGTAAGGGATGTGAAATTATTCGTATATATCATCGTAATTTATATTTCTGTTCAATTACAAAAATGTTGTAATCAATAATACAAGGAATTTCAGAATTACAAATGCACTCCTTTTGCCAAAACCTTTTCTAAAACATTACTAATAAACCCTATTTAGTTTATACTTTCGCTAGAGAATATTTTTTACAATATAGAAGTAATTGTGATTTCAATTATGCGCCAAATAATCATGATTATAATTTTTGCCATAATTGAGCAGCCCTACATTGGGCCACTTTATTTTTCTTCATGTCTTAGTTTAGTACAGTAGTGGTTTTTGTAGTGTTTTTGCTTCTTTTAGTCACACTTTTGTCACTTTTAGTCAAGTTTTTGTCACTTTTAGTCAAGTTTTGTCACTTTTAGTCAAGTTTTGTCACATTTAGTCAACTTTCTGTCACTTTTAGTCATGTTTTTGTCTCTTTTAGTCACATTTTTGTTTCTTTTAGTCACGTTTTTGTCGCTGTTTTAACAAATCTAAACTACAGGGTTAGCAGTTTTTATGCTCCAGAAATTGCAGTCTTTGCGATTTGCTAATTGCGTCCATTAATTGTGCAGCCCTAGGACAAACGATCTGACAAACGCTGACGTTTTCTGGCGGCCCGCTCGTCCTAGAGGCTGGCTCATCATCAGACCCGTTCACACTGAATGACAATGTGACAGAGTGGGAGGCTTCTGCAGTCTGTCAGTTTGTTGGGAACACAGGACTTTACTGGCAATTACTGCAAGTCCATGCCGTGAGTACTACAGTGAAGCTGGAATCACACAGATGACATGCATACCCTGAATATTCAATAAAACTCGCTCGTTTAACTCTCAAATGTCACTTGTTTAATTGTATGAGAGCAGACAGGGATGGCGCCTGTGGTTTTTTCCTTTTTCTTCAGGCGATAAAATTAGGACTGAAACCAGATACTAATTTGAGGTATTGATCCTGAAAAATCACATTAACAGGGCAGAGTTGAACCTTTCCTGAATAGTTGTAGAATAGTCTTGATCTAAATAAAAACTAGAACAAGTGTATGATATTATTAAAGAAACTAGGATTGTTTTGTTTTACAGTTGTTCAGAATCAGAATCAGAATTACTTTTATTTATCCCCAAGGGGAAATTCTTTTTGTTACATGTGCAACCGACCAGTAGAGACAGTAAAGTATTATAAACAAAATAAGATATATATAAAATAAGAATAAAATACAATAGCTCTATAATGATCAACCCCATTTAACTTAACTTATAAAGTGTCTTTATTAATCAACTAAACCCCCGATATGAACAATAATCAACTAAACCCCCGATATTATATTGAGTATCAAGTTTTTCCACATTGCATTATTTTAAAATCTATAACCAACAAATGTGTTAAGTAAAGCTGGTGTGGTTAAGTTTATTTCGAACTAGATACAGATCAATTGTTCAAAAAGAAGCGGGTAAAAGTACAACCTTATGTAGGCCCGCCCCCTTTCAGCGCAATATTCGCATAGCATTGATACAATTATTACAAAATGACCAGTCTTTACAAGTAGTAATCACAACTTAAAATAAGTTCACATTTCCATGAATTTTGAGGACTTCTAAGCCGACTTCTTCGACTAGACCTGGTCCCTCAGGCCGGTTCACTCGGGACATGCTTGGGCCGCTTCTGTCAATGGCGGACTGCGTTTCCGTGCAGGGGTCCAGCTCGCGGGGGCTGACGTCGTTCAAAAATTTCTTCATGAATAAAAACTAATAAATAAATTGTATCTGAATTACACTTTTTCTTTATGCGGCCGATCTCCCCCATTCATAAAAAAACGTTTGTGGTGCTGTAAGACGTGGATAAAGTTTGCGTAAACAAGACAAAGCTTCAGTTTTTTTTCTTCTGCTTTTATTTCACTTTCCTGCGCCTCTACGCCACATTTTAACGTCTCTTTATGAAATGCTTTAGAGTTGGCTGTCGTATGCACTAAAAAAATATTACTTTGTGTCTAGATCATAGACTGTAGATATCAGTGGACCATGTTAGCATGCTAGCCGCCGCGTTCCAAATAGGAAGCAGCTATGGAGGCGCTCCTGGCTCCATAAAGCCGAGCTGCCATTCACTTTCTATTGGGACACTGGTGCCCTTTACTCTGTAACTGTTTCTGCTAAGCTCACCATCTTGGAACTAAAACATCTGTTTTGACACACTCTACATGAATCGGGTGTTTTTTTTTCGTTAGGTTGTTCATAAATCAAGTTATTAGCAATAATAACTGACCAATCAGGTGCTTCCTTTTCCGTGGGCCGTTTTCGCTCGTGTTAGCAACAGGTTTGATTGACAGCTAGCGCCGCACGTTGCCGCCGTCTCCTCTCACCGAGGGGCGGATACCGTTAGCAACCGCGCTCCTGATTAGTCCGTGTGGTTGCCACGATACGCACTCGGATTCCCAAATATGGAGTCTGGCTCCGCTTTAGCCGCTATAACTGCTAGCCGCGATGGGCTTCATTTGGCTGGAGGCAAACGCTATGGGTGACGTCACAATCCCTTAGTCCACTGATCTACAGTCTATGGTCTAGATGCCAGTGCAGTGCGTCGTAAACAGAAAACAGCTGATGCTAACGTGCGCTCACTTTGTGTTGCTAACTCTGTCGGCTCAACAAAGTTATCGTCTCTGGAAATACGCAGTTTTTTCACAAGATTAAGTCAGCGTTTGGTGAGGAATGATTATTTTGTCTTTAAATCTGCTTTTTTTCAACTTTATTTTCACTTGCGTCTGCGTTCTCTTTTCTTCTCTCTTGTCCAATGATAAACTGGTCCGCGCTAAAGCGAGCTGGCACCCTCTGGGAGCTAGTACCTCTCGCGGGCCCCTTCGGATGGACCCTCAAATGGGCCGTTACAGTTCAAGGCTCTAGTGTATATTTTTAGAGACCCTCCTCAGTCCTGTATCCTGTAAGAACAGTGTTTTTATAAGTTGTTTTGAATTGGTGAACTGTTCAACAATTCAAGATCCTCTTCGAGATTATTCCACAGTCTCACCCCACAGATTGACAAACTTCTCCTGGTGGTTCTCAAAATTCATTTGGCCCCTCAATTTAAAGCCCTCCTCTAAGTTGTAGTTAAGTTCACAAATTAGTGCTGACTTAAAAAATAACAAAAAATCTGGGATATACTATAATTTGTTGTATGATTTCTAATGATTTTGGAAACATACAGCCACCACTATAGCCCGATTGCATTTTTATTTCCATTCAATTTCCCCAAAAATTTGCTTTGATATGTATTAAATTTAACCTTGTCGCTTCCCAGGTTGCCAATTTTTTCAGTGCCATATACTGAATATTTAATTATAGTCTCAGATTTATGATAATTGTGGAAAAAAATACACTGAACGTATACAATTTTTCACAAATATTGATGCTGTTCTTCTCTAACAGCGGGATTCTATCGTAATCTACAAGTTTCTTCATTTTAACCGCAAAATTTCGCGACACACGCCACAGTGTTGGGACATTGGCGTCTCGGCTCACCTGTTTGGACATACAGTCTTTGAGCGGATGTGATGAGAGGCGTTTCGTGCTTTGGAGACTGTGGTATCTAATGGAGCGGGTTATTAAGACGCCTTTGGGAGGAAGACAGGGCAAAATGACAACAAGCTGCAACTCCCAACAGGACCGACGCCGTCTCATGGTGTGACAGTGCGAGGCCTTCTTCCGTGTCGGCTGTACTACCGAGGAAGAAGAAAAGTTACGGTGACAGGGTGATACAAATGGAATCGTGAGCTTGTCCCTGTGACAATGTACTATTTTTGTGAAATCGTCGTATCGTGAGTCACTGTATTCTCTTCAATGCATCGCAACCTGTTGTTTAGCCTCTCAAGCCTCTGAGCAGATGACTTTATTTACCTCTTAAAGCCCAGGGCTGCACAATTAAACCAAATCCACACAAAATCACAATTTTAATGGATGCAACAAGCAAATCACAAAGGCTGCAATTTTTGAAGTGCAATCATTTCTTCCACAAAACAACAAAATGTCTTGCTTTGATTTAAATAAAAATTTGTACACGCAACAAAAGTGCGACCAAAAGCGATAAAAATGCGTTCAAAAACAATAAAGACGCAACTAAAAGTGACAAAGACGTGTTTAAATACGACAAACACAACTGAACGTGACAAAAACGCTACCAAATTGTGTTTGAAATGTGAATTCCATTATTAAAACCTAAATCCTGAAGCTCTATTATAGGCAATAGAAAAATTCAAAGTGAAAACAAATCGTGATAAAATCGAAATCATGAAATCAGAAGTTATCAGAAAAGGTACGCGTGATAATGTTTTAGCCTGAAAATCGTGTTTTTTCTATAATACAGTGAACGATAAGTCAATATAGTAATCATAGTGACAGGTCTAAATGTATATAGACTTTGTTCACGTCTAGAATTGTAGAAACGCCCAAAAAGAAAATCCACTCAAGAACCCGTTTTCTTTTTCTGTGGTAAAAATCAAGTCTGTATTATTTGTATTGACGATCACAACTCATTAAATCCATTTTGAAAACAAAGCTGTCATACCAGTTTAAACATTTTAGTCATTTTTGTTGATAAAAAGGACTCTGAACCTTTTTTGTTTTGTTTCATGAGGTTAGGGTGATTACAGAAGTCTTGAACCAGGTCAAAAAATGTTCAGTCTTTAAAAGCATCATTTAATAGATGTCGGTTGTCGTTTTAAAATAAATTAACACAAATTTAAGCACATTTCTGGTGTATTACAGAAATTTGATTCATGTTATTATTATTTTTTATAAAGGATAGTCCAAAATAGGCCTGCACAATAAATCAAAATCAAATCGAAATTGTGATGGATGCAATTAGCAAAAGTACGATAATAAATTCCTCCACATGCAACAAAATATCCCTTTTTATTCTGCAAAAAACACTGCTGTCCTAACCGTGTAGTTTCGATTTGTACAAACGTGCTCCGAAATTAGTATTATTGGTTTGTCAGTTCAAAGCTCTTTCTTTTTTGTGTGTGGCAATTTTCCCATTATTAAAACATAAATTGCAAATCTCATCGCAATCGCAATACTAGTCAGTGCTAATCCAAAACCATTACATTTCCTTTTGTCTAACATACAGCCTTAAATCGTACCTGATTTGATCTGTTTTTTAACAATGTCATACAATCCAAAAAACCGCAACAAGGACATCAACTTTTTTCTTAACCTTCATAAGTAGAGAAAGAACTGGTCTCTGAATGGGCTTCCCCTGTTATCTGTTATCGGTCTTTCTTGGAGGATGGGCGCTGAAAATGTAGTTTGTGAATGGCGTAGTCTTGTGAGCTCCTCCCTGAGTCACAAACCTTCTCCCTGAGTCACAAACCTCCCGCTGCAGGGCCTGCTTTGGTGTCGGGGCTGCGTCATAAATGAGCAGAACCGTCGAACAGGAGCAGGGACATTCTCACTCAGCAATAAACTCTGATGCTACACTATTCAAATGTGTGCAGGATGGATAGTACATACAGGAGACTCGGGATATCCTATAATAATGGTGCATTCCAGGCAACTGGGATATTTCTCACCTCCGACTTGAAAAAATGCCCTGGAACGCTGCTCGAACTGGTAAATCCTACTTGTGAACTGGGAGCTGGTCGAGAAACTCCCACTTCACCTTCGAGATCAACAGTGACGTGCTCAAAAGTGGTCCAGATACGCACTTTTGTTGTAAACACACTGCCGTTTGACGAGAATTCCGTTAAAGCTAATGACGAACGAGGGAAAGGTCTCGCCGCTACAATGTTACATAAAGTAGGTTGATTTGTGTAAAGTGTTTAATGAACACGAGCAACAACAAGTCATCAATGCACCAATTTCCTGGTCAGTCTGAAAATGTCTTTTTAGTCGAGTAGAACTTATTTTCTGTTGAGCTCATCTGCTCCATGTAAACTAATACAGCAGAAACAAGATGGCGGCGCGTAAGGCAACTTCCGGAATAAGGTGAATAAGTTAAATCCAAAATGAATTTCTTATTTATGGTTAGCATTAGCCAAATTGCTTACATCATTTATTCAGCCGGAACATTCCAACGTCGGAACTCGTATCTTTCAAGTGAGACATAACCGACTTCCCAGTTGCCTGGAACGCAGCATAATAACAATAATAATGCTTATACAGAGCTTTCGTTTTCCCATGGCCTTACAACCTTGTCCTTGAGCAAGGCACTTCACCGGCCGATGGCACAGATTGACAGCCATCAATCTATAGGTGTGGCAACAGTATAGGTTTCAGAAATCAGAGAAGGGTTTATTGTCATTGTCAGTGAACAAAATTCACAAACTAAGAACTTGTTTTAGCAGTAAGGTGCAACAGATAACAATGAATAAAAGAGTAGCAAAATATATAAAAGAAGGCATGCATAAAATTAAGAATTAGCAAATCAAATCAGTCAAAAGTGATCATCTGGACAATGGGCCTCATTCAGTTGCATATGTTACACAATTCCAAAGCATTATAGCTTCAAGCACAATGTTACAAGGGGGCTTTGTGTGAGATAACTCTAGTTTCCAAGTCAAATATTACAACAGCATCAAGGGTGCAGCAATTGATCGACTAATCTTGAGTAGTCGACACATTTTGAAGTATGATATATTACTACAGAAAAATATCACGACAAAAGGTTAGGGTTATAATATGGAAACTACTTTATACCACTGATGCAATAACTTTACAACATGATTCCAAGTGAATGGTCAGTGGTCAGGAATAAATAAATGGCACAATGTCATCATACAGGTCTAATAAAACAACAAGAAAAAAATCCTTACTAGTCCAAAGAAAAGCAACAAGTGATACTTTTGAGCCTGAAAAAATACTGTTCTTTCCATCATATATTGAACGATAAGTCTGTAATTTAATTATCGTGGCAGGCCTAACTGTAGTCATATTTGGATAATCAGGTTAAAGTTAAATTTAATTAAATGTAAGTTATCTGGACAACACAGACTTTAAAGCACCTACATGAAGACCATTTTTATAACCAAGATTGTGGGGCTTTATTAAATTAAAATATCCACTGTCATCAATAATACACTTAATTCAAAAAATATTGTCTGTCTAGAAACCTTTAGTCAACATATTTCAACCTTTACCTGGTTAAAAATGCACTTATACATATTCAACAAACAAATGAGCTATTGCAAATAAATTCTACTGCAAAAACAACCTATTATTCACAAATAGCCAATTGACATTACTTGTTTACCAAAGTTGGAATTGGAAAGTATATACATAAGAATATATACAGCTATACTATTTTACCATTGTGACACTGAAAGCAGCATCAATTAAAACTCTGTACCACCTCTTTCTGTTACATAACATTCACAGAGATAAGTGACAAAGCATTCCAGACACACAGATGAAAAGATAAAATGTCAAAAGCGAGAGATAAAAATGAAATATTGTATGATAGGGACCCTAATGGACAAGTGTGCACATGTCCCAGGTTGAAACGGTTCACTGGTGCTTAAAGCAACACTGTGTAACTTTCTGGAGCACCTGCATCATCCCTTGGACAACAAAACCAACAAATTTGTCCTTTTTATCCCCTTTTTTTGGCAAAAAAATTATGTGGTAGGGCCTCTTTTTTTTTACTCCAAAGAAGGCAACCTTTCACTTTAAAACCCTAACCCTCATGCTGTCTTTGTGTGGGCTATGCATCTTTAGTGAATGAGAAAAAACAGGGGGAGAAAAAAACTTAGATTAAAATGTTTGCATAAATTGTCTGTTGAGTAATGTTTGGGCTCACCCATGAGAATTTCTTAATGATGAAATAAAAAAAAAATTAAAAAAAGGTCAGGTCAAAATAACCCTGAGATAACGAGGGTTTTAAACACTAACTTGGTGCACAAAAAGTATTACTAAAAACACCAATATGCCACCAAGTCACAATTTAAAACTAACTTCAACTATTCATTAACTAAAATCCCAAACTCTGTCACAAAATGTACTACAAAAGATGCACTTTGTCCATCAAATATGGATAAAGGGAAAATGAAGTAGCTCTTTAACGCAGAAAAACATAACTATTTGATCATTTAAAAAGTACAAGACAAGCCCTCTATTCATGTAAACCAGGTGTTCCCTTAATGTTTACAATCCGTGTCCGAAGAATTCCACCAACGCCCACTTTTTATGCCCATTTTCACGCATTTCAGATTTTCTGGAGCTTCCAACCTCCTCCTTTCCCAGTCTCAGATACATAACAACATTTTATCTAGTTTGTGAACGACTCTCAGCCTGGATCTTCCCCAAAAAAAGACTAATGATCCTTCTAACTCGCAAAACACACCATCCATCCAAAACGCTGCGCGATTACAATTGTGTCTTTTAACTTCACACTAGCGGCGATCAAGAGGCTATTTTGCAGATCAAACTTCAGAAAACAGACCAACTTGCGTGCAAAATGGCAGGATTACTTAACAACTATCTTGAAGGGTCGCTGTCAACGCAAAACATTGGCAAACACAACTCTGACAGGACGCCTAGCCCCGCTTTGACAGATAGCGTTAGCATTAGCGGGCGGGCTATCATAAAAAGGAGGCTAACTAGCATAATTAGCAGCACAATGCGTTCTCTTTTAAAACGCAGATGTTGTGAAAGTAATCGACAAGTAAAACCACGCCGGCATGACGAATTCCAGCCAAAAATCTTACCTCGGTGATGCGTGTATGCGTTGGTCCAAGTCCAAAGGGAAGATGAAGGGTTGATGTGCTCAGGAGGCGAGCGCTGACACAGAGGCGGAAGTCGCAAACACAAAAGGCGGGGCTAAGGCGGTGACGGACGCGACAGGCGGCCAATCGGGTGGGACAGCTGAAGAGGTTGGCCAATAGGAACGTGAGGGGCGAGTGAATGGGACTAGACAGGACTGACAGGTAGGGACAATGAAGTCTGGGCTTAAAAATGCATAATAGACTGTGTGTTTACAGTGAATGCATATGTTAAGCGGGTAAATATGTTTGAATAATAAAATGTGCGGGTGGCAAACATATAACAATAGAGTGATGAATGGCTAATGCTGCTGGGATGGGTAAATAATGAATTATAATAACCAAACCACTTTGTTGTGCATTGTATTGATAGCTGACTGAAGAAGGATGTCAAAACTCAAGGTTAAATACTGACTTTGCATACTATTATAATACCAGAAAAACTAGCTATAACCCTAAAATAACTTATTATAAAGTAATTAAAATCTGATTAAGCTTATGTCAAAAATATGTACAACTTGTATTTGAGAAGTATTCATCGTCATTGCATGCTAATTAAAAAAGCAAAGATCAGAATAGTCACATCTATCACAATTAAGCTAACCTAATATTAAAACAAAATAGATTTGAAGATGCTAACCACTATATTGAGATAAATGTAATTACCAGATGTGTTATATTGTTCCATACTGTGTACTAGGCTAATAAGTATTGTTTTGTTCTTTAAATGCATTGAATTTAGAGGGGCCCTGACAGTCTTTTAGTTCAAATAAAGTTCAGTCTAGTCTCCGGGTTATGAGACATTATCAGTGTATCGTGTATCTTATCAATAATGCAGAGTAGCAACAATTGGTAGTAGCTTGGACAATGCAGCTCTGAAGAAGAAAACAGTTGACCTCCAATGAATAATACATGCCACACCGTGTTTTTGTTAACAGAATAAAATATGCATGGCGTTTTAATGGAATATTTGGAGTTAAGCATAGGTCACAGCAAAACAAGAAGTTGTCTCATGGAAATAGAAATGTAGTTATGTTATGGGCAACCAGTAATGAGATAACAGACTATAATAACATTTAGAAATTGTCATTTATAACGTCATAGGCTATTAGTACATTTGGCCGTTATTATGTTATTGGCTGTTATTTTGTTATTGGTCACTAAATATGAGGTTATGGGCCGGTTTAATGTTATTATTTATTACTGCTATTAGCCATTACTGTTTTTGGCCATTATTACACTATTGGTCATTATTATGTTACTGGTTATTACAGTTATTGGCCATTACTGTTTTTGGCCATTATTACGTTATTGGCCGTTATTAGGTTACTGGCCGCTATAACGTTACTAGCCATTATTACCTTATTGGCCGTTATAACGCTGTTAGCCATTATTACATTATTGATTGGTTGGTCTATATAAGGTTATTGGTCATTATTACGTTATTGACAATTAATAAGTTATTGGCCATTGTTATGTTATTAGCCGTTATTACCTAATTCACTGTTATTACCTTATTAGCCATTTTTACGTTCTTAGCCATTACTAAGTTATTGGCCATTATTACTATGTTATTAGCCATTATTACGTTATTGGCCGTTATCAGGTATTTGGCCATTATTATGTTATTAACCATTATTTTGTTATTATGTTATTGGCCATTATTAGGTTACTGGATGCTGTAACTTTTAGCCATTATTACCTTACAGACCGTTATTCCATTATGATGTTACTAGCAATTATTACGTTATTGGCCATTATCAGATATTTGGCCATTATTTCGTCATAAGCCATTCGTTTGTTATTATATTGATGGCCTTTATTATGTTATTGGCTGTTATTATATTATTTGTCGTAATCAGGTTATTGGCCGCTATAACGTTATTAGCCGTTTTTGCGTTATTATATTATTGGTCTTTATTACGTTATTGGCCATTATTAGATATTTGGCCATTATTTCGTTATTAGCCATTCGTTTGTTCTTATATTGATGGCCTTTATTATGTTATTGGCTGTTAGAGCATTATTAGCTGTTATTATGTTATGGACACAAGGAGGGAGCTCACACCATTCAGCCACCTAGTGCACATGGTCTTGGACACATTTCACCAAAACCATAATAGTAAACATGATTATATTTAAGATTTTACAAAATTTTTTTTTATCTATTTTCCCCAGTTCGACAATGTTGGTGAAGTTTATTATGTTACTTCCTGGTTGGGCATGAGCTGCAAATATGACAGGTAGAGGTAACGACATTAAATCTTATAAATTACACAATAGTTGATAGAATTGACAAATAATAATACCATATAACTTCTTTATTTTGTTAAATGATTGTTTTAACCTTCTGAAAATTGTTTCTCCCATAAAGTGTCATTATTTAACCTGCCTCAAAAGGGGGACAACCATGTTAAATTGCACCCCTGTAGATCCAATAAAAGGTCCCCGGTCTTTGTCTTTTGTTGTTTAGAATCAATATTGTTGTTGCAGAAAGAAAGAGATGGAGTGAGGATGTACAAGACTCAAATAACACTGGAAGCTGTGTGGTGAAACGTGCACACAACCAAAGTTTAACATTAAACTTTTTATTTCAAATACACAATTATTACAAACATTGCTATCAACATCACAGTTTATCTGGTCTCCATATTCAACCACTCCCACTTAAACTGCTCTTGTTGAAGTAAGAAAATGTAAATATTCAATTTAAAAACTGATTTAAATAATAGATTTAAAAAGAATCTCCTTCAAAGTCTTTGCTTTATGTATTTTCTTGACACGTTATTGTCATTTACAACAGAAGTTTAAGAGACACCAAGATAATCATTGTAATTATGAAGTTACTGTATGTCATGTTCAAAAAATGTACAGTATTTTTCTGTGCATGGAATGTGTGGGGGTGGAAGGAATGTGTAAAAGTAAATTGCAAATGTATTTTAAAGAAGTGTATTTATCTTAGCTTTCACATGACCAAAAGTGATCGATTTCCCTTGTAAATTTGGTAAATGCATCTCGTTTTCAAAGTTCATGCAGCTGTTTTTGTAGGTTCGCTTATGACCACTAGATGGGGGAAGAGTCCTTTCCCACATTTGGAGAATATGTGAAAAGGCAATGACTGGAGATTATTATGACAGGAGAGCACAATTCAGCAGAACATTTACAATTTTTGCATTTATTTGATCAACACGAACAACAGAGAGAAAAAAACATTATTTATATGTTTACAACTCAACTTCTTCTAACCCCTAACACTAACAAGAAAGTACCTCATATTACAGCATTAGGCCCTGAGTATTTTTAATTATCTTCTCACAAATTATTGTCCTCAAAATAAAGGCAAAAACAACAACTTCTACATACTCCAATCACTACAGTCTCTGAGAAAGTGAATCTGCTACCACTGATACATCAAAAGGACAGAACTCCGAAGACACAAACAAAGCAACGTGGTCCATCCAACATTTTTTGAGTTGCGTCAAACCTTTTGGGTTTAAAAGACACCATGGCGCACAGCCCACCACTTAAACATTACCAAATCAGACCATTTAGTTTAAAAAAAAAAAAAGGTATATAAAGAGCAAAACCATGTCTGGTTCTTTATATTTGGCCATAGTGATGGTTTTGATTTCTTTTTTTGGTGCAGAAGTAACTCAGGACACTCCAAAAAGGTCGAGTTTTTCAACCTTTTCAACCAAAGACACCACGGCACACTACCTACAACATAAACATTACCAAATCAGCAGGAATGTTGTTTTTGCAGTCTTTTTTGATGCAGATGTTGGTTTCGCGGTCTTTCTTGATGCAGAAGTAACTCAGAAGGTTCAAAATCAAGGGTCTAGTCCATCCAGTGTAGTGAAGACTGCAGTGAACGCTACACGTGCAACCAAACAGCCACTTCCCGGGAGAATGTACCAGCATTGTAGTGACAATAGTTCAGGACCGCAGTCCGCTGTGCATCTACATCTCAAAGCCATGATCACTCCTTTGAGGACTGCGAGGTACAGATCCTGGCAATGGAGAAGAGACGGTGTGAGAGAGGAGTCAAGAGGTTATATCTGAAAGGGAAGACCATCCATTATTTATTTATTCTTTTATCCCTTTTAGGATCTCCAGTGTTTCCTCGGTGGAGCCCTCTGCACTGCGAGCGGTGGTTTGCTGTGGCTGCTGGGACCCCGGTGGAGGTTTGGTGTGTGCCTCGTCTCTCCTCTGGGTCAGGTGGTAGTGGGGGAGGTTGGGTGAGATGCGGGGCATGTGGGAGAGTTTTTAATGCACTGCAAAGTACTGTGTGTAACATTGATTTGATCTCTGAACCGAAATGGAGATCGTAAACGCAACCTGTCGAACATTTACAACCCGATCCTCAGACCTAGACAAGGTAAATAAAAGGGCCAAACATAGCGTGCTAACAGGAGTAGGATGGCCCAATAGAGCTCGGGATAGATTTTTTTTTTATCTGCCATGTTTGCTGTTGTTGTGCTAAACTTACAAAGAAAAACATTAGCCAAAACAATATAAAAAAAAAAAAGTGAACAAAACAATCCATGGAAGAACCTGATAAACTGTTGGGTCACTTTTGGTAAATACGTTTATCAATATTCAGTGTAAGAATACTTTTGAATTAACAATAACTTTAGTATTTAGCAACTAAAACTAAACTAAATTTAACATCAGGCTAACTGAATGTTCTGCTATATGTGTGAGACATGAACGATTATGCTAACACAACTCGGGTGACTGTTCACACCTCAGTAGGTTATTAGATTTAAAGGCACTGTACCTGATTTTAACTGTTTTGAAACGTGAAAAACAAAGTCTTTACCTAATGCAGTCCCAACATCCGAAATATTCAGAAGCACTTTTTACTCTGAGCCCAGAGTCCGTTTTACCATCACGGGAAAGCTAACAAACATTAGCATGCTAAAGGCACACTTCCTGCTTCTCGAAGAATAAAATGCTCCGCAGTTGAAGTGAAAGCGCTGTAGTGTCATTTTCACTCAAACACATGCTTTTACAATATATATGTTATATATATGTTGTTGTTGTTTTTTTCATGTTTCAAAACAGTATAAATCAGGTACAGCCCCTTTAACTAACAACAGACACTCCAGAAAATAAACACTAGTTTGTGTAAGTTTCAGAGTTAGCTCCTCCCTTCAGACAGATATAAGGTTCTCCATTTCTCTGATGAACTGAAGAAACTACTTGGATGAGTGGCAAACCGTCTTCGTTCTTAAAAGTTTTGTCCAGTTGATACAATAAAACTACACCAATTTGACAAATTTACAACTAAGATGAATACTTAATGATCTGCTCCCATTCGACCAAACTTATACTAAAATAACATAACTGTACATACATCAAACTATACTGGAAATCTAACAATATGCATATTTCTTTTAATCTGCTGAAGATCGAGACAAGTGCTTTCTAGTTTCCAAATACAGTGTTAAACGTTTTCAACTAAAGCCCACGCAGCAGTCGCTCAGTGAAGGCTGCACTTTGTGGCTTTTGCAACAAGTGCCGCATGAAATATTCAACGAGACAAAATGGTGGGCAAAATGCAAATGTGAATAGTGAAGTGGGAGGTTGACTTTCCATGACTTTCAGAGGAGAGGCTGCGGGCAACGGCGAATTACTCCAGTAAAAAGTACAGTCACATGGCTCCAAATGTACTCAGTTACAAGTACAAGTACTGCCAGCTGCGAAAAGTAAAAAGTTCAAAAGAAAAATCAATGTACTAGTGACTTATTAACGCAATTTTATACTAAACGTGATTAGTTAAACAGTGTAAAAGTGCACTTTCTCTGAACTTTGGTCAATCAATTAGAAATCTTGGTTGGGCCTGTAGATGGATTTAATAAGACTATTCACTGGACATTGTGGGTTCAGTCTTATGATGTTTGAGTGGTTATTTAAAGAAGACCTATTGTGCTTTTGTCTTGTAGTTCTAATCTATGAAACTTGTGGATCATTGTATTACATTTTAGACAAACAAGTCCGCCGAGTTCCGTGTTGAAAACTGTTACGCTGATTTGGACTGGCCCTCTTACGTTGTGTCACTTTTGGAGAGCTGCAGAGTAAATTTCTTTTAAATTTGTGCTACTTGACACAGCCGAATGTGTGTCACAGTTTAAGAAAATAAAATGACAGAACAAGTACAGAAGTAAAGAGCAGTGGGCGTAACACGGGGAGCGGTGAAACCTGCACTGACAGAGCAATGACATTTTGTCTAAAAGAGAATAAAGATGACTCAAAAATCGCAAATACAAGGAAGACTATGGTTAAAAACTCCTGAAAGTCGATTTTGCATAATAGCTCTCTCTCTTTTGAATCTGTTCTGTCATTAATTGAAAGATAAATAATAGTTACACAACCCATTTGGATCAGTTTTGTCATACGTTATTTTTGTTTTAAGAAAATAAATGCAATTTTAGTCCCTGCAGTGATATCGGTTGATATTTAAAACCATATTTCGAAATAAGTATTGGATCTGAAAATCTAAATTGACGCATTCTTAAAGTGTGTATGTCGGGTTTTGAGTTTCTAATTTTGACTTTATTCAGCGTATCAATACCTCTTGCAAATAAAAAATTTAGTTTTACACCAATCAGGTCACTGTTTGTGGAGAAAAGTCGAAAAATCAGTTGAAAATTACAGGAAGTAAACACAGTGATGACATCACACTGGCGAGACAAGGGTCATGCATAATTTACACAAAATAAACTATCTTTTTGACATTTTAAACATTGATTCAACAAAATAAAGGTGTTACATGTGTTTCTCTTTGTCAAAATGAACAAAATCTGTGACATTTGCTGGATTTTGGTGCAGTGTACAGTGTGGTTGCTATGGTAATTTCCTAGTGCGATGTCTTTACAACCAGGAAGTAAGATTAAAAAACGAAAAAAATAGCTAAACTGGGGTAAAATTTGTGAATATTTTAGCAGAAATTGAAATATATTTATCTTAACGGCATTTTATTTAAATTAGTAGTTCAATTTGTCATAGGCACTTTAATCTATCTCTTTATGAATGAGAGTGAATGTACGACAGCAGATGGAAATAATAAATGATCCGGCGCGTTTACAGTTTGTATGTTCATTAACATGCACTGTGCCGACCAAATAAATAAAAAAATAAACTAAACCAGGACAGAAAAATACCAAATAAAGTCTCTCAGGAATTAACTGGCCTCAAACCTGGACCAAAGTGTGAACTGTGAAAGCCCCAATGAGTTTCAATGAGTTATTATCATCAATAACAGTCACAGAACAGAAAAAGGCCTGGCCAAGATCATCTTTTATACACTGCGCTTTGAAATGAACACAATTTTCTTTTTCTCTTTTGTGTATTTCACCAGAGAAAATGTATTACCATAGTGTGGGCTGTAGCTTATGCGTAATTATTCACAGATCGTCGTATGGTCCACAGCAGAAACCTGTTCATTAAAGATTTAGAGGAGCACATACTGTAAGCAGCAGGATCTGAAGGAGAAACAGCCGCTGGAAACAGATGATCAATAGACGTTTATTGTTTTAAATGTCACCCGTCTTTTATAATTACTTTTTTTTTTTTAAACAACACACAAATTGAAACCTTGTCCAGGAGCTTGTCGCCAGGAGTGCCACAAATCCAATGAAACGAGTTTAATTAAGACTAAGGCCATGTTTTTTCCCTATAAAGAGATATGTGTATGTGTACTTTGTGTATAATTTATGTTGAACTGTAATTGCAAATAATGTTCTCTTTCTTAAGTCGACTCACGCACGGGCAGAATATGATGTACGCTGCTTTGGGTGTATTAGGGATGTCAAAATTTTATATGTTACGTAGGAAAGAAATAAAACAATAAAGAACAAAAAGATAGAGAAAAAATAACAATAAAAATAATTAAAACGGTAAACATAAACAACAGATTTATTACTGTATTTGCAAACGAATTCCTTGATATTGGTAAAAAATAAAAGATTCTGTTTTGTTTTTCATATTTTTTCTGTCTTATTATGATTATTATTAGGGTTAGGGTTACGGGAATGAATGAATGAATGAATGAATGAATTTTGAATGGTATGTGAAATAAAAATATGTAAAAAAAATTTTTTAAAAAGCAAAAAAAAGAAAATATTGCTCTTATTGTGCAGTAATAAATAAATGCAGAACAAAATGTGAAAAAAATCATTGAGCCAATTTTAATCCAATTTTATACGCTATATAAGTTACCAAATACAGTTAAATGTAGGTATTCAGTATTCTGTAAGTAAATAAATAATAAACTTCACGTTTTTCTCCTTCTCCTGTTCTCTCCTTATCTGCAAATACACAATTTGTTTTCATGGGTTTCAGCTTCCTGTCGGCAACATTTTGAGGACTTTTTTCTCAAAAGATGTTAAAGGAACTGTATGTATGTCATTGTTCATAAAAGTGACCCATCTGTATCTCCTGATAATGAGATAACCATGTTCATATCAAATATAGCTTGTACTGATAACAACTGTAACGGTGATTTACAAAAAAAAAATTGACTTAATAGAGTTCCTATGAGTAAATCCAGTTGGTTTAAATCTACTTAAGGCCAGCACTAGGGATGTCAAGATTATTAGGTTAATCGATAATCATGAATATTTAGAGCACAATATGGTAAAACCTGTTTCACTACCAAGGACCACAACCTTGAGCTTCGATTCAGAAAGTTTATGGGCAAACGAGAACAACCATCAAATGCATGAGAGTAGATGATAAATGCAGTTTTGTAGCGTCAAGCGATGAGGGCTGCAGGTGTGGTCCTGCTCCCGAACTTAAGATAACAGACTTATCTCCATTTATGTTAGTGCATGTTTATGTTTAATAAGGTCTGAAAAAATGTGACAATTATAGAAGCCAAAAAAAGTTATTTCTCTTCTATCTTTACTCCAAAACAGTAAACCAAAATGCAAAGTCCTGGTTTAGTCCTGGTTTAGACCTGGTTTAGTCCTGGTTTAGTCCTGGTTTAGACCTGGTTTAGTCCTGGTTTAGTCCTGGTTTAGACCTGGTTTAGTTCTGGTTTAGTCCTGGTTTAGACCTGGTTTAGACCTGTTTTACTCCTGGTTTAGACCTGGTTTAGTTCTGGTTTAGACCTGGTTTAGTTCTGGTTTAGTCCTGGTTTAGACCTGGTTTAGACCTGGTTTACTCCTGGTTTAGACCTGGTTTAGTTCTGGTTTAGACATGGTTTAGTTCTGGTTTAGTCCTGGTTTAGTTCTGGTTTACTCCTGGTTTAGACCTGGTTTAGTCCTGGTTTAGTTCTGGTTTAGTCCTGGTTTAGTTCTGGTTTAGACATGGTTTAGTTCTGGTTTAGTTCTGGTTTAGTCCTGGTTTAGTCCTGGTTTAGTCCTAGTTTAGTCCTGGTTTACATGGTTTAATCCTTCTTTAGACCTGGTGTAGTCTTGGTTTAGTCCTGGATTAGTCCTAGTTTAGTCCTGGTTTACACCTGTTTTACTTCTTCTTTAGTCCGGGTTTAATCCTGGTTTAGACCTGGTTTCGCTCTGGTTCAGTTCTGCCGATGTTGTTAAAGCTTTTCGTATTAAATTTTTTCATATTTCGAAAGCATTGGACCCTTTCCAGCCCAGAGGACAAAATCATCCGAACAATCTGGCCCTTGGGAAAATAATGTCAAGTAGACCTGGGTTAGGGCTGTTGTTGTAGTAAACATTATAGACATATAAATGAATAATCCTATAGCCCAGTGCTTCTCAAACTTTTTCAGTCGCGATCCCTAAAAAAAAATTAGCCTCATATCTAATGTTTGATTTTATTTTGAGAATATAGACCTAGAAAAATGACTTTAATAGGTCAACAAATAGGAATCTACATTCATTCACTAGGGACAATTTAGAGTTGTCAATTAACCTGTACAGTCATGTCTTTGGACGGTGGGAGGAGCCGGAGAACCCGGAGAGAACCCACGGTAACACATGCAGACTCCACCCAGAGAGATTGTGTGATGTTAGGGTGTTCCGGGATCCGAACCCACGATGTTGGGGTGGTCCGGGATTCGAACCCACGATCTCCTTATTGAGAGGCAGAAGCTCTAGCCGCTCTGCCACCGTGCACCCCTATTATAGACATATAAATGAGTAATCCTATCGCCCTCAGCATTAACCCTAAAAAAAACACAAGGTATGAGGAGTAATCTGGAGGTTTTGTCAGGCCTGTACAGGGACTTGGCAGAACACTTGGTGAGTCCAGTCCTGTAACATGTGGGTGTACACTTAAACACTTTAGCGGCTGAGATGTCCACTCCTGAATCATTCATGGGCTCTGGTTTTGCACCGGCTGCGTTCAGTGTACAGGATGTCCCCAGTCCTGTAGGTAAAAATAAACCTGCAGCGCGGGTCATGCAAACTCCAGAGAGACCCTTTGTCCTTGCGAGGCCTCCATAGGTGTTAAAGACACTTGAAGGAGAGGCCTTTTGTTGGGTGGCTGAACAAATCCGATCATTTGTTTGCCAGTGACGTTATTTAATATTGGATTAGATTAGATTCTGACATCTTTTGGTCTGAAAGTGTGCAAGTCCCCTTAGATGTTACCCTTAAAAGTATATATTTAGTGTAACGTTGGGTTTTTACCAATATAGACAATAGATTTTACAAAATTTAACTAATTCACTTAAAGCGGCTGTACAATTTTTTGTGTGTGTGTGTGCCAGTAAAGATATATATATATATATATATATATATATATATGTATGGGAGCTAGCAATGGACTTCTGAAATGCTGGAGAATTTTTACACTAAATGCAGCAAAAGACCTTCAAGAGGAAATGACCCGTCTCATCACCACAGAGGGCTTTCCTTTTGTCTACCTGGGCACTGCAGAGAGACACTGTGAGGCTCGGGCTGTTGGACACAGAATAGTTTTGTCCTGAGGGCTGTTACTCGGCTCACACGGCTCTGCCACCTGATCTGCTGACTCTTCCAGACGAATCCTCTGTCTAAAGCTGCACCTTTTAACTGAGACACAAAGGTGACTGACATGCGCAGTTGCAGACAGTGAAAACGTGTCTGTAACTGGGATCAACAACATCATCATCTGAAAGCAGCTCTTAGGGGCAAAATGACCACTGTGTTCTTCAGCGTCTGTTTATAGAGCGTTTTTATTCTCAGGAAGTGCCCCGGAAACTCTGCTCTCGACTCCAGAAGTTGTGGAAAGCGCTTATAAACTCATCGCAGTGAATAATTAACATCCTCAGAATGCATTAGGTGAGTGAGAAATGCATGTGGACCGCAGCAAAGATTTTAAAATGAATAAAATACTGCACTGTTATGTACAGTAAGTGGCTACAACTGTGGTTATGTCCAGTACAGAATATGGACAAGAATAAACAGTAAACTATATAAACAATAGTCACAGTATTAGATAGATAAACTTATCTATCTCCATGGAGACCAGCAGGTGACCCCAGCAAGTTACAGGTCAGATCTGTGGAGAAGCCAGACAACTCATAGTAAGATTACATTTAAAAAACAGTCATAAAAACAGCTATAATTGAAGAAATACATATAGATGGAGATAGAACTACAACTTACTGTAAATTATTGTAATGAATTATAAATAGAATAAACTAATCTTTTAAACTAATCTAATAATGTCCTTGTTTGGATTATGTTTTTTTTGCTTAGTTGTAAACAAAAACATGTAAATCTAAGTCACATTAGAAATTAGGGCTTTAGTCCTTTAGTCATTTAGTCGATCAGTCGGTCAATGGTGTCTTAGTCAACCAAGATTTTTATTAGTCGACTTATCTTAAATGATTATAAATTATTTATATGGCAAAAACTAGAAGATATGAAGTGAGTTCGCTGAAGATTTTGAAGTCTTAACGTATAAATACACTATGTCCTAGTACTTTTCTGTATAAATAGTTGTTTTTGCATGAACTCCTCTACAGTTCTTTGTTGTTCTTTTGAGTACAGTTTGGTTTTGATATATTTTTGTAACCCCCCCTTTTAGTTGACTAATTGGTCGATAGGGCTGGTCTATAGTCGACCAAGAATTTCTTTACTTGACGACAGTCCTATTAGAAATCCTTATATTTTGTTTTTAATTTCTGAAAAATCATTATGAATGTTACCTTTATTAAAATAAATATGCTCAATAAACTGTAAACACATACATTTCAGAACCTTCTATTTCAACTCTCCACAGCGTCTGAACAAACCCAAACAGGATAAAACAATTGAAGATCTGCGACTGCCCGGATAAGGCGTTGACCTCCAGCGCAGTGCTCACTTTCTAATCACCTGTAAACCCGGCTATCTTTAACCCTGCGCCGGTGAAATGTATTGACGCTGGTGTAATCCGGAACTGCTCAGTTTCTCTCATAAATAATGCAGAGGGTCTGTGAAGCGTATCGACACATCAGTCCAGTCTGAGCCCCTGGTCACCGTTCTGTTCTGCTCACCACTGCAAAGCATGCTGGGACAGGGGGTAAGCACTCGTCCACATCAGGCCTGTGGGAAGAGAATAGAAATTATTATTACTTGTAAAGGTGAAACGGTATGTAATTAGAAAATATATGGTGCAGATTTAGTACTGACCAGAGAGTTTTAGTCAATTTAAAGCAAATTTTCACTCAACAAAACCAGAAGTAGGTTTTTAAATGTGTCTAACAAGTTCCTAGCTCACACAAAGCCAACACTACATTGTTAACATCCGCAAGGCTTCACTTTTAGTTGCAGGCTTTAAATCACCTTTTTTCAGACAGTAAAGTGAAACTTGTGTGACCTCCCCAAGCACAGCCAATCAGAGCGCTGCTTTCAGCAAGATGACGAGACATAAAATACTATATTAGATGCAGACAGAGAGCAGCAGTCTCATTTTTGTCACACAGCAAAAGACATATATCTATCTTAAAATTACTTGAAATTACAATTTTGATCAAGATTTGAGTAGATGTGACTCAGTAAGATTGAATTTCTAATGTGATGCAGAATATTTCACTGATTTCAAGGTATTTCTGACAGCTTCAGCGATAATTTATCTTAAAATAATAAAAAAATTGCCAACGGTGTAAGTAAAATAATCTTAACGCACTAGAAGATAATTTGGCTTGAAGTAAGAAAGGGAGTAAAATCAAATTATATCAAATTAATACTCTTAACTAATCTTAACTGTCTGAAATTAAGATTAATATCCTAAAGAGACATTTTAATTCATCTTGAAATTCATTTTTTGCAATGCAGAAAGTGCTGCTTTTAAAATGTACTCAATGGGGAAAGCAAAAAATAAATAAATAAATAATTTACAAAAAAAAAGCCGGGTACCCCAGCTTTAATGTACAGCAAATAATATATCTTTGCAGCTATTTTTGATAGATCCTACGAAGAGTTTACCAAGGGTGGGCATTGATGATACTGATCAAAGCTTTCAAGGATTATTTCAATAACAACAATCAAAGTAGACAAAGAACGTTTCATTTTGTTTAAAATTTATAATGTGGAGGAGAGAATAATGCCTGGTTCTTTATTGATTGTTTTGCTTTCTTTTTTGGTACAGATGTATGTTCAGGAAACTAAAAAAAAAACCCAAAAAAACCCAACAAAATTAACTAAAGGAATTTGTTAAAACTTCAAACTTAAATTTTACATTTCTTCAAGGCAAACCTGGCAACAATTCAAGGCTCACTAGTGTTCCCCGCACACTGGTTGAAAACTGAGGGGTAGTTTACATATTTACATTAAGATTTTGCTGAAACTCTTTCTCAGTTTTCTCTTTTTTGACCATTTTGATGAAGATTGCACTTCCTGGTTGGACATGAGCTACTTGCGCAGAAGTAATTCCGTAACTGTTATCAAGCAACTCCACTAGGGAGGGCCAAAGCTCACATTTGACAAATACAAATATATGACAACCACTTTATTTTCTTCATGGAATGATTCAATTGTCAAAAAATGTTCCTTGAGAAGAAATCATCCCAACATTATGGATGGAATTCTGTGTATTGATGACAGAAATATAGAGATTACAGCAGTGATAACATTTTCATTCAAAACTGCCCGTTCTGACTGATGTGGCAGAATATGGACAGCACGATGGACAAATTGTATTTATGTTTTTGTATAATTTTTGCATAAGGAGGGGCATAATTAATAGCGTACAAGGTGAAATCAAGGAATTCCTTTATATAACTTAACTCTTTCAACTTTTTTTCTCAACTTTTTTTTACAAACTGCAACTTGCCACTTCTGCTGTTTAAGTCCTTAAATCTTCCCCAGACTTGTTCTGAGCATGTCTGCCGTCTAAACACGGTCACTACAACCGCTGCTAGGCTATTAGCATCTCATGCAGTCCATTGAGTAAGCGCTATGCAGCCAGTAGATGGCGCCTAAACTCAGTAATTGCTGTGGGAAGCAGCAAAGACACAGATGTTCGTTTAGTTTATTATAAAAAATTTTTGTTCCAAAACATGAAATGGCAAACTTAAGGTACTCAAGAGCAATAAAGGCTAATAACAATACAACAAATGTGTCTGTTTTTTCCCTTTAAGGTTAGTCTTAACTTAATCAGGGGCGTCAGACTGCGGGGGTAAAAGGTACTGGTTACCTCAGGGTCCAGGGCAGGGAAGGGTCTTCAAAAGCATGTGGTTTTTGCATTTTTCTGTGCTTTATTTCTATTATTTATTTATTATTTCGTTGTAATAAAATGCAATGTGATTGAGTAAAGTCCTTGAGAGACTAAATACAATTATGTATGAGATCTGAGGGCCCCGTCACCCCCCCAGTTTTGTACAAAAATGTAGTAATTATAATTTGCAGTTAGTGTATTTTATAGTGTATAGTGTAGTAATATGTTTTGAAGTCTTTGTTTAATTGAAAAAAATAACAACAACATTTGAATCATATACAAAATTGTGTATTAGGTGCCCACTAAGAAAGTTACCTGGGGCGTAGAATTTGGTGCGACGCCCCTGAATGTAATCATAGAACCCCAACAATTGTGAGAGTGAGTGTGTGAGAGAGAAGTGCAGACGGTACAGCAGAGCGGTGATCTGAGGGAACGCTCACTAACGAACCTCCGAGGGGGAAACAATCCATTCATTTTAAAGGAGAACGCCACCTCTTTAACCCACCGTTCAATAAGAGCAAATGCGAGTTTAGGAGTTTTATTGTGCTAAATACAGACAGGAAGACATGGATAAGAATAAAGCGGCCCAATTTGTATAGTTGCTGCGGGCTAAATGCTACTGCTGCCAGCTGTATTTTTACATCTACAGAATAACCCGTTGACTTTTCTGAGGTAACGCCAGGTCAACAACATCTGTAAAGAATGTTGAGACTTGATTTGATGTGCTTAAAATGGACACAATTTGCCAGGAAGTGTATTAGAAAAGATAAAAAGTTATTTCTCCTATGGAATTAACAGAGTTTCTCCCACACCAGACCACGCCCTCTAATGTGACCCGTTGCCGACTGTATCTATGAGGAAAATAAACGCCATATTTGCACAGTTATAAGCCAAATCCAAATGATAAGTAGCCAAAAAACCCCACAAAAACAGACAGCAAAGTGAAACTTGTGTGACCACTCCAAGCACAGCCAATCAGAGCGCTGCTTTCAGCTCTTATTTCCATGATGACGAGACACACAATACTATAAATGGTAAATTCAAGTAATTTCAAGCTAGGCTATAATTAAAATTACTTGAATTTACAATTTTTATCTGGATTTGAGCAGATGTGACTCAATAAGATAAAATTTCTTAGGTGATGCAGGATATTTCACTTTTTTATAATGTGGAGAAAAGAATAATGCCTGGATCTTTATTGGTTGTTTTGCTTTCTTTTTTGGTAGATGCGTTAGAAGTTGAGATAAGAAACTGATAACAGTATATAGTTGTACAATTCATTATTGTTTAAAAAAAGCATACATTGTTACTATTTATTTGTTTTAGTGAAATTTTTCATACTAATTGGCTTGATGTGGTGCACTGTCACGCAAAGGATAAACTAAAACAAAAATAAATCATACAGACTAATAGGGCTTCATTTACTCAATTATTTTTATTGTACATTAAGACTTTCAAAATACATTCTCATTCTTAAAGGTTGAAACACGATGACTGAAGGCTTTTAGACAGAGAAAAGTGTTTCATTGTTTATTCTTTATGATGTAATAACGCCGCAGTCTTTGTAATAGAAATGCATTTGTGTTTTAGAGTCTGTACAGTCCAGAGAACTACAATTCTTTTGTCATTTTTTATAGCTGACTAGTCACGATTAATCATTTAATACACAGCCGTAGCAATATGGAATCAAATGTGAGTTGGATGTCACCTGATACATCCTCTGAGTGTCTCCCACAGCGAGGCATGTGATCCGTGTCCTCCCCAGCCTGAAAAACTGTGAATAAAAGATGATGGGGACAGCCGTGTAAAGGATACTGTATATGAGTCAGCTGCAAACCAGACAACAGGCCAAAGAATGGAGAAAGAACGACTCAGTTTGAAGCCACCAATTCCAGGCATAACTTTACCTTCATTACATCACCTCATGTGTCATTTTAGACTTCAAGTAAATTATAAACGCAACTTTTTGGGTTATGTTCATTTCAAATACATAAACACATAAATATTAACCTGTACATGATGATTTAGAGCAGTGGTTCCCAACCTTTTTTGTCTTGAGTGCCACCTAAGCTTCATCAGCGTACCCCTTAACTTGAGTTTCAGACAAATAAATGGGTTTATTTGTATGATATTGTAATTATTACTATTATAGTTTTAGTTTTAATTATATTTATGGTCCAAGATACTTCAAAGATATTCTAAATTTACAACTAATGGCACTTTTTTCATTCAGATAAAAGTACATTTCATCTTCTTTTAAACCTGAAACCATTCCAAGTACCCCCTGGTAATTGCTCACGTACCCCAAAGGGTCCCCGTACCCCTGGTTGGGAAACATCGATTTAGAGGAATAGTAATTAGCTGCTTGCTTCAAATTTGATTAAGACTATTCATCTTGTCTTCTTATTTAGAACACTTTTGTAGTTTCTTTTATATCAGACAAAAGGTAACAGATGATGTATTAACCTTTACACGTTTCTGCCGTAACCTCTGCCTCCGTCAGAAGGGTCACACGATTCTTACCTATTGACTGATATAGAAGAACTAACTAAAGTATCCAAATTTTATTACGCACTGTAATTGCATGGCCCAACCACATAACTGAGTATAGTTTAAAACAGGGGTGTCCAAACTTTTTCCATCGAGGGCCACATATTGAAATATAGACCAAGCGGGGGGCCACAAATCAATCGCATCACCAAAATGTTAGTTATTTAGGTTGGAATTGTAGAAAATCTGAAATGTGCTGTAAATAGTACTTATCAGGACAATGTGGGCCAGTTCACCAGGAAGCTTAAGGGCCAAGAAAAATTGGTCTGAGGGCCGCATTTGGCCCCCGGGCCTGAGTTTGGACATGCCTGGTTTAAAACAACTATAACTCCAGAATCCAAACGTCACAAAAAAAAACAAACATGAAGTCGGGTTAAAGGATTTACTGTCACATTTTAATGTCCTCTAAATGTAAACCATAGCTTTGTTGTTGCACGTTTGAAATTTCTCACCTATAATTCTAGTCTCGTGTTCTAGGCATGCAATATTTACATCCTTATTTTTGTTTTTTTGCACTAAAGTAGTAAAGAGTAGATAGGCTGAGTAGTCTATAATGAACACGGAAACTAATATCAAGGTGTTATGATCATTTGAACAAAAATCAATGCTCAATGCTGTAAAAACATAAAAAAATAATCTTTCCTGACCACATGGAAATAAAACATGAGGGCTGCAACAATTAATTTGAGTGATTGTGACTAGTTGACAATCAAATCTAATTGTTAACTGGACTATACAGACTCTAAAACATTTGGCAAAAGGCCCTCTCATTAACAGCAGATAACGGCATATTCAATTAAATTTTTTTTTTTTTTTAATAATAAATCTGATTTTCATCAATAAAACACTTACGAATCTTCAGCCTAAGAAAAAATAAGTGCTGACTAGTGAACTGTTAAAAATAATGTTTGCTGCCCTACAAAAATCGTAATATTTTTGTCAAAAATTACAGTCTACTGTCCCGGAAAAAACGGTATTTGAACCTTTTCCTTAGAATGGAACTCCAGTTTGAAATTTAAGACGCCTATTGTGACAACATTAATTTACCGTTTTGCACACAGAAAAGAAAGAACCCCGCATTCCAACCAGGACTCCCTCGCTCCATTGCTTGCAGCGTCTTTGTTTTGCCACCCGCACTCCCTTCAACCACCGGAGGCGCTGGAGAACCACACAAACCTGTTCCTCTCCCCGCTCTCTCTCTCCTCCAGCCCGGGCACCGCTCCAGAGATGATCCGTTATCAGGGCGGAGAGAGAGCGCTACCCAAACCCGCTCGCCGCCTCTCCTCCTCCCCATAGAGAGCTCCACAGACACCGGCAGCTTACTCCGGCAACTACTACCTGCAAACTTGGATCAAAACACACGGGATTTACCATAACAAAGTGGAATACTTCACCGATTCTTGCGTTTTCATTCGGATTTTTACCGTGTTTGGACGCTTCCTGGAGCCAAATTGCAGCAACACATCGGAGCAGCAGCCGCCTGTTCTTCCTCTTTTGTTGCGCTTGTTTATCTCCACGTTAGGAGGAATATTTCATCGCATTTTTTGCTCAATTTAAAATGAATGAATGACCAAAACAAAGGAGGTTGATGTGCACAACTCCCCCGCGCATCTCGTCTTCGCCTCGCCCAAGGAACGGAGGCTCCAGCAGCAGCGGGTGAAGATGGACAGCGGCGGCGGGACGGAGAGCTCGGACGGCGGCCAGGCGAAGAGCGACGCCTCGGCGAAGAAAGGGAAGGGGGCGAACCGCGCTCCTTCCCCGGCTCGCCCCAAGGATGTACCCGGCTGGTCGTTCACGAAGATACGCGGAGGGATAGGGACCCCCACTCTGAGCGTCAAACCGGGGGGGATTCACTTGGGGAGCCGCGTTTCCCGACGAAGCCCCGTGGGAAGCTTCGGCGGCGGCGGGAAGGACGGAGCTAGCAAAGCGGCGGGAAAGCACTCGTCCGCGGCGAAGAGCTCAGCGGGGAAGGGGGCTAAAAACACCCGGAGGAAGGTGTCGGACGCCAGCACCGGGTCCGAAGACTTGTCGAAGGACTCCGGCTGTGCCCCCGAAAAGCTTTCCCCGACCGATAGCAGTTCCGAGCTCTCCGACTGCCCCTCGGATGAAAACAAACTCTCCACGGACGCGTTCAGCAGCGACACCGAGTCCCGGAGCAGTCGCGGCGGCGCGGAGGGGGAGCACAAGCCGCTCAGGGACGCAGCGCTGGCGGACAGGAGCAGCAGCCACCGGTCGGTCACATCCGCCGGGAACATGAGGAACGTCCCCGTCTCACTCGCGGGGGAGGTCATGGGTGATAGGGATCGACTGTCTCTGCTGGGGGTTGAGGCCGGGGAAGGAAGCATCTCGCCCGGCGATGAGAAGTCCATGACCTCGTTTGATAGCCGGGTCCCTGCCTCCACGTCCCTGGCCTTCTCTGACCTCACCGAGGAGCTCATGGACAGCGTGCATGAGGAGTACGCACGGGAGATCGAGGAGCTGCGGTCTGAAAACGACTACCTCAAAGTGAGTACGGACACAACAACAGCACATGGCGTTACATACAGGGAGGACATGCCAAGGGTTTGGGACTTTAACCAACCAAGGAAATAAAATAAAAACTCTGCCACAATAACACAGGGAGGAGATTAAGAATAACAACATCCTCTCTGAAAGGTATGATGTGACTAGCTAACCACTCGGCCACATTAAAGAAGACATATTATGCTTTTTTTTCAGTACTTAGTGATAAGCAGCAACATACGTAGATAATTATTTGGCATTTTGTTCAAGTGCACAATTGATCTAAACGGCTTGATAATAGAAATGCGACTATTGATTTGCTGTTAAAAATGCAGAATTGATAAGCCCCGCCTTTTCATAGTTAAATTTCACTGTAGCGTGCAGTAAATTTTCATTTACTTGTTAAAAATGGCCACACAACATGTATGACCCTGAGTCTAAATGTGTGGAATAAACCAAGTTACTATTATGAAGTGGGCGGGTATAGGGGATAGGTGAAGACAAAAAATTTCTGAGCACTCAAGCCTCAGATGCAGCACACTTTGATTACTCAAACATGCATGAATCATATTGAAATCCCTCTAATAAGAGAACACTAAAACATTACATAAAGATTACATAAACAATTCATAAAGGTTGAGTACTTTCCTTTAACTGATGGAAGTAATATCTTAAAATCTGTATTTTTTCCATGATCTCGATAACAACATTCAAACAATCTTTCATCAATGCATCAGGAACATACTAAAATGTGGCAGCATCTATTTGGTTAAGCTTCAACTACATTTAACCACAAAAGGGCAGAAATTTCAGTTTACTTTTGTTTATATCCCAACATTCTCTTTGTAAAGTCGATTTTAATAGTTTTATCTGTAGAGGTTATGTTTAATATCATTTTGCATGTCTCAGAAACAACAATTGCAAGTATTTTGCAGAGCCATAAGCTTAAATCGGTTTAGTGTCAGTCTTGAATTAATTGTTTGACTTTATTTCGCTAAGATATTCTGCAAAGAACCAGAAAGAAAGAACCAAAGTTGAACTGTTGGGCAACATCTGTCCAAAAAGATTATTGTTTGTTGACAAACCAACCTGAACTTGCCAAGACTGTGGGCTACCATTTGAAAGCTCATTTATCTTGCAACAGCATAACAACCAGGTTACAATAACAGAATATTCCACTAAATGCAGTCAGTTTACATTGTGGATACGTGCAAAGTCCCAGCCCTCTTTCACACAAGTCCAAGGGCTACAGTCATGTTTGGCATCCCTCTGTCCATTAGTCTAGCTGTGGACCTACTGTATATTGACTGGTTGATGCATTAGGACCAAGGGCAATGGACTGGGAGATCCAAGGTTATCAGTAATGTAATGTATGAATCAATGACATTAACTGAGTAACAAACATAGTGTATGGGTCCTACATATTGCAAGCTTGTACATTAGGTAACAATTTCAGAGTCAGAAAAGTTAATGAGGCTGGACGATACTGACAAAAATGAAGATGTCGATATTTTGATAGCGATTAACAATGCATCAAGAATGTGCCAGAAAGGCCTGTTAATGTCATGGTTGAGGTTCTACTACTGCACACAACACGGACAATAATATTAGCCGTTAAAGTGCTGAAATATCACTTTATATATATATATGCTCTTGTTTTGAAGATTACGCTATACATTTCTGTTCTTTTTTATCATTTTTTTTGTGTGATCATTTATAATAGTTTTAATTATAGACAATATACTCAATATTCAAAATTTTCTAATCTCCAAAACAACGATTGCTATACTATTCATGTATTTCTCGCTTCAACCAAGTAATGTGTTGCTCGCTAGCGCTGGCTATTCGACATCCCTTTTCCGATGTTTAAAAATGTTAAATGTTTAAATCTGTTTGCCATGTTCTTACTTACGATGAGTTCACGTTATTGCTATTTCTCCACTGCTCCATTTAAGCATTTCAAGGGGAAAAAATGTCCAAAATAGGCTAGCAACAAGCTAACCACTAACAAATTAAATATAGCTCCAACTTCTCATTTTTCATCAATATTTTTGCATTTTCTTTCATGTTTAATGTCCAAAATTGTAACACAACACAACGTCAATATAGCATTTCCATTAAATACAGTAGTTTAGCTAGCTTAGTCTCTCAAACCTAAAACTTCTGGATAAACATGCCTAAAACAGCTGGAATGGCTCTCAGTGCTAATGTTTACGCCGCTTTGACCTACATGTGCTGCCGCTACAGAATGAACTCACTTCCCTCTATTGTTCTGCACTCTCTTTTCCATCGCCATAACCTGAAGGGCTAATTAAAGTTACATTAAGTATTGGAACTTCGAAGCCGTGTTGCCATTTACCAGACTTAGCATCCCACAATTGTTTTATTTAGTTTTTGTCTAGTACCCTTTTTGCACTAGAAGAACAGAACACCAATAACTATTAAGTTTTTGTAATTATTGTTTACGTTGTCAACTTCGTCAAAAGATTTCTCCGCGAAATGTGCGACTTAATCTCGAATTGTGGTTCTGGCTTGTTATGTGTAGAATTTTATCGTAATCGGACTAAGTTACATTTGTGTAAATTTGGTTTGGTTTTGCATTATGGAAAAATAGTATTTTGGCTCTGAAGCTGGAGAAATTAGATAAGGAAGTATGCTGCTGGTATACACATATTTCAAGGCTACTAGAAAAAAACAGCTTAGTCTCTCAATAATTTAGCAAATTGGATGTAAAGTATTATGGTCAAAGATATTTTTCAAATTATAGTACCTGGTAGGTCAGGACTAAGTACCCACATTCTAATTGATACTAAAACTAGTTTGTCAAGGTCTGCAAAGATCATTTTGTAATAAATTAGTCTAGCGATTATTCTTTTGATTAATTAGTTAGTTAATTAGTTTTAGATTTGACCCTGAAGAAGCTGAAGCTGAAGCCATTTGAGGATCCTGGTGGAGTATATTTAGGGACAAACGAGTGTTTTCATTAAATATACTAAATTCACACATTTTCCGCGTCATTTCATGCAATTACAGCTCCATTTGAGTCATAAAACGTCTTTTCTCAGCTCATGGGATGTTCTGGAACCTATGCATAAATTTCAATACCAAAACCAAGATTTGCATTGCTAAATCGGAGCAGCTTTGTAAAGAACGTACAGTACTACTGCTTGAGAATCACAAGTTGATGCAGCAGACTTCCCTACATTACGCTCCTCGCTCTCTTGGCCTTGTCTGCCTGAGTACGTCTGGCGCTGTAGCAGTTGTTCACTTCAGTAAATGTTGCCTTTATTTGGCAGACTCTCTCCAGAGCGTGTCTACATAGATTTGGACAGCAGCCAAAGGAACTCACTACGACGCAAGCGAGGATGATGTTTTGAATACTCCGGCAGCTCTCCGTGTTTGAGAGTGGGCTGTGCAAATGCAGTCGGAGATAGTGGATGAGTGGTTGTAGTGTTCCCAGCCTGATAATGACTCAGTGGGACCAAATGCTTGTTTGTAACACATGATTTTAGGTCAAAAGCATGCCTTATCCTTGGTAATTGTCTCCTGATTACTACTTTGTTGAAGAAAACAGTCTGGAACTAGACTAAACTACTGCTTTGCATCTGTAACAAAGCATCAGAGATTTTTTTTTACTGACTTTAACTCTAGTAAGTTGTAAGGGTGGGACAATATAGCAGTGGTGACATCGGTATTGTGATATTTTCTTTATTTCTTTCAGTTTTATATATATCGGTATCCTAAAAAGTCCCCGAAATAGCACCATATCATCATCATAAAACGTCCACTAAAAATATCAGAAATACATGTTGTTTGCATTATCTTTAAAGTTAATTTGTGAACTTAATTAAAATTTGTGTGCCATGTCATAGATTTTAATATACTCATGTCAGTATTTGGATATATTGGTGATCAATAGGGCTGTAGTCGACTAAAGAAATTCTCGGTCGATTAAACACAAGTCTTATCGACCGATTAGTCGACTAAAAGGGGGTGTGGCAAAAATATATCAAAAGTATATTTTGAGTATTGTCATGAATCTAACCCAAACTGCACTCAAATGACCACAACTGCACAGGAACTCATTCAAAACAACTCTTTATACAGAAAAGTACAAGTAAACAGTACAAGTCAGAGATGTATAAATTAGATTAAATTTATGACTCACTCCGAAATCTTCAGCTAACTCACTCCATATCTTCTCATTTTTGCTGTTGTTTAATATTAATCCGTATCTGAATCTAGATAAAATAATTAGTTGATTAATTAATGAAAATTTTGGTCGACTAAGACACCATCGACCGATTAATCGACTAAACGACTAAAGGTAAACAGCCCTAGTGATCAACCAAATATCTGATATTGGTATCATCTAGAAGCTATTTTAACACACAGTCAAAAGAGTGCAATTTAACTAATTAATTTTAGTGGTTGAATTTTTACAATGTTAAACAAAGGCTGGTAGAGAAAAGGTAAAGAAAATATTGCCCAATTAGAGTAAGCTGGCAAAAGAAGCTTTAAGATAGGTCACTATTAAGTATAAAAAGTGACAGAAGGGAGAAGGACTGCATTTCTATGAACAGCTTCATTGGTTGACAAACAAAGGCCACAGGTTGTGACTGGCTGACAATGAAAGTCAGGTTACAGGAAGAAGAGATTACTGAAATATCCTACATTCATTCATCCATTCCTACCTCTACTGTTCATTCACATCCATATTCTCCCCACCTAAGAATAAAAAGTAGCTGTGTAAGTCCCCATCACAACCACGTTACCCAACCTGTTTTCTGCTAATACATGTACTTTGACCAATCAAACTGTCTGTTCCTCATTCGCTGTGATTGATTGGCGAGCGGGTCGATATACCGTTAGAACCACCACGGTGACTAAACAAGACCAGGCTGTCGGACATCGATCCAGGATGATGGATCGGCAGGAGCTGGTTCTACAGGAAAGAACACAGTTACCTCTTTAGTGATGTTGTAGTTACTTTGGCTCTAAAGTTGGAGAAATTAGATGAGGAATTACATGCTGCAGGTGTAGATAAAGTATATTTAAAGGCAATCAGAGAACAACTATGGTAGAACGACTCTAAACTGGGCCAAAGTCAGAGCAGTTTCAGACGATAACTCCTTCCTTAAGAAGGCTGGCCACGCACGACTTTGGCCGTCGAAAGGTGTCTGATTCTAGGGAAATCTTGAGTCATGACCCAAAAACAGGACAACAGTTAAACTTAGATCCGGCTTACGATCAAAGAAGAGCTGCAACTGATATCAAACGTTTCTGATATTTTGGTATCTCGGTCACAGAATGCGCCCTCCTCTCGCTGTTTCTACAATCTTTGTGAAGCATTTGACCAAAAGAAAACACAAGCGCACGGCAGAAAAGCTTAGCTGTGAACTGAGACAACATCTCCCCATTTCCTATTCTATTTACGAACTTTTACAATTGCAAAAACACCGCTAACATGTTGTCCTAGCCTCAGCTAACCAATTACGGAGACTTAACTCAGTGGTTCCCAACCTTTTTTGTCCCCCTAAGCTTTGTTTTGTTTTTTGAGTATCCCTTAACTGAGGTTTCAGGCAAACATGTGGGTTTGCTGATATTTTTAGTTTTAATTATATTCATGGTCCAAGAAACTCATAAGATATACTAAATTTACAACTAACTAATTTTTGTTCTGGTAAAAGTACTCTGAAACCATTCCAAGTACCCCCCTGGTAATTGCACATGGAGTAGGAGTCCCTGTACCCCTGGTTGGGAAACACTAGCTTAACTCACTTCCGCAACCCATCAGAAACACATTACAGAACTTCAAATCCTGGCTAAAAACTTGCCTGTTTAAACGGGTATTTCCTTGATTTTTACACCTTTATTTGTCCTTTTAAGCAATTTCTGTATTGTAAAGCGTCTTGGAGTGTCCTAAAAAGCGCTATATAAGTTTGATTTATTGTTATTATTTAATCACACAGATTCAAGAGCCTGATATTCGTTCAGACAAACTTTGATCGTAGCCATTATGTGAACCGTCTCAAGAAGTGCTATCTAGCGACTTTACATTCTTCATGTCTAGTGTGACGTCCATAAAACCAGTCCAAGTCGCAGTATACTTTTCAAGCTTTTCATAGGCCTGAACCTTTAGATTGAAAATGACTCCCGGATGACAGCTGAAACATTTCAAAACATCGCACAACTGACTACGTTTGAAACCTTTTTCCACCAAGTTATTCTAGTAAAAAGTTCCGTCAAGTTTTTCTTGACTTTTCTTTTAATAAACAACACAATCGGCGGTGTGGTTTAATTCAGTAAAAATCCAACAAATCTGAAAAAGCTGGACCATAGTTTGATATACGTGTCATCAAAACATGCAGACCCAATTAACGTGAATAATAGTTTTGGGGCTCTGCAGTGAACGCATCCCAGCTTGAAACCTGTTCGGTACAGAATGTAGGGCAGTGTGTAACAGAGAAATCAGATTGGCCGGCCCCAAAGCCTCATGGGAAATCAGCAGCTGCAGCAACACCTGGACGGGGATCAGAAATGCAAAACAAAAACACGATGTGAAGATTCCCCTATCATTATGTACCATGTCTGTCAACATATGGCAAAAACACCCCTACTTGGCAAAAATCATGGCTAACAACCTGTTACGCAAAGTAGTAACTAAACCCTGCTGTATATTTTGCTCTGGGTTATTGGGTGGTTCTGGGTTACAATTCGAGTTGGACATAGAGGGTCTTTTTTGGCCCTATTTTTGAGGAATGTCTTGTGACTGTAATTGAGACTGAATTTGCTGATAGTTGACCATTTGCCAATTCCTCATGACCCCTTTCCTTTCCATGGTCCAATTGTAGCTCATACTTTCGAATTCGGGAATGTACTAACTGATTCGATCATAGACAAGTATTTAGAAGCAGCAGTTCTAGATTAAGTACAACTAGTTCACTGTATTCCTGGTTCTTGGCTTGTGATGCTCGTTCATTTAATGCTGTGAAAATTGGATTTGTGTTCATCCATTTATCACTCCAGTTTCAGCACGGAATTCTGGGCCCTGGGTATAAATCATCTTTTGGGCCCGCACTACATGTTCTCTATGAAAAATGCACATCATAGAGTGAAGGCCCCTCTTTGCATTGGGTTCTGGGTAAATATGTACCCTTAAGTTTCAGTCCAACTCAATTGCCTTTAAAAAATGTAAAAAGTCTAAAAAGTTAATCAAAAATCTGAATATTGAGACTTCTATGGGGGAAATACATTGTTTTGTTGCAGTCTCATTGTAAAAAGAATTGAGTATAAAAAGAATTTGTAATATTGTTTAGTCTTTAGGTATTTCCCACATGTAGAGGTTATGCAGATGACATCACAACATTTGTAATTTGAGAGAGTCTATGGTGAGTAATGATTTTCTGATGAATGTGAAAGAGCGACTACAGTCTAATAAAAATGTAAAAGTCTGCATCTTCAATATTTACTTTGTACCTGTCAACTAAACAAGAAAACACTATTAAGTAAACAGTAAGTTGAAGAAAACCTGATAAACAACAGGAACGCTGTAGCTACGCTCTCATTTATCGCTAATACACTTTTGAATCAGACACACGTTGAATTATTTCTGTTTTGTACTGAACTAAGATATTTCTGAGTCTAGTTGAAGTGTCCTTTATCTCCCCCTGCAATTAGCATTCAAGCTGGCTAAGCCCTTCCCAGTCGGAGCAACGATGATGAAACTACTTTCAGTTTCTATTTTCCTGTACAAAGTCTGAGGATGCCGAATACAGTGCAATTAAAAACTGATTTGTATTTTTGAACCAATTTTTTAGTTAGCTTTAATTTTCCGAATGAGCTCCAGAGAACGTTTCCGACGGTACAGTGCAACAATAATTGGCTGTATAACTTCGATTGCGCCTATTTCAAATCATTTACACTTCCTCGTTAATGTGCAATGTGCCCCATATTATGGTGTGATATATTATCCTCTGTCCTTGCATTAATTGTTCGCCCGCTGCAGGCCGTCCTGACATGGCGCAGTTACCCGAGAACCCATCCATTTCCCAGTAACCTCAGCACAGGAGGCTAACGCTATGGCAGATGTGCTGTGTAATTATCAGGCTGCTCAAGAGCCGCGATCCGATTGGTCCGCGCCGGCTATAATTATGAAAAGCGAGCCGCGATTGGTCGCCGGAGTCTCCTGATTTGCTGCAGTTGCTGTAGTTAGCGCAGTGTGAAACAGGTCAGTGGATCAGGATTATTATACAGCACCAGTCCCCTGTTCACTGTCCTCACATCCAACTCACTCTGAGCCATAGGGTCAGTGTTGGGATTCTGCTCAGCCAATCACAGCCCGGAGACGTATTATGGGCTGTTCGGGTTTGGATATTCAGGGATCAAGCATTAAATTATGACACATGACTTGGAACTTATCTCTTCATCATGGTAGAGGACACTGTGTGATATGAAGCTAAATACAGTTCGCACTGATTGATTTTTTTTTTGATTAATTGAAATTTTCTGTCCCATTAATCCATTAGTAAAGCATAATTTTTCTCATAATTTGCAACTTTTCTAGCCATTTTTGAAAATATTTTGTCCAACAGTCAGATGCACTGGACTTTGACTATTTTGAACTGGAAAAATATCAAGAAATATAAACTGTTCTTGAGTATAATTGTTGCTCTATAGTACCATAAGCTAAGGCTTCTTTCATTCTGCAGGCTGAATCAGATCTTTATGTCCAGATGTGACCTGCATATTGTGAACAACCCAAATAAGATTTGTGACTGTGACCCAGACCATTGTTATACCTGGCACTAAATCAGATTTGAATCTGATCTTTTGCAAAGTGACTGCACATTTATCTGACAGACAGTGCTGACTTGCTGAAGATGCCACATTTTCTTCTGGAAAAAGGCTTGCTCGCTTGTCCATCGCAGCCGAGGATGAAGTCCACTTGTGTCATTTTTCCGATGAGTTTTCTGGTGGCTCCGTGGATCCACACATCCTCTTACAAGAAGGGCATTTGTATGTGCTATCTCTGTCTCTGGCAGTCTAGGAGTAGGGATTGGTATTAATAAGATTCTAGCAATACCAATACCATTGCTTATCAGTTTTTCGTATCGATTTGATTCCTTTACGATTCTCTTATCGATTCCTGTATATAGTTTTAAAAGAATATGTGGCTTTAGTTTTATAAGCCTGTTTTAAAAATGTAGACAGAAGCGTTGGCTACATTACGATTAAAACAATGTTAAGCGTGTGGATCAAATCGGGAGGCAGTAAGGGCTGTTCTGTTATCTGGCTCATTTCTCTCTCCGCCCCTGCTCTTCACACGTGTCCCGTTGTTATTCCAATAAACGGGGGCTGATCCTGTCGGTCTCTCACCTCTGCTGAGCTCTGATCGCAGCCTGACGTGTTCACGACTCCCTACCGTTGTTTTGGCTCTCCTGTGCTGTCTCCATGAAAGCGTTTATTATATCCACACGGATTCGGCCTGACGTGCGGCGCGGGAGTTCAAACGTTTGTAATGAAACCGAAAGTGTGAGTGCTGCACGGAGATGAGGCCGATGCGGCATTCAAAGGTACGGCAGCCCAAAGAGGCATCGATGAGAAGAATAGTCATACCCATCCCTACATAGGAGCGTGTCTTTTCTGCATTTTAGTTGACTCTTAGCTTCTTAGCTTCTTTCCCTTTCCAGTATTTGGAGTTCGATAAATTCACCGGCCCGACATAACACTCTCCCTGTGTGGTTACAAAATGCTGTCATCTAAAGTCCTACAGAAGTGCTGAGAACATTAAAATATAGAATTACAGCGCATGTAGCACACAGTAATCGCAGAGCTGGTAGTATGAGCCTTTCCCTGCATACCCCTGCTTGCCTCTGGGCCGTATCGCGTTCCTCATTCCCCTCACAGCCCGGTCCCCAGAGCCCTTTGTGTTTCATCAGCAGCGGCTCCAACTGACCCACATCCACGGCAATAGAAAAGCACTGCATCACTCTCACTACTACTAATGCTACTACTAAAATGACTACTACTGCTAAGTGCATATTAGACTAAAACGCTGCACCGATACAAGCAAAATACATGACAAACCTGGGTATATTATGTGTACACCAAACACAAATGGTCCAATCTGCATATTTAGAATACTTTCACTTAATTTGCGTTAGATATTATAGTCTAAAAGTGACATTTATTAACGGATGCATTTATTTGGCACTAATTAGAGCAGACAACTACAGAAAACATCACGATGAACGATAATACTGAAGCTACTTTATGCCACGACACAAGTTGCAAAATCAAAGCAAGCCCTTTTCCAAATGAACCATATCGTCAACACATGAGCTGTAATTGAATAAAGAGCGGCATGAAAGCCTTAAGTAGTTAGTTTGCATCATTTATGAGCGTATTATATTAATTATTCAACAAACTACTGCTGAAATACTGTTGAAGATATTACTGAAAAATAACAATTCGTTTTCTGTTAGCGTGAAGACAAGATACACGCAATAAATACTGACAAAATACAAATATTGTTCAGGCTTTGATTTATTGAACGATAAGTGTAATTTGAAGCCTAAATCGTGTGATCAAATACAGCAATTTATTCCATTTATTTTTGAAAGTAATAGTATTAGAGCTGCAACGAGTTAATCGATTAATCGCAACTAATCGATTATTGAAATAACTGTTATAATAATTAATCATTAAACAGTTAGGGAAGGGCCAGTATAGATTTTTTTGAGCTGATACCAATATTTATCTGTTGCTGATACCAATATAAGTTGACAAATTAACTTAATAAATTAATAATGATAAATAATAACAGAATGTTATTTTGTCGAACATTTTTTGTTACATTATTATGTAAACACACTGCCTCATATTTGAGCCTAATTGCTCTTCTATTTCCATTTTTACGTGTCAGTCTGTCAAAACAAAGAAGAAAATATCAGCACCAAATATTGGTTGTTTCTTCGGTATCAGGTTTATGAGTCAGCTTGAACAGTAGACCTAACAAAAATCTGATATTTACCAGCCTTTTGCAATCTTAACAACTGATCGATTCATAAAAAGAATAATCGTAAGACCAATCAATTAGCAAAATAATCTTTAGCCCTAAACTGTATTCTGAATTCTGGCAAACAGAAGAATACCTGTACCAGAATACAGTGACTGAAAATGATTATTTCGAATACATATATTTTGATATGCATTTACTTATTTTATATAGCACCGACTAGACCTGGGCTATATGACAAAAAATGATTAGCACAATTTCCTTGGGGCCAGATCATGATTTTGAGTTTATCACAATTCATGTTAACTTATTTTTTTTTCTATTGCCTATAATAGAGCTGCACAATTTAGGAGAAATATCTAATAGTGATTTTTCTGACCAGTGCGATTAAGATTAGATGTGCGTTTTAGGTTTGAATAATAGGATTCCGTTTTGTTGCTTTTTAGTTTTTGTCACGTTCAGTTGTGTTTGTCATATTTAAATGAGTCTTTGTCGTTTTTTGCCAGTTTTTTTTTTTTTTCACGTTTTTGTCGCTCTTGAGTTGTGTTTGTTTGCAGGCTTGTTTTGGTCGCTTTTGAGCTTTTTTATCACTTCTGGTCGCGCTTTTTTGCTTTTTGTGTCGATTTCGTTGAATTGTGCAGCCCTGGTCTATAAGAGGTAAATAAAGTAATTTGCTCAGAGGCTACAGAAGCTAAACAACAGGAGAAAAAGTGTGTTTGAAGAAAAACAATGAGTCGCGATACGTCGATTTCACAAAAATAGCAGATTTATCACCGTATCGCCCAGCCCTAGCACCGACTACCACAAAGTCACTCTTACTACACCCACTTACTACAGTAGCAATCACACTCCTCCTCCGCTTGTCAGATCTGCAGGATACACGGCACAGGCCATGCATATTAAACAGACCGCTTGCTTTCTAGTCATGGAGAAAAATGTCTTTGAAATTCAGGGCTTACAGGCAAGTTACATAAGAAAAAGTCTGTGGATATAGGTGGTTTCCCGTACATTCTCATCGCAGGCACAATAATAAAATGTTGGAATTGAGAGGATAACGTTGCGACTTATGTAACTTTGCTTGTAGGTGGTTTGTCTCCATGGAATATACCCTGAAAAGCACATCTCTGATCTGTAACTGGGTCTAGAACATACATTTAATTCCATCGGTGTAATATTCTAGGCAAAACAATAACGTCTTCATAGATACAGTCTGCATCAATATTGCAGTATTGTTTGACACAATAACGATATCGCAATAAACAAAATATATCACAGTGACACCAGAGGCTTCCATCTAATAGAAATGTTCTGTTTTTAAAATGAAAACATTGAAAAATCATGAATAAAATAAAAATACAAATAGAAATAAAATAAAATTAGCCTTGGTTTTGTACTTGTTGCTTTTTATTTTAATTTAAGACATTACTGCATCAAAAATAGGACTGTTAGTAGAATAATCGTGACCAGTCGACTATAAACAATAATCGCAGTTGGACGGTCGTCGTTCTCTGGACTAAACAGACTCTAAAACACAAACTTAAAGACTTTTATAACAAACACAGTGACATTATTAAAGAAAAATGGCAAAAAAGAATAGATCATTTCTGATTTTCCTCAATCATACACTTTATTCATGAATATTCTCTATCTAGAAGCCTTCATTCACAATATTTCAACATTTATTTGGTAAAAAATGTTAGTTTATTCTAAGTTTCAATGTACAATAGGGACAATCAATCACTGACTTGTCAACTACTAAAGTAATCGTTAGTTTCAGCCTTAGTCAAAAAGTGTATTTAAATATCGTGCATATCACAATCATTTCCAATATCGTGCAGCCCTAGAGCAGCACTAACGGACCTCTGTGGCGGAGCAATCCGTTCATTTCAATATAGAAGAGCTGCTCTGTCATTCATTGCTCAACAACTACAAGAGCAAATGCAGACTTAAGACACGTTCAGACTGTGCTGACCAAAGCGACCAGTTTACATGTAAAGTCTTTGGTGGTCGCGCTGCGTTTTTGCGACGCGACCAGAGTGAGTGGCGTGGATCCTACGATTTTGCCGTGCGACCAGAGCGATTTTGCTGTGGCCACTGGTCGCTTCATTTGCGCAACCAGGGCGACCGCTGCAGAAGATAAACAAAGCTGAACTTGCAGCCAATACGACGAACCAATCATAGATCATGCTTGAGTCACGTAACTACGGATTTCATCTGGAAGAAGGACAAAGTGACACTGTGGTTAAAATACAGCTTTAAGGATCAGATACTGTACCAAATACACTCTCAGAAAAGAAAGCCTATTGTTCTCCTAGGGGTGCAATCGCTTGTCAATGGGGCAGTACCCTCTGATGTCGATATTTGTACCCCCAATGTGGACCCTTGTATTAAAGTAGTTCCTCAATTTGTCTAATAATAATTGTCCACAATGGGTACAATGTTCTAGATTTGTACTGAGAGTGTACAGACACAAAAAGATAGTGAAAGTGTTCCAGAAAAACGCCAATTAAATATCCAGGAATGCTTGCAGCTGCTGCGGGCTAAATGCTATTGAGATGCTAGCTCTGCCTGCTGTATTTTAACATCCACAGGACAGTTATTAACATCCAAAAAAGAGATAAGATGTTCTATTTTTTTTACTTAAAACAGTATCTTTTTGTAAAATAGGGCCCAGTAAGACAATAAACTATTCAAATAACCAACATAAAACCTGATTCAACACACTTTGACTCTTAACATTTTTATTGTTGTTGTATCATTGTTATTTTCATTTCACATTTGGGGTCACAAGTTGGGGAGTTATAAGGCAGTGACTTACCAGATCTCTTTTAGCGGCTCTGAAGAAGCTACTTGGATGAGCGGCGAAATGTATTCAGTTTTAAAACTTTCGTCCAGTTGACAGAATTCTATTTTCTTTTGCTCTGGAACCTGATGGGACGACTGAGAAATTACACAGACATCTCTGATTAAACAAAAATGGTCTCTTGAATCCTGAATACACTTAGCAACGGAGTATTTTGTCAACAGAGGCGTGGTGATTTTTGTTGCATGGCTTTCACTGTCTGATGTAATGCTGCGGTGTTTAGAGGAAGGTCGCCCACTAACTGGAGGGTTGGCGGGTCAATTCTTGCTATGATGCAATGTCTAATGTAGGGCTTTCTACTTAAGGCCCGGGGCCAAATCAGGCCCTCCAAGGGATGTGATAAGGCCCTCAACCCAAGTTAAAAAAATGTAGAAAATGTAGCTCTTTTTTTAAATCTCTTCTTAATGGTTTAGTCCTGGGTTTAGAGCTGATTTAACCGTTTAGTCATTATTTAATCCTAGTTTAGAGCTGTTAGACCTAGCTGTTTAGTTCTGGTTTAGTCCTGGTTTAGACCTGATTAAGTCCTGGTTTGGGCCTAGTTTAGTTCAGGTTTAGTCCTGGTTTAGACCTGGTTTAGTCCTGGTTTAGTTCTGGTTCAGTTCTGGTTTAGTTCTAGTTTAGTTCTGGTTTAGCCCTGGTTAAGACCTGGTTTGGTACTGATTTAGCCCTGTTTTAGCCCTTGTTTAGACCTGGTTTAGACCTGGTTTAGTCCTGGTTTAGTTCTGGTTCAGTTCTGGTTTAGTCCTAGTTTAGTCCTGGTTTAGTTCTGGTTTATGTCCTGCTTTAGACCTGGTTTAGTCCTGGTTAAGACCTGATTTGGTCCTGGTTTAGCCCTGTTTTAGCCCTTGTTTAGACCTGGTTTAATCCTGGTTTAGTTCTGGTTCAGTTCTGGTTTATGTCCCGTTTTAGTCCTGGTTTAGTTCTGGTTCAGTTCTGCAGATGTTTTTAAAGCCATTTGTATTACAGTTGTGTTCGTATTTCAAAAGCGTTGGTACATTTCCGCCGCTGAGGACAAAACCATCTGCAAAAATCTGGCCCTCGGTAAAATAAAGTCGAATAGCCCTGCGCTGATGTCTACTTTTTGGACTGAACATTTGCCTTCTCCTTTTTCATAATGCTAGGCTCGTAGTCTGGTAATGTTGCAGTGAAAATATGATGTAATCTGTTTTGTCATATGGATATAAAATATGAATGTTACATTTTTAGGTGAGAGTGGAGGAGAGGGGCTGGTACTGTACTACTGCAGAGACTGGAGGAAATCAGGTCACAGACTCAGACACACAATAGGGTTCATGCGATGTAGTAAAACCTTATGCAGTAGATAGTAGAGTTTATAATATAAGATAAATCAATCAAGTGGGCAGATTATTGAAATAGCAGTAATGTTGTTTTGAAGAGTGTATTTTGCTTATACATTTTACAATGCAGCAAAAATAAAATAATGGGGATATAAACTCATATTTCTGCAATTTTGTGGGTCATTTTACAGTCATTTCACATTAGTCTGATACTTGAACCCTAACCAAATAATTTAAAGACCCATTTTAGCACATTTCCGTAAAATTGACATAATATTGTTTGAAAATCATTATCGAAATGCTCCAAAAAATATTGTTGGTTGAGTAGTGATTGTTGTTTTGGTTGGAATTTCGGTCGAGACACCTGATTTTTTTCTCATAACCCACTTCTGCCATGCAACCTCCAATTTGTTTATTTTTCACAATATATTATTTCACTGTCAGGTTAGTTTAGTTAGTTAAGGTTAGGGCTTAGAGACAGGTTTTCTGTTAACCATGTCTTGGCAGAACTGCAGGAAAAAATGACACGGTTTAGACCAGAAAACTTGGACTAAATGGACTAAAGTCAGCTGGAAAATGCTAGGGTTGGATTTTGACAAAAAAAAAAAAAAATTCAGATTTTCCAATCCAGTGTGCTGAAACATGTTTGTATTGTCTTGGTTGAGGTTGAAAAATCACAAAAGTCAGTGTAACAAAACTAAAATTAACCAAAGAAGTGCAGAAATTTCACTTTGTATCTTTTTATATTTTGTAGATTACACTGTTCCTTTTACTTTTTCTTTGTTTTTTTTTCTTTTTTTATGCAGAACAAGACCAGAGAGCAAAATAAAAAGGACAAAAGTAGCGCAGAAAAGAAACAAAACAAAAAAATCACGCCACATTCAAATCAAAATAAGTGTCACATTTAGTTTCTTGTCCATTTATCTTTTTGAGATTTTCCTTTTTTAGACACTTCACTCGACATTCATATTTTACATATAACAACCAGACGATATAAAAAAAACAAACACAAATTGGACAAAACTGGACTTTTTATGAATAGTTTTAGAATGATCTCCGTGAAACCACATGATAATCTTATAGAATCTACTCTTAGTTTGTGTTGGAAATTACATTCTATTGTCTAAACAAATCGTATTTTTATTATCATTGTGGTATTGAAATTGGTATCGGGCCAAAATTGAGTTTAAAATATTAGCATTGTAAGAACATCACTCTGAAATGTCAATGATAAATGTTTTCTTAAGCCAGATTTGATTGAGACTAGTATTGCCATTTAAACCTATCATTGTCCCGTCCAAAACAACCCAGACTGCTGTACTTGACTTGTGTGAAATATATAGACTGTTATATGGTTGACCACACCGTTCAAAATTTACGCTGATGCTGCTAATTCAGCTAATGGAATCTAAAAGCATTATGTTCTCCGGCAGAGCAGTGATGGATGAGACACGTTCATATCAAGGGATTAACAAGGAATCCTGATGAAGTGATGAAAAATTAACGACATAGCCACCTCCGTATTATTCTAATGACCAGCTCGTCTTTATAATGATAGCTAATCACTTACAGCAGCTACGGTGGCCCCCGAGGGTCAAAATAGTCATTGCAGTCAAGCTAAGGATGGGACGAGGGGACGCAATACCCGCATGACGAGATGAGACTCGAGATTGGAGCCACGGGAATGGGACAAGATGAGATTTTAGCATGGTTTATAGTAAATAAATTGTGCAGGTTTGTGGGTTTTTTTTGCACAGTTTTTTTTTTTTTCTGTAATTGTAACTGTAACTCTGCAGGCCTTTTCGTGAAAGCCAAATCCACTTTCTTCACAATCTAATGTGATTTAGTGGCATGAGATCTAAATCAAGCAATTTCAAGACAATACTGACTCAAAGCAGTTTGCCAAAACATGAAAAATATCTACTATCTACTATTTTCTGACAAGCATGATGATTTATGTTTTAATGGTACAATTCAATTCAATTTTTGGCCATTAGCATCGTTTTAGAACAGCTTTTTCAGATAAAGAAGTGAAGAAGGGTGGACTACACTTTTACAGCCAATTAGCTTTCACTCCCATTGTTTTTTTTTGTTTTTTTTATGCGGACAGGGCGCAGAGGACTGATTTTTACACAGTGCTGTTTTTACAATACACTTTATTACAAAAATTAAAAAAAAGTTAGGTAAAGGCCATTCAAACCAACATACTGTTAAATGGTAACGTATTGCATTTGGGAAAAATATAAAGATTAAATTAAAAATGTGATGTTTTTAAGGATGAGATGGAGGAGCTGAGGTCGGAGATGCTGGAGATGAGGGACATGTACATGGAGGAAGACGTCTACCAACTTCAGGACCTGAGACAGCAACTAGAACAGGTAATGTATGCCATTTTAACTGGAAAAATACAAATGAAATGAATGGTATTTTAATTGTAACATACAACAGTGTTGGCCTGTAGGGTAAATTCTTCTAGACAAAAGAAAGCCAAGGTACGCTGTCGATTTAAAAAGCCTTTATTCCAACTTGGCTTCTAAATATAAAAATCTAGAGCAACTTGAATTTTAAAAAACTTTTCTACTTTAACTTTTCCTTTTTGTTGTTGTTGTCTGACTTTCTATGAGATTTACCCTTCAGACAAACACTGTTGTAGCTTCAAGTTGAAAAGTAAACCCTTGTACTATTATTTTTGTAGTGTCCTAATTATATTCTCTTTTCAGGCAAACAAAACGTGTCGTATTCTGCAGTACCGCCTCCGAAAGGCAGAGCGGCGATCTTTACGAGTGGCTCAAACCGGGCAGGTTGACGGAGAACTAATCCGAACTCTGGAGCAGGACCTCAAAGTAAGACCATGGATCTATTATATTACCTGGATAGGGTATCGCCAGCTTAAAGGTCCCATATTCTGCTATTTTCCCCTTTACACAGTCTATTCTAAGGGCTTTGTTGATACATTTTTGCGTTGTGCAATATCCATAACATAACAGTTTCCAAAAAACACCCATTTCTTGGACTGGCCCCCCTCCTTGCAAAAGCAAACGGCTCACTTTGAGATCTGACCCCCCCGAACAGAGAGCAGGCTGCCTCCCCCGCCCAACTCGCGCACCTCCCCCGCCCAACTCGTGCCGAAGCCTAGAGCGGAGATAGTGAGCATGCGCCGTGTGCTCCGTTAAACAGCGATACACAAACACGGGAATAAACCTTTTATCCATCCTGACGGTGCGTCGTGCTGAGTCCTACGTCCTGGATCTGACCTGGAGTTTGACGTGCTCCAGGGCCTCAACGACGGACGTTGCCGTTTGGTAAATAACAAGCTAACTCTTCTATCTCTCGTATCCATCGTGTAATTACTGTGTAGCATTAGCATTAGCTGTTTTTATTCTGCGGCTGCGCGCTTCCCGGAGGCGTGGCTTAAACACCGCGTCATCCTAGTGAAGCCGCGTCATCCTTGTGAGGAGCGGGACGGAAAAGACAGTTCTCTAGCGAAAACATGCGGGAATCAATCAAAAAACCACTTTGGGCACACATACGAGGCCCAAATAGCACTGTAGGAAGGTTAAAACCTCTGAAAAGTCGATTTTGCATGTTATGGGACCTTTAACTCTTTTGCCAGGAGCCCCTAGTGGTCACTCCATTTATACTACAGCGAAGAAATCCTCCAGCCCATAAAGCATTTTTCCCATAGAGCACAGTGTAGACACAAACGTCTCGTGTTCGGCTGACAGGCCATCTGCAGCTTTCACAAAGGTTGGATTTTGTGGCGATTTTTGCCATGAACCTTTTTCCAGTTCAAAATCCTTCAGTTCTCTTTAAAACAACTTTTTAATGTTTAGCTTCAGCTCGTTCTGTTTCGCGCTGCTCCGCTCTGGCAGCTCTCGCTCTGGCAGCTCTCGCTCTGATTGGTCAGAGTCACAATCCTGCGTCACTTTCGGGATGCACAACCTGGAAAATCGAGCTAGCTGCTAAAGGCTACAGCCCATTGGCTTCAACAGGTGGCCGTCTTGGTCCCTAAGGCTTTTGCAGCACAATATTTCATAAAGTGCTGGAATATGACACTTTTATTTTGCAGATTGTTTTTTTTAAATGACGGTCTTGTTCTCTCCTGTTTCTCCTGATTTAAAAGCAATAGAAGGAATCCATTATGTTCTCGTTGCACAATGAGGTATTTAAGTGTTTGAGGGCCCTCGGCAGCCACCTACGGGAATGAAGAATGAAAAAATAAATAAATGAACCGCTTAGGCAACGTAATATAGCCATGTTTGCATTGTGAACACAAGTTGGTCTCAGAATATGCTGGTCAGGAGGATTAATGTCTTTCTAACTAGTTCCCAGCTCTTGTTAATGATTACATGTGTTCATTTCAAGGTTTATGCCTGGATTTAGAACAACTTTTCTCAGACAGCAAAGGGAAACGGGGGTAGTTTGCCCAAGCACAACCAGTCGGAGTGCTGCTTTTGGTTCTTTAATTCCGGGTTGACAAGAAATACAATGCTATATTATTAGCGGCAGACAACGCTGTGGTCTAAAATGTTGCTTTTACAAGATACTCTTTGGTGGAAAACACAAAATGTTTTAAAGCGACAAAAAAGTCAGTTACCCCGAATCATAAACTGTGCATGAGAAGTCAGTTTTTACCAATGACTCAACAGAAGAGGACCTCGTAAACAGGATTAATGAAACAAGTGTGAATGAAGCACAATACAACTCTATATGTTAGGTTTTTGAACAATAATTATATATAAGGAAAAAAAGTCAAATTCAGCATGTCTTTTTCAAAATGTAGCCTTTGTTATTATCAAACTGTGAGCATTCACATTTTGAGGAAGTTCTTGGTCAAACTGCTGTGTTGACCTAAGAACAGTTGTGTCCATTGTGGAGCCTGCGCACTGGCCCAGAAATAAACCCAGGGTAAAGCCGGGATGTTTGCATACTGTATTTGTTTATGGCATCTGCTGCTGTGCCGAGGTCGGACTCCATCTAATTTGGTTAAATTAATTTGCCTGTTTAAGCCCCGCCCCTCACTGGCCCACAGCCTCGGTTCACCTTCCAGACCCTCTGACACATAAACGCATGAAAAAAAGCGAATGTGTTGTCACAGAGCCTTTGTAGAGAGCACTTTCACTCTTGAATGCAGAGCAACAGCAATTCTTGGAAAACCTTTACTGTATTTACCGTGCAATATAGTGACATTTAGTTTCATTTTATTTGACCAGAAAATACATTTGGAGTTAGATAAATTAAAATATAAACAAAGTATTTCTAACTTGTATTACAATTTCCTTAAACACAGCTTTAAAAAATTGTTTTGGATATTTTTGCATGAGAATCGATACGTTTTGATACCTCTGTAACTATCAATATATTGTAGAGCTGCAACAAGTTAATCGATTAATTGCAACTAATGGATTATAGAAATGGTCGTCAACTAATTAAATAATCAAATAATCGTTAACTGGTCTATACGCTGACTCCAAAACATTCTATGCGCTGAATGAAGAGGTTTTATTACTCAGACGGAGCAGGAATCACGCAAAAAGAACTGAGAAAATATGTACATTGTGTTTTTTTCTGTTAAAATACTTTAAATCCTCTCTGCTAGGACGTCATCAAAAGACTCTCACTGCAGCTTTATTTGAGTAAAATTGAGTAAAAGTATCATCAGTAATCAGTTAATCAAAAGAATAATCACTAGACTAATTGAGTACCAAAATAATAGTTAGTTGCAGCCCTAAACTAGAGATTATTTTTGGTAATCGATTAGTCTTAATATACACAATTGTACATATTTTCTGCATCACTTTTATGTAATTCCATAAAACCTATTTTCTCTGCTTTCAGAAACCGTGTATAGACCATGATACAATTGTTCGATTGCTAAATTAGTTAACAATCATTTCAGTAATCGATTAGTTGTGATTGCGATTGACTTGTTGCTGCCTTAATATGCAATAGATATTTTTTGCATCAACCCGCCGTCACTATTTGGAATCCCTCGTCTAAATACAGTAAAGTTGGTAATAAACATATTTGAATTTTGAGATTATGCCTTTCTAGTTGATGACTAATACACTCTTTTACTTTTAATTGGGATTGTAAAGTTTTATATGGACAACAAGAGAAAAGACAGAATGAGTATTTGGACTCACAGATTTTTTTCGTTTACAGAAAAATGCACCGTTTCTTATCACTTTTCTGTATGTAAAGTGGTTAATTGAGTGAATTTATGCAATCTTATATCACTTTATGTGCAATTTGGGTCAGATTATGGACACTCTTAATAGTTTTGAGAACTCTTCAATACGCCTTACTCCCTTTTTGTCGACTTGTTGCTGCAATGGGCATGTCTTTTTTAGATTTCTTTGGTCGACTATAGCCCTACTTGAGATATGGACTTTTGGTTCCCATTATTGCAAATTAAAAACTATAATAAAAATAACATTTTAGCAACAAAAGGCAGTGTTCTTGTATGACTTATAATAACCCAAAAACACACCAGAAAAAGTCAGTTGTTGTGTCTTTACCCTAAAAGCATTATCTTGAGTACAGTATCTTATTTACTTTTATATCGACAAAATTGTGTGCATGACAAAATAATCCAAATAATTAGTACTTTTTCTGTTTTGCATGGATTTCAGACATTTGCGCGTAACTGAAAAAACCCGTTTAACTTCTTAATTCACCATTTTACGCTCAAACTATCCCCCACAACTGCTCCTCTGTGCACCCTTCACTCACCGATTCACTTCTGCTAAAATAACCCTTGTTCAGACATGGCTATCTCGGTCCAATCTATCACTGAGATCCCTTTGAAAAGCCGAACAGCAGAGCACAGAGAGACCCCGGACCGCCCGTGCCAAATGTGCCGCGTCCTTCCAACATTTCTCCCCGACACAAAGGGCTCTTTATGGGGCGAGAAGACAGTGACGTAGCCCTGGAACGGACCTCTGCCGCAGCTGCCGTGCGTGTGGATGTGGAAAAGACAAGAGGGGACGACAGGAGGGGACAGAGGACTTCCTGTGTCCGCTTTAAAACAGAGGAAAGAAACAGAAACGGCGATAGTGCGAGTTTTAAATTTAAATGAACCAATCCGAGTAAGGGCTGTGGGCGGGACATGATTTGAAGTTGGAAAACACGCACAGTCAAATGGAGAAGTAATGGGTTTGTGAGAAAATAGCACATAAAACAAACAGTGTGGTTAAATATATGCAAAGTGTGTGGGAAAAAGATCTATGTGTAGTTAGCAGCCCTTGTCAGTTACAACTGAAACTGTCACTCTCATACACACTGACATTGTTTTCTGGCTTGGGACTGGCACAAAGATTAGACTGATTTGTGAAAACTTGTGTTTGTGTTGCAAGAAGATGGGATAAATAACTTGGGTCTGCATGATTATTTTGAACAGTTATTTGAAAATGATTCTGTAGAAAGTATAGACTGTATTTATTTTATCAGTTATGTTTTAGAAAAATATCTTTGCTTCATGTTTTGAGGCAAAATTTTGAACAGAAGGCAATTCATTTTATTTACGATTTCAACATTTTTGTAATTGAACTGATTAGTAATTGAACTCCCGATTATATATACGATTAATTGCACAGACCTAAAATAACTATATAACTTTCCTGCTTGAGTTGAGCTAACAAGTATTAGCATTCTAACGTGCATTTCCTGCTTCTTGTAGAATAAAACGCTCTATAAATAGAGGCAGAGAAAGCGCAGTGGTCTCATTTTCACCCAAATAGATGCTTTTACATTATTTCTGTACTGGGGCTAAACTGATTTTTATTTTATTACCTGCAAAGAAAATTTGGATACATGACCTAGTTTTGTTTTTCACATTTCATAATGTGAATCACGTGAGTAAAAATCAGGTACAGACTCTTTAAAACATTGTTCCCTCATGAAACGTTCATCAAGAGTTGTATTTTATTTTATTTATTTATTTTTTGGTCGGGACAGTGCATGTTAATGAACATACATGATATACATGCTGTAAACACACCAGATTGTAGCCTTGGGCTAATTTCCATCTGTTGTCCCGCATTCACTCTCATTCATTCACACACAGACAGACAAGGACAAACAACCATTCACTCTCACATTCATCCACTACGGGCAATTTAGAGTTCTCAATTAACCTACACAGTCATGTCTTTGGACGGTGGGAGGAAGCCGGAGAACCCGGAGAGAACCCACGGTAACACGGGGAGGACATGCAGACTCCACCCAGAGAGATCGTGTGATGTTGGTCTGGTCCGGGATTCGAACCCACGATCTCCTTATTGGGAGGCAGAAGCTCTAACCGCTCTGCCACCGTGCAGAGCTTCATTTATGCTTGTTTATGAGGTTGTCTTCTCTTCTCCTTCGCTGAGCCTCACAAAACACTCAGTATCAAAGTTTCGTGACATCACAGGTAGAGCTAAGAGATGTACGGTGCTGTTTTTAGTGCATAAATCATTGCCAGACTCGTTCTTAGCGTCACGTTCATTACAACTGCGTGCTTACATTAGCATGTCAGGATAGCTTTTGTTTGTTTTCCCATGTTAATTCCTCCTGCTGCCAGTCGATGGAGTGCTAACACCAGATCCTGATTGAGGAACATTTTACTGATTAAAGTGTGCTTTTCAGTGCATTATTTTAAGTTCTAAAGCATGATGTGCCAAAGTAAAGATAATCATGAGCATGTTTATACTCGTACACATAATGCATAATGTGTCTTTATTAAGGGGCAGTTGTTATAAAGAGCTGCCATTGATTAAATTAGGGATATGTTTTTATCTGTGAGTTACTTTTTACTAGCCAGTGTTAAATTTGATGTGTCTTATTGCAATTGAAATACAGAGAAAGACGCATTACTTGTCAAAAGTTACCCGTATCAAGATAGATATTTTTTCATTTCAACATTACATGCAAGTTTGTTATGTTTGCCGTGACAAAGTGCTTTACAGGCGAGTTCATGAACAATGCAAACGCTACAAGCTGACGAAACCGAAGCTGTGACTGGAAAGATTAACAGACTGAGCGAGAACTAGATTGAGACAACGGAGGCTTGTTTTGTCGAGCCGTAACACTCACTGTAGACCTGCCTCTTGACCTCCGACCTCCTGACCTCCGCCTGCATTCTCCTCGGTGTTCATTTACGTCCATGTGTGGATCCCATCATGCCTTGCTGCTCCCCTGCCCCTGCCTGCATGGTGTAACGTCTCTATCGCAGTCTGGTCAGTGTGACTCAGCTGAGAGCACTTCCTCTGACAGGAAACATGAGGCAACGCTTTTAGACGGACACAAGGAATTTTCATACACTTTGGATAGAAGGCTGGATGTCTGCGAACTGCTAAATTAAGATACAGAAAGTTATCACGGTTCTCCAGTCGTGGGGTTCTTGTCTCTGCAGTTTTTGTGGTTTTTCTGTGCCTCTTTGAAGACGTTGTCCTTTTAATAACCTCTTTAAGTCATGGTTTAGTCATATTTTTTGCCTGGTATTGTTGTAGTTTATATCTAGTGTTAAAAAGCCGAATATAATATGCAAACAATAAAAGCATGTAGGGCTGCGCAATGAATCAAAATCGAAAGTGCAATAAAAACACAATATTCTGTTTTAGTCTGTATTAAAAGCTGGTAACCTCCAAAATGCGACTTAAACCGACAAAATTCAACTAAAATTGACAAAAATTCAACTAAAAGTGACAATAATGTGACTAAAATGTGACTAAAAGTGAAGAAAACCGCACCTAAATGTGATAAAAACATGACTAAAAGTGACAAAAATGTGACTGAGAGTGATAAAAATGTGACTAAAAGTGACAAAAATGTGACTAAAAGTGACAAAAATGTGACTAAAAGTGATAAAAATGTGACTAAAAGTGACAAAAATGTGACTAAAAGTGACAAAAATGTGACTAAAAGTGATAAAAATGTGACTAAAAGTGACAAAAATGTGATTAAAAGTGACAAAAATGTGACTAAAAGTGACTAAAACATGACTTAAAGCGACAAAAACACGATTAAAAGTAACAATAACAGGACTAAAGTGACAAAATGTGTCTTAAAGTGACAAACACAACCAGTCCGTACCCCTAGATGGGAAACATTGTCCCAAAACACATACGAAAAGACTTTTTACGTGAATATTCTCTATCTAGAAATATTCTGTTGCCATATTTCAGACTTTATTTAGTTGACCCACTTTCTCTTCAAACGAAATCTCCTCTGTCATCTTGGCTTTGATAAACGATGTCTGTGTGTTTCAGTTCAAACAGTGAACAGATTGAGTGACAGATATCGCCATGGCGTCACATGGTCATCTGTGGACACACTTCTCCAGCCACATCACATGCTGCTTTTAGACCCGATTTGGAAACTCCAAACTGTCTCTCCCTCATGTGACTGTCTGTTTACACTCAGGGGTCGGAGGTCACGGGGGACGATGGCGTCACTTCCTGTCCCATTTACACCGTGTTCCGGTTCCCACATCTGCAAACATCTGGACGGGGCAGGAAGTAGATGTGAAGAGTTCTCACAGGCTCCACTCAACTCTGACAGATATGTGTGACGAGAGCTGGTCGGTCTTAAAGGGCTAGACGTTTGATTCACTGAGGCAAACTGCTAATAAGATGGTACCGGTATCTTTGGCCAGGTGGGGTCTTTCTGTGTGGGGTTTGCGCGAGACACACATGAAAGTACCAAGAACCAAGTCCCTAAATTCCACTGTCCCTATTTTGTCAGAGGAACCATTCACTCCCCCTAGTTCACACAGTAACAATGGCTTAAAGTAGGTCTAACTGGCTTTAACATTAGCAGTCTTTTTTCCCCTTTTTCCTACTTTTTGTGCACTTTAAACCTGCTCAAAAGGTTCAAACTAACAATGAAATTTACAATAAAACACAATTATTCACAGTAACTCAAAATAGTTGTCACTGTTTACTTATTTACTTGCTATTCTTGTGGATCACAGTTTGTCTAAGTCTCAGAACTAATATATATTTTCCAATAATAGCAGCGTTATAAATGTGTCACCAAAGGTTCCTGGTCTGACTGGAAAGTACCTACCCCTGAGCAGGAGCTAAAAAAGTCTCCAAAGTGTGGCTCCAGTCCCTAGTCTGTGTGAACTTCAAATGGGGACTGGAGTAAAAAATAAAAAAAAGTACATGGAACTGAAAAGGTTCCTACAGTGGGAAAACACATAAGGTCAACCAAACCAACCAATTCAACCAACTTTTTTTTTCTTTATATGATAGGACAGTTACGGGGTAAAATGGGGAGAAAGCGGGGTTATGACACAAATGGTCAAAGGTCAAAGGCCACCTAGCCGCCGCACTACTGCACCACCGGCGAGCACCAGCCTAAAATGTAAAGACAACGTATTGTGCTTTTATCTTTTATTCACCTTATTCAGGAAGTTGCCATGGGCGCCGCCATCTTTTTTCTGTCAACAGAAAATAAGTTCTACACGAACTACCAAGCCTGCTAGCTCTTGTGTTGTGATGTCACAACTCTATTTCCATGTTAAGGAAGATGTTGATATTTGAATCAGATTTAAATACAACAATAAATGTGCAAAATAATTAGTTTTAGCTAATATATTCACATGCGGTTTTATACACTTTTTATAAGCTTTGAATAAAGTAAGCACAGTAAGTACAGCAGCCATCCATGATAAGGTTTCTGTATCTAACTATAGACCAGCCTTAACAGTTCCTTGGGGAGCTGTACCACTTAATAAGTCCCATAAACTTTACTACCGTTGCAGGCAGGTCTATTGAGTTTAAACTATCGACCACCTTGGTAGATATTATGGTAGATAGTCATATAAATTTAAGATTTAAAGGGGCTCAACCTGATTTTTAATGTTTTGACATGTGAAAAACAGAATCTCTTTACATCAGTCACATGTATCGCTCACTTTTCTAATGCAGTCCCAGCATCCTAAACATTCACTGTGTTGAGTTTATTAGCACTTTTCATGAGTCTCTGAGCCCAGAGTGTCACGAACCTTCACCCGAATAGATGCTTTTACAATATATATGTGCCGGAGCAACACAGATTTGACTTTATTATGTGCAAACAATCGGGAACGTGGACTAGTTCTGTTTTTCCCGTTTCACAACAGTAAAAATCAGGTACAGCCTCTTTAACCAATTACAATAATGTTTAAATTGAAAATCAACTGATCGATTAATTGAAAAACAAATGTGCCCCGCTGACTTTCTTCTTTGGTCTTCAGTGTTAAACCACGCTGTTCTATCCACGCCACAAAATACGTGGAGTCATCTTTATTAGCAGTTGTTTAATGCCACGCACCTCCATTTTGTTTTAGCTCCTGAAAACAGAGTGGCAGAAGGAGTGAGTGAAGCGTGTTGCCAAATAAGGAGCTGTTCACACAGCAGGGGCAGAGGTGCTTTTATGAACATGCTGATTTAAGAACTGCTGCTGCTTATGGAGACGTATGTGAGTGAGAGAATACGCCGTACATTATGACTCCTGTTAAAGCTTAATATGGGATCGTACGATATACAGTAGATGATGACCAAACTTACCACAGTGGAGTGACATGCTATTTTAGGTGAGAATATAAGTATACCCAAATATACTAAACCAGAAAATAGAATAGAATAATATACATAAATCTGAACTTTTATTTCAGTTACATTTTCATTCGCTTGTCCCATTAACCAGTGCAGTGCCAAGAACAGTTCGGTCCCTGGAGAAAAGGTTTCGCGTTCTTCTTGTTCCTTGCGCTGTTGTTTGGATGAGTTCATGGAACTTTCTTGGCTGAAGATTATGTTGGGTACCTTTCAGGGTTTTTTTTAGGCACCAGTACACGCACACAATACACGTTTTTTGGTACCGGTACATGGATTTTACATTTTTTGGTCCTTTCCCATATATTAAAGGACACGTATTATGCTATAGTGATTATTTTGAGCTTTTAACCATGTTCTAACAATGTTCCATCACCAAAAACATACCTGAAGTGGCATTTAGCTTCATTCATTTAATAAAAGAATGCAATTCATACTATTGATTAATGCTGGTTAGAAAATCCTCTCCCTTCCGATTGTCAAAAACACTTCCTGCTGAACTCCCTCGATCGAGGATGTTTTTCCGATATTTGACGTCCCTTATCCGAGAAATTTCTGCTGTTTAAGTCCTTAAATCATCGCCAGATTCGTGCCGAGCATTTCTGCCTCTAAACATGATCACTGTAACTGCTAGGCTGGTTAGCATCTCACGCAGTCCCTTAACTAATAATATCACTAAATCTAGTGGAAACTAAGTAAATGCCAGGGCAAACGACACAAAAACATGTTCAGTTTTACTTCATAATCTTTTTTTTTTGTTTCAAAACATGAGGTGGAAGACTTAAATTACGCAAGAGCATGTGTAAAGGCTAATAACAAATACATATAATAATACAAATACATACAAAAAAATGTATACTATTTTTCCTTTAATAATTATTTTCTAGACTGACAACACTTTGTATTAATAGACAAATATTCTTTCTGTACCTTTTCTTATGTACCAGTACTTTAACCCCGTTTAGTCAACTAATCGGTCAATAGGGCTGGTCTTTAGTCGAGCAAGAATTTCTTTAGTCGACGACAGCCCTACTCTGTTCCGTTCTATTGACCTTATTCTGCCCTGCCCACTTTTGCAGTTTTTTGCACTTTTGTTGTAAACGCACTTCTGTTTGACGAGAACTCCATTAAAGCTAATGATGAACAAGGGAAAAGTCTCACCGCTAAAACGTTACATAAAGTAGGTTGTTTTGTGTACAATGTTTAATGAACACGAGCAACAACAAGTCAACAACGCACCAATTTCCTGGTCAGTCTGAAAACGGCTTTTTAGTCCATGTGGAACTTATTTTCTGTTGAGCTCGTCTGCTCCATGCAAACTAATACAACAGATCAAGACGGCGGCGCGTAAGGCAACTTCCGGAATAAGGTGAATTCTGTTCTGAAAATGGCACGATATACCATTAAATACCAACGCTCCAAGTACGCACAAAGCCAAAATAAAGTATGACATTGTAGCGGTATATGATTAAAGCCTGAAGCAGCAGAAAGTGTGGTCCATTGATCTGAGCCGTTCCCACATGTTCTGTACACTACACAGTTTTATGTGCTGCTGTGGAACGCTGAGAGCCGTGGTGTAAGCAAGTTATATTAATGATGGATTCACTGTACAAGACTCATTTATAAAGCGTACAAAAGAAAACTTCTGGAAGAACGATAACTAATTTTGACATAGCGCTAAAGAAAAATATCACGATAACATTGAAACTACTTTATGCCACTGACACATTAACCTTAAAGCAGGATTATCCCATTTTATAAACACAAATTATTAGGGCTGTAATCCTTTAGTCGTTTAGTCCATTAATCGGTCGATGGTGTCTTAGTCGACCAACATTTTTATTAGTCGACCAATTATCTATTAAAAATAAAAAAAATATGATCTTAAATAAAATAAGAAGTGATAAAGTGTTTGAATTAAGCATTAATAATCTTGATTTGAGGATTTTCTGACGGTCTTAAAAATATTTGTTGTTAGAACAAGCATAAAATGTCTTTCTTTACTTAAAATAAGAAAAACAGAAGAATTGAGGTAAAAAAAAAAAAAAAAACTGCTTCTTCCACTGGCAAATTTTAATTTAAAATGGTAAAAATATACTAAAATTAAGAGAAATATGACTCAACTCAAGCCATTATTAGCACATTATCTTTATTTAAGATATTTAAGTGGCAAAAACTGGAAAAATGAGAGAAATGTGAGCGAGTCAGCTGAAGATTTTGGAGCGAATCTTGAGTTTAATCGAACTTATAACATCTAATATATAAATACACTGTTTATTATTACTTTTCTGCATAAATAGTTTGTTTAAGCATGAATTCCTGTGTCTTTTGAGTGCAGTTTGGGTCGGTAACATGGACAGACTTTATACTCTAGTTATATTTTTGCCACACCCCCCTTTAGTCGATTAATCAGGCGATAAAGCAGGTCTTTAATCGACCAAGAATTTCTTTAGTCGACTACAGCCCTACTAATTGTTGTCAAAAACCTGAATTGCAACAAATAAACAACAGAATTTAACATTTAAACTTAGTTGGTATCTATAAAAAGTCATAAACGTTACTTAATCCACTCTCTACAGCTCACAATGATTTCCCAACTATTACAAAGAAAATGTACACGATAAATCCTGAGGCCCAAAATATATTGTTCTTTCTATCATATATTGAATGATAAATCAATATAGTATTTATGTGTGAAAATGATCTGTGCTTAGAGAGACGAGAATGTTTGTTGTAACTTATGGGAAGTTTTTGAAAGTTTGTGTTTTGTCTGCGCGTATACTTTTAATAAGAATTCTACATAATATTTCATAAATGAGACCTCAGATCACAAGAGAAGAAGTCATATTGTGTTTTTTCCATGTATTTAATATTAAATGATGACATACACAAATTATTATTCCACATTTTGTTTATTGTAAAAGACATAATTGATCTAAAATGGCTTAGGTCAACTGACTTCCTGCAGAACTAAACCTTTTCATATTAGTGCCATATGAACCATCTCGCAATCTGAGGACCTCAGGGACCGGCCTCCTGCAGGTGCCTAGAGTCAGGACTAAACATGGGGAATCAGCATTTCAGTTTTTTGCAGCTAAAATCTGGAACAGTCTCCCTGAAGATGTGAGACAGGCCTCCACTCTGGCAATGTTTAAATCCAGGCTAAAAACAGTTCTCTTTAGACGTGCATACGACTGAAAGATCTATCTGCACTCTTCTCTTTTAAAGCACTTTATTTTAAAATGATTTTAAAATGATTCTGTGTGTCTTTTTGTGTTTTGTGATTTTAATGCAACTTTTCCTGTTTATGTAAAGCACTTTGAATTGCCCTGTGTACGAATTGTGCTCTACAAATAAACTTGCCTTGCCTTGCCTTGCCTTGCCTTCATCGCGGCATTTCACCAAAGCAGATTTTCATGTAGGTGTTTTTATTGTTGGAGAAACGGCCATGTGACATTTTTGACCCGGAATCTGAATTTTTGGAATAATCACAACAGAGCAGTGGGCCTGTGACTTCTCGTTTGTAACTTGTATAACTTGAATAAACCTGACAAAATGAATACTTTTAATGATTTTAACGGCTGGACTAAAAAAGTTAATCAATTAATCACAAATAATTGATTATTGAATTAAACGTCTACTAATTTAGTAATCAAACAATTATTTTCTGAATTGTTTACAGATTCCAAAGCGTGCCATTTACTCAGAGAAGATGTTTCATGACTCAGATAAAGCAGTAATTACCCTAAAATGAAACAAGAAATGTTACTTAAAACATTTACTTAAAAAAATGTTTTAATGAAAAAACAACCTTTGTGTAAAAATACTTTATGAAGTAAGGCTACAACAATTGATCAATGAATCATTACTGGTCGACTATAAAAAATAATCAACTATGAAAATATAATCGACTACTTATAACTGAACTATACAGACTCTAACACACGTCAAAAGACCTTTTATAACAAACTGAGTGACATTATTACATCGAAATGTCAAAAAAGAATAGATTATTGCTGATTTTCATCAATAATACACATTCATAAATCCTCAGTCACTATATGTCAACCTTTATTTGGCTGATAATGACTTACTAAGAAGACAATCTGAAAAGGAGTATGTTTCTCTCTAACTAAACCATGGGAATTTTTGGTAAAAAGCTCATATTCACTTTTGCGATCTAAACCACTAATTGGTTAAACAAAGCAATTATAGCCAGATTAATCAATTACCTACATAATCATTGGTTTCAGCTCAGGAGATTTTATTATTTAAGATGCTGATTTCTGAAAAACGCCGTAAACATAATTGTCTTTTCCAATTTTTTTTCATTTGGTACAATTTTTAGTATATAAAACAAAACCGAAGAACATAAAATAAAACAAAAGCGACAACAGACAATCCAAATAAGTCACGGCACACATCGTCCAGCATAAACGTCCCACTTAGTCCAGAGTTTGTCACATTTGTCGCTTATCAAATGAATAAAGTTTCCTCCATTTTTCTAAAGTCCATTATTGCGTCAGTCCAGTTCTTGATCATCGGTTCGGTTGGCGTCGTCCGTTTTTTCTTGATGGTCAATTCAAAAACCGGCTTAACTCCTCTCCAGTCACGCTCAGATTGTTTAATGCTTCTGAAATTAAAGCTATAACTATAACTTTTTTCACTATAAAACACATGCATTAGCCTTTTAGCAGCACATTATAGTGTACTTACGTTTTATTTACATATGTAGTTGTGAAACAGTTTGTTTTTCACTCTCCATTTAGTTCTACTCTCTTCACCAAAGGTTCTTCAGGTTCAAAAAATAAGTTCGTATTGGACCAACCAACTTAAAATTAGCATGTTTAAATCTAAAGTAAGTACACATCCTCTCGGCGATCGTTCGTCAGATCTACAACCTGCTAATCCCTGTGAGAATTACGGCTCGCTTTTATCGGAGTCCAAAGATAGCTCGAGCAGTTGTGACGGGGCAGCTGTCTCACCACTGGCCTGGCAGCTTTTAATGGTTTTAAATATAGCCCGGATTAGGGTGACGTAACGGGGCAGGGATCGGGGCTAATGCACAGGCAGGGAAGAGTCACAGGGTCGAACACACCAAGACTAAGTATCATCGGATATGTTAATCCCAAGCAATAACGTCGACTGTCGGAGCATTTTAAACGGCCCGGACCTGTTGTCGCAAACGCAGCTGTTGTGGAAATGGAAAAGAGAGTGATAAACGTTCCTCGATGCAATTTAGAAGGAATTCTGTTGGATGAGAAGCAGCGTGCGGACAATTTTATCCATTCAGATGTTGTTGGATCGCGGAAAGAACGGCTCGTGACTGATCAAGACAGTTGTTTCTTTGTCAGGGTTCAACATCAGAGTGAGAGAAGTCACTAAGTGGGCAGGACACAAGCTAGGTGTGGGCGATGGACAGAAATGAATACCTTTACAGTTTTTGGCGTGTTCCGATTACGATATTCGGATAGGGTTCAGTGCAATATAGGTGTGTGTAATAGGAATATGTGCAATTGAAGGGCTTGTGCAATACAGATATGTCATCTAATTGTTGTCTACCATTCTCTGAAAGTTCGTACTTGTACTGACATGATAAATCCTTGTTTTCCTGTCTCTGTCCAACTGAAGTCTGTTTAGCGCTGTGCAATCAATCGCATCAATTATTTCTCTATTCCAAAAATGAATGAAAAATACAATGAATCACCTCGGGCTGTGTCCTTAGTCGTTTAGTCGCTTGGTTGGTCGATGGTATCTTAGTCGACCAAGATTTTTATTAGTCGACTAATCATTTTAGTTATATTAAATTATTATTAAATGATTTATATGCCAAAAACAAGAAGATATGAAGTGAGTTAGCCGAAGATTTTACAGTCTTATTGCATAAATACGCTCGCTGCCTCCTACGTTTCTGTATAAATAGTGAAAGTAACTCCTCTACTGTTCTTTTGAGTGCAGTTTGTTCTGATATATTTTTGCCACGCCCCCTTTTAGTCGACTAATCGGTCAATAGGGCTGGTCTTTACAGCCCTAGAATGACCTCTTGGCCCTCAGATTGCTCTTGAATTGGACCAAGCTACCATAATCAGTACTTACTGTATTTGCTGCAAAGTCTCACAATTTGACTGTGTTCTTTTGAGGTTCTAAACTAAGGTTCTAAGGTCCGTTGGCTTTGTCTAACCTGAGCTTTACGCACTCATTTGAATTATTCACTGTACTGACCACAAGCCATTGGTTCATTTGTGTTTCAATGGATGGAAAAAGGTTGGACGCCCCTGATATAGATCGTTTATTCATGCCTTTTTTGTTGTTCAACGTGACATAAAGGTTACAGGAAATGCAAGATGTAAATTGATTGAATACAGAAGTAAATATGGAAAACTCTGACAAAAAAGATTGTTTGTTTGGCAAAAGCAACGGACAACTGAACAACTGGATCTCAATAGTCGAGTGTTACCAACCATCTTAAACTTGTTTGTACAGAACTGCATCGTCATTTGTTATATTTTCCATTATTTATAGCTTTAAAAGTTCAATGTTGTTGTATTGTTCTCAAGCATGATCCATCTTCATTATTCTAGAAGACTGACTCGTTACTTTAAGACGTACATTTTAGGTCCCAGATACCCTTTATGTGCGTGTTTACAGTTCCTTTGGCAAACCGCTGCCTCCCTGTCATAAATCTGCCCTAACCATCCACATGGAGAATTACCCTTCAGCCCCTGGGAGCCTCCTAAATCAACAAGACCTTTCCCGGCCCTCAACCTGTCCAGGGCACAAACAAGGCCTTAGATCAGGAACCGTTGGTAACAAAAACAGGAACTGCGCGTCAGAGAGAGAAGAGCGTTTGATCTATCACGAGATAAGCAACGGCCATCGCTTAAAATAACAGAGTGCTGATTGTATCACAGGCAGGATTTGTGTGAGTGTTGAGCTGGTGAAAGTGGAAACCTGTTTGTGATGCAATTTGACAAAGACTTAGGCTGTGTTCACACTTGTCCCGGTTTGATCCCACTTTAGTTCTGGCGTGGACGTGGTTTGATTGCGTTCTAGTCCAGGTTTAGTTCTGGATTGTGTCACGGTTTTGATCTGGTGTGTGTTTGTGTGTAAGTGTTGCTTTTCAAGACACAACTTTTAAACTGTTTTATTGCTCAAATGTACCTTGAAAAACATGCATTTTTACTGTGAGCAGGATCCGCTCTCCACAGATCTGACTTGTGGTGTAACAAGATCGATATTGTAAATTTGTTATCATGTGGATTGGGCATTTTTATAACATATAATAATATAAGTGGATGTGGCTTGTTTCAGGCAATGAAGGTTATAGTTTAAGGGTTGGCTTCCACTCATCATGTCCTTTCCACGTTTTTAGACTCAGTGTTTTAGTCGCTCCAAGCTTTATCGTTTGCAATCAGTCAAGATCTCTGTACACTTTGCAAATGAGAGGAAAATTGTTTTGCTGTCTGCATGCAGATTTCATATTGACCCAAAAGATTATCAATCGATATGAGGACGACTCAGACCCAGACCTAACAATGGAAAATTCTAAGCAAAGCAATAACATTTCCACAATGACAAGCAGGTGGTGGACATTCCACCAGATAAAATTGCACAGTGCACATTTAATGTATCTCCAATAATTAGTAGTAGTAGTCATTTGCAGACAGCGCAGATACATGGTTTTTGTTTAGATGTACATTACATTTGGGAACGAGTAATAACTATAAATAGCTAACATTTCAAGGATTTGTGGCGCTTGGAGAAACAAAACAAAAATGTCCCAGGCAAACAGTTATTACAAGGTTGTTAGCATGTATGCTAATTTTGGCGCTAATCACTAACATTAACAAGGTACAGAACACTTCTACACGTAGTAGCCGTCTAAGAAGGCTGTGATGTGCCAAAACATCACTGGATTTTCATGAGTGACGTTTGGAGGCTCCTTAACCATTTATAATGTATTAGTGCTAACTCATTGAATGGTATCCTGGAAGGGTTTATAGCAGGCATGTCCAAACTCAGGCCCGGGGGCCAAATGCGGCCCTCAGACCAATTTTTCTTGGCCCTTAGTCTTCCTGGTGACCTGGCCCACATTGTCCTGATAAGTACTATTTACAGCACATTTCAGATTTTCTACAATTCCAACCTAAATAACTAACATTTTGGTGCAACACAGACCTGATATTAAAGCAATGAGACTGAATGTAGATGTGGTGGCGCTTAAAACATCAGATAAATGCAGCTTTTTTTAATGTTTCGCAATTGATTTGTGGCCCTCGGCTTGGTCTATATTTCAATATGTGGCCCTCGATGGAAAAAGTTTGGACACCCCTGGTTTATAGCCTTTGTTGTTGATTAACCAAGTCATCCACTTAAGCTACTTCAACCCGAACAGTAATGAGACCCAGTGAAATTTTCAGTACTAATAAGAGAACACCAAACCAATTTTTACTTTAACAGTTTGTTCACTGTTGTGCCCCATCTATTCTTTCTTTCGTTGTGGTCATTTAAAACTCATCCATCCTCCTGTGTCTGTGAGAAAACGTCTTATTCATTTGTCACACATGAAGCAATTTAAGGCCTTTGAATGTCTGCCTGGAAACTATACGGTTTAATTAGTATTCCGACATGGCAGTGCCCAAAATACATGCGCCAGACAAAGAGAGTGTCAGCAATCGACACCATAGAATACTGTGATGCAGAATACAACGCCCAATCTACCCAGAGTGAGAAGAGGAATTAAGTTTGACCCTTTGAGACCCCTGTAGTTTAGCGTTAAATGATAAATCGCACAATAATATTTATGTAACATTATCAAATCACAATTGCTACAGACGAGGTACTGAAAGCTAATGTACGGGTTATAATTCTGTCGAAAAACCTGCTAACCATCTAGTGTAGACTTCAGTTTTTCCATTAGAGGGCGCAAGGACTTTCCCTCTAGAGTGAAGCAGTTTGAATGAGGCTAAAAGTAGCTGCTAAATTGAGATGCATCTTTGTGTTGGAAATTTGAGCGCCCGAAATGATCAAAGGTGAATGGCCTTTAAAAACACTGAGGAGAACTTACCAACTTATGATGTCACAAGTTGGAACTGAGGGTTTGAAACTGTTACAGAAAAGGTCAAAATATAAAAAACGTGAGGGAAATACTGTAAAACATGACTTTGGTTTTATGTCTGGCGAGGAAACTCTAAATAATAAATGTCGACAAGTTTGAAAAAGTCGATTCAGCACAAAATCAAGAATTAACATTTCTTTCAGGGCTATTTTAGTTCACGTTGGATTAAAAAGACTCCACACAGAGAAATAGTTTAGGCATGAATGGGAGCGAGGGGTGCGTGGGCCGGACACTGGTGCATTGTGGGTAACGGCCTGCAAACTGGCATGACTTCAGACTCGGACAACAAACGTGCACAGTTAGATTCAGAAACACACTTTACACACGCAGGGCACAAATAAACGATTATAACTACAGGGCTCAACCACGGACGGCTGTGAGTAATAAATAATGACACAACAATCAGGCGCTGAGTAATTACGCGAGGATTAGTTATGCAGAGCTGTTAAAGCACTTTCTTTGATCAAAATAAGGCTGCGTCAGAACTAATGTGGAACTAAATGATGTTACATAATTTCATCGGTATCAAAATTGGGGTTTAGGGACCATTAATAGCTAACGAGTATTAAAAGGCGCATTGCAATTTGAATGAACGCAATTAGCAAAGCATGAAGTCTGCAGTTTAAGATAATTCCCTTAACAAACAACAAAATATCGTCGTATTCTACTTAAAAAAAACTATGAATCTTGTAGTTCAGATCAGTACAAATGTGCTCTGAAAAACTGCAATATGTGTTACAAATATAGCAATTAGATATTTTCCCCAAATTGTGCCGCTCTAAGTAATGTTTATTGCCATTATTTTTTACAAATATTTTTCCATTAACTAATTGTTTTAGAATAAAGAACAGTATGCGTTCTGTGGCTTTAATTAGCATTTAAACGTGTTTTGGTCACCTTAGGATTAGTATTTCACGTTTTCGAACTTAAAATAAGGTCTACATTTAGAGTGTTTACTTTACCGCACTTCACCTCAGTTTCCAATGAATAAATAAATGAAGCCCTCAGGCAACGTGAAAACTATGTTTCTACTAGAGCAGGGAAGTCCAAACTTGATCCATCGAGGGCCGCATATTTAAATATAGACCAAGCGGATGGCCACAAATCAATCGTGAAAGTAAAAAAAAAGTCGCATTTATCTGACGTTTTAAGTGCCACTGCGCCTAAATTCAGTCTTAATGCCTTGATATCAGGTCTGTCTCACACCAAAATCTTATTTAGGTTGTAATTGTTGAAAATGTGGACAATCAGGACAATGTGCACCAATTCACAAGGAAGGCTGAGGGCCAAGAAAAATTGGTCCGTGGGCCACATTTGGCACTCAGGCCATAGTTTGGTCATACCTGTACTAGAGCGATGCGTTTGTTGGGAAGACAATTTGGCCATAGTACAACTCCAGTGATGGTTTCTGCACAAAAAAAACTGCAGAAGTCCAGATTTGTACCTGTGACGCCACAATCTGGGGAAAGTTCAAACAGAGTAATTTGTGAGCGCTCAGAGAAAACGAACAAAATGAAACAAAATACGACTCCAGGTATGTTTTTGAAAAGGGGACAACAATATAACATGATTAAAAGCTCAAAAAAAGTCAAATTTGCACCTGTCCTTTAATGCTCTTAATTACTGCGCTAGTAAAATCTTAAAAAGCGGAATTTATCAATACTGACTAAAAGCTGAATAACCACTTTCAGCACCAATTACCTAAACTAAATTGTTCCCAAAATATATATTGAGGATTGAAACATTTCCTATGTATTGAAATTGAGTTGAAAAGTATTGTATTATGGCAACTCTTGCTGTCATTCTTTACAAAAGCCCAATCTAACAGTAATGAAAGCAATCTGGAAAGCAATAGAAGTTTGCATTTGTAGCTATTATAATCGCGGAAGTGCATATTCATCGCCTCGCTTCATCCATTACGATTAAATTCCTACACCAACATTCAAGGTGACTCACAGAAAGCTCATTTTGCTTCTTAATTATATCCCGGCCATATTAGTTCCTCCCTCCCAGCGAGTGTTTTGCTCCTGGCTGAGGAACCCTGCTGCCAAACTCATCATATTTCAGAGTTTGTTTTGTAAATTGGCAGTCGTTTTCGTCTTTATCCCAGCCTTACCTGAACAGACGGGGCGAGTTCTGAAATCCCGAAGACAGTTTGAAGTGTGCTCCTGTCAGCGCCGGTTTAAAAAAAGATTACTTTAGAGCCAGATTCTCGTAGCTCCATTTGGATGTGTACAGGGATGAATATGACACAGTGTATTAGCAGTAACAATTGCAGACAGTTGTGTAATGCGTTCACTTTGGTTTATGTAAGCTGTCTATTGAATTGGACTGCAAATTTATACTCAAACGACTCGATTCCAGTTTTGACTAGCGCATTTCATTATTCTGTCCTTAGGCAAGACACTTCAGACCTACAGGTGTGGTAGAATGGTGTCAGAGTGAGTGATGGTTGTTGGTGAGGCTAATGGCACAGATCGGCAGCCATGCTTCCATCGCTCAGGGCATATGTGGCTTCAGTAGAAGCTGTATAAAGATGATGAATGAATCGTCACTGCATGAAATCATAATTGCATCTGGAAATAAGTTTTATAAAGGAACAGAAATGCTTATAAAGATTTAAGCACTTACCAAGCAGTATCAAAACTACATACTAATTTGAGTATTTATGCAAAATAATCACAATTACAGGACAAAACTGAACCTTTCCAGAACAGTTTTGGAATGGTCTTGAACATTTTCAGAACTAGTTTGAGACCACATGGTAACATAGAGAAACTACTTATATTTGCAGTTAAAAATAACAGTCTGTTCCTATAATGTTGCTATCAAAATCTTTATTGAGAATTGAGTTGAGCCTATTCCTTACTGAAATCAAGTTAAAATGTTATAACAACAACAATACCGAGTCAGGCATTTATTATTTAGTATTCAACTCAAGTTACAATATAATGGTAATTGTAATGTACAAAAACATTTTAATATTTTGTTATTAAGCCAAAAATATGTCATTTCAATTAAATCAAGTCTCTAAAAGTAAAGTTAAATGTAAAGTGCATTATTATCGATCTTTCTGACTATTTGTGTAACATTAACCTTACTTTTTTACTCTAAAGTTTCATTTCATATAGCTGGTTACATACTAGAGAAATTGATAATGGGAAAGTTAAGAAAATTAAGGAATTCACTGTTGCTTGGTCAAAATAAAGATGAGAAATTGTGACATTGACAACATTTTTTTTACTGGGACATCCCTGCAACCAACCAAAATCTGTAAATTCAATATTCAGTAAAGTAATTTTTGCCTTTTGTCAAACTGGACTCCAATAACAATGTCCCCCGCCTCTCGCCCATAGTTAGCACAACGAATTATTCATCTATTATCCCTCCAAACTTTGAAGAGAAACTGTACATAACGCTTTTACAAATACACTACCTTCATGTCTTTGTCTCCTTGTGCGGGATTAAGAATTCAAAGCTAAATAGTTCTGACACACGTTTTTACTATCTGCTCGTTTCAGGTGGCCAAGGATGTTTCTATCCGCTTACACAGCCAGCTGGAGAGCGGAGAAAAGAAACGCACTCGCCTGGAGGAGGAGAACGAGGAGCTGAGGAACAAGCTGCAGGATTTAGAGGTGGCCAAACAGGTGCTGCAGCAAGAGATCGACAAGGTAAGGACAAATGTTATGCTAACGCCGCTTCAAAATGCTGGTTTGAATGTTCGCCGCGTGGATGGAAAGGCTTGGCTCGTGGATTTTCTTGTTGAGCGTTGTATTCAAAAATATCAATAGTAGTCAATAGGTAAACGGACTGCTTTTGCACTTGACTCCATCTAGTGGTACAAGGTGGTATATATCGGTATTACATAAAACGTTTTCTTGCATAAGTGCAGATTTGTCAGATTTTGTTATTCTACATACTGTATGTAATTAGCAAAGAATATGTACTTTTGGGCTAGCGTTATATTTTGTTTTATTAAAGGTGCTGTACCTGATTTTTACTGTCTTAAAAACAACAATTTTAAACGTTTTTTTGCTCACTTTCCTAATGCATTTCGAGCATCCTAATCATCCACCGCGATGAGTTTTAAGCGTGTTTCACAACTTTCAGAGGCCAGAGCAGAGTTTACACGATAAGCTAGCAAACATTAGCGCACCTCCTTCTTCAAGGGGAATAAAATGCTGTATAATTTAATGCAGAAAGCACACAGCGGAATCTAAGAGCTGCTTTTATGATACTGGACAGAACAGATTTTACTTTATTACATGAAAAAAAAGTTGGGTACAGCCCCTTTAACAAAGGAAAAGACCAGACATTTTTGTTGCCGCGAGAGACAAGCAAGATGACCCTAACAAGGTAATTTGAAAACACCGGGTTCTCTGTTATAATGTAAGCCAACTATAAAGTTTGTGTATATATTCTAAGTCTAAGTTTCATTTATAAGTTAATTCTTAATTTTATTTTAGCCATTGTTGCACTTTACTGCCAAAGCAAGTTCCTAGTTTGTGAATTTTGTTCACCGACAAAGGCAATAAACAAAGGCAAATTTTTCTGATTCTGATAAACACATTTTTACTTGGTCCTTTTAATCGACAACAGATACAAACAAATTTATGCTAGTTTATGAGCATTACAGTAGAATTATTCCTTTTAATTTGCACTATTACTTTCCGATTACTTAAATTATTCCTATTTCGCCATTGCTTTTTTGCATTGTATCGTCCGCTGTCACTTTTAGTCAGAAATCGACTACCATTTTGCTGCTATTGTGCTGTGCCCGTTTACCACGTGGTCCTCGCGGTCCTGTTAGAAAATCATTGTCGGTCCGTGGGCATTTCCTGTCCCCTCATCTCTTTGTGGATATGTTCCGCCACTTAAGCTTCGCCGTGGGACTCTAAGCTGTAGCCGGCGCCAATAACACTCCACTTTGAAAACAAACACGAGAAGGCGAGATGACTTTACACTTCAGAGATCGAATGAAGAACAGATTGGCAGCAATATTTTGGTCTCCTGAAGGAATCGTTTGAAAGAGAAATGTGTTTTAGCGCTTTTGGCTTGTCACCGCACGGAAAGGTGGGCAGCTGGTCTCGCCCTTGGCCCCAAAACAGGCTCAAAAAGTGGGACGGATTTGGACGGATGGCTGGGTCTTTGGCAGGAGGTTTTAATCTCTCTGTACGGACGAAGGACATAGATAGTAAAATTTTGACTGATAGATTGGGTAATTAAAGTGGCATTGGTTTTATAATAAATGGACGTACAAATGTGTTTACAAATTCCTGTTTTATGTTTTGCTTCACGCTTGGGTGAATTTTTGGTAATTGCGGCGGTTATTCCAGCACATCTTTATTTGATTGATTTTGCCCTTGAAGCATTTGCATAAACCTGTCATATTTTTAGATAAATCCAGTCTGCAAATTCAGAATTACACTCCAAAACAGAGCTGCACGATTTGGGGGAAAATGTCTTATTGCGTTTTTTCTGACCAGTGTGTTTTAAAAATGGGATTTTGTTCAAAGACTTATAAAAGAATCACGTGTTTCGGAATGTTTTTGTCCCTTTTGTCAAGTTTTTGTCACCTTTACTAGTGTATTTTTAGTATCTAGTATTTTTAGCAGCGCTTTTGTCACTTCTTGTATTGTTTTAGTCTTTTTCAGACGCATTTTTATCACTTTTTGTCACATTTCGATCACTTCCAGTTGCAATTTTGTCACTTTCCGTCAGCTTTTTATCATTTTTTGTCATTTTTAGTCGCATTTTTGTCGCTTTAAGGACATTTTTGTCGCTTGTTTTAGAACATCTTTAACAAATCTAAACTATGGGGTTAGGGACAGGATATTTTGTTGTTTGTGTTGGAAATTATTGCACTTCAAAAATTGCCGCCTTTACTATTTGCTAACAGCGTCCATTGAAATTGTGATTTCAATTGAATTTTGATTAATCGTGCAGTGCTAGCCCAAAATGTTACCTCAAATGTCATCTTCATATTCAGGACATAGTTTGATTTGAGTTATTTCAGAGGTTGAAGTAGGAACTTATTTTGTCTCATGATTTTAGCGCTTGCACTACTTAATTCTAGAAAATGAGGCCATTATAAAGGAGTGGATTGGCCGCTAATGCGAGTTTTCTGGCCTTTTGGATCATGAATCCAAGACCCCAGAAAACTTGCAGCGTTTTTAAAGCACAGATAGTGGTTTATTGATCGGGTCCACACAGCCAGCTTCAGTCCGGTCCATATCGACATTCTTTAAGGACACACAAATCAACCAACGCTGCTCTTCAACTCTCAAGTCAGGTCAGATATTTAGAGGGAAAACTGAAAAACAATAACTTGACAGCGTGTTTTATATGAACTCAAAACATGCGATTTAATACAACATAATGTTTTATTAATAGTTTTATGTTTGCAGAATGAATATACAGTTTTACTTACAAGTTACATTTTCGGGATTTGTTTTTACTCATTTTGAAGTTATTGTCCTTTTACTTGAGTACAAATCTGGTTTATTCATTCATCGTCTAGCTGACTGTATGTGACCAAACCTGACAGCATGTGTGTAATTGTACGGGGCATTTTCCAAACAATGGCAAGAACCATAATACACGAGACAATTACGGCGTTAATTTGCCCTCTGACTGAGATAAACAAACAAATCACTCTCCTGCCGACCGCAAATTACTGCCAATGTTGAAGAATCACAGCACGAGTAATAAGTCTCCAATTTGGAACATAAACACAAATAAAATTACTGTTTCTTATCATTTGTTTCTGGCACAGGGACTAAAAAAATAACAACAGATTCTTATTTTTTACAAATTCGTAAAATGAGCAGGGACATTTCTACTTCTATTATTCATTTGCTAATTATAATTAAACAATATTGTCTTGACTTTAAATATAGTGCTCTTCATACATTCTACACCTTTAGCCAATGGACAAAAAACATGGCTGCCAATTAGGCCAGGGCGATTTGGCCTAAACTATTTATCACAATGTAAATGAGATATAAAAGAGTATATGATAGACTTTAAACTTAATACTTCACAAACACAAACTTTACTCTCATGGCAACTAAATTAGTTAAAAATTTGACGTCACCTGCTCTGCTGAGATGGACGAAAAATAATCGTAATCATTTGAGGTCATTGACTAACTGTCAGTTGTTTACGTCATAAGAACGACAAATTTGCACAAGAAAGACCCACCACTGTTTGCCGACCAATTGCCTAATAACATTTTCTAGCTTAAAGTATGGTAGGCTTTTTTCCAAAACACATAAGGGGTAACGTTAGCGTTTTGGCAGGCTAACAACAACAAACCTCACTGTTAGCGCTATTAAACTCGAAGTCTGTGATTTTATTATTGCCGACATCATGATCTCAATTTCCCGAGATAAAAGCGCTTGAACATGAACGATGCAATCAAATCGGAAGCCCCACATCTCATCATGGAACCTCCGAGTTCCCGAGGATCGCATGAACGCAGCATTCGCTTGTAAGTTAAGTGAGCTACGTAAATTAGCTGCATACGAGTGCTTTGTGAGCCAGACAGAAGCTGTGCTCAATTTAGCCACTATTCAGCTTCCACTCCATAAATAAAGTCTCTGTCATTATTAGTGTTCAAGCCTCTGCGGAGTTAAGCCGGGTGTCCACGATTTTGGCCGTCTGCGATGAAAGATTTCTGATCGTGGGCGGAATCTTGAGTCGTAGCTCAGAATCATGGCTCGTTGGTTTCAGGGTGAGACAGGGACAAAGACTAAACTTAGAACTGTAGTATGTCCGAAGACGAGCTACGATTGATATCAAACCTGCTTGACGTTTTGGAGTCTTGGTCACAGAGTGAGTCCTCCTGTCGCTGCATCTGCGATCAATCTTTGTTAAACATGTGAACACAAGCGCCGCAAAGTGCAGAACATGGATGTATTAAATGAACTGGATAAGGTACGCCCCCTCTGTCTGTGGTCCCAGATTGATTAGTGGCCGTGCGAGGTACTGCAGCCTCTTGGAACCAGCCTTTTTCTAAAATTGCACATTATAATTGCAGACATTACTGAATTATTATCGGCATTTAAATAAAATAGAAGGAAATGTTCTTTTGTACCTTTTTTAAAATCACCGAAATTACAGTTTTTATATGAAGTGATGTCACCGCAAACGTCACGTGAATGAGCACGTCGGACGATACAAACAGAAGCACGTGGAAAAGGCTCGACTAGCGATACCTGTAAGTTGTATTTTATTTCATTTCAGACGCTTTCACGTGTGATCTAACATTAAGAATACAATTACAATCACACAAGCTAACATTAACACAAAAACTTGTAAGCTGCGTGGTCGTTCACGTCGCTCAAAGCATCATGGGGGATTGTCGTCACGTGGCGCCCTAAAGCAAAGATGTCAGCCTCCATATCAGGAAGTAAAGCAAAGATGTCAGCCTCCGTATCAGGAAGTAAAGCAAAGATGTTAGCCTCCGTATCAGGAAGTAAATGCGGAAGTAAGATGATGTAAACCCTCATTCATCCAGGTGTGGTCCATCGTAGAAAGGGTTTCAGAGGTTGTCATCCGGACAACAGACAGGTATTCAGTGACTCCTCCCTGGGGGCAGGACTCCCACTACTTAGAGTAGCATATAAGCCCAAGTTCCCAGACCAGATCTCTGATTGATAATGACTTTTGGATAAAAGTCGAAACGTCTCGATCTTTAAACGGCGTCCAGATGACAACCTCTGAAACCCTTTCTATGGTGGAAGTAAGACATTTTTTTGGGGTCATGCGCCAATGAGCACTCTCCATAGGGATAAACAGGGCGCCATTTTGGATTCATCTTCCAGGTTTTATTATAGTTCTATGGTGCAGAAGAGGAGCTTCACTGTGAACGGCACCTTCTCTTCCCATTTCTCTTTCAATTACTAACTTTGGCAACAACTATAGCGATGACTTTATCACACAGGAGCTAGAGTCTGATATTGACTCAGACAGACTTTGGTTATAGCTATGATTGATCGCGTGAACCATGGCACAGCGTGACTATGTCCTGTCTTACTACTTTTAATTAATCCCGTCTTAAGGGTTTAAGCATCTTTAGGTGTTACGCTGTGGCATTTAGCTGCGCTCTCAGCCACGCCGCCAATCTGTGACAAAACACTCTCCCGATCAGCACCAGCCCCACAATCACACTCGCTCACAATGCCAACAGAAAAGATGGAGAAGTGTCTTGTTCACGGAAACACTAAGAACTAAGATTTCTTTGTCTATTATATTCAAACTCTGCTGTTGTCGTTTGTGTATTCATCACCAACGGCAACTCCAGTGGCCTTATTATACACGCTTATTTTCACAATTCTTCCCCAACGTTCGCCGCACCAATTCTCGATGGTACTGCAGACTGTTTACATTGTGTTGTGTTTGCTGTTTCTAAATCTATTCAGTTCCCCACAGAGCCGCAAACACACACACATATGTATTGTTTAAGCTCTGTGGATAATGACTTGAGCCGCGCAATTAAGACGAGCCATTAACTCTGAAGAAGACGTCGGAATCCACGTCTTCGTTTTTGGCTCTGTCCTTTCTTCCGTGTTGTATTATTACAGGATGTTTATTCATAATGCGGTATATTCTGAGATTTTGAGAAGTGCCCATAAAAGGATTTTATTGTGACCACACTCGTTCATTTTGTTCTGCTTTCCAAAAGAGATTGAATTTATTTTAGATTTTTGACATACAGGAAGCATTGATGAACTGTCTGATGAAATGATAGGGTTAATGCCGTTTAATGTTTATTTTTGAATTTCTTTGCTGTAGTTCCTTCTTTGGTTCAGAAAGGAGCTGAAGCATCGTTGACTGCCTCAAAACATGGACCAAAATGTAAGAAAAAAAGGACTTATTTAGATTTTTTTTGTCATTTTTTACTTTAACCAGGAAGGTCAAGTTGTCATTTATAACCTGAATTAATATCAAATACATGAATTTGTACTAGGGCTGCAATAATTTGACTAATTATTAAATTAAAAAAATCTAAATATCAAAAAAAGAATCAGCATTTGCATTAACAATACACATATTTTATAACGGTATCTTTATAACAAATCTAGAAGCATTCAGGACCATAAATCAGCCTTTATTTGGTTAAAGTCAAAATTTAATTTAAAAAATAGTACTAATCAAAAAAATTACAGAAACTGGAAAAAGCTCTCAAAACTATGAATAATCTCTTTAATCTGACCAAATATCTGACCTAAACAGTACTTATAAGACCACTATTTTCCAAAAAGAACTTGGAAACATTGTATTTATATGTTAAAAAAATAAAATTAAATAAACTAATGATAAACTGCCAAATCTTCAGCTTGCTCACTGTCTCACATGTCTAAATGCATTTTTAATCAATTAATACAATTTTTTTTTTTTTTTGACTAAAACACTATCGAACGATTAATCGACTAACAGCCTCAGTTCCAAATCAAGATTAAGATTAGATTTGACTCTAAAATAAGCAAATTCAAACAAAGGGTGATAATTACAGTTTTTTTTTTTTTTGTTTAGCAATATTCTCAACCAAGACATTTCCAGAAGACATGTTTTATCAAAATTCTGACGTCTTGCAAAAATATCATCCTATAAGAGAATGTAGATAAAACATAGAGATAATCATTTGTGTCAGTAACACTCTCCCCGTACAGATATTACAACACAACTCCATAAACGTTGACCTCACAAGAGCAGCTGAACAATCAAGCAGGCCGGCGCTAAATTGGAACCAAACCGCAGCGTTATAATAGATGTGGAGCGACGTCTAATATGGAGGCGTCATTTGATGGATGTAATGGCGGAATCCGGAGGAAATGAAAACCTTGGGACAGCCGTTTCTCCAGAGACGTCCCGCAGAATGAGACAGAGACCTTGACCCGCAGAGGGCACGGGGAATGGGGGGTCTGATAGTATCTCATATATCTGTGATGGATGTCAAAATCACCATGAGTGCTGCGTTGAGAATGATGTGTTTTATTTGATGGGATTGAGCGAGGTTTGTGCACTATATATATCCATCTCTTCTGGACATCTTTAGTGGTCGGAAAGGTCTAAAGAACTGATTTCAATGTTTTTTTACAGATTAACACATTTTCGAAGTCTTGGTTTAGTTGGATCTTTTCTCTCAAACGTTTATCTGAACAGACTCACACAGTTTAGTCTCAAAACACTTTCATTTAGATTTACTTTCTCATTGATTTCGTCTTGTTTTTCTATACGACAGGCTTTATGGTAAAGAACTTTGGCCCAAACTCTTTCACTTTCAATATAGAAAGTGCATAAAAACTACAATTTGTGAGCACAAATATATGCCTGGCCTGATTTTCAAGAACATATATTACAAATTGTATAAAAGTGTATTCGCTGACCCAATATCTCTAAGTCCTCCTTTGCATTAAAAAGCCAGTCTACAAACATTTACTTTTATTCCCTAGAAATGTTCAAGTATATATATCGAATATGAAGACACTGGTTTTAGTTTACTTTTTGAAATGATTTTTTCTCTGCTCTTCAGCCCCAAATTCATGAGAGGAAGAATAAGGCTTCTGAGTTCCAGTGTCAATCAAAGAGCTCACAGAACTACATAACCAAAGTTTGAGAGTGTTTAATGGAAAAACTTGCTTTTAAGGAATGATTTTAGAGTTTTCAATGTAAAACTGCATTTGGAAGAGCTAAAATTTTGTTTAGAAAACCTGAAACTGTTTGAGATTCTGTTTGAGCTGTTTTGAAAATGAAGAAATTACTGAAGAAATAGCTTTGGGATTTGTCAAAGCAAATAAAATAAAATATATTGTATCATACATTGGGGGACTACCGTGTGGAATTGATGGAATAACTGATTATCAAAACATGAAAGGAGGCAGAAGTTATTTGAACGTATGTAGGATCTTTTTCAGAGTTTAAAGTTAAGCAGAGATGAACTGCCATCACAAAGCAAACAATGCTCTTTTCCCAAAACATATTTTAGCGTCGTAACAGACTCTTTATTCTGAATTTGCGCTTGATTTTTTTCCAGATGTCGACAGCGCAGAGTGACCAG